>CM055067.1:18297802-18409817 GCA_029204045.2 Tillandsia leiboldiana | reverse complement strand
GTACATCTTCGTGCCCCCGGGTGTGCCGCATAAGGGGCTCGATGTGCCTCCGCTAAGATTTCATTCTTCAACTCTGGTGAATCCGGCACACAGACCCGCCCGCGGAAACATAGGGTGCCGTCGTCTTTCACCGCAAAGTCAATCTCTTGACCCTGGGGGAATCTTGTCTCGTAAGCGCTGTAGGTGCAGATCGGTCTGCTGTCCCTCCTGGATCTTCTCGAATAGCGTCGGCTTGACCACCAAGGCTAGGAGTTGCAGAACTGTGCCCGCAGGCACCACCTCCAACTGCATTCGCGCGAACTCCGCGATCAGGTGGTCCTGCTTTGTCAGCGCGCTCTCCGACGCCCCGTCCCGATGCCCTTTTCTGCTCAGTGCGTCTGCCACCACATTTGCCTTCCCGGGGTGATATTGGATCGTCAAGTCGTAATCCTTCAGCAACTCGAGCCACCGTCTCTGCCGCAAGTTTAACTCTTTTTGGGTAAAGATGTACTTAAGACTTTGATGATCTGAGAAAACGTTGCAGTGGACTCCGAAGAGGTAATGCCTCCACAGTTTCAAAACGAAGACCACGGCGGCCAATTCCAAGTCGTGTATCGGGTAGTTCCTTTCGTAGTCCTTTAGCTGCCTGGACGCGTAGGCGATCACCTTCCCCTGTTGCATC
Source organism: Tillandsia leiboldiana (assembly GCA_029204045.2). Taxonomy (NCBI): domain Eukaryota; kingdom Viridiplantae; phylum Streptophyta; class Magnoliopsida; order Poales; family Bromeliaceae; genus Tillandsia; species Tillandsia leiboldiana. Next base: position 18,409,156 of record CM055067.1, on the reverse strand, counting down.
AGAACACCTCCAAGACCGATCCTTGACGCGTCGCAGTACACTTCATAATCCTCTCCGGGCGTCGGCAGCACCAGTATTGGTGCCTTAGTTAATCTCTTCTTGAGTTCCTCAAAACTCTCCTGGCACTTGGCCGTCCATATGAACTTCTCGCCTTTTCTGGTCAATCGGTTTAAAGGGGTAGCGATCTTTGCGAAACCCTCAACGAAAACGCCGGTAGTATCCTGCCAGCCCTAGAAAACTTCGTACTTCTGTCACCGACGTCGGCGGCCGCCAGTCTACCACTGCTTCTACCTTTTTGGGGTCCACAGCGATCCCCTGTGCCGAGATCACATGCCCTAGGAAGCCAACTTCCCGCAGCCAGAATTCACACTTCTTGAGTTTAGCGAACAGCTTCTGCTCTCTGAGGGTTTGCAGGATCGCCCGTAGATGGTCCTCGTGCTCCTCGTCGGTAGTGGAGTAAATCAGGATGTCGTCGATGAAGACTACCACGAACCGATCCAAGAAGGTTCTGAAGATCGGTTCATCATGTCCATGAAAACAGCGGGGGCGTTCGTAAGCCCGAAAGGCATCACCGTGAACTCGTAGTGGCCGTATCGAGTCCGGAAGGCGGTCTTGGGATATCTTCATTTCGAACTCGGAGTTGATGATAGCCCGACTGTAGGTCAATTTTGGAGAAGACCGTCGCTCCCCGTAACTGATCGAAGAGGTCGTCGATTCTGGGTAGGGGGTACTTATTCTTCACCGTGACTTTGTTTATCCCTCTGTAGTCAATGCAGAGCCGCAGGCTTCCATCTTTCTTCCGTACAAAGAGTACCGGTGCGCCCCAGGGTGACACACTCGGTCGGATGAACCCTTTGTCCAAGAGATCTTCCAGTTGTGCCTTAAGCTCCTTCAGCTCCGCGAAGGCCATTCGGTAAGGGGCCTTCGTAATAGGCTGCGTGCCTGGCAGCAGCTCAATAGGGAACTCCACCTCCCTCTCCGGAGGCATCCCCGGCAACTCCGCGGGGAAAATGTCAGGATAGTCCCTCACCACTGGGATATCTGCAAGTGTCGTCGAGGGTCGAGTAGCCAAATCCACCGATGCTAGATAGGCCACGCACCCCCCCTCAACCAGTCTTCTGGCCCGTGCCGCTGAAATAACCGCCGGGAAGGAGATGCTCTTGCCCATTATGTACACATGTTCGGGGAAGCCCGGTTCTTGCAGCCGCAGTTGTCGCTTGTCGCAATCAATGAGTGCCTGGTACCTTGTGAGCCAGTCCATGCCCAACACCACGTCGTACTCCTTCAAAGGGATCACCGCCAAGGTCCCAAGGGCAGACCAACCGTCCCAACATAATCGGGCAGGCGGCCACAAAACTGGTCGCCTCCAGAGTCCCTCCCGCCGTTTGCACCGTCAAGGAGGCTTGGAGGGGTGTCTCCTCGAGGTTATGCATGAAAACGAAATCACGAGAAATGAACGAGTGCGTTGCTCCGGTATCGAAAAGAGTTCTAGCACGGGAATTCAAAACGGAAGTAGTAGCTGCAAGAGCGTCCTCCGGTGGATCAGTCCCTTGGCGGGTCATTGAGAAAACCCTCCCGCCTGGTTGTGGTTGCCGGTCCTCCTCACGCCGTGGTGCGGGGGGTCTGGAAGCCGACGCCATAGGAGCTTTTCCCCGCCCAGAGTGCTGTGGCCTGGGCGTAGGTGCTCCCATGGGCGCCGATCCCCCGCCTAAGGGGCAGTTGCGGCGGAAGTGCCCCCGTTTGCCGCACCTGAAACAATGGTCGTCTCTTTGGGGGCACTCTCCCGTCAGGTGTCCTCCCCCGCATATGACACAAGGCCTATTCCACGGCCTCGGCCCTCCTGTTGGCGCGCCCCGGGGTCCTGTCGGCGGGTCTCCATCTTTTGGGGGGTCGGCTCCCGCTGGAAGAACCCTCCCCCCAGCCTTGCTGGTGTCGCTTCTGATCCCTTAGCCGCGCCGCGTTCTCCCTTCTGGCACGGGTCACAGCGAAACCCCGCTCCACCGTGGTGGCCTTGTCGACCACTCCCTGAAAGGTATGCAGGCCAGCCGCGTTCACCACCTCGAAGATGTCGCTTCGCAGGCCATCGACGAAGAGTTGTGCCTTGTGAGCCTCGTCCCGTGCGACGAACGGGACGCAATTTACTAGTCGGACGAATTCCCGTTGATATTCCATGACCGTCCGGTCCCCTTGTTGAATGTGGTTTACGTCATCCTCCAACTTTTTCTTGACGCTGCTGGTGAAGAAGGCCTCGAACAGCTCCTTCTTGAAAGTTGTCCAGGACGGAAGAGCGGTACCCTTAGCAGGATCGGGGCGTATCGTCTTCCACCACAAGCGGGCATTCCCTTCCAAGCAATGGACGGCTAGGGGAACCCGCTCGTGATCCTCCATAAGTAAGTCTTCAAAGAGTTTCTCCATTGACCCCACCCAGTTCTCCACGACCCACGGATCTGTCGTGTCCCCTTCGAACGTGGGCGGGTCGTGCTTCTTAAAGTCCTTCAAGTTGGCCCGCACTCGATCCCGTTCGGTCATCACAACCCCCCCTCCACTCGTGGCGGCGGCAGCCGCGATAGGGGTAGGCGTGACCACCGTTTCCTCCAGAATAACCCGGCTAGTTGTCCCTGGCGCCGGCCCCGTAGTCGCCGCTGGTGGTGGTGCTGTCGGCGGTGCCGCGGCCGGTGCTGTCGGCCCCGGCGGAGGGACCGGGGCGGCCGTCACAGGTGCGGCCTGCTGCTGCGTCATCTGGCGTACGTGATCGGTGAGGGTAGCCAATTGCCCCGCCATTCCCCGCAATTGTTGCCGCAGGAGTTGGTTCTCCGCGGCCGTCGACGTTGTCGCATCCGCCTCGGCGTCCCCCGCCGATGACCTTGTACGGGCCATATCTGTCACTCACAAGAAGGTCAAAATTAGACAGTAACTACAACCAGTGTACCCTTTTATGCGAGGAAAGATTCAAACTCCCGCCCCCCGTTCACTCACGTTCTAAAATCCTATGCCCCACCCATTTCATTTATTCGTAGGTATGTGAGGCATTCCCACGGATGTCGGCACTAGCTGTTGTGATTGAATGAAGCCTCTGATACCATCTTAATCTGTCACGCCCCGGGGGTTTGTTTTAGCGGAAACGGCATTTTTTTTTTTTTTTTTTGAAAGGTCTCTTTCTTCCCCGGTGCGTGCCCAGACCCGCCGCACATACAGGATCTCTCTGCAAACGGACAGAGTCTCCCCTGTACGTGCACGGCGTGTGGTTGAATACATCTCCCAAGCAAACATAACCATTCAATCACAACATTCAATTACATACAACCAGTATTCTAAATATTTAAGCGCATGGCCACTTCAACTTGAAAGGATAAATCCACGGTTTTTAAAGAGTGCCCACCCGGCACTTAAGTTTTGAAAACGAGTTTCGAAATCAGCATAAACCCCAGGGTTTTGAAAACGGTGCCCACACGACACCCAAGTTTTGAAAGCTCATTTCGCAATCCATAAATCCACAAGGTTTTGAAATCAGTGCCCACACGACACTTAGACTTTGAAAACGGTTTTCGCAATCTTTTCTTTGTTTTTGTTTCGCTTTTCAAATGGCCAGTAGGAAATAAAGGGAAAGGTAGTGCATAAACAGATAATCAAATACCGACATCTACGTCGACCCCACAAGGGTATCGGGAACCTCACACATGCCCACAATATAAATGAAAAGCTGAAAAGAAAAGGAAAGTATAAAGTTCAGGGTCTCCAACGGTCCCGCTGTGTCCGCCCCGTCCTCACCGCCACCTACCTCTCCCCTCGCCTGGGCCCTGTCACGAAGTGGGAAGTCAGTGACTAATAAATGCCGTGCAGGGGGAATAATAAAAACAAACCGTGGCGACAACCGGAGCAACCACCCTTTTGGGGGGGGGGGGAAATGGTAACCTGTATATCTGCATCCTGTAATACTCTGCCGCGTCGGACCACTACCGACGGCCCATACCGTACCTGCAGCACCGCGACCGTGCCGGACAACTAAACCGGCGGGTCGCTCCGCTCGCACCTCGGCGCCTCAACCCCACAGCTAATAAGGGGCCCCACTACGTCACCTCGTGGGTATACACGGGTCCTACGACCTCTTTTCCGAAAAAGTGCACCCCTCACGGTGGCCAAACCGCGGGTGCACGTGTTGCAGCCTCGAGCACAGTAACCACAATATATGAGCAATAGTAATGCAGTAATCGCAATGTATATGAAATAGTAAAGCAGTAACCATGATGCATGAATCAGAATAAGGTAGAGGCGTGTAAACTCATGTTGCCCTACTATTAGCATAGTCGAAGGAAAGACGGTAGCTGAAGCATCAAAACACGAGACCACGTAACTATCGATGTGTAGCAATAATCCGTAGCATCTAGAATAATGATTACTGAAGTGAACGGTAACATATAATATTTAAATTAAAACAATCAATGTGGTTCGATGCCAAATATCACACTCAACCCACCTGTCGCTAGTAGGCGTGAACGCTCCGCTCCCTCGCGTCCTGGTACTCCCGCTCGGCTCCTTCGCACACCTGCCGCGAGGAGAAAAGCGACGCTCAGACGCGGATGAAGACGAGAGGCGGGCGAACCGCTCGTCGGGTTCGCGGCTCCCCGTCCGCACGCGGGCCGTGCGCGTGCTCAGCTCCGTACGGGCAACCCCACACGTGGGGTTGAGCGCGCGTCCGGCCCCGTGCGGGTCACCCCGCACGCGGGGCTGGGCGCCGCCCAGCCCTGCGGCCTACCCCGCACGCGGGCTGGGCGTGCCGCCCGGCCCCGTGCGGGTCACCCCGCACGCGGGTCTGGGCGTCGCCCAGCCCCGTGCGGGTCACCCCGCACGCGGCTGGGCGTGCGCCCGGCCCCGTGCGGGCCATCCCGCACGCGGGGGCTGGGCGCCGCCCGGCCCCGTGCGGGTCATCCCGCACGCGGCTGGGCGTGCGCCCGGCCCCGTGCGGGTCATCCCGCACGCGGGGGGGGCTGGGCGCCGCCTGGCCCGTGCGGGTCGCATGAGGGCGCCGGATGGGGGGGGGGTTTCTTCGCACGTGCGGCGGATTCCGGGAAATCCGCCGCCTGTCCCTCACCCCTTCCGGTCAAGATGATCAAGAACTCAACACGAGGAAAAAGAAACTAAATTCCCGTCTCACCTTGATGAGGACGACGAAGGTTTGGGAAGAGGGGATCCTCCGTTCTCGTAGGTCCGGTGTGGTGGTGGTGGGGATGCGGCGTTCTCCCCTCTCCTCGACCGTCTTCGCTCGGGTCGTGCGTGCCAAAGGGGTAGCAGACTGAGAAGGGGTTCCCAACCCTCACCTCTCAAACCCCCAATTAATTAGCTGTTTTGGTACGATCGAGCCCAACCCGCGTCCAACTCCAAACGCTAACCTAGCCCCAAATTAACCCGGATAGATAGAACGAAATAAATTAAATTAATTTATGTCGGATCCCGAAAATTTACAGAAAATTAGACTGAGCCGGTGCGAAAGAATTAACTAGCTTGAATCAAAAAAAATCGTTAAATCCGGGTCTGGTTTACCTCAAAAGGGACGTGCCGGACACCCGAACCGCAGCAACTTCGAAAATTTATTCCGGGAGCTTCCGGGGTCGGAAATCCGATCCGATCGCGCCGCCGGCCTCCGCTTCGCGAGCTTTATTCTCAAAAAAAATGCCCGCGAGCCCCCGACGGCCTGCCCAGAATGACAAAAGAAAATCAAACCCCCGGACCCCTTTGCCTAAAAGCGGTTCGAAAATCCGCGGCTATTACACTTATGAAATGACTTTTCCTACTAATCAAGTTTCTTCCAAGTCTTCTTCTAAGCTTACAGGTATTGCATTCAAATCAACAAAGGAAGAAGATAGCGAATCAAGTTCCGACGATGAAATCTCTTTTGCCGATTTTGAAGAACAATTGGCGCGGATCACAAAGAAATTTCGTCGGAAGTTTTGGAAGAATCGAACCGATGGATCTTCATCCACGAAACCTTCTAAAGGATCATCGGGTTCTAAATCCTCTAACCTCAAAAGCTTTGCAAAACCTTCTAAAGAAAAAGAAAAAGATGATTTCGAAGGGGAAATCCAATGCTATCGATGCAAAGGCTACGACCATTTTTCAACGGATTGTCCTTCTAAGAAATCATACAAAAAGAAGGCTTTGCAAGCAAAAACTTGGGACGATTCTACCTCTAATGAATCGACCTCAAGTAAAGAGGAAAAAGTTGTTGCTTCTCATGCCTCCCATATTCCCTCTTCTAATGTTTGCTTATCATCGTTAATCACTGACTCTATTCCTTTGATTTTGCATGAAACATCAACATCCGGTGGAGAGTCATCAAGTGAGGGGGAGTCGGACGAAGAAGAACTTGTTGAGGCATATCAACAACTTCTTGCGGAATCTAAGAAGATGGCCAAGCATATCAAGAAGTTGAGGAAGCAACGACTCGAGAATCAAGACGAGAATCATGCTTTAAAGATCAAACTTCATGATCTCGAGGAGGAACGAGAGCTTTTATTGGATAATAATAAAATCCTCCAGGAAAAGATAAATCAATCGGAAACGATCGTTAATTCCCATATTGACAAGATTGGTTTTCTAGAAAAGCAGTTTGAGGAAATTCATGTCACCAACCAAGCTTTGACCAAGCAAGTTCATCAACTAAAATCCGACATACGAAGGCTTTCAACCGGTTTCAAAAACTTTGACGGGATGTCCGGATTAGGTCAAACAACCAAGGTTGGTTTGGGTTTTAAAAAGGATCAAACTGTGCATGCTTCAAGTTCCACATTCAAATTGAAAGGAAGAACGTGTCACTTATGTGGACTTGAAGGACATTTGGTGAAGAATTGTCCGAAAAAGAGAAAGAAGAGTCCTTCGGCAACTTCATCTACGGAGCGAACTCAACGGAATCAAAAGACACATCAAGTCAAAGGAGTTCACTCAACCCACCAAACGTCCGAGCCACATCATCAATCATACAAGTGGATCATTACGAGGCAAAGACCTAAGGTGGACCAACAGTCAAAGCGGACAACCCCCGGCCACAACGAATCAAGACAACCCAAAATCCAGCGATTTTGGATTCGGAATGGTGATATCTTTCCTTGTCTAAAGTTCTAAATAGCTTATGACTGTATGTAATGCTTTGATTGGTTTTCTCCTCATATTTTTCTTAATCTTTGCATTACATGTTTTTTCAATGCTCTTGGTTTTATGTTTTGTTTTAAAACAAAAGGTTTTTAATGAACAAGTGCATTGAATAAAAAAAAAAAGGGGGTTTTACGTTTATTCACTCCAAATTAACTTTATATGGATCATCAACTTTACTCCATAATCATAATCTTGAAGATACTTCATTATAGGAGTTTTTGATATTATAAGCATCAAATTTTAGAAATCATGTGTGATCTTTAGATGCTTAATCTATCTCGGTTGTGTGAATTCATTGTGATAAACGTGAGACAACCGATAGACTAAAATTTGGGATATAATTCTTTCACGTAAGAGATTGCATTCTTACAAGGGTATTGAAATAATTTGCAAAAGATGTGGAAAGAGTTACATCCGAAAGGAGTGTGAAAACTTCCACCACATGTTGGAAAGAGCTGCCACCCCGGTCGTCCGGTCTGTGTGTGAAGCTACCACATGTTTTGATGCTTGAAAAATATTTCTTGAAATTTTTAGTTGAAGCATTTGGAGATTTATATGCAAAGTTCTTATATTTTGAACAATCTCCTGGTTGGTATAAGGTGGGATAGTTGAAAGATGCTCAAAGAGCCACCCTTAGGTATTTTAGTGCTTATCTCAAATTTGAAAGGGTAAGAAATCAAATTGATGTCATTTGGAAATCTCTGTAAGTCATCTTTGTACATCCGTTACATCTTGATAGACTTTGGATCTCAAGATTATTTTTGATGACTTGTGTTTGATGAATATAACATGAAAAACGGTTTATAATGTTTTATCTTTATTTTTCATGATTTTGGAGTAAATCTTTTTAATTTTGTGAAATTAATTGGATTGAATGACATCTGTGTGAATTCCCTGTTTAAAGCACTTAAATTGATTTCTTGATGGAATACAAATCGGTATTTGAAAAGATTCTTAAATCTGGATTTGTTTCAAGAAATTAATTGATTTTTGCTTTCTGGTACAGGTACGCAATCGGCATTTTTGTTATATACCATAACTGAGCTTTTATCTCTCTTTCTCTATGAACTAATGTTGTTAGTGATTTCCTTTTGTCTAGCATGTTCACTGTTTGACAATTTGTGACAAAAAGGGGGAGAACAGAAATTAATGATCGTATCACAAAGGGGGAGAACATAAATGCTCAAGACAGGGGGAGAACATGGAGAACATGGAGAACATGTTGGAGATGCTCTTGATAGGGGGAGATAAAGAAAGGACTGAAAGAGCCGAAAAACAAATGAACCAAAAGGACGAATCAAATGAAGGACTTTAATTTCTAACGACTAACGTTTGATTTTGTTTGGAGTTTTGTTTTGCAGGAATTACATCACTTTAAGACTCCAAGTTCTAAGTCATAGAGTATGTTCTAGGACTGTTTGGTTCAAATGTAATTTTGTATTTATTGGATCTTTCACGCAAAGAAAATCAATGTTTTGGTGATAACATTGAATTTCGACTTTTTGGTTTAAGATGAGTGACTTGAGCGCTTTTATGTATTTTTGGGTTTTGTCACGAAATTGCCAAAGAGGGAGATTGTTACGGCATTTTGGTGTTGGCATATTTCGTGAGTCAAGTCAGTGAGTTGAGTCGGAGTCTTAAAGGGATCAAATTGTCAATCAGCAATCAAAGACTTAGAGAAGATTCAACAAGAGCTCAAGTTGACACTCAGTGTCTTGAGTCTTGAAGATTGAAGTTGAAGAATTGTGGATCAGTTACATCAATCTCAAGAAGAAAGTATTCAAGAGGATCAGGTATGTTTAACTAAATAATTGTGGTGATCCGAATACTTTCTTATAGTGTAGAAACGGATGATTTTTTAATTGCATAAAAATCAAAAACTGGACATGGGACATGTTCAGGATCCGGATCAGACCTTGCAATCCGGATCCCGAAGGGTACTTGTTCATTGACAATTTCAATCCGGATCCTAGGCCATTCCGATCCGGATCCCGAACATGGGACTTTGCTGAATTGCATGAACGATCCGGATCGGACCTTGCAATCCGGATCCCGAACCCTTGGTTTTCTGGAATCGTCAATCTCGTTACGACGATCCGGATCGCAGTAAATCCGATCCGGATCGCCGTCCTGAAAATTTTCAGATAAGGTATGTTTTTGATTCTTATCTCTTTCCAAAGGTTTCTAAACTATAAATAGACATTTAGGGTTTCTCAAAAACGTGGGAGCTACGGCCGATCAATTTATAAAACACTTGAGAGCAACCCTAGAGGCTAGGTTTTCATCGATCTTCTTTATAGCCTTTTTTAGGTCAATTCGACGGTTCTTTCAAGAACATATCTTTTGTCGAATTGATCTAATCTTTGCTTAGAGATTTCTTCTACGGTTCCTCAATGAGAATCTAAGCAAAGGATCACCATCGAAGTCAATATTCTTATCGACTGAGTTTGCGTCGTGGATGCGACGTGGCATCGTGGATTCGGTGTGCTAAAGGCGTTTCGTGGATTCGAAACGTGTGCTCGTGGATTCGAGTGGCGTTCGTGGATTCGAACGTGTGCAGTGGACGTGCAAAATCGGTGGAGCGCGAGGTCCAAGAAATTGAAGGAGGGGTTAAATCCGTGGAGACGGTAATCACCTTGTTATTCTTCTTTTCTTAGGGATTGTTATTGCGTGGATATCCAACCGGTCAGCGCAAGGTCCGAAGAAGCTGAAGGAGGGGTTTGAGTCCGTGGAGTCGGTAATCACCTTGTTATTCTTCTATTCTTAGTGGATTGTTATTGCGTGTTGGTCCCGTGGTTTTTCTCCTGGATTGGAGTTTCCACGTATATCTCGGTGTGCTGTTTTTATTTTCCGCATTGGTTTTTATTTTGCACTGAGATTTGGTTTTATAAGTATTACACCTATTCACCCCCCCTCTAGTTGTTTGATAGTACCTATTTAGATCCTTGTGGATCCTTAATATATATAAAAACCAACAGATTCGGTGTGCTAAAGGCGTTTCGTGGATTCGAAACGTGTGCTCGTGGATTCGAGTGGCGTTCGTGGATTCGAACGTGTGCAGTGGACGTGCAAAATCGTTGGAGCGCAAGGTCCGAAGAAGTTGAAGGAGGGGTTAAATCCGTGGAGACGGTAATCACCTTGTTATTCTTCTTTTCTTAGTGGATTGTTATTGCGTGGACATCCAATCGGTGTGCGCAAGATCCGAAGAAGTTGAAGGAGGGGTTTGAGTCCGTGGAGTCGGTAATCACCTTGTTATTCTTCTTTTCTTAGTGGATTGTTATTGCGTGTTGGTCCCGTGGTTTTTCTCCTGGATTGGAGTTTCCACGTATATCTCGGTGTGCTGTTTTTTTATTTCCGCATTGATTTTTATTTTGCACTGAGATTTGGTTTTATAAGTATTACACCTATTCACCCCCCTCTAGTTGTTTGATAGTACCTATTTAGATCCGTGTGGATCCTATAAAAACCTACAATTGGTATCGGAGCGGGTTTTAGGTTAATCTATCATGTTGGGTGAAAGTGGTAATATTTATAGACCTCCTCTTTTTGATGGGACTAATTATGCTTATTGGAAAGTGCGGATGAGGGCTTTTCTCATCGCAATTGATGAGCGGGTATGGCAATCCGTGGAATACGGTTGGGTGCATCCTGTTGAGGAAGTAGGAAATTCTACTACCCCAAAACCTCACTCTAGATGGTCCAAAGAGGAATTTGAAAGATCTTCTTACAATGGGAAAGGTATGAACGCTCTATTTAATTCTCTTTCCCCGACTGAATTTACACGAATTTCCGCGTGTGAAACCGCGAAGGAAATTTGGGATATTCTCAAAATTACACATGAGGGTACTAATCTTGTAAAAATTCAAAAGCTCCAGATGCTTACAAGTCAATTTGACTCTATTCATATGGAAGAGCATGAATTGTTTACAGATTATTACACTAGACTTCAAGATGTAATCAATACTTGTGCTAATTTAGGAGAAAAGATCCCGAAGTCGAAAATTGTAAGAAAGATATTTCGGACTCTTCCGGAACGGTTTAGGGCAAAGGTTACCGCCATTGAAACCGTTAGTCATCCGGATGAGATGAGTGTAGAGGAATTAGTAGGTGCTTTGCAAACTTATGAAATGACTTTTCCTACTAATCAAGTTTCTTCCAAGTCTTCTTCTAAGCTTACAGGTATTGCATTCAAATCAACAAAGGAAGAAGATAGCGAATCAAGTTCCGACGATGAAATCTCTTTTGCCGATTTTGAAGAACAATTGGCGCGGATCACAAAGAAATTTCGTCGGAAATTTTGGAAGAATCGAACCGATGGATCTTCATCCACGAAACCTTCTAAAGAATCATCGGGTTCTAAATCCTCTAACCTCAAAATCTTTGCAAAACCTTCTAAAGAAAAAGATGATTTCGAAGGGGAAATCCAATGCTATAGATGCAAAGGCTACGGCCATTTTTCAACGGATTGTCCTTCTCCGAAATCATATAAAAAGAAGGCTTTGCAAGCGAAAACTTGGGACGATTCTACCTCTAATGAATCGACCTCAAGTAAAGAGGAAAAAGCCGTTGCCTTACACACCTCTCAAATTCCCTGTTCTAATGTTTGCTTATCATCTTTAATCACTGACTCTATTCCTTTGATTTTGCATGAAACATCAACATCCAACGGAGAGTCATCAAGTGAGGGGGAGTCGGACGAAGAAGAACTCGTTGAGGCATATCAACAACTTCTTGCGGAATCTAAGAAGATGGGCAAGCATATCAAGAAGTTGAGGAAGCAACGACTTGAGAATCAAGACGAGAATCATGCTTTAAATATAAAACTTCATGATCTCGAGGAGGAACAAGGACGTTTATTGAATAACAATAAAATCCTCCAAGAAAAGCTAAACCAATCGGAGACAAACGCTAAATCATATATGGACAAGATTGGTTTTCTAGAAAAACAGTTTGAGGAGATTCATGTCACCAACCAAGTTTTGACCAAGCAAGTTCATGAACTCAAATTCGACATACAAAGACTTTCAACCGGTTCCAAGAAACTAGATTGTATGTCCGGATTAGGTCAAACAAGAAGGTTGGTTTGGGTTTTAAAAAGGATCAAACTGTGCATGCTTCAAGTTCCACATTCAAATTGAAAGGAAGAACGTGTCACTTATGTGGACTTGAAGGACATTTGGTGAAGAATTGCCCGAAAAAGAGAAAGAAGAATTCTTCGGCAACTTCATCTACGGAGCGAACTCAACGGAATCAAAAGACACATCAAGTCAAAGGAGTTCACTCAACCCACCAAAGGTCCGAGACACAATATCAATCATACAAGTGGATCACTACGAGGCAAAGACCTACGGTGGACCAACAGTCAAAGCGGACAACCCCCGGCCACAACGAATCAAGACAACCCAAAATCCAGCGATTTTGGATTCGGAAAGGTGATATCTTTCCTTGTCTTAAGTTCTAAATAGCTTATGACTGTATGTAATGCTTTGATTGGTTTTCCCATCATATCTTTCTTAATCTTTGCATTACATGTTTTTCAATGCTCTTCGTTTTTATACTTTGTTTTTGAACAAAAGGGTTTTTACTGAACAAGTGCATTGAATAAAAAGGGCTTCATGTTTATTCACTCCAAATTAATTTTATTTGGATTATCAACTTTACTCCATAATCATAATCTTGAAGATACTTCATTATAGGAGTTTTTGATATTATAAGCATCAAATTTTAGAAATCATGTGTGATCTTTAGATGCTTAATCTATCTCGGTTGTGTGAATTCATTGTGATAAACGTGAGACAACCGATAGACTAAAATTTGGGATTTAATTCTTTCACGTAAGAGATTGCATTCTTATAAGGGTAATAAAATGATTTGCAAAAGATGTGGAAAGAGTTACATCCGAAAGGAGTGTGAAAACTACCACCACATGTTGGAAAGAGCTGCCACCCCGGTCATCCGGTCTGTGTGTGAGGCTACCACATGTTTTGATGCTTGAAAAATATTTCTTGAAATTTTTAGTTGAAGCATTTGGAGATTTATATGCAAAGTTCTTATATTTTGAACAATCTCCTGGTTGGTATAAGGTGGGATAGTTGAAAGATGCTCAAAGATCCACCCTTAGGTATTTTAGTGCTTATCTCAAATTTGAAAGGGTAAGAAATCAAATTGATGTCATTTGGAAATCTCTGTAAGTCATCTTTGTACATCCGTTACATCTTGATAGACTTTGGATCTCAAGATTATTTTTGATGACTTGTGTTTGATGAATATAACATGAAAAACGGTTTATAATATTTTACCTTTATTTTTCATGATTTCGGAGTAAATCTTTTTAATTTTTGTAAAATTAATTGGATTGAATGACATCTATGTGATCTCATATTAATTTCAAGCACTTAAATTATTTTCTTGATGGAATACAAATCGGTAATTCAATTATTTCAAAATCTGGATTTGTTTCAAGAAATTATTTAATTTTTGCTTCCTGGTACAGGTACGCAATCTGCATTTTTGTTATATACCGGAACTGAGCCTTTATCTCTCTTTCTCTATGAACTAATGCTGTTAGTGATTTCCTTTTGTCTAGTATGTTCACTGTTTGACAATTTGTGACAAAAAGGGGGAGAACAGAAAATAATGATCGTATCACAAAGGGGGAGAACATAAATGCTCAAGACAGGGGGAGAACATGGAGAACATGGAGAACATGTTAGAGATGCTCATGATAGGGGGAGATAAAGAAAAGATTGAAAGAGCCGAAAAACAAAAGAACCAAAAGGACGAATCAAATGTAGGATTTTAATTTCTAACGACTAACGTTTGATTTTGTTTGGAGTTTTGTTTTGCAGGAATTACATCACTTTAAGACTCCAAGTCCTAAGTCATAAAGTATGTTCTAGGACTGTTTGGTTCAAATGTAATTTTGTATTTATTGGATCTTTCACGCAAAGAAAGTCAATGTTTTGGTGATAACATTGAATTTCGACTTTTTGGTTTAAGATGAGTGACTTGAGCGCTTTTGTCACGCCCCGTGTGTAAACCAGAACCCGGGCCCGTCCACAGATCCGCCGTGCACATAGAATTTCCCGTGTACACGAAGCGCTGGTAACCTGCTCAGAAATAAAAGATATAATAAAGGAGCATAAAACAGAGCTAAAATAAAACTACTACATCTCAGACTACAGCTGGAAAGTAAAAGCATAATAAAAACTCTCAAAATATACAAGTGTCTCTCCCAGCTCACGAAATAAGTACAAACAGCTGGCAAGAGCCAGACCCAAAAATAAACTACAACTGTCTGAGAAAAGAAAAGGGTACAACTGGTACACGACTAAGCTTGAAGTCGGGGTAGATGAACTACCTAATCCGCTAACTGCTTGCCTCGCTCTGCCCGAGACGGCCCTGCAACTCCCGCAGAAGACACTGCAAAACAAAGGGAGAAAAGAAGAGAAGGACAATGGGGGGTGAGAACTACTATATAAACAGCAGTCTCCCCTAGTGGGCAAAACCTCAAACCCTGACGGCCCACTAGGACAACTAGAGGCAAAAAGGGAATAACAGTAGTAAGCTATAAAGGCTACTGATAAGGAAAACTATCACTACTATGCCTCTAAATGCAGTATCTAAAGAGATGACTGTATGAATGCATCAGAAAACTGTATCTGTCCAAATACCCAATCATGTGCCACCAGTACAACTGGCATTGCCTGCTTAGCGGAATCTGCACACAAGGCTCGAAACCGCGGGATCGGCCCGCATGGCTCGCATCCCAACATTAGTATCAGACCGGCACACAAGGCTGGGTCCGAAAAGCCTACCTCCGGAGTGGCACTCGAGGGGAGCGACCCACACGAGTATAGTATCTCAGTAACAAGTATCTCAGTAACCAGTATCTCAGTATAGCAGGACTTTCATCATGACTATGATCAAAGTGGGAAAATCCATCCACTAATGAACCCCAATCCCCAATCTGGTGCAATAACACTCAATAAGTGGGAAACTCCATCCACTAGAGTAATCTGATACCCAATCTGATGCATAAGTAAAGTATCCGGTCAACCGCCCAATGTCCGCGGTCGCCGCAACAATCCCTCAAGTCCAATCTAATAAAGTAATCAACAACTGGCTAACCGCCTACTGTCCGCGGTTACCACAATGCCCCACGATCCATAATCGAGTCTAAACTGACCCCGACTCGATGACCTCGACTACACTATCCCACACCCCTGCTCTAACTCGAGCAATATGTAACTGAATAGAAAGGAGAACAACTAAACATGGTTTCTCCTAAGTCATGTCCCAATATGTAGTGTTGCAGAAAAAGGTGGCCTAGCTAGATGACCATACAAGCATGCAAAGTCCTTTACTTGATAAAGCAATTACAAGCATTCTAACTTTTACAAAACTAAGTGCATGGGACCTCCAATGTACATGATGCATAATACATGATCCAGGATACAATCTTAATACATGATCGACTAACAATAGGCTTCTCAAGATGCGAGCCCTAACCACGTGCTCCCACAAGAATAAAGAATTTCCCTAACACTTGCTTTTCAAGATACAATCACTTCCAATATGTTGTTACAAAGAGAGGAACTCACTAACAATTAATCTTTCCAAATATGAACTCTAACCACATGCCCAAACCTTCCATTATACATACAACATGATTTGGATTAGCATGATTCCAAGTGTTTAAACTACACCTCTAAAGCAGGGAAACACAACTTACTAACATTTAGTTCTCTAACCATGCAAGTAGTAATAATGAATCCGTGATCTCATACAAGCATGCTAGGTCCATTACACAATTCTAACTAGCAACATGATCAAGCAACACTCTAATATGCCTAGTGGGAAATCAAAAGTAGGAGGTTTACAACAACACCCACCTCGAGCGCTAAATCCTGGTCCCAAAAGTGATGTCCACGCTCGGTCCAAACAACCTTCACAAAACTGTACAACATTCCCCAAAGAACAAACAACATTAATCACACAATACAACCCAAAATCTGTCCCAATTACAGCAGTCCACTAAATGTCTGTTTTCACCTGTGAAATATGCCCGGAAAAATCCAACATAAAAACCGACACGATCCTCGCGACGAACCCGTCGAAACGAGTACCTGCACGTTCAATTCCGAGTTTTCTACGCTGAGTTACAAATTTTGCAAGAGCAACACCCCAAACCGAACTGTACCAAATTTCTGTGTCAAAGAACTACAGTGAAAGGAGATCTTCACCTTCGAGACAAATCTAGAAAAATCTCAGAAAAATCCAGGAGATTCCTTGCGAAAAGTAGATGAAGTTTGCCTTTTGAATCGCCTCAATCCGCTGCCTGTGCGCAAAGATATGGCTAGTTCATCGCAGCGCTGTCCAAAAATCCGCGAAGGAAAAAGGGTCAAATGGGTGCTCAGAAAACTCCGAGGTCAGCACGGAAAACGAGGAACCTCAAAACAACAGAGTTGAAGTCCTACCAGTCGAGAGTCCAACGGCGCAAGAATCGCCGGAAAAGGAGGTCGAGGTGAGTCGGGGCAGCCCAAACACTGAGAAGGGGCGAAGCGGGTTGCCGGAGAACGAGCGTCGCGCCGCGCCGTAAAATCACGAACCTCGGGATGCGTGCCTCCAAAAATCCTCCAAGTCCTCCAATGGATAGTGCACTGTGAGAGGGAAAAGTCTCCTGAAGAACTCACTGCGAAAAGGGGTCCAAAAAGCCCAAAAAGGAAACAGGGAAGCCTATTTATAGGCTCAGCCCAAAACAGTGCGGGCCGGAATTTCGGGCGCAAGATTCGGGCGCAGTGCGCCCGAAAGTCCGGTCGGACGGCTCCCATCCGACGCGCCCGAATCTTCCTGGCGCGGCCACGTGTCCCTGCAACAGGAAACAGTGGTGCAAGGCTCCCGCCGCGCGCCACGCGTCCCTCATGGTCAACGGCGGTAGGTACGGCCCGCCAATGGCGGGCCGACATGTGGACCGCACTCACCCGCACTCGAGTGCGGCCGACAGCGCCGCCTGGCGCCTCTGCGCGCACGCGCCCCGTGGCGCCCCCCCGTGCACTCCGTGGACCGCGCCCTCGTGAGCCTGCCAATGCCAGGCCGACACGTGTCCAAGCACCCGGTCCACCGAACCCGCACAACTCAATGGTCCGCGCCGCGTGCGCCGGCCACTCCGGGCACGCCACGCGTCCCCCGCCCGCGGTCTATGCACCGCCGCGTCTTCTCGTGGACCGAGCTGCGTGAGCCGGCCAATGATAGGCCGCCACGTGGCTCCAGGCCGGTCCACGGTCACCCCCATGCACCGAAAATTCCCGAAAACTTCCGGAAGCCCGTTTTTGGTCATCCGGACTCCAAATTTAACAAGCAAATAGCCGTTTTCAAGCGTTTTTCCGCGCTGAATCCAAATCCAACCTCTGTTTGGCCCAAACCCTTCTCTAAAATTCGGCAAACGCAGCCGAATGCCAAATCAGTAAAAGATACCTCACAGGGTCCATCTGTGGCATCCCTTTGATGCACTATGGGCCAGGCACACCAACAAAAGGTGTTCTACACAATGGATTCACCAGAAAAGTTGCATGGAATTCCGGACCACTACATCCTCCCCCACTAAAAGGAGTTTCGTCCACGAAACAAGAAAAACAACCAGACGTACCTCAACCGGAAGCTTCGAACAGAAAAGGGGTAGGTACCTTTCATCACCATCTCTAGCTCCCAAGTAGCCACACGCTCATCGTAATAGCTCCACAAGACCTTCACATACGGAATGGCCCGGTTGCGCAGTTCCTTCACCTCACGAGCAAGAACTCGCAACGGGCGCTCCTCATATCCAAGATCCTCGCCGATCCCCAAAGAGGTGAAGCCGGTCATATGCGAAGGGTCCGATAAAACGGAGACTAAACTTCCCACGAACTCCAAATCTCCGGACTTCTTCCGATGGCAAGACCTTCAAAAGACTTGATCACCAATCTGAAGCTCTAGGACTTTCATCATGACTATGATCAAAGTGGGAAAATCCATCCACTAATGAACCCCAATCCCCAATCTGGTGCAATAACACTCAATAAGTGGGAAACTCCATCCACTAGAGTAATCTGATACCCAATCTGATGCATAAGTAAAGTATCCGGTCAACCGCCCAATGTCTGCGGTCGCCGCAACAATCCCTCAAGTCCAATCTAATAAAGTAATCAACAACTGGCTAACCGCCTACTGTCCGCGGTTACCACAATGCCCCACGATCCATAATCGAGTCTAAACTGACCCCGACTCGATGACCTCGACTACACTATCCCACACCCCTGCTCTAACTCGAGCAATATGTAACTGAATAGAAAGGAGAACAACTAAACATGGTTTCTCCTAAGTCATGTCCCAATATGTAGTGTTGCAGAAAAAGGTGGCCTAGCTAGATGACCATACAAGCATGCAAAGTCCTTTACTTGATAAAGCAATTACAAGCATTCTAACTTTTACAAAACTAAGTGCATGGGACCTCCAATGTACATGATGCATAATACATGATCCAGGATACAATCTTAATACATGATCGACTAACAATAGGCTTCTCAAGATGCGAGCCCTAACCACGTGCTCCCACAAGAATAAAGAATTTCCCTAACACTTGCTTTTCAAGATACAATCACTTCCAATATGTTGTTACAAAGAGAGGAACTCACTAACAATTAATCTTTCCAAATATAAACTCTAACCACATGCCCAAACCTTCCATTATACATACAACATGATTTGGATTAGCATGATTCCAAGTGTTTAAACTACACCTCTAAAGCAGGGAAACACAACTTACTAACATTTAGTTCTCTAACCATGCAAGTAGTAATAATGAATCCGTGATCTCATACAAGCATGCTAGGTCCATTACACAATTCTAACTAGCAACATGATCAAGCAACACTCTAATATGCCTAGTGGGAAATCAAAAGTAGGAGGTTTACAACAACACCCACCTCGAGCGCTAAATCCTGGTCCCAAAAGTGATGTCCACGCTCGGTCCAAACAACCTTCACAAAACTGTACAACATTCCCCAAAGAACAAACAACATTAATCACACAATACAACCCAAAATCTGTCCCAATTACAGCAGTCCACTAAATGTCTGTTTTCACCTGTGAAATATGCCCGGAAAAATCCAAGATAAAAACCGACACGATCCTCGCGACGAACCCGTCGAAACGAGTACCTGCACGTTCAATTCCGAGTTTTCTACGCTGAGTTACAAATTCTGCAAGAGCAACACCCCAAACCGAACTGTACCAAATTTTTGTGTCAAAGAACTACAGTGAAAGGAGATCTTCACCTTCGAGACAAATCCAGAAAAATCTCAGAAAAATCCAGGAGATTCCTTGCGAAAAGTAGATGAAGTTTGCCTTTTGAATCGCCTCGATCCGCTGCCTGTGCGCAAAGATATGGCTAGTTCATCGCAGCGCTGTCCAAAAATCCGCGAAGGAAAAAGGGTCAAATGGGTGCTCAGAAAACTCCAAGGTCAGCACGGAAAACGAGGAACCTCAAAACACCGGGGTTGAAGTCCTACCAGTCGAGAGTCCAACGGCGCAAGAATCGCCGGAAAAGGAGGTCGGGGTGAGTCGGGGCAGCCCAAACACTGAAAAGGGGCGAAGCGGGTTGCCGGAGAACGAGCGTCGCGCCGCGCCGTAAAATCACGAACCTCGGGATGCGTGCCTCCAAAAATCCTCCAAGTCCTCCAATGGATAGTGCACTGTGAGTGGGAAAAGTCTCCTGAAGAACTCACTGCGAAAAGGGGTCCAAAAAGCCCAAAAAGGAAACAGGGAAGCCTATTTATAGGCTCAGCCCAAAACAGTGCGGGCCGGACTTTCGGGCGCAAGATTCGGGCGCACTGCTCCCGAAAGTCCGGTCGGACGGCTCCCATCCGACGCGCCCGAATATTCCTGGCGCGGCCACGTGTCCCTGCAACAGGAAACAGCGGTGCAAGGCTCCCGCCGCGCGCCACGCGTCCCTCATGGTCAACGGCGGTAGGTACGGCCCGCCAATGGCGGGCCGACACGTGGACCGCACTCACCCGCACTCGAGTGCGGCCGACAGCGCCGCCTGGCGCCTCTGCGCGCACGCGCCCCGAGGCGCCCCCCCGTGCACTCCGTGGACCGCGCCCTCGTGAGCCTGCCAATGCCAGGCCGACACGTGTCCAAGCACCCGGTCTACCGAACCCGCACAACTCAATGGTCCGCGCCGCGTGCGCCGGCCACTCCGGGCACGCCACGCGTCCCCCGCCCGCGGTCTATGCACCGCCGCGTCTTCCCGTGGACCGAGCTGCGTGAGCCGGCCAATGATAGGCCGCCACGTGGGTCCAGGCCGGTCCACGGTCACCCCCATGCACCGAAAATTCCCGAAAACTTCCGGAAGCCCATTTTTGGTCATCCGGACTCCAAATTTAACAAGCAAATAGCCGTTTTCAAGCGTTTTTCCGCGCTGAATCCAAATCCAACCTCTGTTTGGCTCAAACCCTTCTCTAAAATTTGGCAAACGCAGCCGAAGGCCAAATCAGTAAAAGATACCTCACATGGTCCATCTGTGGCATCCCTTTGATGCACTATGGGCCAGGCACACCAACAAAAGGTGTTCTACACAATGGATTCACCAGAAAAGTTGCATGGAATTCCGGACCACTACAGCTTTTATGTATTTTTGGGTTTTGTCACAAAATTGCCAAAGGGGGAGATTGTTACGGCTTTTTGGTGTTGGCATATTTCGTGAGTCAAGTCAGTGAGTTGAGTCGGAGTCTTAAAGGGATCAAATTGTCAATCAGCAATCAAAGACTTAGAGAAGATTCAACAAGAGCTCAAGTTGACACTCAGTGTCTTGAGTCTTGAAGATTGAAGTTGAAGAATTGTGGATCAGTTACATCAATCTCAAGAAGAAAGTACTCAAAAGGATCAGGTATGGTTAACTAAATAATTTTGGTGATCCGAATACTTTCTTATAGTGTAGAAACACTTGGATGAATTTCTTATTGCATAAAAATCAAAAACTGGACTTGGGACATGTTCAGGATCCGGATCAGACAGTCCAATCCGGATCCCGAAGGGTGCTTGTTCATTGGCAAATCCGATCCGGATCATAGTCATTTCGATCCGGATCCCGAACATGGGAATTTGCTGGAATATATGAATGATCCGGATTGTGCATTACAATCCGGATCCCGAACCCTGTTTTTTCTGGAATAGCCTGACTCGTTACGACGATCCGGATCACAGTAAATCCGATCCGGATCGCCGTCCTGAAAATTTCCAGATAAGGTAAGTTTTTGATTCTTATCTCTTTCCAAAGGTTTCTAAACTATAAATAGACATTTAGGGTTTCTCAAAAACGTGGGGAGCACGGCCGATTAATTTATAAAACACTTGAGAGCAACCCTAGAGGCTAGGTTTTTATCGTTCCTCTTTATAGCCTCTTTTAGGTCAATTAGACGGTTCTTTCAAGAACATATCTTTTGTCGAATTGATCTAATCTTTGCTTAGAGATTTTTCCCATGGATCTTCATTGATAATCTAAGCAAAGGATCACCATCGAAGCCAATATTCTTACCGGCTGCGTTTGCGTCGTGGATTCGACGTGGCATCGTGGATTCGGTGTGCTAAAGGCGTTTCGTGGATTCGAAACGTGTGCTCGTGGATTCGAGTGGCGTTCGTGGATTCGAACGTGTGCAGTGGACGTGCAAAATCGTTGGAGCGCAAGGTCCGAAGAAGTTGAAGGAGGGGTTAAATCCATGGAGACAGTAATCACCTTGTTATTCTTCTTTTCTTAGTGGATTGTTATTGCGTGGACATCCAATCGGTGAGCGCAAGATCCGAAGAAGTTGAAGGAGGCGTTTGAGTCCGTGGAGTCGGTAATCACCTTGTTATTCTTCTTTCCTTAGTGGATTGTTATTGCGTGTTTGTCCCGTGGTTTTTCTCCTGGATTGGAGTTTCCACGTATATCTCGGTGTGCTGTTTTTTATTTCCGCATTGGTTTTTATTTTGCACTGAGATTTGGTTTTATAAGTATTACACCTATTCACCCCCCCTCTAGTTGTTTGATAGTACCTATTTAGATCCGTGTGGATCCTATAAAAACCTACACTCTGGGCGGTCACCAGTGTGAGGACCCGGATCCCCACGACGAGATTACTGGTTGACCAGTAGCTCCTAGAGGCCTATGTGGCGTGTCGGTGGCGTTGGTGCACCAATTGGACACTAGTGATGGACTCAGTGTGTTTAATGGATCACGAGAGTAGTCAGATGACCCCGTTGAATGTTTAGAAGTGGTTTCGCGCGCAATGGATATTAAAATTGGGCTCAGCGCGAAGTTTGGACAAAAGAACACCTTTCCAGATGCCTTCGGCAATTTTTAGAGTTTGAATTTGGCAGAACGGACAGCGGATTCGGATTCGGCGCGCGAAAATGTTGAAAATGGACTACTTGTATTTTTCAGAGCCCGGATGACCCGGCACGAATTTCGAGGCAGCTTTTTCTGTTCCGGCGGCCGGGGGCAGCGTCGGCGGCGGCGGGCAGGGCGAAGCGCGGTGGCGCGGACTCGGGTAGACGGCGGAGCGACCGCGGGCAGGCACGCGGTCCACGGGCCGGCGTGCACCGGAGGCAGGACACGTGGCAGCTTGTGACTTGTTGGTGTTGTGGGCGCGGTCCACGGGAGGAAATTGAGCGGGTGTACGGTGGACCGGAGGGAGGACACGTGGCGGCCACTGGTTGGCTAGTCCACATGCCCGCGGTCCACGGAGCGGGTGCAGGCCACCTCGGGGCGCGTGCGTGCAGGGTGGCAGTCGGCGGCGCAGGCGCGCACGTGGGCGCGGTCGGTTGACTGAGTGCGGTCCACGTGTCGACGCCTCCGCGCGCCACGTGTCGAGCAGCGGATGGCCCTGCACGGCTGTCCGCAGTTCGGGTGAGACGTGGCGGGCCCTGGGCATTCCCGGCGTGAACAGTGTTGGGCCGGGCCCAACACTGTAACCGCCCGGTTCGTGCGGGCGCCCGGAAAAATGGCCCAATAGCCCAATTTCGGATTTTTTGGGTTGAGCCTATAAATAGGCCCTTTTGCTCACCGAGTAGAGCTTTTTCCCGAGCTCTTCGGTCAGTGCACCCTTCACCAAAGTTGTTGATCTCCTCGCTATGCATCTCGTGGACAAGGCCCGGATTTTTTGGAGGCCGCGACGTCGACGACTTCGGCATCGTAGCGCAGAGCGACGTTCCTTCATCGAAGGCCTGTTATCGTCGCATTTTGGTCAGAGAGGTCCACAGAGCTACCCTGATAGTGTTTTTGGACGATTCTCACGGCGCCGGATTCATGAGAGGTAGATCTACGATTGTTTTACTGTCGACTTTTCTCAGATTTGAGCTTTGTTTGGGGTTCCGGGTACGTTTTTAACTCCCTTTGCCACTGATGGAATTTTTGGACAGCGACACCTTGCCGGATTTTTATCTCCGTGCTCAGGCATCCGATGGAGACGTGCCTGTACACTTTTTACATCTACGCGTCGTAAGGATTATCGTCATATTTTTTGTGGAATTTTCTGAGACTTGCCCGAAGGTATACTTCTTCCCCCTTTACTGTGTAGAGTATTACAGTTGTGTTGCTGCGAGGTTTAGCGCACCCTGTGTTGTGGAAATTGTAACTCGGCATACGGGGCTTGGAATTGGACGTGCAGGTACCCGTTTCAAAGGTCTCGACGCGACGATCACGACAGTATTTATGTTGGATTTTTCTGAGTTCTTGCTGTAGGTGAAAAATCTGCATCTTTGGGACTGTTCCAACAGATTTGTATGTACTTGGATATTTTAGAATAAAAGTGTAACTTTGGACCTTTTGTTGTACCCAGGAAGGTTCACGAATGTTTTTGGAACACTGCTAGGAGCCGAGGTTGGCGCAACATGTACCGTGGATACGGGTTTAGCAGATATGGTTAACAAGTGACACGCTCTTCACCGACCCCAGGTTTGCCTTGGATTGAGCACTTCAGGTGGGTAAGCTTAATATTAGTAACTGTATAAGGCAATGATAAGATCTTCATGGATGATTATGTTATGGTGAATGTAAGTGCACTTGTGGGAATGTCACCCCTCTATGACTGATAGCATGCATGTTTAATGTACAACCCATATTTAGCATCGAGAGGAAAAGCTTGAAGAATGGCCTAGATCATGTGGTTATTGTACATGTTTATTCATTTAGCCTACTTGTGTGAGATTGGTACAGCATAGTAGGAACATTTTAGCATGCTTTGCTATTATATGTTTCACCCTCTTTTATCGTTTCTGAGGACAAAAGCATGCTTGCATGGACATGTAGTTAGGCCATATTTTACTGCTGCACTACTTTTGGAACTTGACTTAGGAGAAACCATGTTATCCTTTTCTCCTTCTTTGTTAGTCAGGCGGTCTGTGTTGCTCGGGTGCGAGCAGGGGTCTGGGGTAGTGTAGCCGGGACATTGGTGTCAGGGACGGGTTGTGTTGGATTGCGGTTGGCAGGGTTTTGCGGTGACCGCGGACTTTGGGCGGTTGACCGGAGGTCGGTTATAGGACTTGATTATAGACGGCAGGGTATTGCGGCAACCGCGGATATTGGGCGGTTGACCGGATATTTATTTATGCACCAGATTGGGTATCTGATTTCTCTAGTGGACAGAGTTTCCCACTATTTGAGTACTTTTGCATCTGATTGAGGACCGAGGCTTTCTTTAGTAGTTGGGCTTTCCCACTTTGATCAGAGTCATGATCCAGTCCTGCTGATTTATACTTATGTTACATGTTACTGAGATACTTTACTCGTGTGGGTCGCTCCCCTCGAGTGCCGCTCTGGAGTAGGCTTTCGACCGTGTTGGGTTCCGATCAGACCGTGTTAGGTTACGGTCATTTGGATAGTGGAGATACTGAGTTCGTGAGGTTGATGACAGAGCAGGCAGTACCGGGTTTTATACCGGTTCATTCGATTGGGTTTGTTCGGTCAGATACTTTTATTGTTGCACTCGTGCCTGGGGGCTGAGTGGAGTCTAGTAGCCGTGTTTAGACCAGTGCTAGTGTTGTTGGGAGCCGTTTGATTTGACGGTGGTCCCGTGTCGTTGTGAGTACTTTGACAGTTGTGTGAGAGGTTGAGCATCTTGAGTCTATCCGTTCTGAGAGAGAGCGTGGATTTCGACTATAACCTGCATGAGCCACTACTCGATAGCGAGTTAGTCCGTTTGGACGCCCTACGTAATTCCTGCCCGTCAGCGGGAGGTGGCTGTAGGTGGGCGCAGGTTTGACTGGACCAGATGTGGCAGTCAGCTCGATTGGGTCGATTGTGCACTTCATGTGCTAGTGGTGGCATACCATTCTTTGATTCTCCCCTATTGAGCATTTAGATGGAGGCATGGTAGCTGTTGAGTGTCATCAGCGTTCTTGTTCAGTTCTCACGACTTTGGTTAGTTTATGTCTCTTGAGGACTTAGTGGGCAGACCGTCGGGTCTGGCGATGGTACCCACTGAGAACTCCCTTTTTGGTGTAGTTCTCACACCCTTTGGGGGTTTTCCCCTTCATTTTTCCTTCCTCCCATTTGTTTTGCAGAGTCTTAGCGGGTGTTGCTGATTCTGCGGTTGTTGATCGAGGCGAGGGAGTCGCGAGCTAGATCCCTACCCGTCGTTGGAGAGTAGCGGTACCCTGACAGAGGAGATCTTCATTAGATTAGTCATTTTATTTCCCCTTTTGAGAGACTGTTGTACTAAGGAAATGATATGTATTGAGAGCCTGTACACTGATGTATTTTTTGGAGATACCTCCCGATTGAGCTATGAGTTTTGTATCTGAGGATATTGTTCGATTATCATTTTTGGGAGGTGGACATTGTTGTATTATTTTCCAGTTGTACAGTGATTGATTTTAGTTTTACAACAGATTTTCATTTATAGCTCTAATATCTGTTAGCTGTAGCACTTTTCTTGCAGGTAGGACGCTTCGCCTATGCGGAGTTTGGCATAGGTGGTCGATCTGTTGTCGAGCCTGGTTCGCAGTTTCGACCCCGGGGCGTGACAGATTAGGTTGGTATCAGAGCCTAGGTTGTAGGTCATGGTGGACTTAGAAACCCTAGGCTTATGGTTTGACCCTTGGATGACTTCGTGAGAGTCGTGATTTATAGCGAGAGTCCTGATTGAGTTTTATACCTCTCCCAACGGACGGGAAGAGTGATTAGCATGTTTATTCTCCTAAGTGATTATGTTGGTTGCAGACAACATAATGCTGTGGAACGGGTGACATGCTTTAGACTTTCGCTGGATTGGGTCGAGCGCTGTTGTGTGCTGTTTTGTGGTTTCGTCGTGGTGAGCGGTGTCCCCCCGACGCTGGGTTTTGACCCGTGTGCATCCTGTCATAGCAGTTGAGCTTGAGCGGTTGGTTTTGGGCCGGATACCTGGATTGAGGTCAGAGAGTTTCGGACCCAGATGACAGGATCGTCCGGGGCCTACCAACGGCAGAGTGAGCGAGCAGCTGGTTTTAGTGACACAGTTGTCGGAGCACTGAGTAGCCCCCTCCGTGCCAATGTTTAGTGTCGAGGCACCGAGGTAGGGTGGATAGTTGACAGCAGAGGAGCTGTGGGACATGATCGATCTATTGAGCCAGATTCGGCTGATGAACCACCCCGACTCGTAAGATTGAGTTTGGAGCCTTTGGAAGCAGAATCGTGGTTGATGGTATTGGAAAGACTGCTTGAGAGCCTCCCTGTGCTAGAGAGTTTACGCGGTTGCTTAATTGCGCCCTCCAGGTTCGAGGGACGAGGCGCATAGGATATGTGTGGCTGGGAGTGGATTGCGCCAGGATACCTTTCAGTTTAGTTAGTCCCTCAGTTACGGATTATTGACGCCTCGATGGTGTAGGCGTTGTGTATGGAGCGTGGCGCTACAGTTCCTTTGGATAGGGATCTGCCGCCAGAGGCGAGTTCTGGATATTGGTGCTTGGCGCCGGGTGATGGAGGACAGATCGGCCGGCAGAGGCAATTCTGATTTCTTTTTCCAGGACGGCGGATTCCTGACACGCCAGAGATCGGGTGGACCCCGATAGCAGTATCAGCATCTTTATCAGAGTGGCGCAGCGGTAGCGTGGATTTGTTATCTGCGGAGGACCCTATTCGTCGCCTCAATGTGAGCAGAGACAGAGGTCGTGCTCCCCTTTTTGGTTAATCAGGATATGTCGTGGAAGACCGAGCGACGACCACTTGCATCGAGTGGATGAATCTGTGCCGCCCGGTTGGAGGGCGCCACGGTAGTGGATTGAGTTGTCGCAGGTGTGATTTCATCACAGCAGTCGGAGTGCTACAATGCTTGGGTGGAAGAAGCTGTGGGCCGTGTTATTGAGGTATAAGTTTTAGCTTTAGAAGCTTACCTTCTTGGGTCACATTGTGTTAGCCGTAGGGGCGGCGGTGGCATTCCGGCCTATATGGATACTATTTGGGAATTGGCCGAGATCAATATTTAGGGTCAAGGTAAGGAGCTTCTTGGACTGTGCAGTACCAGGAGAGCTTGGCGATCGGATGATGAGACTGATACCAGCGCCAATGCTAGTATCTCCGGTGTTGAGAGAGAGATCTGCGAGTTTTAGTGATGCCTCCTATAGCGACTGTGGAATTACCGTTGGGTTATTGTTGAGCATTCTGGATTACCCCGACAGGGCCACTGTGATGGCTGGTACCTGGAGCAGGAGAGCTGTCTGGGGTTGAGTTCGATGATTCCACAGCTGGCGCTGTGTGGACTGTTGAGGTAAACATGGCTTGTGGTTGTGTCCCTGGGGGTTCCTTTGGATGATAGACCGCGGCTGAGTAGTTCACTCGGATGGTCAAGATTCGGGAGTGACCGAGTGTGGACCCCTCCTTGTCAGGATTCTTTTCCTTATTGAATGATAGTGTGGGTATGCTTCGGATTGCCTTGGTTGAGTTAACACAGGATGTGGTATGGTGCGTGTTGCACTGGTGATTAATTTATTTTCCCCCAGCTTTTTGATGGAGCCCCTGTGGTGTTTCACATCTCAGCTCAGGAGTGTTTTGCTTTTGGATCCCTCGCCTGTGATTGACTCGCTCCATTTTGAGAGCTAAGGGTGTTTGGAGTACGAGGGACGCCCGTTGCGAATTCTGGCTCGAGAGATGAGAGGATTACGCAACTAGGCCATGCCGTACTGGCTGTTGTTGTTGTTGTTTAGGAGTAATCACGGGGAGTGAGAGGTGACTTGGGAAGCTAGAGACAGTGATGATGAGTACTTACCCTTGGTGTTTATGACTCCTGGTGGAATTGAGCCAGTTTCGAGGACGAAACTTTCTTTAGTGGGGGAGGATGTGAGGACCCGGATCCCCACGACGAGATTACTGGTTGACCAGTAGCTCCTGGAGGCCTATGTGGCGTGTCGGTGGCGTTTGTGCACCAATTGGACACTAGTGATGGACTCAGTGTGTTTAATGGATCACGAGAGTAGTCAGATGACCCCGTTGAATGTTTAGAAGTGGTTTCGCGCGCAATGGATATTACAATTGGGCTCAGCACGAAGTTTGGACAAAAGAACACCTTTCCGGATGCCTTCGGCAATTTTTAGAGTTGGAATTTGGCAAAACGGACAGCGGATTCGGATTCAGCGCGCGAAAACGTTGAAAATGGACTACTTACTTCTATTTTTCGGAGCCCGGATGACCCAGCACGGATTTCGAGGCAGCTTTTACTGTTCCGGCGGCCGGGGGCAGTGTCGGCGGCGGCGGAGAGCGGCG
This sequence comes from Tillandsia leiboldiana, assembly GCA_029204045.2. NCBI lineage: Eukaryota > Viridiplantae > Streptophyta > Magnoliopsida > Poales > Bromeliaceae > Tillandsia > Tillandsia leiboldiana. The sequence goes on along the minus strand of CM055067.1, from coordinate 18,380,259 downwards.
GCGCGGACTCGGGCAGGCGGCGGAGCGACCGCGGGCAGGCGCGCGGACGCTCGGGCAGGCGCGCGGTCCACGGGCCGGCGTGCACTGGAGGCAGGACACGTGGCAGCTTGTGACTTGTTGGTGTTGTGGGCGCGGTCCACGGGGGGAAATTAAGCGGGTGTACGGTGGACCAGAGGGAGGACACGTGGCGGCCACTGGTTGGCTGGTCCACATGCGCGCGGTCCACGGAGCGGCTGCAGGCCGCTTCGGGGCGCGTGTGTGTAGGGTGGCAGGCGGCGGCGCAGGCGCGCACGTGGGCGCGGTCGGTTGACTGAGTGCGGTCCCCGTGTCGACGCCTCCGCGCGCCACGTGTCGAGTAGCGGATGGCCCTGCACGGCTGTCTGCTGTTCGGGTGAGACGTGGCGGGCCCTGGGCATTCCGGGCGTGAACAGTGTTGGGCCGGGCCGACCACTGTAGCCGCCCGGTTCGTGCGGGCGCCCGGAAAAACGGCCCAAAAGTCCAATTTCGGATTTTTCGGGTTGAGCCTATAAATAGGCCCTTTTGCTCACTGAGTGGAGCTTTTTCTCGAGCTCTTCAGCTAGTGCACCCTTCACCAAAGTTGTTGATCTCCTCGCTATGCATCTCGTGGAGAAGGCCCGTATTTTTTGGAGGCCGCGACGTCGACGACTTCGGCATGGTAGCGCAGAGCGACGTTCCTTCATCGAAGGCCCATTATCGTCGCATTTTGGTCATAGAGGTCCACAGAGCTACCCCGACAGTGTTTTTGGACGATTCTCATGGTGTTGGATTCATGAGAGGTAGATCTACGATTGTTGTATTGTCCACTTTTCTCAGATTTGAGCTTTATTTTGGGTTCCGGGTACGTTTTTAACCCCCTTTGCCGCTGATAGAATTTCTGGACAGCGACACCTTGCCGGATTTTTATCTCCGCGCTTAGGCATCGGATGGAGACGTGCCCTTACACTTGTTGCATCTACGCGTCGCAAGGATTACCGTCATATTTTTTGTGGAATTTTCTGAGAGTTTCTCGAAGGTATACTTCTTCCCCCTTTACTGTGCAGAGTATTACAGTTGTGTTGCTGCGAGGTTTTGCGCACCCTGTGTTGTGGAAATTGTCACTCGGCCTACGGGGCTCAGAATTGGACGTGCAGGTACCCGTTTCGAAGGTCTCGACGCGACGATCGCGAAAGTATTTATGTTGGATTTTTCTGAGTTCTTGCTGCAGGTGAAAAATCCGCATCTTTGGGACTGTTCCAACAAATTTGTATGTACTTGGATATTTCAGAATAAAAGTGTAACTTTGGACCTTTTGTTGTACCCAGGAAGGTTCACGAATGTTTTTGGAACACTGCTAGGAGCCGAGGTTGGCGCAACATGTACCGTGGATACGGGTTTAGCAGATATGGTTAACAAGTGGCCACGCTCTTCACCGACCCCAGGTTTGCCTTGGATTGAGCACTTCAGGTGGGTAAGCTTAATTTTAGTAACTGTATAAGGCAATGATAAGATCTTCATGGATGATTATGTTATGGTGAATGTAAGTGCACTTGTGGGAATGTCACCCCTCCATGACTGATAGCATGCATTTTTAATGTACAACCCATATTTAGCATCGAGAGGAAAAGCTTGAAGAATGGCCTAGATCATGTGGTTATTGTACATGTTTATTCATTTAGCCTACTTGTGTGAGATTGGTACAGCATAGTAGGAACATTTTAGCATGCTTTGCTATTATATGTTTCACCCTCTTTTATCGTTTCTGAGGACAAAAGCATGCTTGCATGGACATGTAGTTAGGCCATATTTTACTGCTGCACTACTTTTGGAACTTGACTTAGGAGAAACCATGTTATCCTTTTCTCCTTCTTTGTTAGTCAGGCGGTCTGTGTTGCTCGGGTGCGAGCAGGGGTCTGGGGTAGTGTAGCCGGGACATTGGTGTCAGGGACGGGTTGTGTTGGATTGCGGTTGGCAGGGTTTTGCGGTGACCGCGGACTTTGGGCGGTTGACCGGAGGTTGGTTATAGGACTTGATTATAGACGGCAGGGTATTGCGGCAACCGCGGATATTGGGCGGTTGACCGGATATTTATTTATGCACCAGATTGGGTATCTGATTTCTCTAGTGGACAGAGTTTCCCACTATTTGAGTACTTTTGCATCTGATTGAGGACCGAGGCTTTCTTTAGTGGTTGGGCTTTCCCACTTTGATCAGAGTCATGATCCAGTCCTGCTGATTTATACTTATGTTACTTGTTACTGAGATACTTTACTCGTGTGGGTCGCTCCCCTCGAGTGCCGCTCTGGAGTAGGCTTTAGACCGTGTTGGGTTCCGGTCAGACCGTGTTAGGTTACGGTCATTTGGATAGTGGAGATACTGAGTTCGTGAGATTGATGACAGAGCAGGCAGTACCGGGTTTTATACCGGTTTATTCGATTGGGTTTGTTCGGTCAGATACTTTTATTGTTGCACTCGTGCCTGGGGGCTGAGTGGAGTCTAGTAGCTGTGTTTAGACCAGTGCTAGTGTTGTTGGGAGCCGTTTGATTTGACGGTGGTCCCGTGTCGTTGTGAGTACTTTGACCGTTGTGTGAGAGGTTGAGCATCTTGAGTCTATCCGTTCTGAGAGAGAGCGTGGATTTCGACTATAGCCTGCATGAGCCACTACACGATAGCGAGTTAGTCCGTTTGGACGCCCTACGTAATTCCTGCCCGTCAGCGGGAGGTGGCTGTAGGTGGGCGCAGGTTTGACTGGACCAGATGTGGCAGTCAGCTCGATTGGGTCGATTGTGCACTTCATGTGCTAGTGGTGGCATACCATTCTTTGATTCTCCCCTCTTGAGCATTTAGATGGAGGCATGGTAGCTGTTGAGTGTCATCAGCGTTCTTGTTCAGTTCTCACGACTTTGGTTAGTTTATGTCTCTTGAGGACTTAGTGGGCAGACCATCGGGTCTGGCGATGGTACCCACTGAGAACTCCCTTTTTGGTGTAGTTCTCACACCCTTTGGGGGTTTTCCCCTTCATTTTTCCTTCCTCCCATTTGTTTTGCAGAGTCTTAGCGGGTGTTGCTGATTCTGCGGATGTTGATCGAGGCGAGGGAGTCGCGAGCTAGATCCCTACCCGTCGTTGGAGAGTAGCGGTACCCTGACAGAGGAGATCTTCATTAGATTAGTCATTTTATTTCCCCTTTTGGGAGACTGTTGTAGTGAGGATATGATATGTATTGAGAGCCTGTACACTGATGTATTTATTGGAGATACCTCCCGGTTGAGCTATGAGTTTTGTATCTGAGGATATTGTTCGATTATCATTTTTGGGAGGTGGACATTGTTGTATTATTTTCCAATTGTATAGTGATTGATTTTAGTTTTATAGCAGATTTTCATTTATAGCTCTGATATCTGTTAGCTGTAGCACTTTTCTTGCAGGTAGGACGTTTCGCCTATGCGGAGTTTGGCATAGGTGGCGGATCTGTTGGCGACCCTGGGTCGCAGTTTCGACCTCGGGGCGTGACAACCAGTCGCTGCCTGATGAGGCATACCCTTGCCTCGGTCTCCTCCCAAAAGTTTGCCACAAACGGGTGTCTCTGTCCGAAGTGATCGATATCGGTACCCCATGCAGTCTCTCAAAATCGTGGATGTGGACCCGCGCCCGGCGGTCGCGGGTCCATGCCATAGGGATAGGTAGGAAATGAGCTGTCTTGTCACACGATCCGCTACCACCCAGATTGTGTCATGACCCTGCTGCAATCGCGGAAACCCCGTGACGAAATCCATGGTGATCCGCCCCCACTTCCATTCCGGCACCGGTGGTGGCTGCAACGTCTCCGCCGGCGCTGGTGCTCGGCTTTTACTTGCTGACAACCTAGACAGTGCGCCACGACTCGCGTTACGTCCTTCTTCAATGCCGGCCACCCCAAAACGTCCGCTTCAGATCTCAGTACATCCTTGTGCCACCCGGGCGCGCTGTGTAGGGAGCACAGTGTGCCTCTGTTAGAATCACGTCCTTTAAATCGGGCAGGTCGGGTACGCAAATATGTCCCCGAAACCAGGTTGCGTCGCTCGCTCGGTCTTCGAAGTGGACTTGCCCTTTGTAAGCTTCAGCTGCGTGTCTGTCCTTTGACCTTCCAGGATTTTCTCAACCGGGGTCGGCTTGACTACTAGGAAAAGGAGTCGCACAGTTGTACCGGCTGGTACCACCTCCAATCTCTTCCGCGAGAGAACCGTGATTAAACGATCATGCTGAGTAGGGGCGCTCCTTAGCGGTACTCCTGTCCGACTCTTCCTACTCAAGGCGCCGGCAACTGCGTTTGCCCTTCCGGGAGTAATAAATATGGCCAGACCGTAGTCCTCTAACGATTCCAATCAACGCCTTCGTCGTAGGTTCAATTCATTCTGTGTGGGGAGATATTCGAGACTCCGGTGATCCGAAAAGATGTTGCAGTGAGCTCCACACAGGTAGCGCCTCCAGAGTTTGAAGGTAAATACGACAGCCGCAAGTTCCAGGTCATGCGTAGGGTAGTTTCGTTCATACTCCTTGAGTTGTCTTGAAGCAGAGACTACAACTTTCCCTTGTTACATCTGCACTCCTCCAGAACCATTCCGCGACACGTCACAATAGACCTCAAATTCCTCACCGGGCGTCGGTAAGGCAATACGGGTGCCCGGTTTAATCTATCCTCGAGTTCCTCGAACCCTAAGCTGGTGATAGCGGGATTGTAGCTCAATCTTGGAGAATACCGTCGCTCCCTGTAGCTAGTCGAACAGGTCATCAATCCGAGGCAAGGGGTACTTGTTCTTCACTGTGACCTTACTTAACTCCCGGTAGTCGATGCACAGGCGTAAGCTTCCATCCTTCATTCGTACGAAAAGTACGGGTGCACCCAAAGGCGACACACCCGGCCTGCTGAACCCTTTGCCCAAAAGATCTTCTAGTGGGGCCTTGAGCTCCCTCAGTTCCGCAACTGCCAACCGATACGGTGCCTTGGCAATAGGTTGCGTACCAGGCAGGAGCTCGGTAGTAAAATCGGTCTCTCTCTCGGGGCATTTACAATCAGTTCGGTAGTAAAATCGGTCTCTCTCTCGGGGCATCACAATCAGTTCGGCCAGGAACACGTCTGAGAAACCCCTTACGACAGGGATATCCTTATGCAGTGCCGAGGGTCGTGTCAGTAGATCCACCGAGGCTAAAAAAAAAATGCTATACGTCCGCCCTCCACCAGTCTTCTAGCCCATGTCGCGGAGATACTGGGAGAGAAAGAGGTGCTCTAGCATGCCTAGAATACATGACCCCGGAAAGCCGGGTTCCTGTAGCCACTCCTGGTGCTTCTCGAAGTCGTTCAAAACCTGGTGTTCAGTAAGGCAAACCTTGCCTAGCATTACATCAAAATCCTTCAGCGGGGGTTTACTACTAAGTCCCAAAGACATGACAGCCTTCCCAACCTTAGCGAGTAGGAAGGTAACAACTTTCCGTTTCTAGAGGCCGTCCAAGGGTCAAGGCCGACATCGTACTACGAATGGGTCTAACCTAACTAACTATGGGCAGAAGTGGTAACGCAAGAGGTGAAGAGGTGGGGTACTCCAGATGTCGAAAAGAGGTCATACTCGAAAAGGGAAAACTAAGGGTAGAGTGTCTCTGCTACTACTACATCCGGGCAGGGCGTCCCTTGCCGTGCCATCGCGTGGGACCTCTTACTCGAGTCGCACCGCTGAAGGGGTTGTTCTCAGGTTCAGGGGGCAGTAAGAGCGAAGATGGCCCGGCCTGCCACAACGGAGCAATGATCGTGCTTCCAGGAATAGTCGGTTACCCGGTGTGCTACTCCGCAGACGTTGCCTGGTCGGTCTCCCTGTGAGGACCCGAATCCCCACTTAAGAGATTACTGATGGATTAGTGGCCTTTGGGAGTGTTTGTGCGCGTGTCAGGCCCAAGAAATGGATTTATGGTGCAATTTGGGATTAAGTTTGCATCACCGGAGGCCTTTGGGAAATTTTAGAAGTGGAATTGGGCAAAACGGACTTCAGATATGGATTCAGCGCGCGAAAATGATTAAAATGGACTATTTACTTGTTATTTTTAGAGCCCGGATGACGCGCACGGATTTCGAGGCACCTTGACACTGTTCCGGCGGCCGACGGGCAGCGGAGGCGGGTAGCGGCGGGCAGCGGCGGAGCACGGCGGCCAGGGCACGTGGGCAGGCGCGCTGCGCACGGGTGCGCCTTGCCACGTGGCATCTTTTCACTGGTCCCCTGTGGACACGTGGCAGGCTTGTAGTGGCCGGTGCAGTGCACGGGACCACGGAGCAGGCTGGATCGCCTCGGGGCGCGTGCCTGGCAGGGTGCGCAGGCGGCGCTGGCGCGCGCACGTGCGCGCGCCAGGCGCGCGTTGACTGGGTGCTGGGCCACGCGTTACCCTTCGGTGCAGGCCACGTGTCGTGTAGAGGGTGGTCGAGGTTGCTATGCGCTGTTTGGCGGGCTACGTGGAGGCCCGTGAGGGATTCGGGCGCGCACAGTGTTGGGCCAGGCCTAACACTGTAGCGGCCCGAATTCTCCGAGCGCCCGAAAGAGGGGATATATTGGGTATTTTTGGATTTGTTTTCTTTGGCCTATTTAAAGGATCCGAGCTTTCTTGTTCTCCCCTTTTGCCGCATTTCCGAGCTTTCCCTCACCCCGAGCCCTTAAGCAAAGTTGCTCCCCTTCGTGTTCTGCATCTTCTGGAGGATTTTGGGGATTTTACGTGGCACGCTTTTTGAGGTTTCATTTTTTCTTTGGCGCGCCTTCGGCGGTATTCCCTTTCGTCGTGTTTCGGTGCACGAGCCCCCCCGGCCTACTCTGACCACTTTTTCGAGCGATTCTTTCACCGTTGGATCCACGACAGGTAGGGCTACGATCTTGGTAATTTCAGCATCTCCTAGTTTCGGGTTTTTCTTGGAGTTTTTCCATGCTTACTGGGACCCTTGTTGCAGTGAGGATTTCGGGGACAGCTGGATAGCTGCGTGGAGTTCTCCGCGCTCGAGCGTCGGATCGAGACGAGCCTATACACTTTTGGCATCTACTCGTCGCGAGGATTATCATAGTATTTTTCTGGAATTTTTCTAAGGCTTGCCCGGAGGTATAATTTTCTCCCTTAACTGTGCATGGAATTACAGATGTGTTGTTGTGAGGTTGTGAGCACCCTGTGTTGTGGAATTTGTAACTCGGCCTACGGGGCTTGGAATTGGACGTGCAGGTACCCATTTCAAAGGTCTCGACGCGAGTATCGCAGTAGTTTTATATCTTTGAGGCTGTTTTCGCATATTGTGTATACTTGGAATATTTTGGATTAAGTGTAACGTTGGACCTTATTGTTGTACCCTTGGGTGTTTGCAAGTGTTGCTGGACCCGTTGGATCTGGAGACTTTGATTTCTGGGTATCATCAGCTGTGGGACTTTGGACAGATAGCGCCTTCAGGTGGGTGGCCTCGTCTTCATGACCTTTGGACTGTTCAGTAATTCTATTGATGTATGATTATACATGGTAGTGCTTTTTAGCATGCTAGAATGTAGGAATTGATATTCCTAGTATTATCTGTCGATCTTGTGATCTCTTTTGCTTCCTACCACCTGTTAAATTATTGTTATCTAGGAACTTGACCTAGCACCCCCGTCATATGTTGCATGTGTAACCAGACCAGTAGAAAACCCTCACTTGGGCTAGGGTTAATTATGTTTAGACATCCACACATTGTGTTTCATTCCTGGACTTAGTGTTATCGTCGCCCGGGTAGTGGGTCGAGCGGTCGGGACTTCTTTTTAGTTTGGGATGCATGTGAACTCGTGCTTGGGAGCAGAGTGGAGTCTGGTAGATATAGTTGATCGCTTGTCTGTGCCGGGAACCGTTTGGGGTAAACGGTGATCCCGGGAGGTCTTGTTCCCCTGTTGGGTTTATCGCCACTGTGTTAGTGGCAGTAGTGTACCAGTGTTAGCAGGACCTAGAACCCAGAACCCTTTTCGACATACACATGATTTTAGTCTACCAATGTTTTCTTCCAAGCATCGAAGGGCCGCTGGAGTCGGTTCTTGTTTGATTGGACAAAGGCATCAGTCCTTCGGGGTTTGGGTATAAATACTTATTTTCTAACTGTTTTTCCTAAAAGAACTAAAAATCATCAAAATGGGTTTCTTCTCAAATCAAGATAGTTTTTCAAAAAGGGAACTACTTTTAGTCCTCACCCTGCGTGGGTTGAGTAAAAATGGGTTTCAGTAACAAATGTCACCTTTTTCCTGTAAATTTCTCCACTCGAAAGGATTCGAGTGGTCTGGGTTCTAGGGGTCGTTCCTTTGTCGGGACGAAAGCCACGGGGGCCTAGCCTAGAACCTGTTCTTGTTTGATAGGGTTGTAGGTGTAGGTCTCCCGAAACTTTCGGGCCCTGGTTGGTGTTTTCTTTGTGTTGTACCGAGGTTGTCGTGTTCCCGAACTATAAGGGGGTCGGGAACTTCGATAGGCGGAGCCTAGAGTCTGTTCTTGTTTGATAGGGTTCTAAGCACCGGCCTATCGGGTTTCCAAACCCTTATGGTGTCGGTCTTTCCTGTGTACTGTTGTGGGAGCCGTCTGGTGGACAGTGGTCCCGGCTGTGTGGTTTTCCAGCCTGTGAGTGAGCGTTGGTTTTGTTGGTCGATCTTGTTGATCGTGGTTTGGATTATAGCCTGCATGAGCCATATTGAGCTCGACAGAGATTTGCGGAAACTTTCCTCGGTGGGGTCGCGCCCCTCGAGTGCCACTCCGGAGTTCGGCCTGTTACTTGCTATCGCGACTTGTCGACGCAGTCCCTCTGGCTAGGCCAGTTTTGGCAGTCACGGACACCCTACGGTAGACCCGTCCTGTTGAGGATGTGAGGCAGTAGGTGGGCGCAGGTTTGACTGGACCCTATGCGCCAGTCAGTATAGATTGGGTGACTATACTTTGAGAGTTAGTAGATGCATCATGTTTCCATCTGTTCCACTTTTTGAGCATCTAGATTGAGGCATAGTAGCTGTAGAGTTACTTTTCCAGCCCTTTCATTTCAGTATTATATTATTACTTTGTGCCTCTAGTAGACTTAGTGGGCAGACCGTCGGGCTTGTTGGCGGCACCCACTGAGAACTACTGTGGGAAGTAGTTCTCACACCCGTCGTGGTGTCTTTTTCCCCAGGGACTTCTACTCCTGTTCCTGTTGCTCCAGTTGCTGATCCTTCTGACCGAGGCGAGGGAGTCGCGAGATAGATCCTACCAGTCGTCGTCTAGAGAGTAGATGTACCCCCTTACTTTTTGAGAGTTCATGTTGAGAGACCTTTGTAGTGAGGTATAGAGTTGTATTTTATTTTACAGTTTGGGAGACTTATGTTTTTGGGGAGGATTTAGAGTTGTATATATTTTCATTTTCAGTAGTTTACTTTCAGCTCAGATATCTGTATAGTATAGTTGACTCTTTTTGCAGGTTAGTCGCTTCGTCTATACGGGGTTTCCGTATGGGCGGCGGGTCTGTTGGCGAGCCCGGGTCGCAGTTTCGACGTCGGGGCATGACAGATTGGAGTGGTATCAGAGCCTAGGTTGTATGTCATCGTGGACTTTGAAACCCTAGACTTGTGGTTGGACATTAGGATGACTACGTGAGAGTCGTGACTTTTAGCGAGAGTCCTGATTGAGTTTTATACCTCTCCCAAGAGACGGGATGAGTGATTGGCATGTTTATTCTCCTAAGCGATTATGTTGGCTGCAGACAACATAATGCTATGAAATGGATGGCATGTCTTAGACTTTCGTTGGATTGGGTCGTTTGGTTTTGTGTCCTGATGTTTGTTATTGTGCAGTGGACTACAATGCCCCTGAGACGTCGTGTAGTGAAGAGGGCACATCCCGCATCTAATGAGTAACCCAAGCAGCGGGAGGCAGAGCTATCAGAGCAGAGCGAGACCCAGGAGTTATGGATCCAGATGGCACAGATGTCGGAGGCTGTCCGATTCCAGGAGGAAGCCATGGAACGTTTGATGCGCTTGTTGGAGCAAAGAGCACAGCTAGTTGCAGTACCGCTTGAGTGTCCTCCAGCACTTTCTTCCTATGCAGTGGCATATTCAGTTGTACCAGCGGCACCGATGGAGCGAGCAGGCCCCTCCGTGCCGACGAGTAGTGCCGAGGCACCGAGGCAGGGTGGATAGCGGTTAGTAGATGAGCTTAGGACATCATTGATCGATGGAGCCAGTCTCGGCAGTCTGAACCATCCCGATTCATAGGTTTGAGTGGGAGCCTTTGGAGGTAGAATTGGGGTTGGTGGTGATGGAGAGACTATTTGAGAGCCTCCCTGTGCTAGGGAGTTTATGCAGTCGTTGAACTGCGCGCTCCAGGTTTCAAGGGACGAGGCGCATAGGATATGTGTGACTGGAAGTGGATTGCGCCAGGATACCTTCCAGTTTAGTTGGTCCCTCCATTACGAATTATTGACGCTTCGATGGAGTAGGCGTGGTGTATGGAGCGTGGCGTTGCAGTTCATTTGGATAGGGATCTGCCGCCAGAAGGGAGTTCTGGATTTTGGTGCTTCGCGCCGGGTGATGGAGGGTAGATCGGTCGGCAGAGACATTGCTGATTTCTTTTTCCATGGTAGCAGATTTTTGAGATGCCAGAGTTCGGGTGGACCCCGATGGCAGCATTAGCACCTACATCTGAGTGGCGCGACGGTAGCATGGATTGGTGATCTACGGAGGACCGCATTTGTCACCCCAGTGTGAGCAGAGGCAGAGACCGTGCTCCCTATGTGGATGGTCTAGATATTTCCTGACAGACTGGACATTGACGTCGAGGCAGACTGAGCGACGACCTCCTGCATCGAGCGGATGGGTCTGTGCCGCCCGGTTGGAGGGCGCCACAGCAGCGGATCGGGTTGTCACCGGCATGATTTCTTTATAGCAGTCTGAATTGGTGTATTTGGCCTTCCTGTCTGGACTGGAGGTAGAGTTGTTACCACGTACACTAGAGGTACATGTTTATGTTGGTGTTGTGCATGTGGGGGAGCCTTGTGGATCGTGTCCAGTACAGTTGAGACTTGGAATTATACCGGCAGGTGTTACGGTTCAGTGACAGCTCCACGACTCGGATTGAGAACACAGGATGGACCAGTTGGTGCGGTATCGTGCAACGACTGATTGTGGAATGAGAACAGTGACCTTTCCGCGAGTTGGACAAGAGGAGTTCATTCTCTCAGATCACCGGGGTATCCTTCCTGCAACTGTGGCTTCAGCGGTTTTGGGGTTAGGTGCTACTCTTTGAGCGTAGGTGACGATTAGGACGTGAGGTTGTGTCCTTAGGGGTCACAGTTAGATCGTAGCTTCCGTTTTGTAGCCACGACAGGAACGACTTCAACACTTCTCTCCCTTTTCTCGCCTTTGTGCTGAAATTTTCGAACAGGACGAAAACTTTGAAAGACTGCTGCAGAAATGGAGACGGTGCCCGAACCTATTCTTGTTTGATTGGGGCGAAGGCACTGGTCCTTTCGGAATTTTCGGACTTTTCGTTAACTTCAGCCGTTTTCTAAATTGAGAGTTGGGGTTGACGACCTTCCTGCTGGTGGGGCCTTTATCTTTCTTGTTGGTTGTGTTGGCGTAATTCGTGTAGTTTTGGACGAGTGGAGTTGGTTGTTCTTCCTTGTCCTCTGTCTTTTGGAATTCTTGAGGTTTTTCCATCTTTTGGACTCCTTTCCCGTGTGAACTCGCTTCGCGGAGTGTGCGTAGCGACTGGGGAGCTGGAGATGGTGTTGATGGATACTTACCTTTGGCTTTGAGACTCCCTTTTGAGCCGTGTTAGTTTCGAGGACGAAACTTTCTTCTAGTGGGGGACGATGTGAGGACCCGAATCCCCACTTAAGAGATTACTGATGGATTAGTGGCCTTTGGGAGTGTTTGTGCGCGTGTCGGGACCAAGAAATGGATTTATGGTACAATTTGGGATTAAGTTTGCATCACCGGAGGCCTTTGGGAAATTTTAGAAGTGGAATTGGGCAAAATGGACTTTGGATTTGGATTCAGCGTGCAAAAATGATTAGAATGGACTATTTACTTGTTATTTTTGGAGCCCGGATGACGCGCACGGATTTCGAGGCACCTTGACACTGTTCCGGCGGCCGGCGGGCAGCGGCGGCGGCGGAGCGCGGCGGCCAGGGCGCGCGGGCAGGCGCGCGGCGCACGGGTGCGCCTTGCCACGTGGCATCTTTTCATTGGTCCCCTGTGGACACGTGGCAGGCTTGTAGTGGCCGGTGCAGTGCACCGGGACCACGGAGCAGGCTGGACCGCCTCGGGGCGCGTGCCTGGCAGGGTGCATAGGCGGCGCTGGCGCGCGCACGTGCGCGCGCCTGGCGCGCGTTGACTGGGTGCTGGGCCACGCGTTAGCCTCCGGTGCAGGCCACGTGTCGTGCAGAGGGTGGTCGAGGTTGCTGTGCGCTGTTTGGCGGGCTACGTGGAGGCCCGTGAGGGATTCGGGCGCGCACAGTGTTGGGCCGGGCCCAACACTGTAGCGGCCCGAATTCTCCGAGCGCCCGAAAGAGGGGATATATCGGGTATTTTTGGATTTGTTTTCTTTGGCCTATTTAAAGGATCCGAGCCGCCTTGTTTCCCCTTTTACCGCATTTCCGAGCTTCCCCTCACCCCGAGCCCTTAAGCAAAGTTGCTCCTCTTCGTGTTCTGCATCTTCTGGAGGATTTTGAGGATTTTACGTGGCACGCTTTTCGAGATTCCATTTTCTTCGTCGCACCGCGACGCGCCTTCAGCGATATTCCCTTTCGTCTCGTTTCGGTGCGCAAGCTCCCCCGGCCTACTCCGACCACCTTTTCGAGCGATTCTTTCGCCGTTGGATCCGCGACAGGTAGTGCTACGATCTTGATATTTTCAGTATCTCCTAGTTTCAGGTTTTTCTTGGAGTTTTTCCATGCTTACTGGGACCCTTGTTGCTGTGAGGATTTCGGGGACAGCTGGATTGCTGCGTGGAGTTCTCCGCGCTCGAGCGTCGGATCGAGACGAGCCTATACACTTTTTGCATAAACTCGTCGCGAGGATTATCATAGTATTTTTCTGGGATTTTTCTGAGGCTTGCCCAGAGGTATAATTTTCTCCCTTAACTGTGCATGGAATTACAGATGTGTTGTTGTGAGGTTGTGTGCACCCTGTGTTGTGGAATTTGTAACTCGGCCTACGGGGCTCGGAATTGGACGTGCAGGTACCCGTTTCGAAGGTCTCGATGCGAGTATCGCTGTAGTTTCACATCTTTGAGGCTGTTTTCGTAGGTTGTGTATACTTGGAATATTTTGGATTAAGTGTAACGTTGGACCTTATTGTTCTACCCAGGGGTGTTTGCAAGTGTTGCTGGACCAGTTGGATCTGGAGACTTTGATTTCTGGGTATCATCAGCTGCGGGACTTTGGACAGATAGCGCCTTCAGGTGGGTGGCCTCGTCTTCATGACCTTTGGACTGTTCAGTAATTCTATTGATGTAGGATTATACATGGTAGTGCTTTTTAGCATGCTAGAATGTAGGAATTGATATTCCTAGTATTATCTGTCGATCTTGTGATCTCTTTTGCTTCCTACCACCTGTTAAATTATTGTTATCTTGGAACTTGACCTAGCACCCCCGTCATATGTTGCATGTGTAACCAGACCAGTAGAAAACCCTCACTTGGGCTAGGGTTAATTATGTTTAGACATCCACACATTGTGTTTCATTCATGGACTTAGTGTTATCCTCGCCCGGGTAGTGGGTCGAACGATCGGGACTTCTTTTTAGGGTGGGATGCATGTGCACTCGTGCTTGGGAGCAGAGTGGAGTCTGGTAGATTTAGTTGATCGCTTGTCTGTGCCGGGAACCGTTTGGGGTAAACGGTGATCCCGGGAGGTCTTGTTCCCCTGTTGGGTTTATCGCCACTGTGTTAGTGGCAGTAGTGTACCAGTGTTAGCAGGACCTAGAACCCAGAACCCTTTTCGACATACACATGATTTTAGTCTACCAATGTTTTCTTCCAAGCATCGACGGGCCGTTGAAGTCTGTTCTTGTTTGATTGGACAAAGGTATCAGTCCTTCGGGGTTTGGGTATAAATACTTGTTTTCTAACTGTTTTTCCTAAAAGAACTAAAAATCATTAAAATGAGTTTCTTCACAAATCAAGATAGTTTTTCAAAAAGGGAACTACTTTTAGTCCTCGCCCTGCGTGGGTTGAGTAAAAATGGGTTTCTGTAACAAATGTCACATTTTTCCTGTAAATTTTTCCACTCGAAAGGATTCGAGTGGTCTAGGTTCTAGGGGCCGTTCCTTTGTCGGGACGAAAGCCACGGGGGCCGAGCCTGGAACCTGTTCTTGTTTGATAGGGTTGTAGGTGTAGGTCTCCCGGAACTTTCGGGCCCTGGTTGGTGTTTTCTTTGTGTTGTACTGAGGTTGTCATGTTCCCGAACTATAAGGGGGTCGGGAACTTCGATAGGCGGAGCCTAGAGTCTGTTCTTGTTTGATAGGTTTCTAAGCACCGGCCTATCGGGTTTCCGAACCCTTATGGTGTCGGTCTTTCCTGTGTTCTGTTGTGGGAGCCGTCTGGTGGACAGTGGTCCCGACTGTGTGGTTTTCCAGCCTGTGAGTGAGCGTTGGTTTTGTTAGTCGATCTTGTTGATCGTGGTTTGGACTATAGCCTGCATGAGCCATATTGAGCTCGACAGAGATGCGCGGATACTTTCGTCGGTGGGGTCGCGCCCCTCGAGTGACACTCCGGAGTTGGGCCTGTTACTTGCTATCGCGACTTGTCGACGCAGTCTTTCTGGCTAGGCCAGTTTTGGCAGTCACGGACACCCTACGGTAGACCCGTCCTGTTGAGGATGTGAGGCAGTAGGTGGGTGCAGGTTTGACTGGACCCTATGCGGCAGTCAGTATAGATTGGGTGATTATACTTTGAGAGTTAGTAGATGCATCATGTTTACATCTGTTCCACTTTTTGAGCATCTAGATAGAGGCATAGTAGCTGTAGAGTTACTTTTCCAGCCCTTTCATTTCAGTATTATATTGTTACTTTGTGCCTCTAGTAGACTTAGTGGGCAGACCGTCGGGCTTGTTGGCGGCACCCACTGAGAACTACTGTGGGAAGTAGTTCTCACACTCGTCGTGGTGTCTTTTTCCCCAGGGACTTCTACTCCTGTTCCTGTTGCTCCAGTTGCTGATCCTTCTGACCGAGGCGAGGGAGTCGCGAGATAAATCCCTACCAGTCGTCGTCCAGAGAGTAGATGTACTCCCTTACTTTTTGAGAGTTCATGTTGAGAGACCTTTATAGTGAGGTATAGAGTTGTATTTTATTTTACAGTTTGAGAGACTTATGTTTTTGGGGAGGATTTAGAGTTGTATATATTTTCATTTTCAGCAGTTTACTTTCAGCTATGATATCTGTATAGTATAGTTGACTCTTTTTGCATGTTAGTCTCTTCGTCTATACGGGGTTTCCATATGGGCGGCGTGTCACGCCCCGGGGTCGAAACTGCGACCCGGGCTCGCCAACAGATCCGCCACCTATGCGGAACCCCGCATAAGCGAAGCGTCCAACCTGCAAAGTATCATCTAATAACTAAATAGATATCAGAGCTGAAGAAAAACTGCTGTAATAAAAATCCGAATCACTGTACAACAGAAAAGTAGGGGTACAATATCCATCTTCCATAAATGATGATACAATAATCCGTTCCACCAAAACTGTAATACAAGTAAAAGCCACCTATACAACATCTATAAATCCGAAAAGGGAGATAACTGAAATAATAATATACAATTGTGTACAGCGAAACCCACAATCCGGGTTGGTACATCTATCCCACTGTAGAACTCAAGTCTGGTAGGGATCTATCTCGCAACTCCCTCGCCTCGAACCGTCAACCGAGACATCCGCAACTCCCGCAGCAGACACTTCAAAACAAAGGGAGGAAACGGGAAAAACAACAATGGGGGTGAGAACCACTAGTAAAACCAGTAGCCTCCCCCTGTGGGTAAAGCCTCAAACCCCGACGTACCCACAAGGTCTACCAGAGGCAAAAGGAAAAGAAGAGTGGTAAGCAATAGAGACTGCTGGAAAAAGGAAACTACCACTACTATGCCTCTAAAATACCAAGCTAAAAGAATAGCTAAATGTATGCATCAGAATATAAATGCCTGCCTGAATAAACCCAATCTATACACCAGTAAAAACTGGTACTGCCTGCCGCCGCCCTCATCATCGGGCAATAACCGCGCCGATGTGATAGCAAAAACTGTCAATAACTGTCTGGCCCCAGCCTCCGGAGGGGATCTCGAGGGGAGCGACCCACACGAGGAAAGCATCACCGGGCAATAACCGCGCCGGTGTGATAAAAGCATCACCGGGCAATAACCGCGCCGGTGTGATAAGTAACCAAAGCAGGACTGGATCATGACTCTGATCAAAGTGGGAAAAATCCATCCACTAACGAAATCTGATACCCAATCTGATGCATAAGTAAACATACGGTCAACCGCCCAATATCCGCGGTTGCCGCAATACCCACTGTCAACAAGTCAGCCTGTCCTAGATCCCAAGAATCTGACTACACTATCCCAAAAACCCCCTGCTCGCGCACGAGCTAGAAATACCCGGAGCCTAGTATGAAAGGAGAAAAGCAAGAAACATGGTTTCTCCTAAGTCAAGTCCAACATGATAGTGTAGCAGAAAAAGGTGGCCTATCTAGATGACCAAACAAGCATGCAAATGTCCAAGATGATATAAAGAAAACAGGTGTCGATGTTCTTACATTTATTTGAGCATGCTATTCCAAAATATCGATGATTGCATAAGAATATTAAGTACCACATAGCCTATGCCTTCCTATACCACATACACGATGCTCACAGGTATAAATTGGCCTTTTCTTTCTAACATGATATGCTTTGATTTCAACCAAGCCTGCAATTTTATCCACGATGCGCAATCAACATTCTAACCCAAGTGTCACTCATAATCAACATCACATAAGGTAATACAACGCTTATCAAACCTCGCATTCATACATGAATATTATTAGGATCATTTAACATTACTTAATCATAGACATTCAATCATGTATCACCAATGAATAGTCTAAGGCCCCACAACCTTTATTGATCTCACATAGGATGAACATAGGATCTACCAACAACATCCAATCTTATTTGGAGGAATTAGGAGTCGTGAACAAAGCTTAGTCTCATAAGGAATAGGCCTCAACTCACAATAATATCCATCTTATCATGAAAGACTTAGAAATCAAAAGCATAGGTCATTCTCACATCAACTAGATCAATAACCAACCTCGACATCCATTTTCACATAAGCTAGATCAAAGATCAATCAGCTAATTATTCTCACATGGATATGTTATGAATGAACATCTATGCCCAACATCACACATTGTAGGTTAAGGATCAACAAAACCAACTACTCTCATATAAGCCATTCTCAAATAAATCAACCAAGTCCTTCTCACATAACCCCATCAAGTCCTCACATAAATCAATCAACCATTCACATATAACTATCACCATCATTCTCACATAGAATAGGTTTAAGGATGATCACTTAATATCAACTTCATATGAGATAATATAATTTCAACCAACTAATCATTTACTCATGCATAAGCTAAGGATCAAATAACTTAATCTAAACATGGATATTCAATCATATTATACCGAGGAGAAGAGAACAACAATCAACTATGCCATGAGGGAAACCAATAGCCCGAGTGGGTAAATCGTCGTTTTCGGCAAAGCACAACCACCCACCTGAAACTTGATGATCCGCTGCCCGCTGTAGCTGAAATTTGGCGTGAGTATTCCTTATCCTCCCAGAACTCCGATGCCACGAAAATCATCCAAATCCGCCTCACGAATTGGGCACAATCATTAAAACAATGCACACATCGCAATCAAATTCCAGAATTTCAGCAATTGAAATTAAGTTTAAGAAGATGTAAGTGCAGCCCCAAATATCTCAAGATGAAGTTCCAAGCAGTAAATCAAAGATATCCTCTTTCATACAAACATCTTAAAGTCCTCAAAAATCGACCATTAATTTTCCTTAACATTCAAATGAAGCAAAAATCACAATGCAGTCCAAAACTGCTAACATAAACTTGCTAGCATTTCCAAGCTAAATCAGGGGCTTTTCCAAAGGGATTCATCCACATATCACAAAAGAGAATTTGCTCACCTTGAAGTTATAAAGTAGTACTAACTTGAATTTCTGAAAAAGACCTTGTATCCACAAAGTTATCTGCATTCCAAGGTGCATTGCTCAAATCAAAACTAAAACAGGGACTGCAGTAATCCATATAATAGCACTTGGAAAGATCATTAAAGTTACCTAACCAAACTTGCTCCAAATCCTGCAAGAGAGGTACCATTGGATTCCTTGTCGAGAGTAGATACAAATTGAGCTACAGAACCCAAATTTTCATGCTCGGATGAAGGAGAAAACCCATAAACACTTTGGACTATCCACCAAGTTCCATCTGTGCACGAATGCAGCAAGGTGTTCCAAAGATCATGCATAAACCCTAATAAAAACTCAGATCTGGGGAAAATTATACTTACCAATGTTGTAGATCTTCGAGTCCTGGAAAGTTCCCCGCAAAAATCATCCAAATATTCCCATCCTACTGCCCAGAAAGGCCAAAACACTGAGGACTGTTCAGGATTCCAGACTGAAATGAAGGGTTCCCAAGATGGCCTTAAAACTCTGTAAAAACATGAGATCTGGGGGGAGAGTTGAATACAAAGATTGTAGCCTTACCTCTTGTGAAAACGTAGAACCAAGAATGAGCTCGAAATTCCAAGAAATGAAGCCTGGGGAATTTTCGTACTTAAACGCGACGGGAAGGTCCACCAATCAGCAACAATGGTGGTACTTGCCTCATGGAGAAGATGATGGTGATGAAGCCCCTTTTGTCCATCTCTTTGCTGATGAAGATGAAGGAGGTGATGAAGTTGCTCTGCCTGTGAAGTCCTCCAAAGAAAACCAAGCTCAAAGAAGGAGGAAGGAGGAAGAAGAAGAAGAAGAAGAAGAGAAGAAGAAGAAGAAGAGAATAAAATCCCCTCTCTCTCCCTCTCACTCTCTCCCTCGGACAGCCAACAGGGGACCCGGACACGTGGCGGCCATCCGGGCCGCCACGTCGCCCGGTTGGGCCGCCCGGATCAAGCCACGCGGCTTGATCCGGGTGGCCACGCTGCCGCCCAGTGGGCGCGCGCCGCGTGTCCCCACGCGGGGACCGCGCTGCGGCGCCCACGTGCGCGCAGTGGCGGGCCAATTGCGGCCCGCCACGCGTCCCGCTGGCGCGCCCCATGGGCCGGGTCTCCTGCGCCGGCCCAGTGGGGTGCCGACACGTGGCACCCCGGTCCACAGCCCGCCATGCACCCGAAAGTACCCCCGAAACTTCCGGTTGCCCGTTTTCGTGCGTCCGGGCTCAGAAAAATACATATAAATAGCCGATTTTCATCGTTTTTCCGTGCTGAATCCAAATACGGTATCCATTTTGCAAGAATCCACTTTTAATTTTTGGCGAAACTCCCTATTAGGCAATCTTGATCCATTTCTCGCACTGAGTCCGTCTCTTGGGTCCGATTCACGCGCAACCAACACTATCCACAGAAATAGGCCTCCACAAGCTGTCGATCACACTGTAATGACCACGAAGATCCGGGTCTTCACACGGCGGGTTTGTTGGCGAGCCCGGGTCACAGTTTCGACGCCGGGGCATGACACTCCCCCGGTTCCGATCCCTTCGTCGGCGTGCTTCTGGTTCCTTGCTGCGTCTTCGGATACTTGGGTGGTCCTTCCCGGTCTCCTACTAGTCGGGTGCATTGGTCAACTCCCGCTCTACCGAAGTGGCCCGGTCGACTGCTTCTCGGGAGGCGGGTAACCCGTGTCGTTGGTATTCCATGTCTTCTGTGAGCGTTGGCAATTGCCCGGCCACGTCGTGCAACTGTTGTCAATGTAGCCGGTCCTCCGTAGCTGTCAAAGCCATCACTTCCATTCCCGCGCTGTTGATTGAAGACCAAGTCCGGGCCGTCATCCGTGTACACAAAAAAACAAGTCAATCCTAGACTTAACTGGTCTAGCACCAAGACCTACGACCGACCGAAAACACTATCATCCCGTCCCCGAAACACTCACGCTCTACGCACGTATTGCTCGATTATCTCATCGATTAGCTGCTAGTGGTATGGTGCTCTGTGGATGTTGGATGCCGACCACTATGGTTAAAGTGAGTTTTTCTCTGATACCATTTAATCTGTCACGCCCCGGGGGATTTTCGGTTAAGCGGAAAACGTGAATTATTAAAAATTTTCTTTACAGAGGCCCCCAGTGCGCGCCAGACCTGCCACACGTGCAAATTCCTCGACCCCGAGGGCGGAGTCTCCTTTGCACGTGCACGGCGGTTTCAACATAGATAGGCATACCCACCCGCATGTAATCTCGTTCACACTTTAACCACAATAATCGCACACGACAGTAAGAGAGGGGACTATAACTACTTAAACACGGCCGTCGTTATTTAGAAAAGATAAATCCATGGGTTTTCAAATCGGTGTCCACCCGACACTCGTTGTTTTAAAAGATGTTTTCGCAAATATTTTTCTTGCTTTGAAAATAGGCCGAAAACTACAAAGTATGCAAGCACACAGAGTCACTACAGTAGTTCGAACATCCACACAAGCACAGGCGAACCCACTCACACAGCACGGAAAACTAAGGAGATATACATGAATAAAACCTCGCAATGTCACTCGAAAGAGATGCTAATTACGAAACATCTTCCTAGACCGTCCTCACATCCGTCCCGTGCCCGCGCCCGATCAAACCTATCACCAAGTGGGGAGTCAGTGACACTACTAGGATGCAACATAAACCAGAGTAAACAAAATATGCGATAACTAGGAAACCGAAAATAATGCAAACCGAGCCACCAGCGCGTCTGTGTTTACCCCCTCCCAAGAGAGCCACGGTATCCTGTAACGAATCAGACACGTGCATCTGCTCCTGTAAGAATCAAACATATGTACTTGCCCCTGTAACAATCAAACGTGCACCTGCCTCTCGTGATTTGCCTATACCCCTCCACGACGCTCGTGCGGTACGTGAGCAGCCGCGAGAGGTCCCCATCACCACTAGTCGTAGGGTACACGGGCCAACGTGCCATCTTTCCGGAAAAATACACCCTATGCGGTGGCCAGACCGCCGGTGTGCGTGCAAGCAAACCTTGGGCTCACAATGTATGTGTATCATAAACCAGAGCGACCCACAGTCGCTAGAGATATTAGTAATAACATGCTTATGGAAAACTTGGGTTAGATGAGATCATAAGGTCAATATTATTATACTCATGCATAAGGTCAATATTATTATATTCATGCATACACGAAACTTTACCATATCTCATAAATGTTAGGATTTGAAGGAACACCGACCCGAACAGCGTTTGGTCGGAACATCCAAAGTTGACCTGTCCCCACTCGATCGGCACCCGGACCTAGAAAGTCCCCAACATAAACATTAATAAGTTAACACCGTTCCCTGCGAAACCCGTAACCCCCAAACTGTCCCGAAAGAAATTACATTAAGATTCATTGTTAAAAAATATCGTCGTGATAAAAAACACTCAAAAACGGGGCGAAACGGGCCGAAAACGGAGCTACCGGACTCTTAGGCTGGGGGCTGGTGCAGGGGCAGAGGCGTGGACCAGGTTCACAGCACAGAGGAGGAGGCGGCGTAGACCGGGCTCACCCCGGGCGCGTGCACCAGGCAGTTTGGGCCGGGCCGGTGCACGGGCAGAGCGCGCACCGGGCTCATGCATTCCCGGTCGCGGCGACAAGGCCTTGTGCACGCCCAGGCGTGGACCGCGCCTGCGGGCCGGGCTGGCGCATGCGCCCGTGCGCCGGGTCCGCACCTTCGGGCTGCGGACACGTGCGCCGGGTGCACGCCTGCTCGGTGGACCGCGCGGGTGCGGGGTCAGGCTGGCGCACGCGCCCGTGCGCCGGGTCAGCGCCTTCGGTCTGCGGCAACGTGCGCCGGGTGCACGCCGGTCCGGTGGACCGCGTGGGTGCGGCCGTACGGGATGAACAGTACTTCTCCGTTTCCGCCCTTCGCGGCTCCGGATGCGACCCCGCGACCACGGCGACTGCGGCGACGACCCCGTGAATATGTCAACGGCGGCGGCAGCCTCCCGTTTAACAACGGCGGTGGCGGCTTCCCGTTACCACAAAACCCACATCGCGTGCGACACCCGAACAACCAACACCCAAACCCTCGACCCCTCAGAAATTGCAAAAAGGAAAACAACAAGAGGGGTTTCCCCCGATCGCTTACCGTGATCATGCGAGGAAGGAGAAGGTGGATCGTCCCTCTCGTCACGAACGTAAAGCTCCACGAGAGATGGATTCCCCCTTTTCTTCCTTCTCCTTTTTCGCTCGCTCCCAAAATTCGGATTTTCAAATTTCGAAAATCCCCCCCCCCCTTCAAGTTCTCGAAAGGGAAAAAAGAAAAGGCTACTACTAAAAGGGTGCCATATATATAAATATATCCACCAAACCCTAGGCCAAGATCTGACTCAGACCTCCTCGAAAATCGTGCGAATTACAATGCACGAATCTCGGTGCACTTTACGGTCACCGAGGGCTTCAAACCCCCATTCCGGGAGATCCGTAAGTCCGATTTCATATCCGATCGCACCGCCGTTCATCATTTTTCGAGCTCTATCACCGAAAAATACTAACGAGCCCCAAAACACGACTCACCGAAAGTCGATACGAAAGGACACCTTCTACTAACATTAAACGACAAGGGTCAACAACGACCCCAGAAAAGTTAGGATATTACATCACTCACCACTTAAAAGAAGTTTCGTCCTCGAAACTTAACTTGCACAAACACCTCCAACACACAGTACAGGCCCCCAGAAGTCACCAATCACACTACAACAGCTCTGCGGAGATCGAGGTCATCACAATAATAATCTGTGAATGATTCATTTTCTGCCATATGAATACAGTCAAATTTGCTCGTAAGCATTTGCAGTTTTTGAACCTTCACTAAACTTGTTCCCTCATGTGTAACTTGTAGAGTATCCCAGATTTCTTTCGCAGTGTCACATGCCGAGACACGAGAAAACTCAGTTTGCGACAAGGCATTAAATAAGGCGTTAATTCCTTTGCCATTGTAAGAAGAAGCATCAATTTCTTCCTTAGTCCATTTCGACCTAGGTTTGATGGTGACAACATCGACAATAATCTCAGTAGGATTTGTCCATCCAAACTCAATTGATTGCCAAACCCGTTCATCCATGGAAATTAAGAACGCTCTCATGCGTACTTTCCAATATGCATAATTTGTTCCATAGAAGAACGGTGGTCTATTGATGTTTCCACCTTCAACCATTGTTTACAACCCTATTCCCGCTCTGATACCACTTGTGGGTTATGGACTATATGGATCTGAATAGGGGGAAAACCACCTAGAGGGGGGGTGAATAGGTGAAAATAATAATCACACCAAATCATTGCGTAAAAATAACCCAATGCGGAAAATAAATAAAGTACGCAAGATTTACGTGGAAAACTCCGTCACAGGAGTAAAAAACCACGGGACCGATAACACGGCGAAATCCACTAGAATTAAAACACGTACAAGGTGATTTACCGTAAACCTACTGTAGTGCACCGATTTTCGCAAAATGGCGGAACTCAGCAAAAATACTTGTAACATACTTTAAATATGATTACAGTCGAGTTCGGTGCGTTTCGGACCGACGCGAAGAGCATTGGGTCGAAAAGTGAGTTGAAGCCCAAGGACTTAGCAAAATTCAGGAATCCTGAATTTTGTTATCGCGAAGCTTTTTTGGAGCCCTGTTTCGAAGACTTAGATTAGTCAAAAAAATTAAAAGAAATCATGAGGTGCCTCAGAAAAGTTTTTTGATTAAAAGGGGTGAAGTGCCGAGGTGAGAGATTGAAAGAAAATAGGAGAACGAAGCGAAGCAAAATGATTCAAGAATTCTTAAACTGCAGCTTTTGCTGATGCAGTTTATCGCAAAGCTTTTTCGGGGCTCTCTTTCGAGGGCTTAGAGTAGCCCAAAAATTTAAAAGAAATCGTGGCGAGTTTAAGAAAAATTTGTAGAATAAAGTGGAGAAGAAAAATTGCAGTTTTGATTTTCTAGTTGGTGGCAAAACGCGGAGGAAAAGGGGTTCCCGAAATCGCTCTCTGCAGGACCAAACTGCAGGAAACAGGGGCAATTTTGGGAATTTAATTGTAAGTTGGGGCAGTTTGGTAAAATCACCCTACAACCCAACTACCCCCTGCAGAGAATTAATTCCCTCTCTCTCTCTCTCTCTTTCTCTCTCTCTCTCTCTCTCTCTCTCTTTCTCCCTGCTGCACCAGAGAACACAAGAAGGGAAGAAAGAAAGAAAGAAGGAAAGAAAGAAAGAAGAAGAAGAAGCTCAAGCTGCAACAGTTTGGTGGCTGTGGCTTCTCCAACATCAAGGAGGCTTGGAACTTTGAAGGACGCATCAAGGGAGCTCTCTTGTGAAGTTCTAACTCCTCCTTACCCTCTCTTGTGGTCAAGAAAACATCAAGGAGGTGAGTCCAAAAGTCCTAGAAATTTAATTTATGGTTTCTTTTGGATTCAACGAGGGGCTAAAATTTATTTAAATTAGGTTTCCTCCATTAATAGGTTTGCTTTAAGAACCCAATGAAGAATATTTTGGGGTCTCCTAAGAGAAGCACCAACCCTATTTCCTTTTCCTCTTTTGGTCCAAAATCCCTCAAAAAAAAAAAAAAAGGGTAAGTAAAGAAATTTGAAGTTCATCTTTTTAGTTTTTTTTTTTATTTAAAGAGAGTAAGCAATCTGTGATGATCCGGACTTCCGCAGGAACTGTTGCAACATTAAACAGTGATTGTAGGAAGCTTATACGGTGTAACAGAACTTGTAGAGTCGAAATTGGACCTCAGAAATAGACTCGGCACGAAAATCGGATCAAGTGGGCTTTTCCGGGGGCTTTCGGCAAAATTTCGGATGAGAATTTGGCGAAATGGACAGCGGATTTGGACTCAGCGCGCGAAAACGATCAAAATGGTATATTTACTTTATTTTTTCGCCAAAAATTACTGTTCACCGGAACAGTAACTCCGGCCGGCCGGAATTACTGTTCCGGCGCTGGCGGCGACCGGCGGGAGGCGGCACAACGGCGGAGCGCGGCAGAGCGCGGCGCGGGCAGCGCGGGCAGGCGCGGGCAGGCGCGCATGCTGGTCGGTCCACGACATGGCGTGCACCGGGTGCACTGAAGATCGGCGATGACACGTGGCGTCCTCTGATTGGTTGGCCGGCTTCTAGAAGGCGATGGGATCTGTGACACGTGGCACACTCCGATTGGCCAACACTTTCCGGAAAACCCGGAGCGGGGACCCGGGCATGTGCACCATGTGGGACACGTGGCAGATTTTGAGTGGGCTTGCAGGGATGTTTCCTGTTTTGTAGACACGTGGCGCGTCTGTAAGAAAAATACGGATATGCGCAGCGGAAGAAAAAAATGTAATTAAAATTTTTTCTTAAACCAAGATCACCTCATGTTTTGTTTTAGATCATAAAAAGGTAATCTAATTGATCTCATCAATTAGGATTTAATTTTTACCTTGCGCGGGTCGAGATCACCGCGAAGCCGACGATCGTTGGTAAAAATTGTTCGTCCTTGATAGCCGCGCATGCACCCGGCCTCTACTTGTTTCCACACGGAATTACGCCCTTGATCGAAAAATCGATTCTCCTTGATTCGCGATCCGATCGCGAATTAATTCTTGCGTCGATGTAAGGAGGATGAATCAATCTTCTAATTGTGCTAGCAATCTTCCGAAGATCGAGAACGATTAATTATGGAGGACTTTAGGAAAAGGGAGAGGATAGGCGGCTAGGGTTTTCTTACGTTCCGCGACTTAATTAATTTCCACTTTATCTTTCTCCAAAATTGTTACGTTTCACATACGTACTACCTATTCTTATAATAGGAAGTTGGCCGGCTATAACAAAATTAAATCTTATAATTAGTTATAAAAAGATCTCCTAAAATATAGTAACTAATTAAATCTTATAATTAGTTACAAAGAAAGATCTAGTAACTAATTAAATCTTATAATTAGTTACAAAGAAAAGATCTCCTAAAATATAGTAACTAATTAAATCTTATAATTAGTTACAAAGAAAGATCTTTTAAATTAAATCTCAAGATAAAATCTAGTAACTAATTAGATCTTATAATTAGTTACAAAGAAAGATCTTTTAAATTAAATCTCAAGATAAAATCTAGTAACTAATTAAATCGAATCCTAATCCGATTGGATTATCCATTATCCTACGTGTGTAACATTTACACATAAGTCCTCCAAATATTTACTAACGATTAGTAAATACACCATGCAACTTTTGCACTTAAATACCTCTAATTTACAATAATTGCAAATTAGTCCTTTTACTAATAAATTAGTAAACTTTAGTATTGTGATTATAATTAATCCATTCTATAAACTTCTTTATCATCTCCTTGATATCGATCATGCGCGATTCCTTATGTGTGTGACCTAATAGGTTCAATTCTGTCTAGTAGTGAGATATGATGCGATCGACATCATCATCGAAACTCCTTTTGATGGATCAAACACTTTTGATTCTTCCATCGTATAATAATTATTCGCCTATAATTATTCTTATTGGTTCCCACAATCCACCAGTGACGCCTAGCAGCATATGTTGGCAATCCAGTCAGAAGTGAATATTGGACTGAACCTCAAGGTGCAGTTACCGTACAATACAATCCTTCTATCGCATAGTCCCAACTGAGTGGAGGTCATGGAATACTCGTCAAACCCTATCACCCGTTATATGACAAATTTGATAGGACACAAGCTCATATGGTTACTCTTGGAAACACCTTTCCATGAACCATATTACCCCGGCCGAGGATTTCTGAGCTTTGCCTTACAAATAGCATAGGACTAATTATCTCTCTACCGAGAGCGATAGATCCCCTATAAACAAACACCCATTCCTAATATGAACCGACTGCAGCCAACATATACTACTAAGACCCGTGACTAGGATCAGAGTTTGCATAGTCAAACTACAGTAGCCTCATACTGAATGGCCGTGGTGTCGCAGGTCTAAGGATCAGTTGTACCACTGCAACATCAAATCAGTTACTGACGAAAGAGTAGACATCCAAGTAACTATTCGTAATTGGTCACGCTCAGTGCCCTTGTTCTATAACAACCACCTGCACGTTCGCTCCAGTGTCCCCACACTTATGACTTGAGACTCGTCATCCTAAAAGAGAGCGACACATACATCAATCTTGCCGGATCAATCATCGTCCCCATGATGATCCTCCGATTGAGAGCATTTATGACTTAATCACTAATAATATGTATCTCAAATTCTTAACTCTTAAGAATATACATTATCATCTCATTAATTCAAAGGACGATTCATGGACACATCAAACATGAATGGCATAAAATGCCCAAATTATAATAAAGATCAAGTACAAATATGTCCAATATAATAACATGCGTCAACCTGATAGGCTTTTGGGGCATACAACTAACAATCTCCCACTTGCACTAAAGCCAATCAGTCATATATCTAATGCCCATCTTCTCAAGATGAGTCTCTAGTTTTTGCTGAGTCAAAGGCTTAGTTAGCGGGTCCGCCACGTTATCTGCGGAGGCAACCTTCTGCACTTCAATATGTTTATCTTTGATGTACTCTCTGATCTTGTGATACCGCCGCTCGATATGTTTGGATTTCTGATGAGATCTCGGCTCCTTAGCTAATGCTATGGCGCCATTATTATCACAAAATAGTGGCTGGGGATCCCTACTAGAGGGAACCACACCAAGCTCAGTGATAAATTTCTTGATCCAAACAGCTTCCTTGGCAGCTTCAGATGCAGCGATGTACTCTGCCTCCATAGCAGAATCAGCAATCGTCTCTTGTTTAGAACTCTTCCAAACTATTGACCCACCATTGCAAATAAATAGATACCCAGACGTAGACTTTCTATCGTCTATATCAGACATAAAGTCTGAATCTGTATAGTCATCAACTTTGAGTTCTCCACCTCCAAGAACCAAGAACATATCCTTTGTTCTTCTCAAGTACTTAAGGATATTCTTTACCGCTACCCAATGCTCTTCGCCTGGGTTCGACTGATATCGACTAGTGACGCTCACAGCCTGTGCTATATCAGGTCGAGTACATAGCATCACATACATTAAACTCCCTATTGCGGAAGCATAAGGGATCCTGCTCATGCGACTTCTCTCTTCAGGTGTCTTAGGAGACATAGTCTTAGAGAGGTGAATTCCATGTCTTAGAGGTACCATACCCCTTTTGGAATTCGCCATGCTGAACCTTTTCAACACTTCATCTATGTACATGGCTTGCGATAAACCAAGCAACTTCTTAGGTCTATCCCTATAGACCTTTATCCCTAGGATATAAGATGCTTCTCCAAGGTCTTTCATAGAAAACTCTTTGGATAACCATAACTTCACCGATGTTAACATAGGAATGTCATTCCCAATTAGGAGTATGTCATCTACGTACAATACGAGGAAAGTAACAGCACTCCCACTAACCTTTTTATACACACACGGCTCTTCTTCATTTCTGATGAAATCGAACGATTCGGCTGCATCATTGAAACGAGTGTTCCAACTCCGAGAAGCTTGCTTCAACCCATAAATGGATCGTTGAAGCTTGCACACTTTATGACTTCTATCTTTGGTAGTGAAACCCAAAGGCTGCTCCATATAGATTTCTTCTTCAAGATATCCATTCAGGAAAGCAGTTTTTACATCCATTTGCCAGATCTCGTAGTCATAATGTGCAGCAATAGCAAGCAGAGTTCTAATGGATTTAAGCATGGCTACAGGTGAAAAGGTATCCCGATAGTCAATGCCTTCGCGTTGACTATAACCTTTTGCTACCAGCCTAGCTTTATAGGTCTCTACCTTTCCATCAGAACCAATCTTTCTCTTGAAGATCCATTTGCATCCAACGGGTACAATACCCTCCGGTGGATCAACCAAAGTCCAAACTTGATTGGAGTACATTGAGTCTATTTCAGACTTCATAGCTTCCAACCATTTTTCGGAGTCGATGTCTAACATCGCCTCGCTATAAGTCTTAGGATCATCTCTATGATCCTTGTCTCCCACTAGGAACATTTCCTCCATGTCCTCAATAAATAATCCCATGTATCTATCAGGAGGATGAGAGATTCTACTAGACTTGCGAGGTGGCAACGTAATCTCTGGTATCACAGAGTTATCAGGAAGGGCTCTTGGAATGCTCGATTCTAAAGAGACTTTCTCCTCTAGTTCTATTTTTCTCCCACTGCCTCCTGCTAAAATAAATTTATTTTCAAGAAAGAAGGCATGTCGGCTCACAATCACATTGTGACTTTCTGGGAGATAAAAATTGTATCCAAGTGATTCCTTGGGATAACCAATGAATCTTCCCTTGACTGATCTGCTTTCCAATTTGTCCGTCTTTAATTTCTTAATATAAGCCGGACACCCCCAAGTCTTAATGTGAGTAAAACTTGGCTTCCTACCGTGCCACATCTCATATGGTGTGGTGGGAATAGATTTGGAAGGTACTCTGTTCAAAATATAAATAGCCGTAATAAGTGCATAACCCCAAAGTGACGTAGGTAAATCTGTAAAACTCATCATAGATCGAACCATATCTAATAAAGTTCGATTCCTCCGTTCAGACACCCCATTCAGTTCTGGTGTTCCAGGAGGAGTCCATTGAGAGACAATACCATTATTCTTGAGGTAGGTTAAGAAATCCGTGCTAAGGTATTCCCCTCCTCGATCGGATCGAAGAGCCTTAATCGGTTTTTCCATTTGCTTTTCTACTTCTTGTCTAAACTCTTTAAACTTTTCAAAGACTTCAGACTTGTGTTTAATTAAATACACATACCCATACCGTGAATAATCATCAGTAAAGGTAATAAAGTAGAGATAGCCGCCCCAAGCAGACACATCGAATGGGCCACATACATCAGTATGTATCAGGGCGAGTACTTCAGTAGCTCTCTGTCCTTGTCCAACAAAGGGAGACTTAGTCATTTTTCCTTGAAGACATGATTCACAAGCTGGGTATGGTTCAGGGAGTAAGGATCCTAAGATACCATCCTTAGCCAGCTTGTTAACCCTATCTTCTCCAATGTGACCAAGCCTCAGATGCCACAAGTATGTTTTGTTTACCTGCTCTCTAGGTGTGACGCCCCACTTCCCAGGGGGTCACCCATCCTAGAACTACTCTAGCTCTAGCACGCTTAACTCTCATGTTCCTCTTGGATCTTGCTACCATCCAAAATGCTATAGCCGGGTTAGAGATTTAGTCCTATTATATCATTTATATAGAGGACTAATCCAAATTCCGGGGGTGTCACATTCTTCCCCCCTTTAAGCCCTGACGTCCACGTCAGGCTCAAGCACACTCACAAGCACCAGGCGATGTGAGACTCATCTCGCTAGCCTTAGCCGACCTTGTGAGGAGCTACACTCCACTCACAACGGTCATTAGCCGGGGAGCCTCGCTCTACCCGCTATATAACCCTGGCTCAGCCGAGACTCATCTCACATTTCCGGCTGGTGAATGGCTCTGATACCAATTGTGACGCCCCACTTCCCAGGGGGTCACCCATCCTAGAACTACTCTAGCTCTAGCACGCTTAACTCTCATGTTCCTCTTGGATCTTGCTACCATCCAAAATGCTATAGCCGGGTTAGAGATTTAGTCCTATTATATCATTTATATAGAGGACTAATCCAAATTCCGGGGGTGTCACACTAGGTCTTTTAAAACTAATAGTATTCTCATTCATGCCATTGTGAACTGTATTCATACTAACATCCATATGTAAGTAATAGAGATTGTCTATTAAAGAACCACAACCTATCAAATTATTCCTCAAACAAATTGAACAAATGTTTGATTCAAAAATAAACTTATAACCGTCCAATACCAAACGTGAAACAGAAATAAGGTTTCTAGTCGCACTAGGAACATAAAGACAATCTCTAAGTTCTAAAACTACTCCTGTCGGTAGACATAAAGGATAAGTCCCTACAGCAACAGCAGCAACTCTTGCTCCGTTTCCAACGTGTAGGGTAATCTCTCCATCCCTAAGTCGTCTACTTTTCTTTAGCGCCTGCATTGAAATACACAAATGCGAGGTGCATCCCGAGTCAATGACCCATGTAAAAGTAGAACAAACCGATAAGCTAGTAGTTTCAATGATATGAATCTCGGACATACCTTCCAAAGTTTTATCCTTCACCTTGTCCTTATTGACTTTTAGCATTCCTTCAACCGTGACCAACATATTCAACAGCTCGGCGAGAGTGCAAGTAATTTTATTCATTTGAAAATTTAAAATAAACTGAGAAAATGAATCAGGTAATGATTGTAAGATCAAATCAATTTGAAGTTCTGCGTCCATAGTCATTCCGAGCTTCTCAAGCTCCTCAATGTCCTTAATCATCGCCAAGCAATGATTATTGACTGAGTGACCATCAGACATCTTAGTCCTGAACAGTCGCCTTGACACTTCGTAACGAGCTGTTCGACTTTGCTCATCATACAACTCTTTAAGATGAAGCAAGATGTCAGCAGAACTCTCCATGTGGTCATGCTGGCGTTGCAACTCATTACTCATAGACGCAAGCATGTAGCATTTTACCTTCATGTCATCATCAGTCCATTTATTTCTAGCATCTTTCTATTGAGCTGTTGGATTTGCGGGCACTGCTGGAGCCTCCGTGTCCAACACGTAGGCTAATTTTTCAGAATTGAGAACAATTCTCAAATTCCTCAGTCAATCGGTGAAATTCGGTCCAGTTAAGCGATTAGTATCAAGTATTCTGACAAGTGGGTTAGAGGCGGACATTTTCTGCAGATGGTTAAGATTCTAATTAGTTGTGTACTTAATCATAATCCATTTTGATTAGGGGCTTTAAATCTAAATGGTGCCTCCCACTAATTTTAGCGAATCTCCACACTCCCCGAGTGGAGAAAACGAAAACTTTACTAAAAGTTTCTAGTGGGAATTGCGGTCCCATCTATTTGCACACTACCTCATCCTGACAGATTCTTGGCAATGAGTAAAGAAATGAGTGAACAACTCTTGTTCAATGCTTCTCAAGCAAATCGCAATTTTATCTTTGGCCTCCAAAAATATAGGCCTCATCCTAACAGATTCTTGGCCTTATTTTTTGGTTAAATTAGACCCACCGTTCATCATGCAAATAAAAAAGTCATTGAATCCTTATCCTGATAGATTCTTGGATTCAACCCCTTTCTTACCACATAGCATCTCATGCCAATAGAATGGTTGCGGCTCCCTAATGCAACTGACCCCCGTGTCCGGGTGCATCAATCAACACTAAAGAGACGCCCACACCCTACAACGATGGAAGGCCACTAATGGGTTCATAACACTATTAACTTAATATTTTATTTAGGGAGATTTGTTATCTCATCAGTTTTAATTTATTATAAATTTTACATCTCATGCAAACCATCGCATCATATGCACATATATCGCATATATATATATAAAAATAACTACCGGTGATGATCATGGATTTTAATTTGATTCGAGCCTGAGCCACTAGGCCGGAATCGGGTCAGAGGGTATTACACACAAAAACTTGCTCTGCATCTTGATCAGATTGGAGTAGATCAACTCTTGTCGGCTCCCTCGATCAATATTTGGTCCAAACTTGATCTGCACCGCATCAACTCTTGAATGGAACAAATCATCATCGAATCTAAACTACCCCTTTACCCTTTAATTTTGCAACAATTACAATACAACCCATAATAATAATGAGACACGCAGGTCTCCAAATTACATAATTTAATTGGTGCACGCAGGCACTCAAAAGGAATCTAACACTGGGTCCTTATTAAATTACACCCATTCACATCATCACAAGGTTGCTATCCATGATCATCACCTCATACACATCACAGGCGTATAAAATTCTCTAATTTGATTTCTAATTAATTGGGTTTCAAATTAATTTTAAATTGCGATCTTGCACAAAGCAACCACAAGGCGCGCATGATCACATCATGTAAAATCCGTCATGCAAGGCAATGCCAATCTAATTAGCATTGTAGCCCTTGCCTGCAAGTGTGCTAATTTAATTAACGTTGCGGCCTCTTGCCCGCAAGTGTGCTAATTAATTAGCGTTTCAAAACAATCAAAAATATACTCAGAAACAATCTTCATTGTTTTGATTTTGATCGTTCCAGAAAAACCCAATCAACATCGAAAAAGAGATTAGATCTAAAACAAACGATGAGGGTGGCTCCGATACCACTGTAAGAAAAATATGGATATGCGCAGCGGAAGAAAAAAACGCAATTAAAATTTTTTCTTAAACCAAGATCACCTCATGTTTTGTTTTAGATCATAAAAAGGTAATCTAATTGATCTAATCAATTAGGATTTAATTTTTACCTTGCGCGAGTCGAGATCACCGCGAAGCCGACGATCGTTGGTAAAAATTGTTCGTCCTTGATAGCCGCGCACGCACCCGGCCTCTACTTGTGTCCACACGGAATTACGCCCTTGATCGAAAAATCGATTCTCCTTGATTCGCGATCCGATCGCGAATTAATTCTTGCGTCGATGTAAGGAGGATGAATCAATCTTCTAATTGTGCTAGCAATCTTCCGAATATCGAGAACGATTAATTATGGAGGACTTTAGGAAAAGGGAGAGGATAGGCGGCTAGGGTTTTCTTACGTTCCGCGACTTAATTAATTTCCACTTTATCTTTCTCCAAAATTGTTACGTATCACATACGTACTACCTATTCTTATAATAGGAAGTTGGCCGGCTATAACAAAATTAAATCTTATAATTAGTTACAAAAAGATCTCCTAAAATATAGTAACTAATTAAATCTTATAATTAGTTACAAAGAAAGATCCAGTAACTAATTAAATCTTATAATTAGTTACAAAGAAAAGATCTCCTAAAATATAGTAACTAATTAAATCTTATAATTAGTTACAAAGAAAGATCTTTTAAATTAAATCTCAAGATAAAATCTAGTAACTAATTAGATCTTATAATTAGTTACAAAGAAAGATCTTTTAAATTAAATCTCAAGATAAAATCTAGTAACTAATTAAATCGAATCCTAATCCAATTGGATTATCCATTATCCTACGTGTGTAACATTTACACATAAGTCCTCCAAATATTTACTAACGATTAGTAAATACACCATGCAACTTTTGCACTTAAATACCTCTAATTTACAATAATTGCAAATTAGTCCTTTTACTAATAATTTAGTAAACTTTAGTATTGTGATTATAATTAATCCATTCTATAAACTTCTTTATCATCTCCTTGATATCGATCATGCGCGATTCCTTATGTGTGTGACCTAATAGGTTCAATTCTGTCTGGTAGTGAGATATGATGCGATCCCCATTGACATCATCATCGAAACTCCTTTTGATGGATCAAACACTTTTGATTCTTCCATCGTATAATAATTATTCGCCTATAATTATTCTTATTGGTTCCCACAATCCACCAGTGACGCCTAGCAGCATATGGTGGCAATCCAGTCAGAAGTGAATATTGGACTGAACCTCAAGGTGCAATTACCGTACAATACAATCCTTCTATCGCATAGTCCCAACTGAGTGGAGGTCATGGAATACTCGTCAAACCCCATCACCCGTTATATGACAAATTTGATAGGACACAAGCTCATATGGTTACTCTTGGAAACACCTTTCCATGAACCATATTACCCCGGCCGAGGATTTCTGAGCTTTGCCTTACAAATAGCATAGGACTAATTATCTCTCTACCGAGAGCGATAGATCCCCTATAAACAAACACCCATTCCTAATATGAACCGACTGCAGCCAACATATACTACTAAGATTCGTGACTAGGATCAGAGTTTGCATAGTCAAACTACAGTAGCCTCATACTGAATGGCCGTGGTGTCGCAGGTCTAAGGATCAGTTGTACCACTGCAACATCGAATCAGTTACTGACGAAAGAGTAGACATCCAAGTAACTATTCGTAATTGGTCACGCTCAGTGCCCTTGTTCTATAACAACCACCTGCACGTTCGCTCCAGTGTCCCCACACTAATGACTTGAGACTCGTCATCCTAAAAGAGAGCGACACATACATCAATCTTGCCGGATCAATCATCGTCCCCATGATGATCCTCCGATTGAGAGCATTTATGACTTAATCACTAATAATATGTATCTCAAATTCTTAACTCTTAAGAATATACATTATCATCTCATTAATTCAAAGGACGATTCATGGACACATCAAACATGAATGGCATAAAATGCCCAAATTATAATAAAGATCAAGTACAAATATGTCCCATATAATAACATGCGTCAACCTGATAGGCTTTTGGGGCATACAACTAACAGCGTCCTGGTTGGTCCAATTTGGTGTTTCCTGTTCTGCCCGAATCTGGTGTGGAAGATTCCCTGGCCTATTATATAAGGAATCCCCCTCTCCCACCCTTTCTCACCTCGGTTTTCGAGCTGTAGAGAGAGAAACAGAGCTTGGGTCCTATAGGAAAATTGTTCCTCTCTCTCTTCTCTCTCTCTCCTAAAAATTTTAGAATTTTTGGAAATACCAATAGCGAGTTATCTCCGACGCGGCGCACTGCGACGATTTCCTTTTTCGGCCCATTTTCCGTCGCAGTTCAGTCGAAAAATCCCTGTGTGCTAACTAGGAGGAATTTTTGAACGATTTTTGCGGCAGCGCGTTCCTAAGAGGTAAGGCTTCGATTTTTGTGTTGATCACTTTGCCCCATTTCGCACTTTTAGCACGATTCCCGAGACTTCTTTGACCCCCTTTTTGCTGTGGTGTGCTTTGGACAGCATCGAATTCTCCAATTTATATCTTGAGCTAGGAGCATCGGATCGAGGCGTTTAAAAAGTCGATTTCGATCTACTCGTCGCAAGGAACGCAACCGTAATTTTTCTGGAGTTTTCTGAGCAATATACAGAGGTGAAATGCCTCATTTTCCATGCTGTTTGGAAAAACAGCAAAAGCTGTGTTTTTACGAATAGTATATTTACACCTTGTGCAATGTGTGTTGCTGTATGGCACCGTTTTCGGCAGACAACAGTTTTAGGGGACTGTGGACAGCCAGGAGACTATCTGGATGTAGTACATGCTTTTCGAGGTGGGCGGTTGTTGCTTGCCTCATTTTTGACGTGCTCACTGGGATTATTAGAACTCCCCTAAAATTAAATGTGACAATTGATACATATGACCCCACAGACAGTTTATTTTGGGACACTGTGGTTAGGATGAACTCCCCTAAATTAAATGTGACAATTGATGAGAACCATACATATGATGGCTTATTTTGGGACACTGTGGTTGGGACGAACTCCCCTAAAATTAAATGTGACAATTGATGAGAACCATACATATGATGGCTTATTTTGGGACACTGTGGTTGGGACGAACTCCCCTAAAATTAAATGTGACAATTGATGAGAACCATACATATGATGGCTTATTTTGGGACACTGTGGTTGGGACAAAGGCTATAATCTCGCATGCAAATAACTTTTATATCAGTACAGTAAATCAATCTTTTTAAAATAAATATTTGACACCTTTCTACAGCTTTTAAATAGTACAATTGCATGCTTGCTTGGACATCTAGTTAGCCACTATTTATTGCTACACTATCATATTGGGGTTTGACATGTTTTATTGCTCTCCTTTGCATTCAGATGCTTGTTGCTTGAGTATGAGCAGGGGTTTGGGATAGTGTAGTCGAGATTGTACTAGATTGTGGACTTGTGGGGTATTGCGGTGACCGCGGACAGTAGGCGGTCAACCGGATGTTTATCCTTGCATCAGATTGGGGTTGAGTCTGGTTTATTTTTGCATCAGCTAGGGATTGGGTTTACTGTAGTGGATGGAGTTTCCCACTTTGATCATAGTCATGATCCAGTCCTGCTATTGTGAGACATTGGTTACAGAGATGCTTGATACAGAGATACTTTACTCGTGTGGGTCGCTCCCCTCGAGTGCCACTCCGGAGTAGGCTTTTGGCCGTGCCGAGTGCCGGTCAGTTGGTGAGTTATGAGTGATGACAGAGAAGGCCGTGCCGAGTGCCGGTCAGTTGGTGAGTTGTGAGTGATGACAGAGCAGGCCGTGCCGAGTGCCGGTCAGTTGGTGAGTTGTGAGTGATGACAGAGCAGGCAGTGCCAGTGTTCCCTGGCCCTTTGATTGGGTTTCTTTAGGCAGATAGCCTTATAGTTGTATGCATGCAGTTATCTTTTGGCACTGCATTTAGAGGCATTGTAGTAGCAGTTTCCTTTTCAGCAGCCTTTATAGTTCCTTTTGCCTCTAGTAGTCCTAGTGGGTCCGTCAGAGTTGAGGTTTTACCCACTAGGGGAGGCTACTGGTTTATCTGGTAGTTCTCACCCCCATTGTTATTTTCTGTCTCTTTCTTCTCCTTTATTTTTGCAGAGTCGTCTGCGGGAGCTGCTAGGCCATCGGCAGCTGATCGAGGTAAGGGGATCGCTGAATAGATAGATCTCCTGTGAGACTGAGAGTTGCTATTAGACAGATGCTGTACCCTTCACTCAGACTGTGGTATTTTTCGTTCATTTTGAGTCCGGCTTTCGCCAGCTGGTTGTACTTTTTTGGTGAGCTGGGAGATTATTGTACTTATTACAGCTTTCTTTGTAGTTCCTGTCTGAGATACTATGTGGTTCTTCTATTTTAGCTCTGTATTATGCTCTTTTATTATACATCTTATATCTGAGCAGGTTACCAGCGCTTCGTGTACGCGGGAAGTTCCGTGTGCACGGCGGATCTGTAGACGGACCCGGGGTCTGGTTTACACCCCGGGGCGTGACAGATTAAGTTGGTATCAGAGCTTAGGGATAGGTCAGTTGGGACTTAGGAAACCCTAGGCTTTTGGCAGACCCTAGGATGATAGGGCATGAGAGACGTGACATTTTGCGAAAGTCGTTGATTTATTTATTTGACTCTTCCAGTGAGTGAGGAGGGATCGACATACCCAATTTCTGGTGAACAGTTATGTTGGCTGCAGACAACATAAAGTCACAGAAATAGGGGGATGTCTTTGACTTTCACTAGATTGGGTCGTGTGGGGTTTTGTTTTGCTGATTTGTGGTGTCACGCCCCGGGGTCGAACTACGAACCGAGCTCGCCAACAGATCCGTCGTCTGTACGGAAACTGCCGTACAGACGAAGCGTCCAACCTGCAAAGAGATCTATCGCTACACAAGTATCTGAGCGGAAAAGGAGCTATGCAGAAGGAAGAAAAGAGAATAACTGAAATCACTAAGTAAAAGAGTCCAAATACATGAGTCCACTATCTCTCAAAACATAAATACAGTATCACTGTCTAGTACAAAAGAGGAAACCAAAAAGTGCAGGTCACTCTATCTCTGACTCGACCGACTCGGGTAGGAACTAGTCGGCGACGCCCTTACCTCGGTCAGAGGACTCCGCACGAGACGAGCCTGGAAAAGACGCCTCAGGAACACCTGCCACACGCAGCGGGTGTGAGATCAACTGCAAAAGCAGATCTCAGTGGGTACCGCTGCCAGAACTCACGGTGTGCCCACCAAGTCCGCTGGAGGCAAAAACAGATAGATAGATAGATAGATAGATATGCAAGCTGGAAATGAATCTACCACTATATGCCTCAATACTATGCTCGAAGGAAAATCATCTAAGAACATATGCCACAACCACCCGCTCATGTCACCAAATCTCTACGACTGCCACATAGGGTCCAGTCGAGCCTGCGCCTGTCGACTAGGAGCGCACCTGCCCACCACCACACATCCACTTGAGGACGGGATTTACGTGGGGCGACCTGTCCGACTGTCTCAATCTCTCTCAAGTAGCCGCCTGGTAGCTCGGCCAGGGGCGAGTACCCACCTGGTAGCACGGCCAGGGGTATCAACATCACAACGCGTCCGGAGCGTGACCCGAGGGGAGCGACCCCACCGGGTAAGGATCATGTCACACCTATCTCAGCAAGCGGCATATGCAGGCTATAATCCACGATGAAGTAGATCGGAAAAACTCGAATGACACTACTCACAATCAAGTCGGAAAGCCAACCCTCGACTAAATCTGATAACGCTACTAACATCCTGAGACTCTGGAGTATAACTAGAAAATCCAAGAATCCCCTTCTCTCGGCCCCCGGCACGAGATTAATACTCACAAGGGGTTTCCAAGGAATTAAGACAATACCCTGGCGGTTACCAGATAAGAGTAATAATGAAAAGGGACACGATACCTTTGCATTTCGAAGCAATGTAGAGCAATCCGTGATTTTTAAATAAAACAACCCACCTGTGCTCAACCCGCAAAATCGCGCGCCAAACGGAGGTCGCGACGCGATCCTGCAGCTCCTCGCGGCAAAACGTGCACCACCGGTCACGTAGAAAGCTAGCACTGAGTCACAACTGCGAGAACGGTGAAAAACAGGGATCAGAAGAGCCTACGGCCAAGAACCGCGCTCAAAACGGCGAAACAAACACAACCGGCGACGTAGAACGCCGGGCGTTGCGCGGAAAGCCCTTCGCGCACGCGCCGCGGGGCACCGTCGAGCCGAAGACAACGGCATAGAGCGGCTCACGGCCGAACAGCCCAAAGAACCCGGCCCCGCGCGGCGGCGGCCAGCCGCGCGGCCGGCAGCGCCGCGCGGACCAAGGGTTGCCCGCGTGGCGCCCTGCAGTGCCGCGCGCCCAGCGCTCGGCCATGGGGCCGCGCGGCCCCATGGGCTGCCCGCGTGGCACCCTGCAGTGCCGCGCACCACGCGCGCGGCCTGCAGTGCCGCGCGGCATAGGGGCCGCCCAAGCGGCACCCCAGCAGTGCCGCGCGGCACCCCTGCAGTGCCGCGCGCCAAGCGCGCGGCCTGCAGTGCCGCGCGGCACAGGGGACGCCCGCGCGCACCCCTGCAGTGCCGCGCGGCACTGGGGCCCCCCTGCAGTGCCGCGCGCCAAGCGCGCGGCCTATAGGGCCGCGCGGCCCCATGCCGCAGCTCCCGAGCAGTCCGGCGCCCTGCTGCACAAACATGGCAGCAGGGCGCATGCTGCGCGCGACGCTCATGCGCGCCCGCGCAGCGGCATGCCCTCACAGCCACGCGCCGCCAAAAATCGCGTGCGCGGCTCGTGCAGCATCTGCCACCCCGGACAACAAGTCCGTACTGCCGCAACAACGGGGAAAGAAAAGAAAGAAGAAGAAGAGAACTCAAAAAAAAACCCGAGAAAATAAATAAAGCGAAAATGAACCCCAACCTCGTCGTTGCCGTCGCGCGCACCTCGCTCGGCGCTCCCCGGCAACCCACAGGCGGTTCACTCTAAGA
Organism: Tillandsia leiboldiana; assembly: GCA_029204045.2. Classification (NCBI taxonomy): domain Eukaryota; kingdom Viridiplantae; phylum Streptophyta; class Magnoliopsida; order Poales; family Bromeliaceae; genus Tillandsia; species Tillandsia leiboldiana. The sequence goes on along the minus strand of CM055067.1, from coordinate 18,339,738 downwards.
GGCCTCCTCTAAAGCCTCACCTTTTTTTTTTCCCCTCTTCTTCCCTTCTTCTCTGCTTCTCACCAAGCCAAAGAGGAGGCTGCTAGCTTGCTTCTTGGAGAAGAGAAAGGTGATGAGGCAGTGAGGGTGAGGAGCAACTTAAATAAGAAAAAGAAGTTAAGGGATTTTAATTAAGTCACCTACCCACCATCCACTAAATAAAACCCCCTCCAACCTTCAGCCAAGGCTCCCTCTTAGCTACACACAAAAGAACCAAGTCTCAAAAAAAAACCCCTTTCATAAAAAAAAAAAAAAAATAATCCAAAAGTGCCCCGCTAACTCACTTTTTGCCTTCGGCCCATCCGCCGCAGCCCGGAACCTCCCGAGCTTCGCTGTAAACTGAAAATACACATGCTCACAGCTTTCCTCACCCAAAAAGCCCAGCAGTAGAGTCGGTAGGCTCAAAATAAAAACCGGCATACTACACTCTCCCCCCCTTCAAACGGTTTCGTCCTCGAAACCCAAAAAGCTCCAAACTCACGAAGGGGTCTCAAAAAGATCAGGATAGGTAGTCCTCAGCCCGTCCTCGGGCTCCCAAGTGGCCTCCCTCTCGGCATGGCGGCTCCAAAGTACCTTCACATAAGGTATAACCCGATTGCGCAATTCCCTTGTCTCACGAGCAAGAATTCGCATCGGGCGCTCCTGAATGTGCAGCTACTCATCCATCTCTAGGGAAGTGAAATCCAGTATGTGCGAGGGATCATACACATACTTCCTCAAAACGGATACGTGGAATACATCGTGAGTACCCGATAACCGCGGCGGTAGAGCAACCCGATAGGCGACCGGTCCGATGCGCTCTAAAATCTCGAATGGTCCAATAAAACGCGGGCTCAGCTTCCCGCGCACTCCAAAGCGTCGTATCCCTCGAGTGGGCGAGACTTTCAGAAACACATGATCTCCCACCTGAAACTCCAAGTCTCGCCGCCTCCTATCGGCGTAGCTCCTCTGTCGGCTCTGCGCAGTCACTAGATGACGCCGAATGACCTTTACTTTATCCTCGGCTTCCAAAAGTAATTCTGGCCCCAAAGTTTTCCTTTCACCCACGTCACTCCAACAAAGAGGCGATCGACATCTCGTACCATACAATGCTTCATAGGGCGCCATCTGGATACTCACCTGGATGCTATTGTTGTAGGCAAACTCTGCTAACCTCAGATGTCGATCCCAACTGCCGCTAAAGCTCAAGACACAAGCTCTCAACATGTCCTCCAGAGTCTGAATAGTCCGCTCGGACTGTCCGTCGGTCTATGGGTGAAAGGCGGTGCTAAACTGAAGCTGGGTCCCCAAGGCCCCCTGTAAGCTCCTCCAGAACTGCGAAGTGAACCTCGGGTCCCTATCTGATACAATAGAAGCTGGCACCCCATGAAGCCTCACAATCTCGTCAAGGTACAACTGCGCTAACCTCTCCAAAGTCCAACCTGATTGAATCGGCAGAAAGTGGGCTGATTTGGTCAAACGATCTACAATCACCCAAATGGCGTCAACCCCACTCTGAGTCCTCGGTAGACCAACAATAAAATCCATAGTAATGCAATCCCACTTCCACTCAGGGATCGGTAGGCTTTGTAACTTGCCCGCTGGAACCTGATGCTCTGCTTTAACTTGCTGGCAAGTTAGACAATGAGCTACAAACCTACCAACGTCCCTCTTCATGCCAGGCCACCAGAACTGAGCCCTCAAATCTCTATACATATTTGTCCCCCCTGGGTGGAGGGTGTAAGGTGTATAGTGAGCCTCCCTAAGGATCAGCTCTCTAGTCTCCGAGTCCACGAGCACACAGTAGCGGTCCCTGTACCTAAGTACTCCCGCTGCATCCACAGAAAAGTCCTCGCCCTGACCCCGCTGCACCTGATCTCTGATCCTCTCCAGATAGGGGTCTCTACTCTGCTTCTCTCTAATCCTGTCTAGCAGAGTGGGCCGCAAGACCATAGACATTAGTCTTGCAGAAACCCCAGAGGACACAACCTCCAAATCCAATCTCCTCAACTGCTCTCTCAGTGGCCCCTGCTGGGTGACAAGCATGCTCAAGGTCTGCCCTGCTCGCCGGCTCAAAGCATCCGCGACTACGTTAGCCTTGCCGGGATGATACAGAATACTCAAGTCATAATCCTTCAGCAGCTCAAGCCACCGGCGCTGCCTTAAGTTGAGTTCTCTTTGAGTGAACAGGTATTTCAAACTCTGATGATCGGTGAAGATCTCACAGTGCTCGCCGTACAAATAATGTTGCCAGAGCTTCAAAGCATAAACAACGGCAGCTAGCTCAAGGTCATGCGTAGGGTAATTTCTCTCATAATCCTTTAACTGGCGCGAAGCAAAGGCAATTACCCTACCATGTTGCATCAACACGCATCCAAGGCCGCTGTGGGAGGCGTCACTGTAAATCACGTACCCCTCTCCCATGACTGGTAGTGCAAAGACTGGCGCTGTAGTCAACCTCTGCTTCAACTCCTCGAAGCTCTGTTGGCATTGCTCTGACCAAACAAACCTTACCACTTTCCTGGTCAATCTGGTGAGGGGACTAGAGAGCTTCGCAAAGCCCTCTACAAACCGACGGTAGTAGCCTGCAAGGCCCAAGAAACTCCGTATCTCAGTCACCGTCGTCGGTCTAGGCCAATCCCGAACTGCGTCTATCTTCGTCGGGTCCACTGCCACTCCTGCGGCTGATACTACATGGCCTAGAAAAGAAACCTCCCGAAGCCAGAAGGCGCACTTTTTCAACTTGGCATACAACTCTTTCTCTCTCAGAAGCTGTAGCACTATCCGCAAGTGCTCCTCGTGCTCAAAATCGCTACGGGAATAAACCAAAATGTCATCTATGAAAACCACCACGAAACGGTCCAAGTACGGCTGGAACACTCGGTTCATCAGATCCATAAACGCAGCCGGGGCATTCGTCAAACCAAAAGGTAACACTGTGAACTCATAATGCCCATACCGAGTCCTAAACGCCGTCTTGGATACATCCTCGGCCCTCACCCTCAGCTGGTGGTAACCGGATTGAAGATCTATCTTCGAGAAGACCGTAGCTCCCTGAAGCTGATCAAATAAATCATCAATCCGAGGGAGTGGATACTTGTTCTTGACGGTCACTTTATTTAACTCTCGGTAGCCCACACAAAGCCTAAGTGACCCGTCCTTCTTCTTTACAAATAGAATCGGGGCTCCCCAAGGAGAAACACTAGGTCGCACAAACCCGCGATCCAAGAGATCCTGTAGCTGAGCCTTTAACTCCCTCAATTCCGCAGGGGCCATCCTGTAGGGTGCCTTAGAGATTGGTGCAGTTCCAGGAACTACATCAATCACGAACTCAATCTCTCGATCCGGCGGCATGGACGATAACTCTAGAGGGAACACATCTGGATACTCTCGGATGATAGGAATGTCCTCGAGCCCAGGCATCACCGTAGGCACCTCTACAACAGTAGCTAAGAAAGCGATACATCCACGGCTCATCATCTGTCGAGCTCTAGCAGAAGAGATCGTCGCAGCAAAAAGAGTACTCTGACAACCCCTAAAAACGAACTCCTGCTGTCCCGGCTCACGAAGGGTCACAGTCCTCTCTCTACAATCGATGGTGGCATAATACTGAGTCAACCAGTCCATACCCAGCACTACATCGAAATCCCGGAGCTGACGTAGGACCAAAAGGTCGACAGGCAAAATCCAGGGCCCCAACTGCACTGGGCAGGACCAACAACACTCATCCACGTGTAACACGTGCTCAGGTATCTGAACCTCACGAGCACACTCTAACGGCCCTATCTCTAGCCCATGCATGGATGCAAAAGTCCTACTGATAAATGAATGTAATGCTCCGGTATCAAATAAAGCTCTAGTGCGAGTAGAAGAGATAAGGATAATACCTGCCACCACGTGGCTAGCCGTCCCCGAGTCCTCGACCTGAGCTGCATAGACTCTCCCACTCGGGGGTGGTCGCCTGTCTGACTGCCGCGACGAAGTGGCCCTATCCCCCTGGCCAAAACCTGTCGAAGCCCCGCCCGTCAGAAAGGGCGGTGGAGGAGCCGAAGCCGTCGATGCCGCGACTGATCCCGCTCTAGGACAAGACCATGCTCTGTGCCCTACCTGCCCACACTGGAAGCACCGGCCCTGCCGCTGATCACACTACGAAGGTGCGTGGGGGCTGTCGCAAATCACACATCTGTCAGCGCGCCTCCGCTGCTGCTGCTGCTGCTGCTACTGCTGCTGCCTAGGGGGTCGAGGGCCCCCCGATCCCTGCCTCCTCTGCATCCCGCGGCCCCGAGGCTGGAACGGTGGCGGTCTCGGGGGCCTCGGTCTGCTAGACTGTCCAAACTCAGATGGCGCCGGGCGTTTCTCCCCCGAACTAGCCCCAGGCGCCAGCCCCTGCTCAGACATAACCACGGATCCTCTGTCAACCCACTGCGCGTGATCAATCGCCGCATCCAGAGTCTGGGCTCTAAATGAGTGAACATGAGGATAAATATCCTTGTGCAGACCTCTCTCAAACAGCTCAACCCTCTGGGCCTCATCCCGGGCAACGTGAGGCACGCTACCCAAAAGCCGCTAAAACTCAAGAACATACGTCGCGAGGGGCCGGTCCCCCTGCTGCAGCCGTCGCAAAACCCCCTCTAGCTTCTGCTTTGCACTGTCGGGAAAATAGACCCCTAGCAGCAAAGCACGAAACTCAGCCCAAGTCAGCAAAGGTACACCCGGCGGTCCCACAGGCCGAACACGACGCCACCAGGTCTCGGCGTCCTTCTCCAAGAAGTGTGTGGCTAGGTGCACTTGATGCTTCTCCTTGATAAACAGGTTTTCAAATAACTTCTCCATCGCTGAAATCCAGTTTTTCGCCTCCCAAGGCTCTGAGCTCTGCCCTGCAAATCGCGGAGGGTGAAACTTGGTGATGTAGGACAGTCGATCTGTGAGCTCCTTTTGCTCTGCCTCAGTCAACGGGGCGATCGGAGACGAGGTCGATGAAGTTGCCATTGGAGGTGCAACTGGTGATGTCCTCTGCTCAAGTAACCTCATCATACGCTCCATACTTTCCTCTTGGCGCTTGGCCGCCTCCTCCTGGCGTCGCAACGCCTCAGACATCTGGGCCACTTGGGCCCATAGCTCCTGGACCTCGCCCTGTGCGGCCTCCTGTTGCTCGGGCTCGTCATCAGACGCAGAAAGCGCCCTCGTCGTCGCGCGACGTCTCGGAGGCATCTCAGGCAACTGCAATAAGGAAAACAAGTGTCAGTGAAAGAACTCTCACGACCCAATCAAGCGAAAGTCTAAACATGTTACCCGTTCTAAAGCATTATGCTGTCTGCAGCCAACATAACCACTTTTAGCGAGTAAACATGTAAAGTCACTCGCCCCAATCCCCTGGGGGAGTTGCAACTCAATCAGGACTCTCGCTACAATCTCGTCTCTCACGACAGTCATCCTACTGTCCAACCAAAAGCCTAGGGTCTCTAAGTCCCCAACGACCTATACACCTAGGCTCTGATACCACCTAAATCTGTCACGCCCCGGGGTCGAACTACGACCCGGGCTCGCCAACAGATCTGCCGTCTGTACGGAAACTGCCGTACAGACGAAGCGTCCAACCTGCAAAGAGATCTATCGCTACACAAGTATCAGAGCGGAAAAGGAGCAATGCAGAAGGAAGAAAACAGAATAACTAAAATCACTAAGTAAAAGAGTCCAAATACATGAGTCCACTATCTCTCAAAACATAAGTACAGTATCACTGTCTAGTACAAAAGAGGAAACCAAAAAGTACTGGTCACTCTATCTCTGACTCGACCGACTCGGGTAGGAACTAGTCGGCGACGCCCTTTCCTCGGTCAGAGGACTCCGCACGAGACGAGCCTGGAAAAGACGCCTCAGGAACACCTGCCACACGCAGCGGGTGAGAGATCAACTGCAAAAGCAGATCTCAGTGGGTACCGCTGCCAGAACTCACGGTGTGCCCACCAAGTCCGCTGGAGGCAAAAACAGATAGATAGATAGATAGATAGATATGCAAGCTGGAAATGAATCTACCACTATATGCCTCAATACTATGCTCGAAGGAAAATCATCTAAGAACATATGCCACAACCACCCGCTCATGTCACCAAATCTCTACGACTGCCACATAGGGTCCAGTCGAGCCTGCGCCTGTCGACTAGGAGCGCACCTGCCCACCACCACACATCCACTTGAGGACGGGATTTACGTGGGGCGTCCTGTCCGACTGTCTCAATCTCTCTCAAGTAGCCGCCTGGTAGCTCGGCCAGGGGCGAGTACCCACCTGGTAGCATGGCCAGGGGTATCAACATCTCAACGTGTCCGGAGCGTGACCCGGGGGGAGCGACCCCACCGGGTAAGGATCATGTCACATCTATCTCAGCAAGCGGCATATGCAGGCAATAATCCACGATCAAGTAGATCGAAAAAACTCGAATGACACTACTCACTATCAAGTCGGAAAGCCAACCCTCAACTAAATCTGATAACGCTACTAACATCCTGAGACTCTGGAGTATAACAAGAAAATCCAAGATTCCCCTTCTCTCGGCCCCCGGCACGAGATTAATACTCACAAGGGGTTTCCAAGGAATTAAGACAATACCCTGGCGGTTACCAGATAAGAGTTATAATGAAAAGGGACACGATACCTTTGCATTTCGAAGCAATGTAGAGCAATCCGTGATTTTTAAATAAAACAACCCACCTGTGCTCAACCCGCAAAATCGCGCGCCAAACGGAGGTCCCGACGCGATCCTGAAGCTCATCGCGGCAAAACGTGCACCACCGGTCACGTAGAAAGCTAGCACTGAGTCACAACTGTGAGAACGGTGAAAAACAGGGATCAGAAGCGCCTACGGCCAAGAACCGCGCTCAAAACGGTGAAACAAACCCAACCGGCGACGTAGAATGCCGGGCGTTGCGCGGAAAGCCCTTCGCGCACGCGCCGCGGCGCATCGTCGAGCCGAAGACAACGGCACAGAGCGGCTCACGGCCGAACAGCCCAAAGAACCCGGCCCCGCGCGGCGGCGGCCAGCCGCGCGGCCGGCAGCGCCGCGCGGCCCCATGGGCTGCCCGCGCGGCACCCTGCAGTGCCGCGCGCCCAGCGCGCGGCCTGCAGGGCCGCCTGCGCAGCCTCCTGCAGTGCCGCGCGGCCTGCAGTGCCGCGCGGCACAGGGGCCGCCCAAGCGGCACCCCAGCAGTGCCGCGCGGCACCCCAGCAGTGCCGCGCGCCAAGCGCGCGGCCTGCAGTGCCGCACGGCACAGGGGCCGCCCGCGCGGCACCCCAGCAGTGCCGCGCGCACCCCTGCAGTGCCGTGCGCCAAGCGCGCGGCCTGCAGTGCCGCGCGGCACAGGGGCCCCCCTGCAGTGCCGCGCGCCAAGCGCGCGGCCTGCAGGGCCGCGCGGCCCCATGCCGCAGCTCCCGAGCAGTCCGGCGCCCTGCTGCACAAACATGGCAGTAGGGCGCATGCTGCGCGCGGCGCTCATGCGCTCCCGCGCAGCGGCACGCCCTCACACCCACGCGCCGCCAAAAATCCCGCGCGCGCGGCTCGTGCAGCATCTGCCACCCCGGACAACAAGTCCGTACTGCCGCAACAACGGGGAAAGAAATGAAAGAAGAAGAAGAGAACTCAAAAAAACCCCGAGAAAATAAATAAAGCGAAAATGAACCCCAACCTCGTCGTTGCCGTCGCGCGCACCTCGCTCGGCGCTCCCCGGCAACCCACAGGCGGTTCACTCTAAGAGGCCTCCTTTAAAGCCTTAGCTTTTTTTTTCCCCTCTTCTTCCCTTCTTCTCTGCTTCTCACCAAGCCAAAGAGGAGGCTGCTAGCTTGCTTCTTGGAGAAGAGAAAGGTGATGGGGCAGTGAGGGTGAGGAGCAACTTAAATAAGAAAAAGAAGTTAAGGGATTTTAATTAAGTCACCTACCCACCATCCACTAAATAAAACCCCCTCCAACCTTCAGCCAAGGCTCCCTCACAGCTACACACAAAAGATTCAAGTGTCAAAAAAAAACCCCTTTCATAAAAAAAAATAATAAAATAATCCAAAAGTGCCCCGCTAACTCACTTTTTGCCTTCGGCCCATCCGCCGCAGCCCGGAACCTCCCGAGCTCCGCTGTAAACTGAAAATACACATGCTCACAGCTTTCCTCACCCAAAAAGCCCAGCAGTAGAGTCGGTAGGCTCAAAATAAAAACCGGCATACTACATGTGGCTTCTGGTGACAGTATGTCGCCCCTTCGTCGTTTTTCCGCCGGGGGTATTCCCACCCCTTCTGAGAAGCCCGAGCAGGCGGTATCCGCCGAACTGGGGGAACTAAGGGCCTTGGTGACTCATTTAGTGGCAAGGAGCTTTCGACAGGACCAACGCTTGGAGCAGCTGTTGGCGCAGAGGAGTGATCCGGTAGTTGGGGAGAGGGCCAGGGCTCCTGAGCGGCATTTTGATAGAAAACGCCGTGCCCCGGATGATGATGGACAGGACAGTTCTCGAAGGCGGCCACGGCTTCGCGGCGAGTGTATTTTCTGTAGGGGACCGCATCCAGAAGACACATGTGATTTAAGGTGGGGTCGATGTTTCCGTTGTGGGCAGCCGGGCCACATCCGAGCTACATGTCCCCTCCCGACCTTTGTAGCACCATCTTCAGTCTTGACTCCCATCATATCTCAGCCGAGGGCACGATCGAGGCAACAGAGATCGCAGCGGCAATTTCAGTGGCAATTTCAGCGGCAACAGCAGTCACGGCAGTTGCGAGTTCCTGGCAGTTGTATCTTTTGTGGAGGTCATCATTTTCCTGGTACTTGTGATCAACGGTGGGGACGTTGCTACCTGTGTGGACAGCCTGGGCACCTACGAGTTACGTGCCCTTCGGGGATAACTGTGGCACCTACTTCGGCGTTTGTCCCTACCACTTCCCAGCTATGACCGGGAGCTTCACCGACAGACCTTCAAGTAGATCAAGTTTCGTTCCCCCGCCCTTCTGGAGAGAGACAGCCGTTGTCGAGCAGTCAGGTGGACTTAGCACTGGCGGAGGATTCTACTATAGCTGACCGAGTGGAGGCAGGTATGACTTACTTTCTGGCATAAGGACTCGTACCTCGTTTATATAGGGGCATCTCTTTTATTTGTAGAGAATGTGCATCATTACATGGGTTAGGGATAGGACTATCACCTTGTGCACGGAAAGTACAGACTCCGGATCATACTTTGCATATAGAGGAGTGTTGTTAGTCCCGCCCGATTTAGATCGAGTCCTGGATTATGCCAGCAGACCCATTAGTCTTGAAACAGCCGAAGTACTTCGATGTGGTCCTCGGGATGGACTGGCTGGCTCAGTATTTTGCGACTATTGATTGTGCCGCAAGGATCGTCACTTTTAGAGAGCCAGACCAGGAAATGTTGGTATACCGGGGATGTCAGAGTGCTTTCTTTGCCTCTATGGTTTCGACTTCCCGAGCGTGGCAGATGATCCGTCGAGGATGTGTAGCCTTTTTGGCTAGTGCTGTTGAGGGGCCTACTGCGGCACCGGGACTCGGGGATATCCCTATTGCCCGCGAGTTCCCGGATGTTTTTCCCCCTGAGCTGACTAGCATGCCGCCAGATAGGGAAATTGAGTTCGTGATTGACGTAGTCCCAGGAACTGCGCCAATCTCTAAGGCTCCTTACCGAATGGCACCGGCTGAGCTGCGAGAGCTTAAGGCGCAACTCCAGGATTTGATAAGGATTTTATTAGACCAAGTGTGACCCCCCACTTCCCAGGGGGTCACCCATCCTAGAACTAGGACTATCCCCCGCCCTTCTGGAGAGAGACAGCCGTTGTCGAGCAGTCAGGTGGACTTAGCACTGGCGGAGGATTCTACTATAGCTGACCGAGTGGAGGCAGGTATGACTTACTTTCTGGCATAAGGACTCGTACCTCGTTTATATAGGGGCATCTCTTTTATTTGTAGAGAATGTGCATCATTACATGGGTTAGGGATAGGACTATCACCTTGTGCACGGAAAGTACAGACTCCGGATCATACTTTGCATATAGAGGAGTGTTGTTAGTCCCGCCCGATTTAGATCGAGTCCTGGATTATGCCAGCAGACCCATTTGTCTTGAAACAGCCGAAGGACTTCGATGTGGTCCTCGGGATGGACTGGCTGGCTCGGTATTTTGCGACTATTGATTGTGCCGCAAGGATCGTCACTTTTAGAGAGCCAGACCAGGAAATGTTGGTATACCGGGGATGTCAGAGTGCTTTCTTTGCCTCTATGGTTTCAACTTCCCGAGCGAGGCAAATGATCCGTCGAGGATGTGTAGCCTTTTTGGCTAGAGCTGTTGAGGGGCCTACTGCGGCACCGGGACTCGGGGATATCCCTATTGCCCGCGAGTTCCCGGATGTTTTTCCCCCTGAGCTGACTAGCATGCCGCCAGATAGGGAAATTGAGTTCGTGATTGACGTAGTCCCAGGAACTGCGCCAATCTCTAAGGCTCCTTACCGAATGGCACCGGCTGAGCTGCGAGAGCTTAAGGCGCAACTCCAGGATTTGATAAGGATTTTATTAGACCAAGTGTGACCCCCCACTTCCCAGGGGGTCACCCATCCTAGAACTACTCTAGCTCTAGCACGCTTAACTCTCATAACCTCTTGGATCTTGCTACCATCCAAAATGCTATAGCCGGGTTAAGAGATTTAGTCCTATTATATCATTTATATATAGGACTAATCCAAATTCCGGGGGTGTCACATTCTTCCCTCCTTTAAGCCCTGACGTCCACGTCAGGCTCAAGCACACTCACAAGCACCAGGCGATGTGAGACTCGTCTCGCTAGCCTTAGCCGACCTTGTGGGGAGCTGCACTCTACCCACAACGGTCATTAGCCGGGGAGCCTCGCTCTACCCGCTATATAACCCTGGCTCAGCCGAGACTCATCTCACATTTCCAGCTGGTGAATGTCTCTGATAACAACTGTGACGCCCCACTTCCCAGGGGGTCACCCATCCTAGAACTACTCTAGCTCTAGCACGCTTAACTCTCATAACCTCTTGGATCTTGCTACCATCCAAAATGCTATAGCCGGGTTAAGAGATTTAGTCCTATTATATCATTTATATATAGGACTAATCCAAATTCCGGGGGTGTCACACCAAGTGTGTCGCCTTGAGGAGCGCCGGTGCTATTCGCGAAGAAGAAGGACGGGTCACTTCGACTGTGCATGGATTATAGGGAATTGAACAAAGTGACCATTAAGAACAAGTACCCTTTGCCGCGCATTGATGATCTCTTTGATCAGCTGCAAGGATCTTGTATCTTTTCCAAGATAGATTTGCAGTCCGGTTACCACCAGTTGAAGGTGAAGGCCGAAGATATTCCGAAAACGGCATTCTGATCACGGTATGGGCATTATGAATTTACAGTTATGCCTTTTGGGCTAACTAATGCCCCTGCCGCATTCATGAATTTAATGAACCGGATCTTCCGACCATACTTAGATCGATTCGTGGTAGTATTCATTAATGATATCTTGGTCTACTCCCGAAGTGATGCGGAGCATGAGGAGCACTTGAGGATTGTGCTGCAACTTCTACGAGAGAAGAAGTTGTTTGCCAAGCTGGCAAAGTGCGAGTTTTGGCTTTGGGAGGTAGTCTTCTTGGGCCATGAGATTTCCGCCGCAGGTGTGGTGGTGGACCCGGCGAAGATTGAGGCGGTCCGGGATTGGCCCCGACCGACGACCGTTTCTGAGGTGCGTAGTTTTATGGGCTTAGCTAGTTATTATCATCGGTTTGTGGAAGGCTTTGCGAAGCTCTCCACACCCCTCACTCGTTTGACGCGTAAGGGAGTAAAGTTTGTCTGGAGTGAGGACTGTCAGAGGAGCTTTGAGGAGCTAAAGAGTAGACTGATGACCGCTCCTATCCTTTCCCTCCCTGTTATGGGAAAAGGATATGTAATCTACAGTGACGCATCACACAACGGACTTGGTTGTGTGTTGATGCAGGAAGGGAGGGTAATTGCTTATGCATCAAGGCAACTCAAGGATTATGAGAAGAATTACCCTACCCATGACTTGGAGCTTGCTGCTGTAGTATTTGCATTGAAGCTTTGGCGTCATTATCTATATGGGGAACACTGTGAAATCTATACCGACCACAAGAGCCTAAAGTATCTGTTCACGCAAAAGGAGCTGAATTTAAGGCAACGTAGGTGGTTAGAGGTACTAAACGATTATGATGTGGACATCCTGTACCACCCGGGCAAGGCAAATGTGGTTGCAGATGCCTTGAGTAGGAGGGCAGTACAGAGTTTGTCCATGATGATTACAGATTAGGCGCCACTATTAGAAGAGATGAGACGACTAGAGATAGAGGTTGTGTCCCCTGGGGTCTCTGCTAGACTGACGTCTTTAGTCGTACTGCCCACTCTGCTGGACAGGATCAAAGAGAAACAGAGTGAGGACCCCCACTTGACCAGGATTAGAGATCAGATTCCGAGCGATCGGTCAGGGGACTTTACAGTAGATGCTTCGGGAGTACTAAGGTACAGAGACCGAACATGTGTGCCAATAGATGCGGAGATCAGAGAGCAGATATTGTGAGAGGCCCATTATACACCTTATACCATACATCCTGGTGGGACTAAAATGGATAAAGACCTCAAGGCACACTTCTGGTGGAAAGGCATGAAGAGGGATATTGGGAGATTTGTGGCTCAGTGTTTAACTTGTCAGCAGGTGAAAGCTGAGCATCGAGTGCCAGCTGGCAAGTTACAGAGTCTCCCAATCCCCGAGTGGAAATGGGACCACATTACGATGGATTTCGTAGTCGGACTGCCGAGGGCACAGGGAGGAGCAGACGCTATCTTGGTAGTTGTAGATCGACTTACCAAGTCGGCGCACTTTCTGCCCATGCAGACTACGTGGCCACTTGAGCGACTAGCCCAGTTATATCTAGACGAGATAGTGAGAATACATAGAGTACCAGCCTCCATTGTTTCAGATAGAGACCCAAGGTTTGTCTCGCGTTTCTGGAGAAGCTTGCGGACGGCCTTGGGGACTCAGCTTAGGTTCAGTATAGCTTTTCATCCGCAGACTGACGGACAGTCAGTCAGAGCGGACTATACAGATCCTGGAGGACATGCTGAGGGCTTGCGTCTTGGATTTTGGCGGAGGGTGGATTCGACACTTATCTTTGGCTGAGTTCGCATACAACAACAGTTTTCAAACGAGCATTCAGATGGCTCCGTTTGAAGCATTGTATGGACGCAAGTGTCGATCACCGCTTTATTGGAGTGACGTGGGCGAGAGGCGGACCTTGGGACCATATGTATTGAGGAGAAGGTCCGAGTGATTCGACAGCATCTTCAGACCGCCCAGAGCCGACAGAGGAGCTATGCCGATGTTCGGCGACGAGACTTAGAGTTTCAGGTTGGTGATCATGTATTCCTGAAAGTCTCGCCATCCAAAGGAATTAGGAGGTTCGGCATTCGTGGGAAACTTAGCCCCCGATATATTGGATCCTTTGAGGTATTGGAGCATATCGGGCCAGTTGCCTATCGACTTGCACTTCCTCCGAGGCTTGCTGGTGTCCACGATGTATTTCACGTTTCTACTCTAAGGAGTTATGTCTTCGACCCGTCGCACATCATCGACTTCACACCGCTTGAGATCAGCGAGGATTTGAGGTATGAAGAGCGCCCACTGCGAATTCTAGATCGAGAGGTGAGAGAATTGTGCAGTCGGGCCATTCCCTATATGAAGATCCTTTGGAGCAATCATGACGAGCGCGAGGCTACCTGGGAGCTCGAGTCGGAGATGAGGGATACCCACCCCTACTTATTTGAGACATCGGGCTGAGGATTATTGTTTAGTTTAGTCTTGTTTCGAGGACGAAACTCTTTTTAGTGAAGGAGGATGTGATGATCCGGACTTCCGCAGGAACTGTTGCAACATTAAACAGTGACTGTAGGAAGCTTATACGGTGTAACGGAACTTGTAGAGTCGAAATTGGACCTCAGAAATTGACTCAGCGCGAAAATCGGATCAAGTGGGCTTTTCCGGGGGCGTTCGGCAAAATTTCGGATGAGAATTTGGCGAAATGGACAGCGGATTTGGACTCAGCGCGCGAAAACGATCAAAATGGTAAGTTTACTTTATTTTTTCGCCAAAAATTACTGTTCACCGAAACAGTAACTCCGGCCATCTGGAATTACTGTTCCGGTGCCGGCGGCGACCGGCGCAGCGGCGGAGCGCGGCGCGGGCAGCGCGGGCAGGCGCGCATGCTGGTCGGTCCACGGCATGGCGTGCACCGGGTGCACTGAAGATCGGCGATGACACGTGGCGTCCTCTGATTGGTTGGCCGGCTTCTAGAAGGCGATGGGATCTGTGACACGTGGCACACTCCGATTGGCCAACACTTTCCGGAAAACCCGGAGCGGGGACCCGGGCATGTGCACCATGTGGGACACGTGGCGGATTTTGAGTGGGCTTGCAGGGATGTTTCCTGTTTTGTAGACACATGGCGCGTCCAGGTTGGTCCATTTTGGTGTTTCCTGTTCTGCCCGGATCTGGTGTGGAAGATTCCCTGGCCCATTATATAAGGAATCCCCCTCTCCCACCCTTTCTCACCTCGGTTTTTGAGCTGTAGAGAGAGAAACAGAGCTTGGGTCCTATATGAAAATTGTTCCTCTCTCTCTTCTCTCTCTCTCCTAAAAATTTCAGAATTTTTGGAACTACCCATAGCGAGTTATCTGCGACGCGGCGCACTGCGACGATTTCCTTTTTCGGCCCATTTTCCGTCGCAGTTCAGTCAAAAAATCCCTGTGTGCTAACCAGGAGGAATTTTTGAACGATTTTTGCGGCACCACATTCCTAACAGGGAAGGCTTCGATTTTTGTATTGATCACTTTGCCCAATTTTGCACTTTTGGCACGATTCCCGAGACTTCTTTGACCCCCTTTTTGCTGTGGTGTGCTTTGGACAGCATCGACTTCTCCAATTTATATCTTGAGCTAGGAGCATCGGATCGAGGCGATTAAAAAGTCCATTTCGATCTACTCGTCGCAGGGAACGCAACCGTAATTTTTCTGGATTTTTCTGAGTAATATACAGAGGTTAAATTCCTCATTTTCCGTGCTGTTTGGAAAAATAGCAAAAGCTGTGTTTTTACGAATAGTATATTTACACCTTGTGCAATGTGTGTTGCTGTAGGGCACCGTTTTCGGCAGACAGCAGTTTTAGGGGACTGTGGACAGCCAGGAGACTATCTGGATGTAGTGCACGCTTTTCGAGGTGGGCGGTTGTTGCTTGCCTCATTTTTGACGTGCTCACTCGGATTATTAGAACTCCCCTAAAATTAAATGTGACAATCGATACATATGACCCCACAGACAGCTTATTTTGGGACACTGTGGTTAGGACGAACTCCCCTAAAATTAAATGTGACAATTGATGAGAACCATACATATGATGGCTTATTTTGGGACACTGTGGTTGGGACGAACTCCCCTAAAATTAAATGTGGCAATTGATGAGAACCATACATATGATGGCTTATTTTGGGACACTGTGGTTGGGACGAACTCCCCTAAAATTAAATGTGACAATTGATGAGAACCATACATATGATGGCTTATTTTGGGACACTGTGGTTGGGACAAAGGCTATAATCTCGCATGCAAATAACTTTTATATCAGTACAGTAAATCAATCTTTTTAAAATAAATATTTGACACCTTTCTACAGCTTTTAAATAGTACAATTGCATGCTTGCTTGGACATCTAGTTAGCCACTATTTATTGCTACACTATCATATTGGGGTTTGACATGTTTTATTGCTCTCCTTTGCATTCAGATGCTTGTTGCTCAAGTATGAGCAGGGGTTTGGGATAGTGTAGTCGAGATTGTACTAGATTGTGGACTTGTGGGGTATTGCGGTGACCGCGGACAGTAGGCGGTCAACCGGATATTTATCCTTGCATCAGATTGGGGTTGAGTCTGGTTTATTTTTGCATCAGCTGGGGATTGGGTTTACTGTAGTGGATGGAGTTTCCCACTTTGATCATAGTCATGATCCAGTCCTGCTATTGTGAGACATTGGTTACAGAGATGCTTGATACAGAGATACTTTACTCGTGTGGGTCGCTCCCCTCGAGTGCCACTCCGGAGTAGGCTTTTGGCCGTGCCGAGTGCCGGTCAGTTGGTGAGTTGTGAGTGATGACAGAGCAGGCCGTGCCGAGTGTCGGTCAGTTGGTGAGTTGTGAGTGATGACAGAGCAGGCAGTGCCAGTGTTCCCTGGCCCTTTGATTGGGTTTGTTTGGGCAGATAGCCTTATAGTTGCATGCATACAGTTATCTTTTGGCACTGCATTTAGAGGCATTGTAGTAGCAGTTTCCTTTTCAGCAGCCTTTATAGTTCCTTTTGCCTCTAGTAGTCCTAGTGGGTCCGTCAGAGTTGAGGTTTTACCCACTAGGGGAAGCTACTGGTTTATCTGGTAGTTCTCACCCCCGTTGTAATTTTCTGTCTCTTTCTTCTCCTTTATTTTTGCAGAGTCGTCTGCGGGAGCTGCTAGGCCATCGGCAGCTGATCGAGTTAAGGGGATCGCTGAATAGATAGATCTCCTGTGAGACTGAGAGTTGCTATTAGACAGATGCTGTACCCTTCACTCAGACTGTGGTATTTTTCGTTCATTTTGAGTCCGGCTTTCGCCAGCTGGTTGTACTATTTTGGTGAGCTGGGAGATTATTGGACTTATTACAGCTTTTTTTGTAGTTCCAGTCTGAGATACTATGTGGTTCTTCTATTTCAGCTCTGTATTATGCTCTTTTATTATACATCTTATATCTGAGCAGGTTACCAGCGCTTCATGTACGCGGGAAGTTCCGTGTGCACGGCGGATCTGTAGACGGACCCGGCGTTTGGTTTACACCCCGGGGTGTGACACAATCATTTGATATGAATGATCTCTACATGTAGGTTTTCTTGTAAGCCTAATTGAGGGTATTTTGGAGCATGTTAAAGTGAAACATTAGTTTTCATTGCTTCTCTTTTGGTCAAGAAAATACCCAAAGAGGTAAGGTTAAAATTCTAGGGTTCTTTTTCCCCAGGAACTTCTAGGGTGCTGTACCCTTCACTCAGACTGTGGGAAGTAGTTCTCACACCCGTCGTGGTGTCTTTTTCCCCAGGAACTTCTTCTCCTGTTCCTGTTGCTCCAGTTGCTGATCCTTCTGACCGAGGCGAGGGAGTCGCGAGCTAGTTCCCTACCCGTCATTGGAGTGTAGCGGTACCCCTCCAGAGGAGAGCTTCAGTAGATTAGTTTACTTCTTTTTCCTCTGTTGAGAGACCTTTGTTGTGAGGTATGGAGTTGTACTTTATTTTACAGTTTGAGAGACTGATGTAGTGAGGATATTCTTGTATCGAGAGTCTGGACACTGATGTATTTATTGGAGATACCTCCCTTTTGAGTTTTGTATCAGAGGACTTTGTATACGATCGTATTTGGGAGATGGATATTGTATTATTTTCAGTTGTACAGTGTTTGGTTTACAGTTTTTAGTAGTCTACTTTCGTCTCTGATATCTGTGTACTGTAGTTGATTCTTTCTGCAGGTTAGACGCTTCGTCTGTACGGCAGTTTCCGTACAGATGGCGGATCTGTTAGCGAGCCCGGGTCGCAGTTTCGACCCCGGGGCGTGACAAAAGGTGGGGGATTTTATCGAGCAAGGGTGACCTCTCCCCTTATCTTTTGCTTTTCTTTAGAAGCATGTTAATAGAGTGGCTAGGATTGTATCTTCATGCTAGTGTAAAAGTGATTTGTGGCATATGGAAATCTCGACTTAGGAGAAAACTTAGATTAGGCTCTAATGTGTGGCATTCACTATAAAACTTCACGAGTGGCATTTTTGCTTGAGTCAATTATGTGTGTACATGGAATTAGGGCTTAATTTAGAGTTATGTCTCTAAGGGAATCATAGTATAGTTGAGGTTAAAATCCAAAGTGAATGAAATCCCTAGAGTTGTCATAGGGAGTTGGGTTAATACACCTACACTTTAACTTCAACTTGAGTATAATGAAAGTAAAGAATTAAGTCCAAGGGACTTATGTTACCTTGAGGCATGGACCTAGGGTAAAGGTATTGAGTACATGAAAAGATAAGCTAAAAGCTTAATTGAAAAGAGAGAAAATGGCCAAGAGGCAATGTGAGCTACAAGCTCGAATGAAAAGGAAGCTGAGTGCTAAAGAGCAAAGAGAAAGGCAAAGGCTTAAAGTGCAAAGAGGCTAAGTGCAAAAGCAATAAAAGAGATAATAAAACGGGCGTACCTACGGGGTGAAACGCGGCCCATGTTGGAGTAGTAGGCAGTGTCCCTCTCCCGGGCAGAGACCCGTTCGGGACGTTTCTTCCGTAGGACGGGGTAACACTTGCGAGTGTTATCGGCAACCTTAGAGGACTTGTCTTATGGCAGCATGTCTGCCGGGCTAGGGCCCGTTGGGCAAGATTCTCCGAGGGTTAGCAACTTTAATTAAAACACAAAGAAAATTAAAGAAAGTGGTTGGTCAAGTAAGTGGTTGGTTAGAATGGCACCTTACAACGGCATCAAGTCAGGTTATGGCAAAGGTAAAAGTGTTAAGCATGCTAGCTAGGATTTACAGCTTTTATTACTGTATTTCATTCTCTATTATATTGCTTCCATTAGACTAAGCGGTGCAGGGCATTTTCTCTCGGTGGTTGAACCCACTGGGAACTTCGTTATAGTTCTCACACCGTTTGGGTGACATCCCCACAGGTCCAGGTACATCGAGCGAGGCACGCGACAGGGGCAAGAGCCCAGCAGAGTAGCGACCTAGCAGTCTAAAGTCGCCCGCATTATTTTGGAGTATTTATTATTTTGAGCGAAATTGTATGTGAGGAACATTGTAAACCTTAAATGTTTAAGTTTATTTTGAAAAAAAAAGAAAGATGTAATTTTTATGTTGTAGTTGCATGTTAAAGAGGATTGTAAAGCAAGTAAAGTTTATATTTCGCTCAAGTATTGTACTTTCATTATCATGTAACTGTTTGTTGAATGAATGGAAGTTTAGAATTTCATAGTTTAGTTCTCTGATTGATTACTCTTCCGCTACACTAAACTGTGATTGTTGGAATGAACCGTTCCTTTCGGGTCTTGAAAGGTCATGCCCGATTGGCGGGTCTGTTGGCGCGCCCGAACTATCCAAATTGGCGGTCTCGGGGCGTGACACCTACGACTCAACCTTTTCCATACGCTCCTAGTTGATCTTCTCCGCTCGCTCCACGACGCGCCTCGAATCCACGATTTGCGTCCAACTTCGAATCCACGAAGTCCAACGTCGAATCCACAACGTCCAACCGAATCCACGGTCTTCACCAATGCGGCACGCCTCGATCACACGAACGCGCCTCGCTCCGAATCCACGAGAGCGGTCACACCTTGAATCCACAAGGCCACGCGAATCCTCGCGCCGATTCTTGATAGATCGTTGTTTTGTTTGGTGATGATCCTCCGAATACTTAGATCAAAGATAGACAAGGAAGTACCATCTAAGTATTCTTCAATTTGATTCTACGAAAAAATAGGAGTTTGGAAACCCTAGAATCAAATTGAACAATATAGATGAAGAAACATGAATTTAATCGTGTTTTCCTCTCTTCTCTATATTTGTGGATTTTTCGATAATTTTACTTAATCGATTTTTCGATTAATTCTCGGTTGTTCCACATATATCGATTTCTCCTAAAAGATGCAATTAGGGTTTATTTATAGATTAGAAACCTTTGGAAAGGGATAAGAATCAAAAACTGACTTAACAAAATTTTTTCCGCACGACGGTCCGGACTGGATTAAGTTTGATCCGGACTGTCGTCTTTTTCAGAAGATTTTCTGAAAAACGCAGTTCGGGGTCCGGATTGAAACAGGGGAGGTCCGGACTGTTCATGCGATTTTGCAGAATTAAGGTTCGGGGTCTGGACTGGAACAGGGGTGGTCCGGACTGGAAAACCGCATGAACTAAACTATGTTCGGGGTCCGGACTGGATTGGTATGATCCGGATCCTGAACATACAACTTGTCCAGTTTTTTATTTTTATGCAATGAAAACTTATCCAAGTGTTTCTAAACTACTGAAATGTATCCGGATCACCAAAATTATTTAGTTAAACGTACCTGATCATTCCGAATGCATTCTTCTTGAGATTGATGTAGTTGATGCACAATTCTTCATCTTCAATCTTCAAGACTTATATCATTTCACGAAATACGCCAATACAAAATCCTTAATACAGTGAAACCAACAATCCGGGTTGGTATATCTATCCCGCTGTAGTAAACAACACTGGTAGGGATCTATCTCGCAACTCCGTCGTCACGATCCGTCGATCCAACTGAAGCAGGGATAGAAGGGAAACCTCTACGAAACTGTCACCAACAGAGGGTGTGAGAACTACTAGTAAAACTAGTAGCCCTCAGTGGGTAAATCCTCAAACTCCGACGTACCCACTAAGTCTACCAGAGGCAAGAAAAGGAATAAGAAAGGTGGTAAGCTATAAACATAACTGCTGATAAAAGGAAGCTACCACTACTATGCCTCTAAATGCGGTGCTAGAAGGAGTAACTATATGAATGCATCAGTAAAAGTATCTCCCTGAATAAACCCAATCAATGGACCAGTAAACACTGGCACTGCCTGCTAAACTGTCTCATGTATCTGCTAACAGATCGACACTCACTGACCGGATCTCAATGTCCGGTACTCACTGGCCGTTGTGTCAAACGCCTACTCCGGAGTGGCACTCGAGGGGAGCGACCCACACGAGTAAAGTAACCATGTCACAAGTATCACGATATAGCAGGCCTGGATCACGACTATGATCAAAGTGGGAAAATCCATCCACTAACGAAACCCCGATCCCCAATCTGATGCAAAAGTACACAATAAGTGGGAAACTCCATCCACTAAAGAAATCCGATCCCCAATCTGATGCACAAGTAAACGTCCGGTCAACCGCCCAATGTCCGCGGTCGCCGCAATACCCCACAAATCCACAATCGAGTACGACCAATCCAGACTCGATAAACTCGGCTACACTATCCTACAACCCTGCTCAAACCCGAGCAATATACATCATGCAACTGAATAAAAATGAGAAAAGAGTCAACATGGTTTCTCCTAAGTCAAGTCCCAATATGATAGTGTAGCAATAAATAGTGGCCTATCTAGATGTCCATACAAGCATGCAAGTGTCCTCATATAGAATAAAAGAATGGCATCTAACAGTGTTCTTACACCTATTAGAGCATGATATCCCAATATAATAATCAATCTCATAGAAGGGTTAGATGCTAACATGGCATACATCAAGTCTATACAAGTATGCAAGTTTTCTCATTTGGAAATAAAGGGAGAATAGTAACCATCACGATTTTCACATAATATGAATCAGGAGATAACCGACAACCATTAATCTCATAAGAAATGAATCTCACATAAATAGATCAAGATTAAGAAGTTAACTATTCTCACACAAGCTGTCACGCCCCAGGGTCGATTTGCGACCCGGGCTCACCAACAGATCCGCCGCCTGTACGGAGACTGTCGTACAGACGAAGCGTCTAACCTGCAAAAGAGATCAATAGCTAACAAGTATCAGAGCTGAAAGGAAGCAGAAACACCAAGCGGTGAAAAGTCCAAGTACAGCAGTCCACTAGAACCCACAACATAAGTACAAAAGCACTAAATGGTACAAAAGTGGAAACTAAAAAGTACAAGTGACACTAACACCGACCCCACCGACTCGGGTAGGAGCTAGCCAGCAACGCCCTTACCTCGGTCAGAAAGCTCCGAACGAGCCAAACCTGGAACGGTCGCCTCAGGAACACCTGTCATCACAGCGGGCGTGAGATCTACTGCAACAGTCAGATCTCAGTGGGTACCAAAGCTAAACCCACGGTACACCCACTCAGTCTGCTGGAGACAAAAACACAGATAGATAGATAGATAGATAGATAGATAGATAGATAACTGGAAATGAATCTATCGCTACATGTCTCAATGCAATGCTGGAAGTAAGTTCTCAGTCTCTCTCACGGGAGGCTTGGAAACTACGAACGTCTGCGTCCCCTACAGCCCTTTATCAAACAAGAACGGGCTGTAGGCTTAGGCGCCCATAGTTTCCGCCCCCGCACTGGGACTGCTAGAACTCTACAAGACACTAGAAGGCCACCTCAATCCCTTCTAGTAACCACCTGGTAACTCGGCCAGGGCATAACTATCTCTCTGGTAACTCGGCCAGTGATACTTACCTATCTGGTAACTCAGCCAGTGATTAATACCCATCTGGTAACTCTGCCAGTGGTAACTACTCATCTGGTAACTCAGCCAGGGGTTTATACCCATCTGGTAACTCTGCCAGTGGTATCCACTCATCTGGTAACTCAGCCAGTGATTTATACCCATCTGGTAACTCTGCCAGTGGTATCCGCTCATCTGGTAACTCAGCCAGTGATTTATACCCATCTGGTAACTCTGCCAGTGGTATCTACTCATCTGGTAACTCAGCCAGTGATTTATACCCATCTGGTAACTCTGCCAGTGGTATCTACTCATCTGGTAACTCAGCCAGTGATTTATACCCATCTGGTAACTCTGCCAGTGGTATCTCGTATACTCTAACGATGCTACTAACACTCGTGTCCAAGTCGGAAACGACATCCCTCGACTTACACGACTGTTCCGCAATCACCTGATAGTAAGGATACGATACCTTTGCATTCGGAAGCATAAAGGGCAATCCGTAGTTCATTGGGAGAAACCAACCCACCTGCGATCCATCCGCGAAAAACGTGCGCCAAACGGAGGTCCCGATGCGATCCCGCAGCTCCACGCGGCAAAACACGCGCCACCGGCCACGTGAGAAGCTAACCGTATGCCACAACTGCGAGACAAGAAGAGGGACCGGGATCAGAAAACATGCGGCTAAAACCGCGCTCACAAAGGGCAAAAGAAACCAAACCGGCGACGAGAAACGCCGCGCGTTGCGCGGAAAACCCATCGCACACACACGCCGCAGCGCGTCGCCAAGTCACAGCCCGCGCGGCAAAGGCGGCGCAGCTGCACGGCTCCAGAAAACCCAGCCATTCGCGCGGCGCCCAGCAAGTCCGCGCGGCACAAGGCCGCCCGCGCGGCGCCCAGCAAGTCCGCGCGGCACAAGGCCGCCCGCGCGAGGGTCTGCAGCGCCGCGCGCCCAGCGCGCGGCCTGCACACCGCGCGGGGCCCAGGAGGCCGCCCGCGCGGGGCCCGCAGCGCCGCGCGCCCAGCGCGCGGCCTGCACACCGCGCGGGGCCCAAGGGGCCGCCCGCGCGGGGCCTGCAGCGCCGCGCGCCCAGCGCGCGGCCTGCACACCGCGCGGGCCCAAGGGGCCACCCGCGCGGGCCTGCAGCGCCGCGCGCCCAGCGCGCGGCCTGCACACCGCGCGGGGCCCAACGGGCCGCCCGCGCGGGGCATGCAGCGCCGCGCGCCCAGCGCGCGGCCTGCACACCGCGCGGGGCCCAACGGGCCGCCCGCGCGGGGCCTGCAGCGCCGCGCGCCCAGCGCGCGGCCTGCACACCGCGCGGGGCCCAACGGGCCGCCCGCGCGGGGCCTGCAGCGCCTCGCGCCCAGCGCGCGGCCTGCACACCGCGCGGGGCCCAACGGGCCGCCCGCGCGGGGCCTGCAGCGCCGCGCGCCCAGCGCGCGGCCTGCAGAGGGGGGGGGGGTCTGCAGTGCCGCGCGCCCTGCGCGCGGCCTGCAAGCCCCGCGGCACTGCGCCTGCACCGCAGTGCCGCGCGCGTGCCTGCGGTGCTGCGCGCCTTGCGCGCAGCCCGCCGCTCGCGCCGCCGCCCAGGCGATGCTGCCGGCGGCCCGGCGCCCTGCTGCACCTCAACAGCAGCAGGGCGCTCGCTGCGCGCGGCGCCCATGCGCGCCCGCGCAGCGGCTCGCCTCCCTAGCCGCGCGCCGTACAAATTGCACGCGCGCGGCCCGCGCAGCCTCGCCACGACCCCGGACAGCAACAGCCACCACAAGCAGCAGGGAAAGAAAAATAAAAGAGAGGAGAGGAGAGAAGCAAAAACCATAACCAAATTAAAATCATAAAAATAAACCGACCTCGACGAGGCTCGCCGACCTCGCTCGGCTTCACGCCCTCGCTCGGGGAAGAAAAGCTCAAGAAACCCACTCCATTTCCTCCTCTTCATCTTCCTTCTTCTCTTTTCCTTTCCTTATCTTTCCCTTTTTCTCTCATTCTTTCTTTCTCTCTTTCTTTTTTTCCTTTGCTGCAGAGGTGGAGGGGAGGGGTTTTTATAAAGCAAAAGCTTTAAATAAATTAATTAACTTAATTAACTTAATTCCAAAACCCAACTCCAACTCACTTTTTGCCCTCGGGCTCTCCGCCGCTGCCCGGAACCTCCCCAACCTCGCTGTAATTCAAAAGTACACGCGCTCACAGCTTTTTCTCTTCAAAAAGCTCATCCGTTGAGTCGGGGTGCTCAAATCAAATACCGGCTCCAAAATTGCCAGTTCCGACTCACTTTTTGCCTCCGGGTCCTCCGCGTCAGTCCGGAACCTCCCGAACCTCGCTGTAAACTGAAAATACACCTGCTCCAAGTGTTTCCCAATTTTTCTACAACCCATAGCGGTGTCGGAGCTTCCCGTGCCAGTCACCTAACGCGTACAAAGCCCGAAACAAGCAGAGGCTTCCGCGGGGATCCAAATCAACCCGAACTCCTCTGTAACACAAAGGGGACACATCCAAGGCAAACTCCTCCGCACCACACCATCCTGCAAGGTCGGTGCGTCATCCAAATCCCGGTGTTCTACACTCTCCCCCCCTTAAAAGGGTTTCGTCCTCGAAATCCAACTAAATCCATACTTAGGAGGGTAAATCAAAAACAAAAGGGATAGAAGATCCTCAGATTGCCCACGGCTCCCAAGTGGTCACTCACATTCCTCATGCTGACAACACTGAACCTTCCCCAAAGGTAAGATTCGACTGCAAAATTCTTTGGTTTCACCAACAAGAATCTCATCGGTCGATGAGGATAACGCAGTCCTCGTCCACCACCAAGGTAGGGAAAGCAAAACAAAACTTGCGGGGTTCAAATAGGCCTCATCCAGCCTGATCACTGCTCGAGGATCCTCACTTCGCAAAACTCATTTCTATAAATAACTCTCAGGCTGGTAGTTTCCCTCGATTCGAGATCTCATAAAACCGAAGTCTAAGCCTCCTTAAGGCAAAACCCCACTGATGCTTCATGGCCACCAAAACTCCTGTTCCACAAAACATAAATCACCTCCCTTGACAGGGGAAAACTTTCAACCTCGAGAACCTTCTCTCGATTCTGGCACTCAATTCCCAGGGTTACACAGCTCGCCTAAACAGGGCATACTGAACAAAATGTCCTCGCTGGGATAAAGCAATCATACATCCTTGCAAAATCTATCCACCGGCGTTACCTCGACCCGACTTCCTGAGTGCCCAAGCACTTAAGGTTTGAGGATTCAAGAATAATTCCATGACCTCACTATCACGGCAATATCCGGATCAATGCTGGTATCTTCCTCAGCTTTGCCTCTCGCAAGTTACACTGGCCTTGCATAGTCCAAGAGCTTCTGATCTCTGACTTTAACATGGGTCCAGGCCCAACCCAAACGGTATCTCACCTCGTTGGGTCCTCCGACACTCATGCGGCTGAATCACAAGGCCTAACCACAAAATTTTCGATGCCCAAGTGCAACTCTCAAAGCTAGGCAACCAACTTCTTCCTCCATAGAAGTTGTAGCACCATCCTCAAGAGCCCCTCAAGCTCCAAGTCGCCTCGGAGATAAGCAAAAACCCACGACGGTATCACCACCAACCCGTCCAGTGAAACAGGAAAAACACAGCTCTCAATCAGTAGGGCATTAGTCAATCTACTTGACCACGCAAACCGCTCAAACTGCCCTACTGGTTCCGGATCAGTATCCAGGCACAGCCCTTGGCTGTAAGGTTCCATAAAGATATCAACCACTCGAAGGCATCTGCCCAAGCACAAGGTGAGACTAATCAAGTTCGAACCTTACAAGAACTCACACGGTTGTGTACCCACAACGTGACATCACCACTGTGTAACAACTGCCTGGAACCTCACTGTCGTATCCCCACGACGAGGTACTAGGTCTCACAGACCTCTCGATCCGCCAAATCTCACAACTGCGCTCACAGCTCTCTCTGTCTCACGGTTGATACTCCCCGAGGTGCTGTCGAAGTTGGCGCGGTTCCCAAACCACGTCAATCACTGTCTCGATCTCAGTCCCAATCTAGTAAGCACCTGGTAACTCGGCCAGGGGCATCAACCTCCTGGTAACTCGGCCAGGGGCAAGTAACCTCCTGGTAACTCAGCCAGGGGCAGGTAACCTCCTGGTAACTCAGCCAGGGCATCATATATCTCATCACATGCTATAAAAAATACCCTCCTCCTGACCAGGTCCACGGAGGGTCAATGTCTTCTCTCTCGACAATCCATGATAGCATAAATTGGGACGGCCGATTCCTATCCAACCTCGTATCAACACCTCTGCACTGATGTAGGACCATCGTCTCGATGATCAATCCAAGGTCCTAGTCGCACTGGCAGGACAGGCAGCACTCATCCACGTGCTTCACGTGATCTGAAAACTGATCCAAAAGTGCACAACCGTCAGTCCTGACACTGGCCCACACGAAGGTACCCCTGCTCTACCGAAACGCACAAGCGGCGTTGGCATTAAGCAAGCTCCAACTCCGACGACCACACCAGGTGAGACGCGATCCACAACCCTGACGAAGAATGCGGCCCATGCAGAAGGGAAACTCACATCCTGGCACTGCTGCTGAAGCGAGCACCGTCGAGAACCTCCTGGTCTCTGTCTCCTCTGAGACCCCTGATCCAGAGGGTGGAATCACGGCAACCTCGAATCACGCGACTATCGCAAAATCGGCGATGCCGGAGCTCTCTCTCCGAAGCGGGTCCCCCGCTCACCGTCTCCCTCGGACGGGATCACTGATCCTCGGTCAATCCATCGAGCATGCACACTCACTGCATCCAAGGTCGGCACTCGCCGAAAATGCACGAAGAGGTAGGCATCTCGATGCAGCTCCCACTCGAACATAACCAACCTCTAAGCCTCATCCTGGGCGTCCAGGGGTACATCGCTCAACCGTCACAGAAACTCACCCCAGAACATCAACTGCGCTCCCGATGGTCCAACAAGACGAATCCGACGCCACCAGCTCTCTTGGCGTCCGAATGCAAAAGTGCATAACCAAGCGCCCTGATGCTTATCCTGGATGAACAAATCCTCGAACAAATCTTCCATAACAGCGTTCCAGTTCTCGGCCTCTCACGGCTCCAACTCAGTCCCGAAATCTACAAGGGATGGAACTGGATGCGGTACACAACCTAACAGCAACCTCTCGCTGCTTCCGCACCATCAATGGTGCAATCAGGAATAGAAATCGACAAAGTCGCGGCCGGAGGTACTACTGACGATACTCCGGGAGATGCTCTCGGTCCAAGCATGTGCATCATACGCTCCATGCTCTCTCTTCCTGGCGCCGTAACGCCTCAAATACCATGACTGCTTGGGCCTGGATCTCTCAAGCCTCTCTCGGCTCCATCCATTTAGCTTTCCTCTAAACGAGCCCCTCATCCCAGGTCAAACCACGCCCTCGCCGCTGCACGGCGTCTCGGAAGCATCCAAAATCCACTGCAACAGACAAACATTAGGACCAAGACTCTCTCGACCCAAACAAACGAAAGCCTAAACATGTTAACCTTTCTAAAGCATTATGCTGACTGCAGCCAACACAATCACCTTTAGAGAAATAACATGCGAGGTCACTCACCCCAATCCTCAGGGGGAGGTACACCCTCAGACAAGACTCTCGCTAAGGTCACGTCTCACACGACAGTCTTCCCACTGTCCAACTAAAAGCCTAGGGTCTCTAAGTCCCCAACGACCTATATTCCTAGGCTCTGATACCACCTAATCTGTCACGCCCCGGGGTCGATTTGCGACCCGGGCTCACCAACAGATCCGCCGCCTGTACGGAGACTGTCGTACAGACGAAGCGTCTAACCTGCAAAAGAGATCAATAGCTAACAAGTATCAGAGCTGAAAGGAAGCAGAAACACCAAGCGGTGAAAAGTCCAAGTACAGCAGTCCACTAGAACCCACAACATAAGTACAAAAGCACTAAATGGTACAAAAGTGGAAACTAAAAAGTACAAGTGACACTAACACCGACCCCACCGACTCGGGTAGGAGCTAGCCAGCTACGCCCTTACCTCGGTCAGAAAGCTCCGAACGAGCCAAACCTGGAACGGTCGCCTCAGGAACACCTGTCATCACAGCGGGCGTGAGATCTACTGCAACAGTCAGATCTCAGTGGGTACCAAAGCTAAACCCACGGTACACCCACTCAGTCTGCTGGAGACAAAAACACAGATAGATAGATAGATAGATAGATAGATAGATAGATAACTGGAAATGAATCTATCGCTACATGTCTCAATGCAATGCTGGAAGTAAGTTCTCAGTCTCTCTCACGGGAGGCTTGGAAACTACGAACGTCTCAGTCCCCTACAGCCCTTTATCAAACAAGAACGGGCTGTAGGCTTAGGCGCCCATAGTTTCCGCCCCCGCACTGGGACTGCTAGAACTCTACAAGACACTAGAAGGCCACCTCAATCCCTTCTAGTAACCACCTGGTAACTCGGCCAGGGCATAACTATCTCTCTGGTAACTCGGCCAGTGATACTTACCTATCTGGTAACTCAGCCAGTGATTAATACCCATCTGGTAACTCTGCCAGTGGTAACTACTCATCTGGTAACTCAGCCAGGGGTTTATACCCATCTGGTAACTCTGCCAGTGGTATCCACTCATCTGGTAACTCAGCCAGTGATTTATACCCATCTGGTAACTCTGCCAGTGGTATCCGCTCATCTGGTAACTCAGCCAGTGATTTATACCCATCTGGTAACTCTGACAGTGGTATCTACTCATCTGGTAACTCAGCCAGTGATTTATACCCATCTGGTAACTCTGCCAGTGGTATCTACTCATCTGGTAACTCAGCCAGTGATTTATACCCATCTGGTAACTCTGCCAGTGGTATCTCGTATACTCTAACGATGCTACTAACACTCGTGTCCAAGTCGGAAACGACATCCCTCGACTTACACGACTGTTCCGCAATCACCTGATAGTAAGGATACGATACCTTTGCATTCGGAAGCATAAAGGGCAATCCGTAGTTCATTGGGAGAAACCAACCCACCTGCGATCCATCCGCGAAAACCGTGCGCCAAACGGAGGTCCCGATGCGATCCCGCAGCTCCACGCGGCAAAACACGCGCCACCGGCCACGTGAGAAGCTAACCGTATGCCACAACTGCGAGACAAGAAGAGGGACCGGGATCAGAAAACATGCGGCTAAAACCGCGCTCACAAAGGGCAAAAGAAACCAAACCGGCGACGAGAAACGCCGCGCGTTGCGCGGAAAACCCATCGCGCACACACGCCGCAGCGCGTCGCCAAGTCACAGCCCGCGCGGCAAAGGCGGCGCAGCTGCACGGCTCCAGAAAACCCAGCCATTCGCGCGGCGCCCAGCAAGTCCGCGCGGCACAAGGCCGCCCGCGCGGCGCCCAGCAAGTCCGCGCGGCACAAGGCCGCCCGCGCGAGGGTCTGCAGTGCCGCGCGCCCAGCGCGCGGCCTGCACACCGCGCGGGGCCCAGGAGGCCGCCCGCGCGGGGCCCGCAGCGCCGCGCGCCCAGCGCGCGGCCTGCACACCGCGCGGGGCCCAAGGGGCCGCCCGCGCGGGGCCTGCAGCGCCGCGCGCCCAGCGCGCGGCCTGCACACCGCGCGGGCCCAAGGGGCCACCCGCGCGGGCCTGCAGCGCCGCGCGCCCAGCGCGCGTCCTGCACACCGCGCGGGGCCCAACGGGCCGCCCGCGCGGGGCATGCAGCGCCGCGCGCCCAGCGCGCGGCCTGCACACCGCGCGGGGCCCAACGGGCCGCCCGCACGGGGCCTGCAGCGCCGCGCGCACCAGCGCGCGGCCTGCACACCGCGCGGGGCCCAACGGGCCGCCCGCGCGGGGCCTGCATCGCCGCGCGCCCAGCGCGCGGCCTGCACACCGCGCGGGGCCCAGGGGGCCGCCCGCACGGGGCCTGCAGCGCCGCGCGCCCAGCGCGCGGCATGCACACCGCGCGGGGCCCAACGGGCCGCCCGCGCGGGGCCTGCAGCGCCGCGCGCCCAGCGCGCGGCCTGCACACCGCGCGGGGCCCAACGGGCCGCCCGCGCGGGGCCTGCAGCGCCGCGCGCCCAGCGCGCGGCCTGCACACCGCGCGGGGCCCAACGGGCCGCCCGCGCGGGGCCTGCAGCGCCGCGCGCCAAGCGCGCGGCCTGCACACCGCGCGGGGCCCAGGGGGCCGCCCGCGCGGGGCCTGCAGTGCCGCGCGCCCAGCGCGCGGCCTGCACACCGCGCGGGGCCCAGGAGGCCACCCGCGCGGGAGGGGGGGGGTCTGCAGTGCCGCGCGCCCTGCGCGCGGCCTGCAAGCCCCGCGGCACTGCGCCTGCACCGCAGTGCCGCGCGCGTGCCTGCGGTGCTGCGCGCCTTGCGCGCTGCCCGCCGCTCCCGCCGCCGCCCAGGCGATGCTGCCGGCGGCCCGGCGCCCTGCTG
Organism: Tillandsia leiboldiana; assembly: GCA_029204045.2. Classification (NCBI taxonomy): domain Eukaryota; kingdom Viridiplantae; phylum Streptophyta; class Magnoliopsida; order Poales; family Bromeliaceae; genus Tillandsia; species Tillandsia leiboldiana. The sequence goes on along the minus strand of CM055067.1, from coordinate 18,308,991 downwards.
CACCTCAACAGCAGCAGGGCGCTCGCTGCGCGCGGCGCCCATGCGCGCCCGCGCAGCGGCTCGCCTCCCTAGCCGCGCGCCGTACAAATTGCACGCGCGCGGCCCGCGCAGCCTCGCCACGACCCCGGATAGCAACAGCCACCACAAGCAGCAGGGAAAGAAAAATAAAAGAGAGGAGAGGAGAGAAGCAAAAACCATAACCAAATTAAAATCATAAAAATAAACCGACCTCGACGAGGCTCGCCGACCTCGCTCGGCTTCACGCCCTCGCTCGGGGAAGAAAAGCTCAAGAAACCCACTCCATTTCCTCCTCTTCATCTTCCTTCTTCTCTTTTCCTTTCCTTATCTTTCCCTTTTTCTCTCATTCTTTCTTTCTCTCTTTCTTTTTTTCCTTTGCTGCAGAGGTGGAGGGGAGGGGTTTTTATAAAGCAAAAGCTTTAAATAAATTAATTAACTTAATTAACTTAATTCCAAAACCCAACTCCAACTCACTTTTTGCCCTCGGGCTCTCCGCCGCTGCCCGGAACCTCCCCAACCTCGCTGTAATTCAAAAGTACACGCGCTCACAGCTTTTTCTCTTCAAAAAGCTCATCCGTTGAGTCGGGGTGCTCAAATCAAATACCGGCTCCAAAATTGCCAGTTCCGACTCACTTTTTGCCTCCGGGTCCTCCGCGTCAGTCCGGAACCTCCCGAACCTCGCTGTAAACTGAAAATACACCTGCTCCAAGTGTTTCCCAATTTTTCTACAACCCATAGCGGTGTCGGAGCTTCCCGTGCCAGTCACCTAACGCGTACAAAGCCCGAAACAAGCAGAGGCTTCCGCGGGGATCCAAATCAACCCGAACTCCTCTGTAACACAAAGGGGACACATCCAAGGCAAACTCCTCCGCACCACACCATCCTGCAAGGTCGGTGCGTCATCCAAATCCCGGTGTTCTACACAAGCCACTAACCACCATCACATGAACCATCCATTCACACATAGATATGCCAAAGATCATTTAACATCACTTAAATATGGACATTCAATCTGTCACGCCCCGGGTGTAAACCGGAACCCGGGCTCGCTAACAGATCCGCCGTGCACACGGAATTTCCCGCGTACACGAAGCGCTGGTAACCTGCTCAGATATAATATAAACAATAAAAGAGCATAATACAGAGCTGAAATAGAAGAACCACATAGTATCTCCAAAAGGTAACAGTATGAATGCAACTATGAGGTCAACTGCCTGAATAAACCCAATCAATGGACCAGTAATCACTAGCACTGCCTGCTCATCTGTCTCAAGTATCTGCTGACTAATCGGTACTCACTCCTCCCCCACTAAAAAGAGTTTCGTCCTCGAAACGAGACCAAACTAAACAACCATCCTCAGTCCGATGCCTCGAATAAGTAGGGGTGAGTATCCCTCAACTCTGACTCGAGCTCCCACGTAGCCTCGCGCCCGTCATGATTGCTCCATAGGATCTTCACATAGGGAATGGCCCGACTGCGCAATTCTCTTACCTCTCGATCCAGAATTTGTAGTGGGCGCTCCTCATACTTCAAATCCTCGCTGATCTCAAGCGGTGTGAAGTCGATGACGTGCGACGGGTCGAAGACATACATCCTCATAATAGAAACGTGAAATACATCGTGGACACCAGCATGCCTCGGAGGAAGTGCAAGTCGGTAGGCAACTGGCCCGATACGCTCCAATACCTCAAAGGGTCCAATATATCGGGGGCTAAGTTTCCCACGAATGCCGAACCTCCTGATTCCTTTGGACGGCGAGACTTTCAGGAATACATGATCTCCAACCTGAAACTCAAAGTCTCGTCGCCGTACATCGGCATAGCTCCTCTGTCGGCTTTAGGCGGTCTGAAGATGCTGTCGAATCACTCGGACCTTCTCCTCTGCCTCTAACAATACATCTGGCCCCAAGGTCCGCCTCTCGCCCACGTCACTCCAATAAAGCGGTGATCGGCACTTGCGTCCATACAACGCTTCAAACGGAGCCATCTGAATGCTCGCTTGAAAGCTATTGTTGTACGCGAACTCAGCCAAAGATAACTGTCGAATCCAGCCTCCGCCGAAATCCAAGACGCAAGCCCTCAGCATGTCTTCCAGGATCTGTATAGTCCGCTCTGACTGCCCATCAGTCTGTGGATGAAAAGCTGTACTGAATCTGAGCTGAGTCCCCAAGGCTATCTGCAAACTCCTCTAGAAACGCGAAGCAAACCTCGGGTCTCTATCTGAAACAATGGAGGCGGGTACTCCATGTAATCTCACTATCTCATCTAGATATAACTGGTCTAGTCGCTCGAGTGGCCAAGTAGTCTGCATAGGCAAAAAGTGCGCTGACTTGGTAAGTCGATCTACAACTACCCAGATAGCATCTGCTCCTGCCTGTGCCCTCGGCAGTCCGACCACGAAATCCATCGTAATGTGGTCCCATTTCCACTCGGGGATTGGGAGACTCTGTAACTTGCCAGCTGGCACTCGATGCTCAGCTTTCACCTGCTGACAAGTTAAACACTGAGCCACAAATCTGCCGATATCCCTCTTCATGCCTTTCCACCAGAAGTGTGCCTTGAGGTCCTTATACATTTTAGTCCCACCAGGATGTAGGGTATAAGGTGTATAATGGGCCTCTCGCAATATGTGCTCTCTGATCTCCGCATCCACTGGCACACATGCTCGGTCCCTGTACCTCAGTACTCCCGAAGCATCTACAGTAAAGTCCCCTGACTGATCACTCAGAATCTGATCTCTAATCCTGGTCAAGTGGGGGTCCTCACTCTGTCTCTCTCTGATTCTGTCCAGCAAAGTGGGCTGCACGACTAAAGACGTCAGTCTAGCAGAGACCCCAGGGGACACAACCTCTATCTCGAGTCGCCTCATCTCCTCTAACAGTGGCGCCTGATCTGTAATCAACATGGACAAACTCTGCACCGCCCTCCTACTCAAAGCATCTGCAACCACATTGGCCTTGCCCGGATGGTACAGGATGTCCACATCATAATCCTTTAGTATCTCCAACCACCTACGCTGCCTCAAATTCAGCTCCTTCTATGTGAACAGGTACTTTAGGCTCTTGTGGTCGGTGTAGATTTCACAATGCTCCCCATACAGATAATGACGCCAAAGCTTCAGTGCAAACACCACAGCAGCAAGCTCCAAGTCATGGGTAGGGTAATTCTTCTCATAATCCTTGAGTTGTCTCGATGCATATGAAATTACCCTCCCTTTCTGCATCAACACACAACCAAGTCCACTGTGTGATGCGTCGCTGTAGATCACATATCCTTTCCCCATAACAGGGAGGGAAAGGATAGGAGCGGTCATCAGTCTACTCTTCAGCTCCTCAAAGCTCCTCTGACAGTCCTCACTCCAGAAAAACTTCACTCCTTTACGCGTCAAGCGAGTGAGGGGTGTGGAGAGCTTCGCAAAGCCCCCCACAAACCGACGATAATACCCAGCTAAGCCCATAAAACTACACACCTCAGAAACGGTCGTCGGTCGGGGCCAATCCCGGACTGCCTCAATCTTCGCCAGGTCCACTGCCACACCTGCGTCAATCACGAACTCAATCTCCCTATCTGGCGGCATGCTAGTCAGCTCAGGTGGAAAAACATCCGGGAACTCGCGGGCAATAGGGATATCCCCGAGTCCCGGCGCCGCCGTAGGCCCCTCAACAACACTAGACAAAAAGGCTACACATCCTCGATGGATCATCTGCCTCGCTCGAGAAGTCGAAACTATAGAGGCAAAGAAAGCGCTCTGACATCCCCGGTATACCAACATCTCCTGGCTTGGCTCTCTAAAAGTGACAGTCCTCGCGGCACAATCAATAGTCGCGAAATACCGAGCCAGCCAGTCCATCCCGAGAACCACATCAAAGTCCCTCAGCTGTCTCAAGACTAACATGTCTGCTGGCATAATCCAGGACTCGATCTGCATCGGGCAGGACCAACAGCACTCCTCCACGTGCAAAGTGTGATCGGGAATCTGAACCTCTCGTGCACGTGGTAAAAGTCCTACCTCTAACCCATGTAATGATGCAAATGATCTACTAATAAAAGAATGCGATGCTCCCGTATCAAATAAGGTACGAGTCCTAATGCCAGAAAGTAAGGTGATACCTGCCACCACATGATCTGCGGCTGAAGAGCCCTCTACCTGGGCAGCATACACTCGCCCGCTCTGAGCTGGAGGGCGATAGTCAATGGGATGGGAAGAAGATGGCCTGCTCGCTGGAGCATATGGCCGCTGAGCCGTCGACCGCTGCTGAGATGAAGAAGGGGCAGATGCCGAAGAAGGAGCGACTGAGGTCGAAAAGGGGCACGAAGCTCGAATGTGCCCGGGCTGTCCACATCGAAAACAACGACCCCACCGCTGATCGCAGGTACCCGACTGATGAGGTCCTCCACAAAAGATACATCTGTCCGACGGCTGAGACAGCCGTGACTGCTGCTGCGACCTCCGAGACTGCTGCTGAGACCTCTTTTGTCTCGGCTGCGACCTCTGCTGCTGTGTGTGCTGCTGGGGCTGACGGGGTGCACCTTATGTGGTGACCCAGACCTTTGCTGGGCTTCTTCAGTGTGACCAGCAGCTTCTGGAAGCCTACGTGGCTTGTCGGCGGTGTTCGCGCGCCTATTTGGACACAAGAGATGGACCCTGTGAGCTTTGGTTGGCTGTATTGGCCTTCGGCTGCTTTTGTCGAATTTTAGGAAAGGATTTTGGCCAAACAGAGGGTGGATTTGGGTTCAGTGCGGAAAAACGCTTGGAAATGGCTTTTTGTTTGCTTAATTCTGAGTCCGGATGCCCAAAAGCGGGCTCCCGGAAGTTTTGGCAGTTTTTGGGGTTTGCGGGAGCCTCCGGCAAATTATAGGTTTGGAATTTGGCAAAATGGACACCGTTTTTGGAATCAGCGCGCGAAAACGGTCAAGATGGGCTATTTGCTTGATGTTTTTGGGTTGGCGGTTACTGTTCATGCCGGAACAGTACTTCCGGCGATCACCGGCGGCGGCTGGCGGCGGCGGGCAGCGGCGGAAGGCGGCGGAAGGCGCTCGGGCAGGCGGCGCGCGGCCGCGGGCAGGCGCACAGGGGCGCGGGCAGGCGCGCGGTCCACCGCGGAGGTCGTGCACCGGGGGCGGGCCACGTGGCGCTCTCCGGTTGGCCGGTTCAGCAGGCGCGGTCCACTGAATTTTGGTCCGGGTGCACGGTAGACCGGGTGGACACGTGGCGAGAGGTGATTGGTTCGGTGTTGTGCTCCCGGTCCACACAACCTGTGGAGTCGTTGGCCGGGGCAGGTGCCGTACGCCCGGGGCAGGTGGCCGTACGGCCCGGGTCAGCCGCGACGTGCGCTGTAAGACCTGACTTTTCCGTGACCCTCCCCGTAACCCCTTTTTCTTCGACTGCCCGACTGAGGGACAATTTTTTGGTGTTTTTCCGGAGAATCCGTCGGGGCTCGCGGACATTTTTAGGCCGAAGGGCTCGCGAAATGGAGAACGGGGGCGCGATCGGTTTTAGATTCCGACTCCCGGTTCACCCGGAATAATTTTCCGAAGTTCGGACCCCACTTAGGCGCCCCGGAATCCGTGTGGACGATCGGCACGTTTCTCGAGGTAACTATAGCCGCTGGATCTATCCCCTATTAATTAGTTATTCTCTTACCCTTTGAGGAATCTAGGGTTTTAGGTGTCCCCTCCTAGGTCCCTTCGTTCGGCGGCTAGGGTTTTCCCTTTAAAAGTCATCACGAGAGGGAAAAAGAGAGAGGGAAGGACGGCTAGGGTTTCCCTTTAAAAGTCATCACGAGAGGGAAAAAGAGAGAGGGAAGGACGGCTAGGGTTTCTCTTTGAGAAACACCACGAGAGGGAAAAAGAGGAGAATAAAACGGGGACCCAACCCTTTTTCGCTCTTGTACGACCGACGGCGGGGCTTTCAAGGAAAGGACGGAGGTTCTTGCTCGCGGGATCAACCGGGCAACGTTAGGACGATCCTCTTCCTCTCTTTGCCGGCGGATCAAAGGTGAGTTTTTATTAGTTCTGTGGTGTAGGCGTGTCGGGGTGGGGTCTTCACGGGGAACACCGCCGCCGCCGCCGGACCGGCCGCGGACGGGGCGCCGCGCGGCGCTTGATGCCGCGCGGGGCCGCCCCGCACCGCGGGCGAGGCACCCGCGCGGCGCCTGGCCGCGCGGGGCCGCCCGCAGGTAGGGCGCCCGCGCGGGCTGGTGCCGCGCGGGGTCGCCCCCGCACCGCGGGCGAGGCACCCGCGCGGCGCTTGGCCGCGCGGGGCCGCCCGCAGGTGGGGCGCCCGCGCGGGCTGGTGCCGCGCGGGGTCGCCCCGCACCGCGGGCGAGGCACCCGCGCGGCGCTTGGCCGCGCGGGGCCGCCCGCAGGTGGGGCGCCCGCGCGGGCTGGTGCCGCACAGGGTCGCCCCCGCACCGCGGGCGAGGCACCCGCGCGGCGCTTGGCCGCGCGGGGCCGCCCGCAGGTGGGGCGCCCGCGCGGGCTGGTGCCGCGCGGGGTCGCCCCGCACCGCGGGCGAGGCACCCGCGCGGCGCTTGGCCGCGCGGGGCCGCCCGCAGGTGGGGCGCCCGCGCGGGCTGGTGCCGCGCGGGGTCGCCCCCGCACCGCGGGCGAGGCACCCGCGCGGCGCTTGGCCGCGCGGGGCCGCCCGCAGGTGGGGCTCCGCGCGGGCTGGTGCCGCGCGGGGTCGCCCCCGCACCGCGGGCGAGGCACCCGCGCGGCGCTTGGCCGCGCGGGGCCGCCCGCAGGTGGGGCGCCCGCGCGGGCTGGTGCCGCGCGGGGTCGCCCCCGCACCGCGGGCGAGGCACCCGCGCGGCGCTTGGCCGCGCGGGGCCGCCCGCAGGTGGGGCGCCCGCGCGGGCTGGTGCCGCGCGGGGTCGCCCCGCACCGCGGGCGAGGCACCCGCGCGGCGCTTGGCCGCGCGGGGCCGCCCGCAGGTGGGGCGCCCGCGCGGGCTGGTGCCGCGCGGGGTCGCCCCCGCACCGCGGGCGAGGCACCCGCGCGGCGCTTGGCCGCGCGGGCCGCCTGCAGGTGGGGCTCCGCGCGGGCTGGTGCCGCGCGGGGTCGCCCCCGCACCGCGGACGAGGCACCCGCGCGGCGCTTGGCCGCGCGGGGCCGCCCGCAGGTGGGGCGCCCGCGCGGGCTGGTGCCGCGCGGGGGTCGCCCCCGCACCGCGGGCGAGGCACCCGCGCGGCGTTTGGCCGCGCGGGGCCGCCCGCTGGTGGGGCGCCCGCGCGGACTGGTGCCGCACGGGGTCGCCCCCGCACCGCGGGCAGCGCGCCCGCGCGGGCTGGGGGCCACGCGATGCTGTGCCCGGGCGGAGTGTCCGCCGCACGGGCCAGTACCGGGCGGGGAACTCCGCCGCACATGAGTGGGAGTCGGTGTGAGTGTCGGATCCTTAGTCTTGACTTGCCCTTGTTCCTTCAGGAGTGCAGGACATTGTTGGCAACGGGCGCACGATCACGGACGTACCGAACGCCGGACGACGCACGCAAAAGGTGGGTAAATTCGCCGAGGTTAATTGGGTAAGGGCGGACATGAGCAAAGGTGTTTCTCTCTAAGTTGCTCCTCGTGAGCAAAGGTGGGTTTCTCTCTAAAATGCTCTTCGTGAGCGATGGTGTGCTCCTCTTCAAGTTGCTCCCACTGAGCAACGGTGTTTTCCTCCTTAAGATTTCCTCATGAGCAAAAGTGTTCACCCTTCTGGTTGTCCTTATGAGCAACGCTGACTCCGAATCTCGTTCTATTCGCTTTATCATCTGAGGCTCAAGTTTTACTACACGCACACCCGCGGTTTGGCCACCGCAAGGGTGTGCTTTTCCGGAAAAGTGGTACGTTGACCCGTGTACCCCACGCGGAGGTGGCGTTAGAGATGGGGGCCCTCATAGGTGGAGGGTGTGAGCGGTGACGCCGAGGTTGGTGCTCGGCGGCCGAGGCAGGTGCTCGGCAGAGAGGGGCACCGGGGTAGGGGCCCGGTGCGGTGTCCGGGGAGGGTGCCCGGTTTATGTTGGTGCAGGTTGTGATCATTGTTGACGGTATATGGGAGGGGGGTGACAGTTGCTCTAGTTACAGCGGTTTGTTTTATTATAGTATTCTTGCTCATCATGATTATTTCTAGTCACTGACTTCCCACTCCGTGACAGGTTCATCCAGGGGCAAGTGCTAGGGCGCCGGTGAGGACGTTAGGATGCTGATCTGATTTTGGATGACTTCAGATACAGTGACTCTACTTTCCCTTTCTTTTATTATTCATGGTAGCTAGTTGTGGATTGCGACACCCCCCGTGGGGTCGAAGTGGATGTTGCCCTTTTCTTTCCTTTCTTTTGAAATAATGGAATGAATACTACGTTCTCTCTTCTTGGCCGTTTTGAACGAAGAAAAACAAAGAAAAACCGTTTGCGAAACTATTTTTTTAAAAAACATGGGTGTCGTGTGGGCACCGAGCTTTATAAACCTTGTGGATTTATGTGTTTGCGAACTGTTTCACAAACGAGGGCATCGTGTGGATGCCGCTTTCAAAACCTTGTGATTATTTATCCTTTCAAAACACCGGCCTCTATGCTCTAAGTGAATGCGAGAATGTCATGTGAATGGTTTGGTTGTATGTGTTCGAGACCCCAACTGATGTGGTTAGAGATTGTATGTACTACGCCTTGTGTGACACTTTGTAGTTGAGACGCCGTGCATATACAAAGGGGCCTCTGCTCATTTGCAGAGCGAATTTGTGTATGCGGCGGGTCTGTGCACGCGCCGGGGAGTAATGCTTCACAAAAAAAAATATATATGGCTGAATCAGGGGCATCGGTGGCTCCTCTTCCGCGCGTTTCGAACCCCCGGGGCGTGACAGATTAAGATGGTATCAGAGCGGGTAAACTTTAACCACAACAGTCGGGGCCTAACATCCACGGGCGCAATACTCTGGCTGCTGAGTAATAAAGTGAACACGGGATAAATAAATAGGACACGAGTGTACGTGGGGGAGGGTAGAGATTTAGTAGAACCCTTTAGGAGCCGGGTTGCCTTGTCAGTTATGTCTCTATGTTTGTGATGATCGGTATGCTTTCATTATGTACGCAGATACAATACAATAGCAGCCCAACACAGTGAGCAACGACCGACGGAAATGGACACCGCAGCCGGGGCGAACCGCTTGCTGCGCAACCAACTGCGCGATGTGGCAGGACAGCTGCTGACTCTCACGGAGCGTCTGTGCATGCTGACGCGGGACCTTGAGAGCGTTGACCACTTCCAGCACGGCCCATGGGACGGTACCCCTCGCGGGATGCCACCGGCGAGATTTCCCACCTATCACGATGCAGTTAATTTGGCCATGCGTGCGGAGCAAGAGTACGCCCGGCAAGGGTGCCCCTACCCTGACCCGGCGGAGGACCCCTATCTGGCGAGCCGCGCGACCAAACGTCCGAAGGGTAGAACCGGAGTCTGGACCGGTGAAGAAGGAGGGGCCCGGCCCATCGAAGCCGTGCGTCATTTGTGGCGGCGCACATCGAGTGATGGGCTGCCCCTGGCGGGATGATCACTGTTTCCGGTGTGGTAGACCGGGTCACACGCGTTACACGTGCCGCCAGAAGCTAGGCGTCACTAGGCCCCCGACGCCAGGACCTGTCGAACCAGAGGAAGCCGCCACCCCCGCCTTGCAGGGGAGCCCCAAACCAAGGTACCGGGCGAACCAACACCTGGAAATGCAAGGGAGGGTGGGCGGGTACCCACAGGGACCCCGGAGTCGCCACAAGGGCCCTGCGTCATCTGTGGAAAGGCGCATCGAGTAACGAGCTGCCTCTGGAGGTACTCCCACTGCAATGGTTGCGGCAAATCAGATCACACCCGCGCTTCATGTCCGCGAGAGCAGGCCGCTACCGCCGCGACGCCACAACGGGAGGGACGAGAGGATACCGCGGCTCCCGACCCACAGAAGGACCGACCCGACGGCTCGCCGTCGGCGGACTCGTATGACACCAGGACCCTGCCCAACCACGCAGTGCGGCGCTGGCCCAGGGGTTGCGGGAGGGCTACCCCAGCCGCCCCAGCAGACGGAGCAACGTCCCGAACCGAGTGACGACAGGTAATACTTGAACTACTTCTTTTTAGTTGGGGACATCCGTCGAACCTGAGTTATACCATCCTTTCTTCATCTGTTATGGGTTTCGGCTATGTCCCGTCGTTAGTAATAGCTTCGTTGTTTTTCTGTCCGTTTTTCCTCGGATCTCTTGGGGAGGGGCGAACGCCTTTAAGAGGGACTGCGGGAATCCGCCGTCGGCATAGTCCGCAGATACTCCCTTCTCTTTCCGAAGATCCCTTCTTTTCTCCCATCCAAGACCAACCAGTTTTGGCCTCGATCTACTTAGGCACGCACTTTTTTTTTTTTTTTTTTTTTTTTTGTTTTATCCCACTTGGGGACCATGCACTTAGTAGCAAAAAGTAAAGAGCGGAAGGCACCGGCTGGGTGCATGGCCGTTCTACTGGCACGGGAACAGGGAAGGAGCTTGCAGCTGCGCGTTGACTACCCGGAATTTGATGAAGCCCTGTAAGAGCACGCACTTCCTTGAACCGCTCGGCCCGGAAGGGGCCAAGTTCTTTGGACGGCCCAATGCTAAGGAAAGCCGTGAAGAGCCTAAAAAAGCAATTAACAAGGGCGACCGTGCTCGCCGTACCAACGCCCGGGGAAGACTTCGAAGTATGCTGCACTGCATCGCGAATTGGACGGGAGGAAGTACTAAGGCAGCAAGGAAGAGTCGTAGCCTATGCGACAGGGCAACTCAAGGACTACATGTAGAACTAACCGACACACGACCTGGGGTGTACCGCAGTCGTCCTCGTCCTGAGACTGTTAAGGTACTAACCCTTCGGGGCCCACGTAACGCACCCACGGACCACCAAAGCCTTAAGCGCCTCTCCACCCAGAAGGGGCCGAACCTACGGCGAAGACGGTGGTTGGACTATTGAAGGACTTCGACCTGGACACGGGACGTCGACACCAACTACTGCGGGCCAAGGCTACACTTCGGCCCGGCCTATCACCTCAGATGGATGGGCAATCCGAACGGGCGATCCAGATCCTCGGGACATACTCCGAGCATGCATACTGGTTTTGAACGGGCGGATGGCCACGCTACCTACCCCTCGTCGAGTTCGTCTACGACATCGATTACCAGACAAGT
>CM055067.1:18202647-18297702 GCA_029204045.2 Tillandsia leiboldiana | reverse complement strand
GGATCGAAAAATCATGACAGGTATGGTCATGTAATTCTGGCATGATATATTTTCTTTATCCTTCTTAAGGACAAATGCATGCTTGTATGGACATATGTGTATGAACATATAGTTAGGCCATCTTTTACTGCTGCACTACATATTGAATTTGACTTAGGAGAAACCATGATTGCTTTCTTTCTCCTTTTTATTTAGACTTTTGAGTCATGTTGCTCGGGTTCGAGCAGAGGTTTGGGATAGTGTAGCTGGGACCTTAGGGTCAGAGGACAGGGTGTGCTTGATGTTGGATTGTGGGTTATTGCGCAACCGCGGACAGTAGGCGGTTGACCGGATCTGATTTATTTACCCAATTGTGGGTTGTGGGTTATTGCGGTGACCGCGGACTTTGGGCGGTTGACCGGATGTTGACTATTGCATCAGATTGGGTATCAGATTTGTTCTAGTGGATGGTGTTTCCCACTTTTTGAGTATTATTGCATCAGATCGGGGTTTTGTTAGTGGACGGAGTTTTTCCACTTTGATCATAGTCTTGATCCAGTCCTGCTATTATGAGACAGTGGTTACAGAGATACTCGATACAGTGATGCTTGATACAGTGATACTTTACTCGTGTGGGTCGCTCCCCTCGAGTGCCACTCCGGAGTAGGCTTTCCACGGTGCAGAGCGCCGGGCACCATGCTGGGTTTTGAGTCCTTGGGACTCCTTTGCTTCGGTGTTATGCGTAGGCTGGCATACCCGTCGCGGCAGAGCAGGCAGTGCCAGTGATTACTGGTCTATCGATTGGGTTTATTCAGTCAGATACTTTTGTTACACTCGTGCCTGGGGGACCGAGTGGAGTCTAGTAGCTGTGTTTAGACCAGTGCTAGTATTGTTGGGAACCGTTCGGGGTTTGACGGTGGTCCCGTGGTCGTTGTGAGTTCTTTGACCATTGTGTGAGAGGTTGAGCATCTTGAGTCTTTCCGTTCTGAGAGAGAGAGGGCATGGATTTGACTATAGCCTGCATGAGCCACTACTCGATAGCGAGTCAGTCCGTTTGGACGCCCTACGTAATTCCTGCCCGTCAGCGGGAGGTGGTTGTAGGTGGGCGCAGGTTTGACTGGACCCGATGCGGCAGTCAGCTCGATTGGGTCGATTGAGCATCTCGTGTGCGAGTGTTGCATATCTTCATCAGAGTTGCCCCATTTGAGCATTTGGTTAGAGGCATGGTAGCTGTAGAGTGTTTCCAGCTTCTTCTTTCAGTTTTACTGCATCGGTTATCTTTTGCCTCTAGTAGTCTTGGTGGGCAGATCGTCGGGCCTTGTGGCGATACCCACTGAGAACTCCCTTATTGCGAAGTTCTCACGCCCGTTGGGGGTTTTTCCCCCTTTTGTCCTTTCTCCTCTTGTTTTGCAGAGTCTTGGCGGGTGTTGCCGTTCTGTGGTTGCTGTGCGTGGTGAGGGAGTAGCGAGCTAGATCCAGACCCATCTTTGGAGAGTAGCGGTACCCCCTTTGGAGGAGATCTTCAGTATAGTCGGTAGAGTGGTATTTATTTCCTCTTTTGAGAGACTGATGTAGTGAGGATATGATGTATTGAGAGCTTGTACACTGATGTTTTATTTGAGATATCTCCCTGTTGAGCTATGAGTTTTGTACTCGAGGTTATTGTATGATTATCTTTTTGGGAGAGGGACCTTGTTGTTTTATCTTCAGTTGTACAGTGGTTGATTTTATTTCTTTAGCAGTTTTATCTTTTAGCTCTGATATCTGTTAGCTGTAGCTCTTTTGCAGGTAGGTCGCTTCGCCTATGCGGGTTGGCATAGGTGGCGGATCTGTTGGCGAGCCCGGGTCGCAGTTTCGACCCCGGGGCGTGACAGATTAGGTGGTATCAGAGCCTAGGTTGTAGGTCATGGTGGACTTAGAAACCCTAGGCTTGTGGTTGGACCCTAGGATGACTTCGTGAGAGTCGTGATTTGTAGCGAGAGTCCTGATCGAGTTTTACACCTCTCCCGAGGGACGGGATGAGTGATTGGCATGTTTATTCTCCTAAGTAGTTATGTTGGCTGCAGACAACATAACGCTATGGAATGGGTGACATGCTCTAGACTTTCGCGGGATTGGGTCGAGCGTTGTTGTGTGCTGATTTGTGGTTTCGTCGTGGCGAGCGGTGTCTCCCCGACGCTGGGTTTGGGACCCTTGTGCATCCTGTCATGGCAGTTGAGCTTGAGCGGTTGGTTTTGGGCTGGATACCCGGATTGAGGTCAGAGAACTCCGGACCCAGATGACAGGATTGTCAGAGGCATATCAGCGGCAGAGTGAGCAGCTAGTTTGGTGACGCAGTTGTCAGAGCAGTGGGCGGCCTGACAGTACTTTTCTTCTGAGACCACCAGGATGTAGTATCCTCAGCGGCAGGGATTTCTGTAGTGCCAATAGAGCGTGTGGCCCCCTCCGTGCCAATGTTTAATGCCAAGGCACTGAGGTAGGGTGGATGGTTGACAGCAGAGGAGCTGTGGGGCATGTTCGATTGAGTGAGCCAGACTTGGCAGATGAACCACCCCGACTCGTAAGATTGAGCTCGGAGCCTTTGGAGGCAGAGTTGTGGTTGGGGGTGATGGAGTGATCAATTGAGAGCCTCCCTGTGCTAGAGAGTTTATGCAGTTGTTGAACTGGCGCTCCAGGTTTCGAGGGACGAGGCACATAGGATAAGTGAGATTGGGAGTGGATTGCGCCAGGATACTCCTTAGTTTCTTTTCGGTCCCTCCTGTTCGGGTTTTGGACTGTGGATGCCTCGTCGGAGTAGGCATTGTGTTTGGAGCTGGACACTGCAGTTCCTTGGACGGGGATCTGCCGCTAGAGGCGAGTTCTGGAGGGAGGCGCTTGGCGCTAGGTGATGGAGGACAGATCGGCAGGCAGAGGCATTTTCGTTTTGCTTTCCTGGGTGGTGGATATCCTTGTGGATGGTTAATGCAAAGCTTACCCAAGGGAATTCTACCCTTTGTGATTTATCATTTGCATATTTTGAATGTATTATTTGGGATTGAGGGGTGAGCTTAGTAAGGATAATTGTATAAGGAATTGCATGAATCAATTGTGCTTGGTCGTATGACGATGATACCCAGGTGGATTTCTGAGACGTCAGGGGTTGGGTGGACCCCGATGACAGCAACAACCCTTTCATCAGAGTGGCGCAGCGGTAGCGTGGATTGGTTGTTTGCGAGAGACCACGTTCGGCATCTCAGTGTGAGCATGGACAGAGGTCGTGCTCCCTTTGTGATTGGTCTAGATATTTTGGCAGGCTGAGCGACGACCACTTGTATCGAGCGGATGAATCTGTGCCGCCCGGTTGGAGGGCGCCACGGTAGTGGATTGAGTTGTCGCAGGTGTGATTTCTTCACAGCAGTCGGAGTTAGGACATGTTGCGTTCCTGCATGGGCTAGCGGTAGAGTCGTTACCACTTGCACTTGAGGTACAGGTTACTGTTGGCATTGTGCAAGTGGAGGAGGCTTGTCCAGTGCAGCAGAGGCCGTAAGTTATGCCGGCAGACTTATTGGTTTCTACGGCAGCTCAGTGTTATGACCCAGTGCTTGGGATCGGTTGGCATAGTGCCACAGGATGTTTGACTGCTGAGAGAAAGGACTTTGACTTTTTGCGAGGCGGATAATGGAAGGCATTTTGTTTGTTGAGACTTTTTGAGCACACAGGTTACATCGTCCGTGTGAGAGGTGCCTACGGCGGCAGCGGGACTTAAGGATGTCCCTATTGTCCATGAAATCCCAGGTGTAAGTCCACCTAAGCCGATGATTAGGCCGCCAGAAAGGAAGATTAAGATTGCGATTGACGTGATTCTGGAAACCGCGCCAACTTCATTAGCCCCTCATTGGATACCGCCTTTAGAGCTACAGAGTTGATTTCTTAGGTGCGTGGATTTGATGGATAGAGGGTCTGCTTGACCTAGTGCCACGTCGTTGATACACGACGGTGAGAGCCCTTTGGGATTGGAGTCCAGGCAGGTCCAGGTATTATTTAGAACCTTTTGAAGGAGCTATATTCCGGCAGATATTGTGTGATGCCTGCGCCAATTTGGAATTTCAGCTGAGGGCATTGTCTAGATGGTGTTCAGGACACAGTAGGGGCATTACGAGTACAGTGAAGCCAATGGATTGACTAATGCCCTGTTGCCTCTAGATTGAGGAATTTTGTATTTCTGTTGGCCTTGAACGGCTGGTTAGCGGCATCCTCCAGGGATATTTTGGTTTTACCCCCTCCCTGAGTGGTTTAGAGCTTGTGCAGCATTTGTAGATGGTGTGTCAAGATCTGTGAGGAAGGAGCCCTATGCCTAGTCGTTGTGGCACAAGCTTCAGCTTCGAGAGCTTATCTTCCTGGATTACTTTTTCTAGCCGAAGAGGCGGCGGTGGAAATTCGGCCAAGTGGATGCTATTTAAGACTAGCGGAGATCGACGGTCCTTGTTGGGGTAAGGAGTTTTAGACCGGATAGTGCTAGCGGGGCTTGATGAGCGGATGATGAGATTGGTACCAGCGTCGATTTTTACCTCGTCAGTGGTGGGTGATGGATTTGCGAGTTATAGTGATACCTCCCGTAGTGGCTGTAGAGCCACCATTGGATTTTGTGAGCATCCAGTGTCACCCCGACAGAGCCACTGTGGTGGCGGATGCCTGGAGCAGAAGAGCTATTTGGGAGTCGAGTTTGACGGTTCCATAGCTGGCACTGTGTGGGGCCATTCTGGTGTACAGAGTTTGAGTTTGTGTCCCAGAGGATCCCTTTTGATGTGAGGCTGCGGCTGAGCAATCCACTTAGGTGGTTGAGTTTTGAGGGCGACCGAGTGTGAACCCCTGCTTGTTTGGGCCCCTTTTTCTGTGCAGGTGTTTGTGTGGTTGTGTTTCGGGTCGCTTGGGTTGAGCTGGCTCTTGGGAGTGATTTTAGAGCGTGTTACTCAGGCTGTTCGTTCCTTTCCCCCAGTCTTTTGTTGGTGTTTGGAGGTTTTTCTGCGTCTCAGCTCAAGAGTGTTATGTTTTGGACCCCTCACCCGTGATTGACTCGTTCCTTTTGGGGTCTGTGAGAGTTTGGAGTACGAGGGACGCCCGTTGCGAATTCCGACTCGTGAGGTGAGGGAATTGCGCAATCGGGCTATGCCGTACTGGTTGTTGCTGTTGTTGTTGCTGAGGAGTAATCACGGGGAGTGATTGGTGACTTGGGAGCTGGAGACGGCGGTGTTGAATTTTGACCCCTGGTTTTTGAGACTCCCTGGGAGTTGCCTTAGTTTCGGGGACGAAACTTTCTTTTAGTGGGGGAGGATGTGGTGACCCAGACCTTTGCTGGGCTTCTTCAGTGTGACCAGCAGCTTCTGGAAGCCTACGTGGCTTGTCGGCGGTGTTCGCGCGCCTATTTGGACACAAGAGATGGACCCTGTGAGCTTTGGTTGGCTGTATTGGCCTTCGGCTGCTTTTGCCGAATTTTAGGAAAGGATTTTGGCCAAACAGAGGGTGGATTTGGGTTCAGTGCGGAAAAACGCTTGGAAATGGCTTTTTGTTTGCTTAATTCTGAGTCCGGATGCCCAAAAGCGGGCTCCCGGAAGTTTTGGCAGTTTTTGGGGTTTGCGGGAGCCTCCGGCAAATTATAGGTTTGGAATTTGGCAAAATGGACACCGTTTTTGGAATCAGCGCGCGAAAACGGTCAAGATGGGCTATTTGCTTGATGTTTTTGGGTTGGCGGTTACTGTTCATGCCGGAACAGTACTTCCGGCGATCACCGGCGGCGGCTGGCGGCGGCGGGCAGCGGCGGAAGGCGGCGGAAGGCGCTCGGGCAGGCGGCGCGCGGCCGCGGGCAGGCGCACAGGGGCGCGGGCAGGCGCGCGGTCCACCGCGGAGGTCGTGCACCGGGGGCGGGCCACGTGGCGCTCTCCGGTTGGCCGGTTCAGCAGGCGCGGTCCACTGAATTTTGGTCCGGGTGCACGGTAGACCGGGTGGACACGTGGCGAGAGGTGATTGGTTCGGTGTTGTGCTCCCGGTCCACACAACCTGTGGAGTCGTTGGCCGGGGCAGGTGCCGTACGCCCGGGGCAGGTGGCCGTACGGCCCGGGTCAGCCGCGACGTGCGCGGTCCACGGCGCGACGTGCGCGGTGCACGGGTTGCCGGGCCACGTGTCGCGTCGCCATTCGCGGGCGCAGGTGCACCGGGTGCAGTGGGGCCCGGGGGAGTAGTGGACTGGGCTGTGTGGTGGACCGGGCCGCACTGTGCGCGCCCGAAAGTTGTGGGCCGGGCCGCACTGTGCGCGCCCGAAAAGTTTCGGGCGCCCGGAAAATCGGACAAAATGGGAATTTTCCCAATTGTTTTCTTCAGCCTATAAATAGGCAGCCCGAGCCCTCTTTTCTGCCCTTTTTCTCTCAGCCCTTTCAAGATCTCCCCGAGCTCCCTTCTTGGAAGTTTTTCACCTCTAAGTGCTTGATCTTTCTGCCAAGTTCTAGGATTTTTGAAGGCACGAATCCCGAGGTTCCCCATTTTACGGTGCGGCGCGACGTTGCTTTCTAGTGTTCTTCTTCGGCGCAGCAGCAGTGTTTTAGCTCCCCTGGGCTACCCCGAGATCCTTTTTCTGTGATTTTTGCGCCAACAGACTCCTAAGAGGTAGGACTTCATCTTTCGTTTTGATCGCGCTTTCCCGTTTCGAGTTTTGGCACGGATCCCGAGGCAACACTGTGACCCATTTTCTGTTTGGCTTTGTGGGACTGCATCGAGGTGTTTTGGCCATATCTTTGCGCACGAGCGTCAGCTGGAAACGAGCTTATACAACTTTTTCATCTTCAGATCGCAAAGAACGCGCTCGTATTTTTCTTGGATTTTTCTGAGATTTCATCAGAGGTGAAAATTACTGTTTTCTCAGTGAACAGTGTACAGTTTTAACACAGATTTTTGTATGAGTGTACCCCCTTGCCGAATTTTTATCTTGACTTACCGAACTCCGATTTGGGCGTGCAAGGTACCGTTGCGAAGCTATCGACGCGAGGATCGCTGTGGTATTTTTCTTGGAATTTTCTGGGCAATTTCTGCAGGTGATAATTTAACAGTTTCGGGACTGTTGTTGTATGGGATTATAAGAGTTATATTTGGGAGCCTTAGTGTAATTAGTGAGCTTTGTATTGTGCCAGGAGAGTTACGGGTGTGCTGAACTTATTGGAGCAAGGGATTAGAGTTATCTGGTGTTTTCAGCTGTTGGGCTTTGGACAGTCAGCTTTTCAGGTGGGTGCCTTATTCCCGGAACCGGTGGACGGTTCTCTATATTGTTATATGTTAGCATTGCATGCAGGTGTACGGTACAATAACTGAAATTGGTCGGTAAGTTTAACAGTGAGGATTCTATGGAAATTGCAAGTGAATTTCTCATAGTATGACAATGGTATAATCAAATATTCATGTTGGTGATTAGTGGAAGCCCACCTAAGGCAAGGTTACCATATCAGGATTAATTATCATGCCATATTAGCACATAACCTTTTATGAGGCTGGTTTATGCATTGGGATAGGATTATGTAGTTATGTGCAGGTCCTACTCCAAGGAGTGATTATGGATCGAAAATCATGGACAGGTATGGTCATTGCTAATTCTGGCATGAGGTTTATTTTCTTTATCCTTCTTAAGGACAAATGCATGCTTGTATGGACATATGTGTATGAACATATAGTTAGGCCATCTTTTACTGCTGCACTACATATTGGAATTTGACTTAGGAGAAACCATGATTGCTTTCTTTCTCCTTTTTATTTAGACTTTTGAGTCATGTTGCTCGGGTTCGAGCAGAGGTTTGGGATAGTGTAGCTGGGACCTTAGGGTCAGAGACAGGGTGTGCTTGATGTTGGATTGTGGGTTATTGCGGCAACCGCGGACAGTAGGCGGTTGACTGGATCTTGATTTATTTACCCAATTGTGGGTTGTGGGTTATTGCGGTGACCGCGGACTTTGGGCGGTTGACCGGATGTTGACTATTGCATCAGATTGGGTATCAGATTTGTTCTAGTGGATGGTGTTTCCCACTTTTTGAGTATTATTGCATCAGATCGGGGTTTTGTTAGTGGACGGAGTTTTCCACTTTGATCATAGTCTTGATCCAGTCCTGCTATTATGAGACAGTGGTTACAGAGATACTCGATACAGTGATGCTTGATACAGTGATACTTTACTCGTGTGGGTCGCTCCCCTCGAGTGCCACTCCGGAGTAGGCTTTCCACGGTGCAGAGCGCCGGGCACCATGCTGGGTTTTGAGTCCTTGGGACTCCTTTGCTTCGGTGTTATGCGTAGGCTGGCATACCCGTCGCGGCAGAGCAGGCAGTACCAGTGATTACTAGTCTATCGATTGGGTTTATTCAGTCAGATACTTTTGTTACACTCGTGCCTGGGGGACCGAGTGGAGTCTAGTAGCTGTGTTTAGACCAGTGCTAGTATTGTTGGGAACCGTTCGGGGTTTGACGGTGGTCCCGTGGTCGTTGTGAGTTCTTTGACCATTGTGTGAGAGGTTGAGCATCTTGAGTCTTTCCGTTCTGAGAGAGAGAGGGCATGGATTTGACTATAGCCTGCATGAGCCACTACTCGATAGCGAGTCAGTCCGTTTGGACGCCCTACGTAATTCCTGCCCGTCAGCGGGAGGTGGTTGTAGGTGGGCGCAGGTTTGACTGGACCCGATGCGGCAGTCAGCTCGATTGGGTCGATTGAGCATCTCGTGTGCGAGTGTTGCATATCTTCATCAGAGTTGCCCCATTTGAGCATTTGGTTAGAGGCATGGTAGCTGTAGAGTGTTTCCAGCTTCTTCTTTCAGTTTTACTGCATCGGTTATCTTTTGCCTCTAGTAGTCTTGGTGGGCAGATCGTCGGGCCTTATGGCGATACCCACTGAGAACTCCCTTATTGCGAAGTTCTCACGCCCGTTGGGGTTTTTCCCCCTTTTGTCCTTTCTCCTCTTTGTTTTGCAGAGTCTTGGCGGGTGTTGCCGTTCTGTGGTTGCTGTGCGTGGTGAGGGAGTAGCGAGCTAGATCCAGACCCATCTTTGGAGAGTAGCGGTACCCCCTTTGGAGGAGATCTTCAGTATAGTCGGTAGAGTGGTATTTATTTCCTCTTTTGAGAGACTGATGTAGTGAGGATGTGATGTATTGAGAGCTTGTACACTGATGTTTTATTTGAGATATCTCCCTGTTGAGCTATGAGTTTTGTACTCGAGGTTATTGTATGATTATCTTTTTGGGAGAGGGACCTTGTTGTTTTATCTTCAGTTGTACAGTGGTTGATTTTATTTCTTTAGCAGTTTTATCTTTTAGCTCTGATATCTGTTAGCTGTAGCTCTTTTGCAGGTAGGTCGCTTCGCCTATGCGGGTTGGCATAGGTGGCGGATCTGTTGGCGAGCCCGGGTCGCAGTTTCGACCCCGGGGCATGACACCTTATCTCTGGTGTCCCTGAAACCCACAACCCTGAGGATGGAATCGTGGAGGTCTCGGGGGTCCCTGACGGCTCGACTGCCCCTCATCCGTCTGTGCTGGGCGCTTCGCCCCTGGGATCACTGCGGGAGCTGGAGCTACCTCCTCCATCACTGCCTCCCCGCACTCAACATAGAGTGCCTGCTCCATAGAGGCCTCCAAGGTCTGCTGTCACGCCCCGGGGTCGTAACTGCGACCCGGGCTCGTCAACAGATCCGCCGCCCATACGGGAAGCCCCGTATAGACGTAGCGACTAACCTGCAAAAGAATCATCTATACTAGCAAATATCAGAGCTAAAAAAGTAAAAGTTGAAATAAAAGATAAAATAATACAACTACAACTCTAATATATACAAACCAACCTCACCAAATACAAGAGTCTCTCTGAACAGCAGTGAAAGAAAGGTACAACTCGATACCTCACTACAAAAGTCACTCAGCAAAACACACTCAAAAGTAGTAAGGGGGTACATCTACTCTCACTCTGAGGATGACAGGAAGGGATCTATCTCGCGACTCCCTTACCTCGGTCTGAAGGAGCTAGATTAGCAACTGGAGCTGCAGGAACCGGAGCAGAAGTCCCTGGGGAGAAAACAACACGACGGGTGTGTGAACTACATCCCATAGTAGTTCTCAGTGGGTGCCGCCAACAAGCCCGACGGTCTGCCCACTAAGTCTACTAGAGGCATAAAGTGACAAAGCAGTGCTGTAAGGAAAAACTGGACAAGTAAAGTCTACAGCTACTATGCCTCTATCTAGACGCTCAAGGAGTGGAACAGAAGAACAGTATGCCACAACTAGCCCTCAACTCAGCTCACCCAATCTAAACTGACTGCCATATCGGGTCCAGTCAAACCTGCGCCTACCTACTGCCGTTACATCCCGGAGGACCGGACTTACGTAGGGCGTCCATGACTGCCAAAACTGGCTCAGCCAGAGGGACGGTGTCCGTGACTGCCAAAACTGGCTCAGCCAGAGGGACAATGTGTCGACAAGTCGCGATAGAAGTATCAGGCCCAACTCCGGAGTGGCACTCGAGGGGCGCGACCCCGCCGAGCAAGGTATCCGCGCATCTCTGTCGAGCTCAAATGTGGCTCATGCAGGCTATGATCCAAATCCTCGATCAACAAGATCGGCTAAAACCAATAAAACACTGTCTCACTCACATGCTGGAATCTACACAGCTGAGACTCACTGTCACTCTGACAGCTCCCAAGAACCCAGATCTATAACCACTGTCACTCTCCCAAAGAAATATGATCTACAGACTCCTATCAACTCCACTCGGTCCCCAGACACGATTGTAAAAAGCATCCCACAACCACCCGACCTCCAGCCCACAACCCGGGCGAGAAAACCTAAGTCCAGAATGACAAGTATAACAGTGATGTGGGAAATGTCTAGAGCAATAAAAGAAACCTAGCCCAAGTTGAAGTTTTCTACAGTCTGTCTGAATATGATACATATGACGGGGGTGCTAGGTCAAGTTCCAAGATTTCAATAATTAACAAGATGTAGGAATCACAATAAGATCACAAGATTCATCAACTGATACCAAGAGTAATAACATTCAGTTTCCACATGCTTTTTAGTCCAATTACTATGTATGATCCTACATACATAGAATTAGCACGCGGTCCATAGATCTTGAAAGCAAAGTCACCCACCTGAACGTGCTAACTGTCCGAAATTGTACAGCTGAGAAAGCCCAGAAAATAGATATCTCAATACAACCACCAAGCCAACAGTACAGTAGCAGTGCTCAATACATCCTGGGTACAAAATACATCCCAAAGTTACACTTAATTCCAATAAATTCTAAGTTTACAAATTCTGCGGTGAACAGTCCTCTTACTGCGAAAATTTCACCTGTAAAACGAACTCCAAAAATTTCATTAAAAATATGATGGCGATCCTCGCGAACAGTAGATGTCGATAGAGCCCTTAAACGTCGAATTCTGATGTCCAGATGTGGAGATAAAAATCCGACAAGTAGGTGCTCTCCAAACAGTCCATCAGCCGCAAAGGGGGTTAAAAATGTACCCCAAACCCCAGTAAAAGCTCAAATCTGGAAAAAGTCACCAACATGAAATTTGTAGATATACCTCTCATGAAACCGTCGGCGAAGAAATTGTCCAAAAATATTATCCGGGTAGCTCTGTAGACCTCCCAGACTGAAGTGCAACGAAAATGGGCCTCCAACAGTAAATCGTCGCTCCGCACTACGATGCAGAAATCGTCGTCGTCGCGGTCTCCAAAATTTCTGAGCTTCCACTTAAAGATGCACAAGAGGAAGAGGAAGAACTTTGGTGAAGGGCACCTAGGCAGAAACACTCGGGAAAAGCCTCAAAAATAAGGCCCAAGGGGCATATTTCTAGGCCTCACCCGGAAAAAGGCAAAAAAAAAAGACAAGTATTGGGCTTTCGGCCCAACTTTTCGGGCGCTCGGTACTTTCGGGCGGCTACAGTGTTGGGCCGGCCCAACACTGTTCACGCCCGAATTCACCCGGTGATGCCACGTAGCCCGTCGAACAACAACAGCTGTGCGGGCCACTCACAGGCTGCCACGTGGCCTCCCCCCGCACAGGAAGGCGGTTGGCGCCCGCCAATGAGCGGTCGCCACGTGTCCAGCCGGTTGACCCGCCGACCGGTCGGCGCCCGCGCCGGTGGCGCGGCGTGGCCCCCTCATGCGCACGCGCCCGGAGGCGCCAGCCCAGGCCCCCGTGCACCGCGCCCGGTGCGCCCGCAAATCAGAGGGTGACACGTGTCCCCTACACCCGGTCCACGCATCCCGCTTTGGACTTCCGTGGACTGCGCCGTGTGCACCGACCAACCGGAGGCTGCCACGTGTCCCCCGCCTTGGTCCATGCACCGCCGCGCTCACCCGATAGACCGCGCGCCCTGAGCCCGCCAATCAGGCGGTGCCACGTGTCCTTGCGCTGGGTCTGTGCACCTAGCCGTGCTACTCTGTGGACCGCGCGCTATAAACCAGCAAATGACAGGCCGCCACGTCGCATGCCGGCGGTCTACGGCCCCTCCCATGCACCAGAAACCAATAAAAACTTCCGGGAGTCCGTTTTTGGGCATCCGGACTCAGAATCAAACAAGCAAATAGCCGTTTTCAAGCATTTTTCCGTGCTGAATCCATTTCCAACCTCTGTTTGGCCTAATTCATTTCAGAAATTTCGGCAAACCTAGCCGAAGGCCAACACATCAAATGATATCTCACAGGGTCCATCTGTGGCATCCCATTGATGCACCATGGGCCAGATACACCAACACTAGGTGTTCTAACAGTGGATTCATCGGAAGAACGTTGCATGGGAACCAGGGCCACTACATCTCCAATCTGCGCGAACGGACTAACTGAAAAAGGTCCCGGCGCAACCCTCGCTCGAACATATAGATCCGATGTGCCTCATCCCTGGCCACGTGCGGTACACACGCCAACAACTGGTTGAAATATGCAATATACTCATGCATGGGCCGATCTCCCTGTCGGAGATTCTTCAACTGCTCCTCTAACCTCTGTCGAACGCTCTCCGGAAAGAAGGCTCCAAGAAGTAGACTGCAGAACTCTGCCCATGTTAGAAGCTGAGCCCCAGGCGGACCAGCAGGTCGAACACGCCGCCACCAAGCCTCGCGTTGCGCTCCAAGAAATTCGTCGCCAGTAGAACCTGTTACGGAATTTGAGTTGGCGTAGTTTCGTGAAAGGTTCAAGTCTTGAAGATTGAAGGTGAAGAAAGTTGGATCATTTAACTCAATCTCAAGAAATAAGAATTCAAAAGGATCAGGTATGTTTAACTAAAGATTATTGGTGATCCGAATACTTCTTGTAGTGTAGAAACACCTGGAAGAGTTTTTAACTGCATAAAAATCAAAAACTGGTGTTCGGACATGTTCAGGATCCGGATCAGAGCCAGCAGTCCGGATCCCGAAGGTTGTTGTTTCATACATTACTTCAATCCGGATCGCAGCATCTCACAATCCGGATCCCGAACGTTGAGTTCTCA
Organism: Tillandsia leiboldiana; assembly: GCA_029204045.2. Lineage (NCBI taxonomy): Eukaryota > Viridiplantae > Streptophyta > Magnoliopsida > Poales > Bromeliaceae > Tillandsia > Tillandsia leiboldiana. Next base: position 18,284,241 of record CM055067.1, on the reverse strand, counting down.
GAATTGTATGAACGATCCGGATCAGGCATTCCGATCCGGATCCCGAACGATTGTTTTTCTGGAAACCGTCTTTCTTGCTACTGCAATCCGGATCGCCCAAATCCGATCCGGATCGCCGTCCGTAAAAATTCTAGAAATGTTAGGTTTTTGATTCTTATCTCCTTCCAAATGTTTCTAACCTATAAATAGACCCTATGACTCTTTTTCTAGGGCTAATCCAAAATAATCACATAGAGCCGTCATATTCATATATCATTTCATACGGCCTAGATCCACATATAGAGAAGAAAGGAAATCATTAGAGAATACTCTATGTTTCTTCATCTATATTGATTAGTTTGATTCTAGGTTTTCATACTCACATCTTGAGTTGAATCAAACTAATGAATACTTAGATGGTATTTTCGATCTATCTTTGATCTAAGTATTCGGCGGATCATCACCACCCAAAAACAACGATTTCCCCAAAATCGGCGCGTGGATTCGCGTGTCCTTGTGGATTCAAGGTTCAACCGCTCTCGTGGATTCGGAGCGAGGCACGTTCGTGGATTCGAAGGGTGCTACTGGGTGAAGACCGTGGATTCGGTCGGACGTCGTGGATTCGACGTTAGACGCCGTGGATTCGGCGTTGGGCGCAGATCGTGGATTCGAGAAGCGTCGTGGAGCGAGCGGAGAAGATCCTCTAGGAGCGTATGGAAAAGGTTGAGTCGTAAGTGTGTACGGTAAATCACCTTGTACGTGTTTTAATTCTAGTGGATTTCGCCGTGTTATCGGTCCCGTGGTTTTTTACTCCGGTAATGGAGTTTTCCACGTAAAAATCTTGCGTGTTATTTTTATTTCCGCATTGGGTTTTTTATCGCAACGATTTTTGAGTGTTTATACGTTTACACCTATTCACCCCCCTCTAGGTGTTTTTTCCCCTATTTAGATCTACATTACATATAACCCAACAAGTGGTATCGGAGCGGGAATAGGGTTGTAAACAATGGTTGAAGGTGGAAACATCAATCGACCCCCTTTCTTTGATGGAACAAATTATGCGTACTGGAAAGTACGAATGAAAGCCTTTTTAATTTCCATCGACGAAAGGGTGTGGCAATCAATTGAATTAGGATGGTCTAATCCAACTGAAATTATCTCTGATGTTCGCACCTTAAAACCTAGGTCGAAATGGACCAAGGAAGAGTTAGATTCATCTTCTTACAATGACAAGGGAATTAATGCTATTTTTAATGCCTTATCTCAAACTGAATTCTCTCGTGTCTCGGCATGTGAGACTGCGAAAGAAATCTGGGATGTTCTTCAGGTTACACATGAGGGAACTAACCTCGTGAAGATTCAGAAACTGCAAATGCTTACGAGCAAGTTTGACTCTATCTTGATGGCAGAAAATGAATCTTTCACGGACTACTATACACGATTGCAAGACATCGTAAACTCATGTGCTAACCTGGGAGAGAAGATTCCAGAATTTAAGATTGTAAGAAAGATCTTAAGAACTCTTCCTGAATGATTTCGCCCAAAGGTTACAGCCATTGAAACTATTAAACACCCGGACAAAATGCGTGTAGAAGAATTAGTTAGTTCATTACAAACATATGAAATGACATTTACTACTAACAATTCTTCTGGAAAAGCATCCTCTTCTAAGTCTTCAGGTTATGCGTTGAAAACAACTAAGGAAGAAGACGCGGATACATCCTCCTCAGACGATGACGAGAACCTTTCTATGGAGGAATTTGAGAAGCAGCTCGCTCTCTTGACAAGGAAGTTTCGTCGCAACTTTCGAAGGGGTAATTCAAGTAAATCTCCATCCTTCGGAAAGTCGAACAAAGGCAAGGGTACTTCAAGTTACAAGTCAAGAAAGCAAGAGAACTTCTCAAAGGATAAGAAAAGTTCAGAGGGACAACTACAATGCTTCAAATGTCGAGGCTACGGCCACATTGCAACGGAGTGTCCCAACAAGTATCCGGCAAAGAAGAAGGCGATGCAAGTCATCACTTGGGATGACAACTCAACGTCAAATGAGTCGTCTTCAAGTGATGAAGAAAAGAGCTCCACGGCATTCCATGCGTCCATATCTTCACCCTTCATGTGCTTTATGGCAAGTACATCCGAGTCATTGTCCAACTCCACTGTTGAAAAGAATGCAACGGACAACGAATCGGATGATTCGGAAGGTGAAGATTTTGCTTTAGCCTACCACAGACTTTTGAGGGATTCAAAGAAAGTGGCTAAGCAAAACAAGAGTTTGAGAGGGAGAGTGCATGATCTCGAAGAAGAAGCAAAAAGAGCAACTTCTCTCTCAAACGCTCTTGAAGTGGAAAGGGAAAATCTGATAAAAGCAAATGTTTCCCTTCAAGAGTCCAATGAGCTTTTTGAGAAGGAACATACAAAACTGGTGGATAAAGCGGATCACTTCTCAAAGCTCTACAACGAGGCTCGACAGGATAACCTGGAAATGACAAAGACCATTTTCCAACTCAAGGATGACTTGAAGCGATTCTCTTCAGGAAGGAGTAAGTTGGATAGGCTTCTTGGTCTTGGTCAAACAAATCGGTTCGGCCTCGGGTACACTCAAACTGGAAACAGTCCAAGTTCGAGTGGGACAGTTTTTGTGCCTCAGTCGGTATCTCCTCCTCCGACACCGGAATTCAAGACAAACAACGACAACAAACCTACTTCATCCTCTTTGGGATCGTCAAGATCTAAGGTATGTTTTCGTTGTGGTGTTTCAGGGCACATAAGAAGATATTGCAAGACGGGAGTCAAACGCTCACCTCAAACACCTCTTGCAATGACTACCACAAAGGTGATTCCTCGGAAATCAATTGCAAATCAATTGAAGGAAAAGAACCTTGGTAGTTTACCGCGCAAGACGACTTCATCAAGGAGCAGCAATCGTTTTAACAAGACGCTTTCACCTAGGCATATAACTTTACGACCATTACCGACGCACTCCAAAAAGGTTTGGGTGCGCAAAGGTGAAATCTTTCCTTGTCTTGTTACCAATGTTTCCTTGCATGCATATGATAGTTCGTCTTGGTATCTGGATAGCGGGTGTTCCCGTCACATGACCGGTGACAAAAATAGTTTTCAAAATCTTGAGAAAATCTCCGGAGGACTCGTTGTTTTCGGAGACGGTCGATCTTCCAAAATTGTTGGAAAAGGAACAGTAGCTATTCCAGATGGCCCGGTTCTAAATAATGTGTTATTTGTTGATGGTCTTAAGACTAATCTCATAAGCATAAGTCAACTTTGGGACAATGGTTTTTCAGTTAACTTTTCATCTGTTGAATGTGTTGTAACTGATAAGGACCATGTATTCTTTTTAAGGGGGGTTAGATCTGAAAACAATTGTTATGTTGTTCCTAATAAATTTTCTGAAAAATGTAACATAGTTTCTTTGGATAATGAAACACTTTGGCATGAAAGGCTAGGTCACTTAAATTTTAAGGAACTTACTAGAATTTCAAACAAGGACGTGGTCAAGGGGGTTCCAAAACTTTTGCTTAAACAAAACGTTGTGTGTGGTGGTTGCCAAAAGGGAAAACAGTCTAGGACTGCACACAAGAACTTGAACCACGTTGGTACAAAACGGCCTTTGAAACTTTTGCACATGGATTTAATGGGGCCGACCCGTCAACCATCTTTGGGAGGTAAATGGTATATTTTCTTGATGATTGATGATTTCTCTCGATATTCTTGGGTAGCATTTTTAAAAGAGAAAGCTGATACGTTTGATTCTTTTCATGAGATTTGCCATCGTATTATGATTGAAAAGAATGAAAAGATCATTCGTGTTATGAGTGATAGAGGTGGAGAATTCATAAATTCCAAATTCATTGATTTTTGCACTTCCAACGGCATAAAACATGAATTCTCAGCACCCTATACACCTCAGCAGAATGGTGTTGTTGAGCGCAAAAACAGGGTTGTTCAAGAGATGGCGCGTGTGATGCTTCATAGCCGGAATTTACCGCTACATTTTTGGGCTGAAGCTGTGAACACCGCTGTCTATGTCATTAATCGAGTGTATTTGTGCCCAGGAACTTTAAATACACCATATGAGCTGTGGTTTAGTAGAAAACCGGATATCAAATACTTTCGTATCTTCGGGAGTCGATGTTACATTTTACGTGACCGTGAAAATCTTGGAAAGTTTGACTCTCGAAGTGACGAAGGGATATTCTTGGGGTATTCTACAAACAGTAGAGCATATCGAGTATTTAACTTGGAATCTAAGACGATAGTAGAATCTATAAATGTTAAAGTAGATGAAGCTTTTCACTTTGCATCTGAAAAATCTACCCTCGATATCTCTCTGGATGATGATTCACCTGCCATTGCATCTTCTCATAATAATACTTCCAATATTAATGATGCATCTAATGGTTCTTCAAGTTTATCTGATGTGCAGGAATCATCTCATATACCTCCGAGTACTCCGTTTCAACAAACGCTACGAATCTCCAAGGATCATCCGGAATCGAATATTATTGGAGATCCACAAGAAGGAGTTAGAACTCGGAGGCAGTTGGTTTGTGGATTCGCTTGCTACGTATCTTTAATCGAACCAAAGAACATAGATGAAGCTCTTCAGGATGACTACTGGATTAAAGCAATGCAGGAAGAGCTCCATCAATTTGAGCGAAACAAAGTCTGGGAATTAACGAAGCCTCCAAAGCAACATAATGTGATAGGTACCAAATGGATTTTCAAGAACAAGAAAAATGAGGATGGTACTATCATCAGGAACAAGGCACGATTAGTTGCTCAAGGCTACTCTCAAGTAGAAGGTATAGACTTTGATGAAACATTCGCCCCTGTAGCCAGACTCGAGTCCATTCGTATACTATTTGCTATTGCTTGTCATTTTAAAATCAAATTATTTCAAATGGACGTTAAGAGTGCGTTTCTAAATGGATTTTTAAATGAGGAAGTTTATGTGGCTCAACCGAAAGGTTTTGTAGACCATAAACAACCTAACCATGTTTTTCGTTTGAAAAAGGCTCTTTACGGTCTGAAACAAGCACCGCGAGCATGGTACGAAAGGTTGACAAAGCACCTTTTGGAGAAGGGCTATACTCTAGGGGGAGCTGACAGGACTCTCTTTGTGAAGCATTATCAAAGCAATTTCATTGTAGCACAAATCTATGTCGATGACATTGTATTTGGCGCAACAAGAGATAATGATGCTTCTAAATTCGCGGAGACCATGGAAAGCGAATTTGAGATGTCCATGATGGGCGAATTGACTTATTTCCTTGGATTGCAAATTAAACAAAATGATGAAGGTATTCACTTGAGTCAATCCAAGTATGCAATGGAGTTGGTTAAAAAGTATGACTTAGAAAATTCGAAGGATTTTCCGACTCCAATGGGAACTAGCCACAAGGGACTTGGAAGTGAATCACAAAGTGAGAATGTAGACGAGAAACTATATCGAAGTATGATTGGAAGTCTACTTTACCTCACGGCTAGTCGCCCGGATATATCCATTAGTGTTGGGATTTGCGTGAGATATCAATCAGCACCAAAGGAGGTTCACCTGAAAGCGGTGAAAAGGATCATCCGGTACATCAAAGGATCAATTAATTTCGGAATTTGGTATCCTATGGGAACTAGTTTGGATATTGTTGGATACTCAGATGCCGATTGGGCAGGATCAGTGGATGATCGGAAAAGCACGAGTGGTGCATGCTTCTATCTTGGTCATTGCCTTGTTGCATGGCACAGTAAAAAGCAGAATTGCATAGCACTCTCGACTGCCGAAGCGGAATACATTTCAGCGGGTAGTTGTTCAACCCAACTCATTTGGATGAAAAGTGTGTTGAGCGACTTCCGGATTTCAGCATCTTCGGTAACAATTCTTTGTGACAACACAAGTGCAATTAACATTTCTAAAAACCCTGTGTTGCACTCTAGAACAAAACATATTGAACTTAGATATCATTTTCTTAGAGAGCTAGTTGAATCAAATACTCTTCAACTTTCATATATTTCAACTGAGGATCAATTAGCTGACATTCTAACAAAACCTTTGGATCAAAAACGTTTTATTCATTTGCGAAAAGCAATTGGAATGCTTTCCTTGAAATAAACTTCTTTTTGAAACCTTTGCTTAGGATAGGTTTTGTTTTTGTTTTGTTTTGTTCATTATCTATGTTTGTACATAGGACATTAATTGAGCATAAATCATAATTGACTTTAATTGCATCTTTTCGCACATTTAGAAATTTATTATGCTTTTGCCATCATAATATTTCACTGTTGCAATGATCATTTATGTTAATTAAATCATCTTCTGAGTGATCAAAGTCAATTTCTCTCTCAATGATCTCTTGGTATAGTCATTATCTTATTTGACTGCTTAGTCGAGTATGAAATCGAGATCAATTTTTGGTTGAATACTTTATATCTTAAATAATTGATAGCCAATTGAGGGGGAGTCAAAGAAATGTAAAATGCTCAAAAGATGTGAAAAGAGTTACATCCCAATGAGGAGTGTGAAAACTACCACCACATGGAGGAAAGAGCTACCACCTCGGTCGTCCGAGTATTGTGTGCAGCTACCACATGTATACCAAGCATGGTTGTTCAATTTTTGATTAAGTAAAATGCATGTTGAAATACTTGACTCCGTCAAATTTCAAGGTTGGTATAAGGTGGGTTTTTAAAGAAAGATGCTCAAAGAGCCACTCTCTTCAACAGATTGTCTAGATAAATTATCTACCATATTTGGGATTTCAAACATCTATTGATCTTTGTATTTCATTTTCTTTACTGAATTGATGATTTGATAAAGGCATTACTCATAAGATCAAGTTAGATGTAATTGAAGGTGTTCAACTTTAAGAGATTTAATTTTTGTAAATTCTCGTTTCATTTTTGGATATTATTGATAGATTTGGCATAATCTAATTCTTGTTGTATGAAACAATGATTTTTGTTTAAAGTTGATACACAATTGTGCTTACATACTTTTTCTGGATCTTATGAAATTTTTCTAAATTTTTCTGAAGAAAAAGTTGGAGACGATCCGGATCGGGCAAGGTGATCCGGATCCCGAACGTAGGCTTCTTCCTGCGGCTGGCCGATCCGGATCGAAATCTCGATCCGATCCGGATCACGGCTAGGGTTTTAATAAGAACAAGAGGGTTTTGATTTCTTTTACCTTAATCTTTTGTTCTCAAGTCTCTAGAGCCTCTCTCTCTAGAACTATTGCACCTTGGAGCTTTCCAAACTCAAGTTCTTCGAATACAAGTAAGTTTTATTGATCAAAATCTCGGTTTTTCACCGTTTTTCTTTTTCCTCCTCAAACGTGATGAATTTCTTGGATCGATTTCGTTTGTGGATGGTTTTTGATCAAATTTCTTTTGAAATAAGAACTCTGGGTAGATTAGTTTTGATTATATGCTAGGTATTCCCAAGTTAAACGGATTTTTGGTCTTCGATTTCAAAGAATTCGGTTTTAGGGCATATAATGGGGATTTTCGAAAATCATGCAATTGATCTAATTTTTAAAATTCCTTTTGCAAAACTAATTTGATTCTTAGTCTCTCTACATGATTATGATTGTTTGGGTACAATTTTTTCAAATCTTTGAAAATTAACAATTTATCATGTGTTCTTGAGTTGGTCTTCACAGGATACAATTTCCACTAGCAATCAAAATGGTGATCACTTGGATCATCTTCCTACTTGCTGCCATGGTTCATACCAAGGACACTGTCAAGCCCAAGAGGGCTAAGAAGGCTAAGAAAGCGAAGAAAGCTAAAGATGATTCCGATACAGAATCTGAAACGGAATCAATTGATTGGGATGAACTGCAAGTTGAAGCAACGACTGTTTCTACTGCTTCGAAAGGAAAAGCCCGTGCAGAGACATCAAAGGAAAAGGCTCCGCCTACTGCTGCTGAAAAAGACAAAGCTCCAATGGAAGAAACTTCTGGGAAGACAAGAAGAAAAAGTGTTGCTCGCAAAAGAGGAAGTGCTCGAGGAATCTCCATTGAGCAACCAGTTGATAGCCAAGCACCTCCACAAGACTTTGTCAGCTCGGCTAGAATAAAGGAATTTGAAAACAGGGAATGCATTGGAGAAAGGCATGTTGATGTAAAAGCCTTAAAGGAGCATTCTCGGCCATTTGGGACTCTGTTTGACCAGATAGGTCTTGCTCCCATTTGCGACTTCCCGGAGACCACTGGGTATTGTCTTCACTCAGTGAGAATGTTTTATCAGAATGCTTGCTATCTAGTTGATCAGGAGAGCGGACGCCGAGACTTTCAAACATTGGTCAAGAATGTTAAGATCAAAGTGACGCCCCAACTGATTGGAGAGAGGTATTAGGGATGGACGCCCGAGCCGATGGCGCTCATTACCTGAAGAATCAAGTCTTCAACACCTACTCCTGGAGAGTGGTAGTTGATGGAATCTGTCTTCCAGATACTCGGTCGACAGGAAACTCCGTTTTCTCGAAAGAACTACGACCAGAGTACCGCTTCTTAAACTTAATTGTTTGTTATAATATCATTCCTAACATGAACACAAAGGTTCTTCGGTGGGATAGAATGATATTCCTTTATCTACTTGGAAACCCCACAGCAGCAATGGGAGCTAACTTAAACATTCCTTACGTCATCTGGACAAAGATGGCGCGATATGTGGAGCATGCTCATCCTTCAGAGAGACTACCTTATCCAATGATCATCATGCGCATTCTTCGCAAATTTAAAGCTGACACAAATGCAAGTTCCTATATGCACAGTCTAGGAACGATCAATGAAACAACAATTGTAAAGTCTCTCTCGACGAAGCCAGATGAACCCATAATACCTCCTCACCGGCAACGAGCACAACAACAACAAGCGACAACCTCTGCACCGGCAGCAACTCCTCCAGTCCAACCAGCACATCCAGCACAACAAGCACCTCAATCAACTTCTGATGATGATGCATCTGTTACCTCAATCTATAAAGAACAGCAAAGGCTCTCCAACGAGCAAGAACGTATATCAAATGAACTAATTAAGGTAAAGGAAGAAATAAAGAAGGTAAATAAGAATCAATCATCAATGAACAAGCGATTAAAGAAAATCTTTCAAATTCTCGGATGTATCAGTTCAGATGAATCTGAATAATCCATATCCTTCCAATTTCTGTTTATTATGCATATGTTTAATCTTTCTTTTGTGCAGGTCTTTAAGTTTTAGTTTTAGTTTTTAGTTCTCAAACTTGAATTGTTAACCATTCTCTCCATTTCTGTAATTTTGGCTTTGTTTGTGACAAAAAGGGGGAGAGAGTTTAGAGAGAACTTGAACAATGATTGAACAATGATGATGTGAATGTATCACTTCAACTTTGACTTTGGTGAAAGGTAAGTATCACAACTTTGGTTTTTATCTTGTGATTTGTTGCATGTTCCTACTAACTATTCGACTAACTACTTGGACATGTATTATTACTAACAAGTTGTTTGATTACTAACAAAGCAAAGTTATGACATTTGGAATTTTATTGCTTAGAAGATATGTCAATGTTTGATTGTAATCTTATTACATATCTAAATTACTCAATGTCATGGTGAGCATAAACTCTATCTCTATTAGGTTTTGAATGCTAAATATTCTTGAGGTATCTAACGATCTCTTTTTGTCAAAAATGATTTCTTTGTGCAGAGAGTACAGATGTCTAAGTCTAGAGTCTGTTTTAGGAGTTTATATCTCATGTTTTTAAATTTTTGGATCTCCATTGTAAATTTTTGTTGTATGGTGATAGCAACAAAAATATCTTTTTGAATTTTCTTTAGTGGATCTGTGTTTTGTCACGAAATCGCCAAAGGGGGAGATTGTTACGGAATTTGAGTTGGCGTAGTTTCGTGAAAGGTTCAAGTCTTGAAGATTGAAGGTGAAGAAAGTTGGATCATTTAACTCAATCTCAAGAAAGAAGAATTCAAAAGGATCAGGTATGTTTAACTAAAGATTATTGGTGATCCGAATACTTCTTGTAGTGTAGAAACACCTGGAAGAGTTTTTAACTGCATAAAAATCAAAAACTGGTGTTCGGACATGTTCAGGATCCGGATCAGAGCCAGCAGTCCGGATCCCGAAGGTTGTTGTTTCATACATTACTTCAATCCGGATTGCAGCATCTCACGATCCGGATCCCGAACGTTGAGTTCTCAGAATTGTATGAACGATCCGGATCAGGCATTCCGATCTGGATCCCGAACGATTGTTTTTCTGGAAACCGTCTTTCTTGCTACTGCAATCCGGATCGCCCAAATTCGATCCGGATCGCCGTCCGTAAAAATTCCAGAAATGTTAGGTTTTTGATTCTTATCTCCTTCCAAATGTTTCTAACCTATAAATAGACCCTATGACTCTTTTTCTAGGGCTAATCCAAAATAATCACATAGAGCCGTCATATTCATATATCATTTCATACGGCCTAGATCCACATATAGAGAAGAAAGGAAATCATTAGAGAATACTCTATGTTTCTTCATCTATATTGATTAGTTTGATTCTAGGTTTTCATACTCACATCTTGAGTTGAATCAAACTAATGAATACTTAGATGGTATTTCCGATCTATCTTTGATTTAAGTATTCGGCGGATCATCACCACCCAAAAACAACGATTTCCCCAAAATCGGCGCGTGGATTCGCGTGTCCTTGTGGATTCAAGGTTCAACCGCTCTCGTGGATTCGGAGCGAGGCACGTTCGTGGATTCGAAGGGTGCTACTGGGTGAAGACCGTGGATTCGGTCGGACGTCGTGGATTCGACGTTGGACGCCGTGGATTCGGCGTTGGGCGCAGATCGTGGATTCGAGAAGCGTCGTGGAGCGAGCGGAGAAGATCCTCTAGGAGCGTATGGAAAAGGTTGAGTCGTAAGTGTGTACGGTAAATCACCTTGTACGTGTTTTAATTCTAGTGGATTTCGCCGTGTTATCGGTCCCGTGGTTTTTTACTCCGGTGATGGAGTTTTCCACGTAAAAATCTTGCGTGTTATTTTTATTTCCGCATTGGGTTTTTTATCGCAACGATTTTTGAGTGTTTATACGTTTACACCTATTCACCCCCCTCTAGGTGTTTTTTCCCCTATTTAGATCTACATTACATATAACCCAACAGAACCTGGTATCGCTCCTCGATAAACAGGGTCTCAAAACGTTGCTCCATAGCTGTGATCCACGACTCTGCCTCCCACGGCTCTGCACTCTGCCCCGAGAAACGAGGTGGATCAAACTGACGGAATCTCATCAACAAGTCAACCACCTCTCGCTGCTCTGCAGGGGTCAAAGGTCCCGTCAACCCAGACAGCTGACTACTAGTAACCGGAGCAACAGGGAATGCTGGGGTCACCGGTACTAAAGAAATCCGATCCCCAATCAGATGCAATAGTACTCAATAAGTGGGAAACTCCATCCACTAGGGGAATCCGATCCCCAATCTGATGCATAAGTAAACATCCGGTCAACCGCCTAATGTCCGCGGTCGCCGCAACACCCCATAAGTCCAAAGCCTGATAAAGCAATCAACATCTGGTCAACCGCCTAATATCCGCGGTTACCACAATGCCCCACAATCCACAATCAAGTACCACCTGTCCCGGACTCCAAGGTCCCGACTACACTATCCCAAACCCCTGCTCGAACCCGAGCAACCAGACTCAAAAGTCTAAATGAGAAGGAGAAAGGAAACAATCATGATTTCTCCTAAGTCAAGTCCCAACATGATAGTGTAGCAATAAATAGTGGCCTACCTAGATGTCCATACAAGCATGCAATTGTCCTCTTTTAAAACTGTAGAAAAGTGTCAGATATTTATTTTGAAAAGATTGATCTTACTGTACCGACATAATAAGTCATTTGCATGCGAGATTATGATGTCGCCGCCCCGCCGCCACAATTGCCGAAACCCAACCAATCAGGAGCCGCCACGTGGCAAATCCAAGGTCCCGGTGCACGCCTTTCCTGTGGACCAGCCGACCGCGCGCCTGCCCGCGCCTGCCCGCAGTTGCGCTCCGCCGCTGCACCGCTGCGCTCCGCCGTGCTCCGCCGCTCGCCGCTTGCCGCCGGTTGCAGGAACAGTGTTTTCGGCGGCCGGAGTTTCTGTTCCGGCGTGAACAGTGATTTTGTCGCCAAAACAATTAAATAGTCTATTTTGATCATTTTCGTGCGCTGAGTCCAAATCCGCTGTCCGTTTTGCCAAATTCTTATCCGAAATTTTGCCGAAAGCCCCCGGAAAAGCCCACTTGATACGATTTTCGCGTCGAGTCCATTTCTGAGGTCCAATTTCGACACTACTAGCTCCGTTACACCGTGTAAGCTTCCTACAGTCACTATTAACGTTGCAAAAGTCCCTGCGGAAGTCTGGATCCTCACACAATCAACTATCACCAATGAATAGGCTAAGGTTCTACAACCTTCATTGATCTCGTATAGGATGAACATAGGATCTACCAACAACATCCATTTTCACATAAGCTAGATCACTAACTAACCACAATACACATTCTCACATAAAGTAGTCTAAGGATCAACCACTATGATTAATATCACAAGATGTAGGATGAAGATCAATAAGATTAATTATCCTCATATAGATAAGCCAAGGATCATTTAACATAACAGTCTCACATGACATAGGCTCAAGAATCACCAACAATATCACTCTCACATAACCATAGTAACCATTCACCCATAACCCTGATAACCTTTCACTCACATACATTATAACCATCCTCACATAGTCATTTTAGCCATTCACACTTAACCATCATAATTATTCTTATCTAAACCAAATAACATTTCACATAAAACCATATTCACTTTTCTCACATAGCTACCATGTCCTTCACACATCAACCAACCATCCATTCTCTCATAGATAAGTGAAGAATCAACAATTATAGTAATCATACATAGAGTAGGCTAGAAGATCAATAACCAAAACTACTCTCACATAACATGGGTTTAGGGATAATCACTTGTAATCAGCTTCATATGAGACAATGTAACATCAACCAAACTAATCATGCACTCATGTATAAACCAAGGATCGATCAACTTAAAATAAACATGGATATTCAATCATGATTCACCAAGGAAAAGAGAGCGACAATCAACCATGTCATGAGGGAAACCAATAGCCCGAGTGGGTAAATCGTCGTTTTCAGAGAAGCACAACAACCCACCTGAAACCTGACGATCCACTGCCCAATCTAGCTGAAATTTGGTGTGAGTAATCCTTATCCTCTCATGAGTCCGATGCCGCGAAAATCATCTAAATCCGCCACACGGATTGGGCGCAATAACTGAAACAATGCACGCTGCACAATCAATTCTAGAATTTCAGCAAGTGTAACGAAGCAAAATAAAAAGTATGTGCAACCTCAAATACCTCAAAATGAAGTCTCCAATAGTCAAACAAAGATGTCATCTTCCATAAAAACATCCCCAAGTCCTCAAAAATCCATCATTAATTCCCTTAAAAATTCAAATACAACAAATATCACATTGCTGTCCCAAAACTGCTAACATAAACTTGCTTGGACTTTCAAGTTTAATTAGAGGCTTTTCCGACGGGAATCTTCCACATGTCACAAAAGCGAATTTTCTCATCTTGAAGTTAAGAAGAAGTCCCAATTTGAATTTCTGAAAAAGACCTAATATTCCCAAAGATATCTGTATTCCAAGGTGCATTGCTCAAATCAAAAACTAAAACAGGGACTGCAGTAAACCTTATAACAGCACTGGGAAGATCGTTAAAGTTACCTAACCAAATGAGCTCCAAATCCAGAAAGAGAGGTACCATTGGATTCCTTGTCAAGAGTAGATGCCAATTGAGCTAAAGAACTCCAAATTCCAAGCTCGTATGAAGAAGAAAACCCATGAACACTCTGAACTATCCACCAACTTCCATCTTTGCACGAATGCAGCAAGGTGTTCCAAATATCATAAATAAACCCCAGTAAAAACTCAGATCTATGAGAAATGATACATACCAATATTGTAGATCTTCGGGTCTTGGAAATTGCCCACCAAATATCATCCAAAAATTCCACTCCTACAGTCCAGAAAAGCCAAAATACCAAAGACTGCCCAAAATTCCAGGTTCAAACAAATGGTCTCAAAGATGGCCTTAAAACTCTATAAACTCATATGATCTGAGGGAATACTTGAATACCGAAGTTGTATGCCTACCTCTTATAAAAACGCAGAACCAAAAATGAGCTCAAAAGTCCCTCTGGTTAGCTCTGTAGGATTTTTGCACCGAAATGCGACGGAGAGGTTCACAAGCTGCAACAATGGTGGTGCTTGCTTCTTGGGGAAGATGATGCTAAAAAAGCCTCCTTGGATCCTTCTCTTGTTGAAGAAGATGAGGAGGAAGAAGAGTGGGAAGCTCTGTAGAAGTTCCTCCAAAAATCTAAGTGCCAAAAGAGGGAAATGGTGGAGAAAGAACCACTAAATACCCAAGGTGAAGAAGAAGTAGCAGGAAAATCCCCCTGTTACTACAGTAACAAGCCAAGCCCGCTACCGTCCCGGCCTGCACAGCGCAAGGCCACGCGGCAGCCATCTGCGGCCTCCCAGCACGCGGGTGGACGGTTGGGATGCGGCCGCATGGCCCAATCCGCGAGGTCGACGCGCGCCCAATGGTCAGGCGCCACGCGTCGCGCATCCGCTCGCCCCTGCATAGCAGCTCCCGAGTCGGATCGCCGCCACGTGTCGCTCCCTGACAGGCCGATCTGCGCGGCCAATCGGTAGGCGACACGTGGCCGCCCTTATCCAAACTCCGCCTCGCCTGCCTGTGCCTGCTGCCCGTGCCTGCCCGGCCTGCCCGCGCCTGCTGCATGGGCCGGGTTCGCTGTGCCGCGCCTCCAGCTCCGCCACGTGGCGTACGACACCAATGGAAAGCCGCAATGTGGCACACCCCCTGGTCCACCGGTCCACCATGCACTTGAAAACACTATAAACTTCGGGTTGTCTGTTTTCGCGCGTCCGGACTCAGAAAAATACATGTAAATAGCCGATTTCCATCGTTTTTCCGCGCTGAATCCAAATCCGAAGTCCGTTTTGCAAGAATCCACTTCTATTTTTCGACGAAACTCCCAATTAGGCAATCTTGATCCATTTCTCGCACTGAGTCCATTTCTTGGGACCGATTTGCGTGCAACCAACACTATCAACAGAAATAGGCCTCCACAAGCTGTCGATCATACTGTAATAATTACGAAGATCCGGGTCGTCACATCCTCCCCCACTAAAAGAAAGTTTCATCCTCGAAACTTATACAACCCAAAAGGAGTCTCAAATCAGAAGGGCAAATATCCAACATCATCGTCACTCGCCCTCAAAGCATCACTCGCTCCCCGTGATTATTCCTCAACAACATCAACCACTTGTACGGCATGGCCTAGTTTCGCCATTCCTCATCTCTCGAGCCAGAATCCGAAACGGCGTCCCTCGTACCCCAGACACTCACTGGTCTCAAGTGGAGCGAGTCAAACATCGACGGGGTGTCTCGCCCCGGGGGTTCGAATCGCGCGGAAGAGGAGCCACCGATGCCCCTAATTCAGCCATATATTTTTTTTGTAAACCAATACTCCCTGGCGCGTGTCCAGACCCGCCGCATACACAAATTCACTCTGCAAACGGGCAGAGTCTCCTTTGTATATGCACGGCGTCTCAACTACAAAGTGTCTCACAAGGCGTAGCACATACAATCTATAACCACATCAGTTGAGGTCTCGAAATATACAACCAACTAATTCACATGATCTACTAGTAGCAACTTAGAACATAGAGGCCGAGGTTTTGAAAGGATAAATAATCACAAGGTTTTGAAAGCGGCATCCACACGATGCCATCGTTTTAGGAAAGACTGTTTGAAAGCCACATAAATCCCCAGGGTTTGAAAACGGCACCCACTCGATGCTGAACTTTGTGAAAACGGTTCGCAAACACATAAATTCCACAAGGTTTGAAAAATCCGGTGCCCACACGACACCCACATTTTAAAAGTAGTTTTCGCAAACGGTTTTCTTTGCTTTTCATTGTTTAAAATGGCCAAGTAAGAAAGAATGTAACAATCATTCGTTTATTCAAAAAAGGAAGAGGCAACATCCACTTCGACCCCACGGGGGTGTCGCAATCCACAACTAACTAGCATGAGTAATAAAGGAAAAGGGAAAGAAGAGTCACTGTGTCTGAAGTCACTAAGAGTCAGAACAGCACCCTCGCGGCCTCACCGGTGCCCTAGCACTCGCCCCTGGACGAACCTGTCACGGAGTGGGAACTCAGTGACTAGAAATAGTATGATAAGCGTAAGAGAAACAAATTAGGGCAAACCATAAAAACTGGAGCACCTGTCCCTCTCATATATCGTCAGCGATAACCACACCCTGTATCAAAACAACACCGGGCACCTTTCCCGACCACCGCACTGAGCCCCTACCCCGGTGTCCACCGCCGAGCACCTGCCTCGGTCGTCGAGCACCTGCCTCGACATCACCGCTCACACCCCCCACCCATGAGGGCCCCCATTTCTAACGCCACCGTCGCGTGGGGTACACGGGTCAACGAACCACTTTTCCGGAAAAGCACACCCTTGCGGTGGCCAAACCGCCGGTGTGCGTGTAGCAAAACTTGAGCTTCAGATTGATATTAAGTACAATAATATAACAGGATTAGTGCATAAACTGGAGGAGACTAACAATTTAACCTTGCCCCAACATACTATTTCTATCAGTAAATTCCTATTCCCACAATCCCCGGGAATGTACCCACCGTGTGTGCGTCGTCCTGCGCTCGACCCGTCCGCGTCCGTGCACCAGTCGCCAACAACGTCCTGCACTCCTGAAGGAACATGGGCAGGTCAAGACTAAGGGGTCCGAAACTCACACCGACTCCCAACAACGTGCGGCGGAGTTCCCCGCACGGCACCGGCCCGTGCGGCGCACACTCCACCTGTGCACAGCCCCGCGCGGCACCAGCCCGGGCGGGCGCCCCTCCTGCGGGCGGCCCCGCGCGGCCAAGCGCCGCGCGGGCGCGCTGCCCGCGGTGCGGGGCGACCCCGCGCGGCACCAGCCCGCGCGGGTGCCCCTCCTGCGGGCGGCCCCGCGCGGCCAAGCGCCGCGCGGGCGCACTGCCCGCGGTGCGGGGCGACCCCGCGCGGCACCAGCCCGCACGGGGGACCCACCTGCGGGCGGCCCCGCGCGGCCAAGCGCCGCGCGGGCACGCTGCCCGCGGTGCGGGATGACCCCGCGCGGCACCAGCCCGCGCGGGCGCCCCTCCTGCGGGCGGCCCCGCGTGGCCAAGCGCTGCGCGGGCGTGCTGCCCGCGGTGCGGGGCGACCCCGCGCGGCACCAGCCCGCGCGGGCGCCCCACCCGCGGCCGGCCCCGCGCGCGGCGGTGCGCGACGGCACCGCCCCCCCTCCCTCCTCGAAACCACAAAACCCAACGGGGAAAACGAACAAGAGTACAACCCTACTCACCTTGGTCCGCCGATGCAGAAGAGGAGGAAGGGGATCTTCCACCCGATGCTTGGCCGGTTCCGCTAGCGAGAAGGTCCCTGGTTCGCTCGTCCAACCCCGCCGCTCCCTCTTTCCCTCGTGCGTCTCCTCTTTGTCGTACTCTAAGAGAGGTGAAAGAAAGGAGGCGGAATAATAAAAAACCCTAATTTCCAAAAAGCCCCAGCCCAAAGGTTAAAACATTTACCTCGAAATTCATGCGGATCGCCAGCACGCATCCTGGGGCGCTTACGGAGGGTTCGAACTTTGTAAATTTATTCTGGATGAACCGGGAGTCGGAATTCGAAACCGATCACGCCTGCGCGCTCCGCTTCGCGAGCTCTACCGCCTAAAATTATCCGCGGGCCCCGACGGTCTGTCGGGAAAAACACCAAAATAAGGCCCTCGGTCGGACATTAAAGGAAGAGGGGTGTCGAGATGAGTCAAAGGAAGGCCGGGTCTTACACCACTCACCGCTAAAAAACAAGTTTCGTCCCCGAAACTTAACCTTCCCCTGCGGCGAAGAGTTCCGGGTAGCACTCCCTCATCTTCGATTCTGGTTCCCAAGTTGCCTCATGCTCTTCTTGATTGTTCCAGAGCACCTTCACGTAGGGAATTGTCCGACTTCGCAGCTCTTTGTCCTCTCGGGCTAGGATCCGTACCGGTACTTCCTCGAAGCTTAAGTCCTCTTTAAGCTCAATTGCGGAGACGTCGAGCACTCGCGATGGATCGGGGAGGTACTTCCGAAGCATGGATACGTGGAACACGTCATGAACTCGGTCAAGGTTCGGCGGTAGGGCGAGGCGGTAGGCTACCGGGCCGATGCGCTCAAGAATCTCGAATGGCCCCACGTACCGCGGGCTCAACTTGCCTCTCAACCCAAACCGCTTCACCCCTTTTGACGGCGACACCCGCAACAACACGTGCTCTCCCACCTGGAATTCCAAGTCGCGTCGTCTCCGGTCTGCATAGCTCTTCTGCCGGCTCTGGGTGGTCGCCAATCGTCGCCTGATGAGGCACACCTTTTCCTCAGTTTCAACCACCAAGTCCGGCCCCAAAAATTTTCGCTCCCCCAGATCGTCCCAACAGATCGGGGATCTACAGCGTCTGCCGTACAATGCTTCGTACGGCGCTATCTGGATGCTCGCTTGGTAGCTGTTGTTATAAGCGAACTCTGCAAGGGGTAGGTAGCGCGACCACCCGTCTCCCATATCCAGTACGCAAGCTCGGAGCATGTCCTCGAGTATCTGAATCACCCGCTCGGATTGTCCATCCATCTGGGGGTGAAAAGCTGAGCTGAAGTGTAACTTGGTCCCCAAGGCCCGTTGTAGACTCTGCCAAAAGTTCGAAATGAACCTTGTGTCTCTGTCTGAAGTAATCGATACTGGCACCTCGTGAAGCCTCACGATCTCGCCGATGTAGACTTGAGCCAGTCGGTCGCGTGTCCAGGTTGTGTGGATCGGGAGGAAATGAGCTGACTTCGTTAGCCGATTCACAACAACCCAGATGGCGTCGTGTCCCTGCTGCGAACGTGGAAATCAGGTGACCAAGTCCATCGTGATTCGCTCCCATTTCCATTCGGGCACAAGTAGAGGTTGCAATTTTCCCGCCGGTCGTTGATGCTCGGCCTTCACCTGTTGGCAAATCAAGCAGTGTGCCACGAACAACGTCACGTCTCCCTTCAATCTTGGCCACCAGAAGGTCTGTCTGAGATCCCGGTACATCTTGGTGCCTCCAAGGTGCGCCACGTAGGGGGCGCAATGTGCTTCAGTCAGGATTTCCTTCTTTAGGTCCGGCAGATCAGGCACGCAAATCCGTCCTCGGAACCGAAGGGTGCCGTCTGTCCCCACTGCAAAGTCTCCCTTCTGCTCCGGTGAAATCTTATCTCGTTCCAGCTGTAGCTGTGGATCCGCACCTTGGCCTTCTCGAATCCTCTCCAACAGGGTCGGCGCGACTGTTAAGGACAAAAGTCGCTCGACCGTCCCTGCTGGTACCACCTCCAATCTCAGTCGTGAGAACTCCGCGATCAAGTCATTCTGCTGCGTGATCATGCCCGCCGAAGTTCCTTCTGCTTGTCCCTTCCTGCTTAGGGCATCAGCTACCACATTTGCTTTCCCCGGGTGGTACTGGATGGTTAAGTCGTAATCCTTCAGTAGCTCCAACCACCTCCTCTGCCGTAGGTTAAGCTCCTTATGGGTGAAAAGGTACTTAAGGCTTTGGTGGTCCGAGAACACGTTGCAATGCACACCGTAGAGATAGTGCCTCCACAGTTTCAGAACAAAGACCACTGCGGCAAGCTCCAAGTCATGGATCGGGTAGTTCTGCTCGTAATCCTTGAGTTGCCTTGAGGCATAGGCTATGACTCTTCCTTGCTGCATTAGTACTCCTCCCAGTCCTATCCGCGATGCATCGCAGTAAACTTCGTAGTCTTCCCCGAGTGTTGGTAAGGCAAGCACAGGCGCTCTTGTTAACCGCTTCTTAAGTTCCTCAAAGCTTTCTTGGCATTGGGTCGTCCAAATGAACTTTACTCCTTTCCGGGTTAGGCGGTTCAGGGGGGTTGCAATCTTCGAGAAACCTTCCACGAAACGCCTGTAGTACCCTGCAAGGCCCAGGAAGCTGCGCACTTCCGTCACCGTGGTCGGCTGGGGCCAGTCGGTCACCGACTCCACCTTCTTGGGATCCACTGCGATTCCCGCCGCTGAAATGATATGCCCTAGGAATCCCACCTCGCGAAGCCAAAACTCGCATTTCTTAAGTTTGGCGAACAACTCCTGCTCCCTAAGAGTCTGCAGCATAATTCGTAGGTGCTCCTCATGCTTCTCATCGGTGGTGGAGTAGATCAGGATGTCGTCGATGAAGACCACTACGAACTGATCCAGGAAGGGTCCGAAAACTCGGTTCATCATGTCCATGAATACTGCTGGGGCATTGGTAAGCCCGAATGGCATTACTGTGAACTCGTAGTGGCCATACCGAGTCCGGAACGCCGTCTTCTGAATATCCTCGTCTTGAACTCTGAGCTGGTGGTAGCCCGACTGCAGGTCAATCTTTGAGAAGACTGTTGCACCCCGCAGCTGGTCAAAGAGGTCATCAATCCTAGGTAGGGGATACTTGTTTTTCACTGTGACCTTATTGATTTCCCGGTAGTCGATGCACAACCGCAAGCTCCCGTCTTTCTTTCGCACAAAGAGTACAGGTGCGCCCCAAGGTAACACACTCGGTCTGATAAACCCCCTGTCCAGAAGATCCTCCAGCTGCGCCTTAAGTTCCTTCAGCTCCGCGAAGGCCATCCTGTAGGGGGCCTTCGTGATTGGTCGTGTGCCGGGTGGAAGCTCAATTGGAAAAACAACCTCTCGCTCGGGGGGTAAACCAGGTAGTTCGGCCGGAAAGACATCTGGGAAGTCCCTCACCACAGGGATGTCGGAGAGTGCCGTAGAGGGTCCGGTGGCCAGGGCCATCGACACCAAGTAGGCCATACACCCACCCTCAACCAGTTTCCTGGCTCGCGATGCAGGAATGATGGAAGAAAAGGAAACGCTCTTGCACGCCAAGTACACGTTCTCCGGAAAATCGGGGTACAGCAACCGCACCTCGCGCTTCTCGCAATCGATGACCGCAAGGTACCACGTGAGCCAATCCATTCCGAGCACTACATCATACTCTTTCAATGGAATGACCACCAGATCCCAGGGGCATGGGAGCCTTCCCATCCTTATAGGGCAGGAAGGTACAAGGTTGCGGGCCTCCAGGGATCCCCCCGCGGTGTGAACAGTCATCACACTGGGTAAGGGTCTCAACTCAAAACCATGGGTCAGTGCAAAGTCACGAGACATAAACGAGAGGGTCGCCCCGGTATCAAAAAGGGTTCTAGCGCGATAAACAGAAGCAAGAGTGATACCTGCGACGACGTGCTTAGACGGGCATGCCTCCTGTTGACTCATCGAGTAGACGCGGCCTCCCGAAGGTGGTGGCCTGTCCCCTGCAGATCGGGGTGCTGGCGGTCTGGGGGCCGACGTCATCGGAGCTTTCCCTCGCCCTACGTGCTGGGGTGACGGCACGGAGGCTGCTGAAGATGCGGTGCCTTGGTTCAGGGGGCAATTGAAACGGAAATGCCCCTGCTTGCCACATCGGAAGCAATGGTCCTGTCTCTTGGAGCATTCCATCAGTCAGTGCGCCCCGCCGCAGATCACGCAAGGCCGATCATCTGAGCGTTGTCCCTCTCCTGGCGCTCCCCTGGTCCTCTGCTGGGGCCTCCACCGCTTAGAGGGCCGATTCCCGCTAGAGGAGCCCCCTCCCCCTGAAGTCGTCTGAGTCCGCTTCCTGTCGTCTTGCTGGTGGGGGCCTTCCCTTCGAGCGCGCGTGACGGCAAAGCCTCGCTCAACAATGGTGGCCGGGTCGACCACCTTCTGAAAGGTATGCAGATCCGCCGCGTCCACCACTTGGAAAATGTCAGTCCTCAATCCATCCACAAACAGTTGCGCCTTATGGGATTCATCCCGAATGACGAACGGGACACAGTTCGCCAGTCTCACGAACTCCCTCTGGTACTCCATTACTGTTTTGGTTCCCTGTCTGATGTGGTTGAGGTCGTCCTCCAATTGTTTCTTCACTCTGTTGGTAAAGAACGCCCCGAACAGCTGCTGTTTAAAGGTAGTCCATGACGGAAGGGTAGCACCCGTCGCAGAGCCGGGGCGTACAGTCTTCCACCAAATGCGGGCATTCCCCTCGAGAAAGCGGGCAGCCAGGGGGACCCGCTCGTCGTCTTCCATCAATAGGTCCTCGAATAATTTCTCCATTGTATCCACCCACTTCTCCACGACCCAGGGGTCTGTCGTGTCCCCCTCGAACACTAGCGGGTCGTACTTCTTGATGTCGGCCAGGTTGGCGCACGTGGTCGGTCAGGGCTGCCAACTGCCCCGCCATCTCCCGTAGCTGCTGCCTCAGGAGCTGGTTCTCTGCGGTCGCCGTTACCGCTGCGTCCGCCCCCGTGTCCTCGGCGGTAGATCTAGTCCTGGCCATGATCTGAACATTTGCACAAACCAGTTACTCCTAGTTTAAACAAAAAGAAACACCGCAAACGCTGGCCCTAAAAGGAAGAAAAACACTAATCCCCCCTTTCCCCCACGAGCACTCGTGTTTTACTTATCTATCCCCAGTTTACCTTAATAATCACTAGCTAGTGTCTTGCGTCCCGTGGATGTTAGGCCCCGACTGTTGTGGTTAAAGTTTACCGCTCTGATACCATCTTAATCTGTCACGCCCTGGGGGTTCGAATCGCGCGGAAGAGGAGCCACCGATGCCCCTAATTCAGCCATATATTTTTTTTGTAAACCAATACTCCCTGGCGCGTGTCCAGACCCGCCGCATACACAAATTCACTCTGCAAACGGGCAGAGTCTCCTTTGTATATGCACGGCGTCTCAACTACAAAGTGTCTCACAAGGCGTAGCACATACAATCTCTAACCACATCAGTTGAGGTCTCGAAATATACAACCAACCAATTCACATGATCTACTAGTAGCAACTTAGAACATAGAGGCCGAGGTTTTGAAAGGATAAATAATCACAAGGTTTTGAAAGCGGCATCCACACGATGCCATCGTTTTAGGAAAGACCGTTTGAAAGCCACATAAATCCCCAGGGTTTGAAAACGGCACCCACTCGATGCCGAACTTTGTGAAAACGGTTCGCAAACACATAAATTCCACAAGGTTTGAAAAATCCGGTGCCCACACGACACCCACGTTTTAAAAGTAGTTTTCGTAAACGGTTTTCTTTGCTTTTCATTGTTTAAAATGGCCAAGTAAGAAAGAATGTAACAATCATTCGTTTATTCGAAAAAGGAAGAGGCAACATCCACTTCAACCCCACGGGGGTGTCGCAATCCACAACTAACTAGCATGAGTAATAAAGGAAAAGGGAAAGAAGAGTCACTGTGTCTGAAGTCACAAAGAGTCAGAACAGCACCCTCGCGGCCTCACCGGTGCCCTAGCACTCGCCCCTGGACGAACCTGTCACGGAGTGGGAACTCAGTGAATAGAAATAGTATGATAAGCGTAAGAGAAACAAATTAGGGCAAACCACAAAAACCGGAGCACCCGTCCCTCTCATATATCGTCAGCGATAACCACACCCTGTATCAAAACAACACCGGGCACCTTTCCCGACCACCGCACCGAGCCCCTACCCCGGTGTCCACCGCCAAGCACCTGCCACGGCCGTCGAGCACCTGCCTCGACATCACCGCTCACACCCCCCACCCATGAGGGCCCCCATTCCTAACGCCACCGTCGCGTGGGGTACACGGGTCAACGTACCACTTTTCCGGAAAAGCACACCCTTGCGGTGGCCAAACCGCCGGTGTGCGTGTAGCAAAACTTGAGCTTCAAATTGATATTAAGTACAATAATATAATAGGGTTAGTGCATAAACAGGAGGAGACTACCAATTTAACCTTGCCCCAACATACTATTTCTATCAGTAAATTCCTATTCCCACAATCCCCGGGAATGTACCCACCATGTGTGCGTCGTCCTGCGCTCGACCCGTCCGCGTCCGTGCACCAGTCGCCAACAACGTCCTGCACTCCTGAAGGAACATGGGCAAGTCAAGACTAAGGGGTCCGAAACTCACACCGACTCCCAACAACGTGCGGCGGAGTTCCCCGCACGGCACCGGCCCGTGCGGCGCAGACTCCCCCTGTGCACAGCCCCGCGCGGGTGACCCACGTGCGGGCGGCCCCGCGCGGCCAAGCGCCGCGCGGGCGCGCTGCCCACGGTGCGGGGCGACCCCGTGTGGCACCAGCCCGCGCGGGCGCCCCTCCTGCGGGCGGCCCCGCGCGGCCAAGCGCCGCGCGGGCCCGCTGCCCGCGGTGCGGGGCGACCCCGCGCGGCACCAGCCCGTGCGGGTGCCCCTCCTGCGGGCGCCCCTCCTGCGGGCGGCCCCGCGCGGCCAAGCACCGCCCGGGCGCGCTGCCCGCGGTGCGGGGCGACCCCGCGCGGCACCAGCCCGCGCGGGTGACCCACCTGCGGGCGGCCCCGCGCGGCCAAGCCCCGCGCGGTCGCGCTGCCCGCGGTGCGGGGCGACCCCGCGCGGCACCAGCCCGCGCGGGCGCCCCTCGTGCGGGCGGCCCCGCGCGGCCAAGCGCCGCGCGGGCGTGCTGCCCGCGGTGCAGGGCGACCCCGCGCTGCACCAGCCCGCGCGGGCGCCCCACCCGCGGCCGGCCCCGCGCGCGGCGGTGCGCGACGGCACCGCCCCCCATCCCTCCTCGAAACCACAAAACCCAACAGGGAAAACGAACAAGAGTACAACCCTACTCACCTTGGTCCGCCGATGGAGAAGAGGAGGAAGGGGATCTTCCACCCGATGCTTGGCCGGTTCCGCTAGCGAGAAGGTCCCTGGTTCGCTCGTCCAACCCCGCCGGTCCCTTTTTCCCTCGTGCGTCTCCTCTTTGCCGTACTCTAAGAGAGGTGAAAGAAAGGAGGCGGAATAATGGAAAACCCTAATTTCCAAAAAGCCCCAGCCCAAAGGTTAAAACATTTACCTCGAGATTCGTGCGGATCGCCAGCACGCATCCTGGGGCGCTTACGGAGGGTTCGAACTTCGTAAATTTATTCTGGATGAACCGGGAGTCGGAATTCGAAACCGATCACGCCTGCGCGCTCCGCTTCGCGAGCTCTACCGCCTAAAATTATCCGCGAGCCCCGACGGTCTGTCGGGAAAAACACCAAAATAAGGCCCTCGGTCGGACATTAAAGGAAGAGGGGTGTCGAGATGAGTCAAAGGAAGGCCGGGTCTTACACGGGGAATCCAAACATATCACCTCTAAGCTGAGACGTGGAAAACATCAAGGATTCCAACATGTCATGGGGGAAAAGAAGAAACAACAGGTAACCACTGATCCACAACACTCCAAAATCTCACCCTCAATACCAACTCATTCAAGAAATCTGAAGTACACCCACACAACTATTCACGTAAGAAGGGATTCCAATATCAGAAACATCATCAACTACCACTCTCAGTTGGAGAACCACCGAAAAACAACGAAGAGTTGAAGTTGTCTCTGCTGTGGCTGTCATTCTGCCCTTGCTCCTTATCCACTGGGAATCCTTAATCCGACACTCTCTGATCTTATCCATCAGTGTAGGTTGCTCGGCTGAGACTACAACCTGAAAAGGATCACTCTGGGGCACGATCTCCGGCCCTAATCCTCTAATCCGTTCCAGTAATGTCGCTTACTGCAGAAACGTTGCTCAAGCTCTGCACTGTACTCCGGCCCAAAACATCTACACACATCCAAGACTACCGTGGGGCAATCACTGCAACTCAATCACTGCTGACAGGACGAAAGATCCATCGTCTCCTTCATCAGGTAAAACACCGGGTCTAACTATCCCCTTATCCATTATAATCAATTAACTATACCATCAACTCTCAGCTGTACAGGTACCATCCAATAAGGTGCCTTCAATATCGGCGCGGTTCCCAGAACCACGGCAATCACAATCTCAATCTCCTTGCCCGGTGGCATCGTCATCAGCTCAGGTGGACTCACATCCGGAAACTTGCGGGCAATAGGGATACCCTTGAGTCCCGGGGCCGCCATAGGCACCTTTATCACAGTCACTAACTGGGTAATTCATCCTTGACTCATCATCTGCCTGTCTCTTGTCGATACACCGTCGCTGCAACCAGCGCACTCTACCAACCTCTGTAAACAACTCCTCCTGTCCAACTCGCAGAAGTTCACAGTCCTCTCACCACAATCAAAATCGCAAGATGCCACACCGACCAATCAACCACACCGAGTCAAAAATCCTGGACTGCCGTAAGACTAGCTAGTTTTCGGCTATAATCTACGGCCTAACTGCACTGGACATATTCCACAAACCTCCTCCACGTGCACAACCCAAACAGGAGTCTACACCTCAAGTGTACGTGTGAGGACCTGGATCCCCACGAGGTGATTACTGGCTGACCAGCAGCTTCTGGAGGCCTAGGTGGCGTGTCGGTGGTGTTTGTACACCAATTGGACACTTTTAATGGACTCGGTGTGTTAATTGGATCACGAGAGTAGTCAGATAGCCCCATTTAATGCTTAGAAGTGGTTTCGCGCGCAATGGATATTAAAATTGGACTCGGGGCAAAGTTTGGATACAGGATCACCTCTCCGGATGCCTTCGGCAATTTTTAGAGTTGGAATTTGGCAAATCGGACTTTAGGAATGTACTCAGCGTGAAAATCGGATCAAGTGGGCTTTCCGGGGGCTTTCGGCAAATTTTCGGAAGAGAATTTGGAAAATCGGACACCGTATTTGGATTCAGCACGCGAAATCGTTGAGATTGGACTATTTACTTGCTTTTTTCGGAGCCCGATTGGCGCGCGCGTTTTTCGAGGCGTGCACGGAACTCGAGACATCGCGGCACGAATCCCGGGGTGCGCGCGGATCCCGAGGTGTGCTCGAGTGTACTGCGCGAGGGGCGAGCGCAGACAGGCGCGTTGGGAAAACGCGCCTGACTGCGCAGGTGACGCGGGGGGGGGGGGGGGGGGGGGGGGGCGCCACGTGGAGTGACCCCATTCGCGCCCGCGCGGACGCGGGGGGGGGCACGCGTCCGCTCGGTGTCACTCGCCCGGTGTGGCCCGGTGTCACGCGCCCGTGTGGCGCGTGCCGCGTGGCACAGAGGGCGCACGCCTGCGCCTGGCGCACGCGCCCCTGTGCGGTGGACCGCCGGGCTGCGGGTCTTTGGGGCGGTGCACCGTGGACCCGGTCCACGGGAGCCCTCCCTCCTCCCCTTTCTTCTCTTCTTCTTCTTTCTTCCCCGCACACCATTCCTCCATTTTCTTTTCTTTCTTCTCCAACCGAGCGAGAGAGGGAGTGAGGAGGGGATTTTTGTGGGGTGCGGCGGTGCGTTGTGGACCTCGCGGAGCGCGCGAAGTGTTCCACTGGAGCGGTTGGGCGGCGCGGCGCAGTCGAGGTGGGTTCCGCACTTCGTTTCTACGGTATTTTTGGCATAGTTTTAGGGCGTTCTTTTGGACTTTGGTTTGACCCCTTGCTCTTATCTGTGTTAGGGACTGTGTTTTACTGCACCATTTTGCGTGCGGACCCCGACGGCGTGCTCCGTTTTGCGTGCGGACTCTGTTTTGCGTGCGGATTCCGGCACCGTGCTCCGTTTTGCGTGCGGACTCCGTTTTGCGTGCGGATTCCGGCACTGTGCTCCGTTTTGCATGCGGACTCCGGCGGCGTGCACCGTTTCGCGTGCAACTTGGTGTAGGAGACTCGGATTGAGGCGTGCCTTTACAGTTTTTGCATCTACTCGACGCGAGGATTATCACCGTATTTTCCGGGAATTGCCCGAAGGTATACTTTTCCCGTTCTCCTGTGCAATGCGATACAGATGTGTATATTGTGGACTTTTGCGCTCACCGCGTTGTGGAATTGGTAACTTGGCCTCCGGGACTCGGATTTTGGCGTGCAGGTACTCGTTTCGAAGGGCTCGACGCGACAATCGCGTCCGTATTTTTGGTGGATTTTGCAGAGTCCGTTCTGCAGGTGAAAATTGCACATCTTCAGGGCTGGTTTCAGCGGTTGTTGTATACTTGGATATTTTAGCATAAAGTGTAACTTTGGACCTTTTGTTGTACTCAGGAGGGTTCGCGAGTGTTTTTGGAACCTGCTAGGAGCCGAGGTTTGCGCGACATGTACCGTGGATGCGAGTTCAGCGGATTGTGCGTGCAGGTGGCCACGCTCTTCACCGACCCCAGGTTTGCCTTGGATTGAGCACTTCAGGTGGGTAAGCTTGATATTGGTAACGGTATAAGGTGTTTATGTTATGATGAATGTAAGTACACTTGTGGGGATGTCACCCCTCTATGACTGATAGCAGGTATATTTGATGTGCAACCGATATGAGTGAGAGGTAAGCAAGGAATGGCCTACTTGGGTAAGATTGGTATACCATAGTGGGAATACTTTAGCATGCTTTGCTAATATATGCTTCACCCACTTTTATCGTTTGTGAGGACAAAAGCATGCTTGTATGGACATGTAGTTAGGCCATCTTTTACTGCTACACTACTTATTGGAACTTGACTTAGGAGAAACCATGCTTTTCCTTTCTCCTTCTTTGTTAGTCAAGTGGTCAGTGTTGCTCGGGTTCGAGCAGGGGTCTGGGTAGTGTAGTCGGGACTTGGTGTCTGGGACAGGTTGGATTAGTTGTGGGGCTTTGCGGCAAGCGCGGATATTGGGTGGTTGACCGGATATTTATTTATGCACCAGATTGGGCATCTGAATTCTCTAGTGGACAGAGTTTCCCACGATTTGAGTACTTTTGCATTTGATTGAGGATCGAGGCTTTCTTTAGTGGTTGGGTTTTCCCACTTTGATCAGAGTCATGATCCAGTCCTGCTTTGGTTACTTATCACACCGGCGCGGTTATTGCCCGGTGATGCTTTTACCACACCGGCGCGGTTATTGCCCGGTGATGCTTTCCTCGTGTGGGTCGCTCCCCTCGAGATCCCCTCTGGAGGCTGGGGCCAGACAGTTATTGACAGTTTTTGCTATCACATCGGCGCGGTTATTGCCCGATGATGACGGCGGCAGCAGGCAGTACCAGTTTCACTGGTGACACTAGATTGAGTTTATTTCAGGCTTTTACTTTATTGTTGCACTCGTGTCATGGGGACCGAGTGGAGTCTAGTAGCTTTGTTTAGACCAGTGCTAGTGTTGTCGGGAACCATTTGGGGATTGACGGTGGTCCCGAGGTCGTTGTGAGTTAGTCGACCGTTGTGCGAGAGGTTTGGTGATCTTGAGGCTATCCGTTTTGAGAGAGAGAGTGGATTTTGACTATAGCCTGCATGAGCCGCTACTCGATAGCGAGTTAGTGCGTTTGGACGCCCTACGTAATTCCTGCCCGTCAGCGGGAGGTGGCCGTAGGTGGGGCGCAGGTTTGACTGGACCAGATGTGGCAGTCAGCTCGATTGGGTCGATTGTGTACTTCATGTGCAAGTGGTTGCATACCATACTTTGTTTCTCCCCTCTTGAGCATTTAGTTGGAGGCTTGGTAGCGGTTAGGTGACATCAGCATTCTTGTTCAGTTTCAACTTCTTTGGTTATATTATGTCTCTTGAGGACTTAGTGGGCAGACCGTCGGGTCTGGCGGTGGTACCCACTGAGAACTCCCTTTTTGGTGTAGTTCTCACACCCTTTGGGGGTTTTCCCCCTCCTTTTTCTTCCTCTCCTTGGTTTTGCAGAGTCTTAGCGGGTGTTGCTGATTCTGCGGTTGTTGATTGAGGCAAGGGAGTCGCGAGCTAGATCCCTACCCATGTTTGGAGATTAGCGGTACCCCTTCAGAGGAGATCTTCAGTAGATTAGTTGTTTTATTTTCCTCTTTTGAGAGACTGTTGTAGTGAGGATGATATGTATTGAGAGACTGTACACTGATGTATTCATTAGAGATATCTCCCGGTTGGGCTATGAGCTTGTACATGAGGATATGGTATGATTATCATTTTTGGGAGATAGACTTATTGTATTATTTCCAGTTGTACAGTGATTGATTTTTACTTATACAGCAGATTTTTATTTATAGCTCTGATATCTATTTAGCTATAGTACTTTTCTTGCAGGTAGGACGCTTCGCCTATGCGGGTTTGGCATAGGTGGCGGATCTGTTGGCGAGCCCGGGTCGCAGTTTCGACCCCGGGGCGTGACAGTACGTGGTAGCAGCTCTACCTCTATTCCATGCAGGGATGCATCACGCTTAACTCAGACAGCTGCAAAGGAAATCATACCCGCGACGACACATCCCACTGCTGGGACGCCCTCCAACCAGGCTATATAGCCTCTACCGCTCAGTGCTGGTGGTCATCGCTCAGTCAGCCTGAGAATATCCTGACTAACCCCATAGAAAGCACCATCTCTGCCTCCACTCATACTGTGGTAATGACTGCAGCCCATCGTGCTTCCGCTATCCCACTTGATACTGATGCTGATGCCGCCGTTGGGGTCCACCCGACCTCTAGCGCCTCAGAAATCCCCGACTCTGCCTCCAAAGGCTCCAAACTCAATCCTACGAATCGAGATAGGTCAAACAGCCGAAACTGGCTCAGTCGATCAATGATGTCCCACTGCTCATCTGCTATCCGCTATCCACCCCGCCTCCGTGCCTCCGCACTAAAAGTCGGCATAGAGGGGGCTGCTCGCTCAATCGACGCCACTGGATTTGTTGCCACTGAGGATACTGCAATGGGGTTGGTCTCGACGGAGAGCACTGTCGGAGGTGCCACTGCTCCAACAATTGTATCATCCTATCTAGCTGCTCACTCTGCCGCTGATGTGCCACTGCCAATCCTGTCATCTGGGTCCGGAGCTCTCTGACCTCAATCTGGGTATCCGGCCCAAAACTGCCTATCCAGGCTCATAAGCTGCGTGGGGTGCAGACGGGTCAGAACTCTGTGTCAGAGAGACACCGCTCACTGCGATGAACCGCACAACATAACACACCACAAACACTCGACCCAATACAGCGAAAGTCTAGAACATGTCACCTATTCCATGGCATTATGTTGTCTGCAGCCAACATAATCGCTTAGGAGAATAAACATGCCAAACACACATCCCGTCCCTTGGGAGAGGTATAAAACTCAATCAGGACTCTCGCTATAAGTCACGACTCTCACGTAGTCATCCTAAGGTCCAACCACAAGCCTAGGGTTTCTATGTGTAATGACGTTGACTTTTACTATTTCCTTATTGACGTCTTTTGAATTTAAGCTTGTTTTTGGTGGATTTTTTCTGGTATTGGTTCGCTTGGATATTGGGTTGCGGTCACTATATCGCAGTAGAGCTCGTTAAACGGTGAACGACGATGAGATCGGATCGGAAATCCGACTTACGGATCTTTCGGAATGAGGTTTTCGGTATTAACGGGTCCGAAAAGGGTAGGTTCAGACATCTACGAAACCCGTTAAGTGTTATTGGTGCATCAGGATCCGTGCTAGCGGGTATGGGACGTTCCGGAGGATCAGCACGCTTATCGAGGAATCCCTTTTGTTTTTAAAGATCGAATTTTGGGTGTTTCGTACGTAAGAAGAGAAAAA
Source organism: Tillandsia leiboldiana (assembly GCA_029204045.2). Lineage (NCBI taxonomy): Eukaryota > Viridiplantae > Streptophyta > Magnoliopsida > Poales > Bromeliaceae > Tillandsia > Tillandsia leiboldiana. The sequence continues at coordinate 18,252,625 of CM055067.1, read as the reverse complement.
TAAATTAAATTAAATTAAATAAAAAAATTAGAATTCAAGATAACCCTAGTTCTAAAGGATCGTCTTTTTCTTCCTCTTCCCTCATTGTGCGTGCCGAAGATCGAGGCCAGAAGCGTCGCCGATACCGGGGAGCGGATCCGGAAACACCACCGTCTGCGGAGATCAGGATCGCGTTGTCTTCTCCATCAGAGCTAGGTTAGTTTGCACCCTTTTGTCTTCGTTATGTGAATCTCGACTCTCGGTTGTCGTTACTTTACTTTTTGTGTTTTGGGTCACGTTCTTGAATGTCATTCGATGGTTACGTTCGTCGGTTTTGATCGTGGATTTGTCGATGAGGTTTTTGTTGTTTTTGTTCATGGTGTTGTGTTTGGGGTTTTGCTTGACGGGGTTACTTTTGGGATCGTCGACGGTGGCTCCGCCGCCGCTGGATAACCTAGCCGGGCCACGGCCACCGCCGCGCGCAGCCATGCTCGCTGCCAGCCAGGCTCGCTGCCGCCCGCGTGCAGCCTTGCGCGCTGTCGGCCGCGCATAGCCAGGCTCGCTACCGTCCGCGCGCTGCCTTGCTCGTTGCCGCCCGCGCGCTGCCTTGCTCGTTGCCGCCCGCGCGCTGCCATGCTCGCTGCAGCCCGTGTGCTGCCATGTGCGCTGCCGCCCGCGCGCAGCCAGGCTCGCTGCCGCCTGCATGCAGCCTTGCGCGTTGCCGCCCGCGCGCAGCCAGGCTCGCTGCCGCCTGCGCGTAGCCATGCGCGCTGCCGCGCGCAACAAGGCTATGCTGCCGCGCGCAGCCATGCTCGCTGCCACGCGCAGCCATGCTCGCTGCCGCCCGCGTGCAGCCTTGCGCGCTGCCGCCCGGGTGCAGCCTTGCGCGCTGTCGCCCGCGCGCAACCAGGCTTGCTGCCGCCCGCGTGCCACTGTTGTGCGCCGCACAGGGCCGCCCCGTGCCAGGCCGCCGCCGGGTGTTGCTGCCGCACACGCGCGCCGCGCCCTTCCAGGCCGCCACCGCTGGATGCTCTAGCCGCCGCCGTTGCTGGATGCCCTAGCCGCCGCCGCCGCTGGATGCTCTGGCCGCCGCTGCTGGATGCTCTGGCCACCGCTGCCGCGCACTGCCTGCGTGCCGCACAGGGCCGCGCCCTGCCAGGCCGCCGCCGCGTGGTGCTGCCACACGCGCGCTCCGCGCCCTACCAGGCCGCCGCCGCTAGATGCCCTAGTCGCCGCTGCTGCTTGCGCGTACCCGCGCGAGGCTACCGCGCTGCGCGCTGCTTGCGCGTGCCCGTGCGGGGCTGGGCCCGCGCGGGGCTGCCGCACTGCGTGCTGCTTGCGCGTGCCCGTGCGGGGCTGCCGCGCGGGGCTGCCGCTATGCCCGCACGGGTCAAGTCGCTGCCGCCGACAGCTTGGCTTGACGGTTTTTGGCTTGACGGTTTTTGGTTCGACGGTTTTCACCTTCTCGGTTTTCGGTTTGACGGTTTTTACTTGGCATATTCGTCGACGGTTTTTGGCTTTACGGTTTTTGGTTCGACGGTTTTCGCCTTCACGGTTTTCGGTTTGACGGTTTTTACTTGGCGTACTCGTCGACGGTTTTTGGCTTGTCGGTGCAGTCCGCTGGATGGTGCAGCCCACTTGACGGTGCTGTCCGCTTTACGGTGCAGTCCGCTTGACGGTGCATTCCTCTTGACGGTGCAGTCCACGTGACGGTGCAGTTTGCTTGACGCAGTTGTTTTTGTTTTTCGTCAGATGAGTCTCTGCTTGGTTCTTTTTCGTCGCGGACTTCGTCAAGGCAACGGTTGGAGCCGGGTTTCCATCAATTGCATCGCCGACAGTCGGATCGCGTCGGAGGTACGATTTTCAACATGAGGGACTTTTTTTTTGGACACAAAGTTTTTCGTCGGTTTATTGTTCTGGGATTTTATCTGTTATTTTCGGTACACCGGTAGAATCCCCTTTTTGGGTAAATTCGGGTTTTTTGCATGGTTTTCCTATCTTTTGACGTTACGGGTGTTCCTAGAAAGTTTGTACCTTCCGAGTGACCGGTTGTCGCGGTATGAGGTCCGGTGGACTACTTGTCCTTATCTTTTTCAGATAAGGGTACACCGGTAGAATCCCCTTTTTCGGTAAATTTGTATTTTTTGCATGGTTTTCCTATCTTTTGACGGTAGGGGTGTTGCTAGAATGTTTGTACCTTCCGGGTGACAGGTTGTCGCGGTATAAGGTCCAGTGGACTGCTTGTCCTTATCTGAAAAAGGGGATTCTACCGGTGTACCGAAAATAAGAGATAAAATCCCAGAAGAATAAACCGACGAAAAACTCAGTGTCCAAAAAAAAATTCCCTCATGTTGAAAATCGTACCTCCGACGCGATCCGACTGTCGGCGAGGCAATTGATGGAAACCTGGCTCCAACCGTTGCCTTGACGAAGTCCGCGACGAAAAACAACCAAGCAGAGACTCATCTGACGAAAAATGAAAACAACTGCGTCAAGCGAACTGCACCATCATGTGGACTGCACCGTCAAGCAGACTGCACCGTCAAGCGGACTGCACCGTCAAGTGGACTGCACCATCCAGCAGACTGCACCGACAAGCCAAAAACCGTCGACAAGTACGCCAAGTAAAAACCGTCAGACCGAAAATCGTGAAGGCGAAAACTGTCGAACCAAAAACCATCAAGCCAAAAACCGTCGACGAATACGCCAAGTAAAAACCGTCAAATCGAAAACCGTGAAGGCGAAAACCGTCGAACCAAAAACCGTCAAGCCAAAAACCGTCAAGCCAAGCTGTCGGCAGCAGCGACTTGACCCATGCGGGCATAGCGGCGGCGCGGCAGCCCCGCGCGGGCACGCGCAAGCAGCGGCGGCGGCTAGGGCATCCAGCGGTGGCGGCCTGGCAGGGCGCGGCGCGCGCGTGCGGCAGCACCACACGGCGGTGGCCTGGAAGGGCGTGGCCCTGTGCGGCACGCAAGCAGTGCGCGGCAGCGGCGGCCAGAGCATCCAGCGGTGGCGGCGGCTAAGGCATCCAGTAGCGGCGGCGGCTAGAGCATCCAGCGGCGGCGGCCTGGCAGGGCGGCGCGAGTGTGCGGCAGCAACACGCGGCGGCGGCCTGGCAGGGCGCGGACCTGTGCGGCGCGCGGGCGGCAGCAAGCCTAGCTGCGAGCGGGCGGCAGCGCGCAAGGCTGCACGCGGGCGGCAGCCAGCCTGGCTGCGCGTGTGGTGTCCCGAAATTCCCGTGCGACTCGACCGTGTGGTTGGTGGTGAGGAAACACCTATTTTTGTTGTATCGAGTGCGTTGTGCGTCGAATGGATGCCAAAAACAGACTCAGTGCGCGAAAACAGTCAAAATTGGCTATTTACGGGCGTAAATGGGCTATCGGGCCTATTTTTAGTTGTGGGCCGGTCCACGGCCCACCCGCGTGCACCGAGAGCACCGAACCCGCGCCGCTGCCACGTAGCGGGCGCGGGTTGGTCGAGCCGGTCGCATGCGCAGGCGGGGAGCGCGGCGACCCTGGCGCTGCCGCGGGGGCGTGGGCGCACGTGGGAGGCGCCACGCGGCCGCACCGCGTTGGGCGCGCCAGCCCACACGCTGACGCGCGCGGGGAAGCGGCGTGGGCCAGCGCGGGATGCACGTGGGTGGCGACACGCGGCACGGGCTGCGCGGGTCACGACACGTGGCGGGCGCCGATTCGCCCACCGTGCGCGATGGGACGCGACGAGCGGCGCGTTCGTCCCGGTGTGGCGCGGGGCTGCCACGCGTCGGCCCCCGGGTGGTCGCGCATGGGCGCGGGTCGCGTGGTGCTGCCACGTGGCAGCCTGCGTGGCGCGGGAGCTTGGCGGGGTTACTATAGCGCCCGAGTTTTTGGGGGTTTCGGGCGCCCGAATGTGGGATTCGGGCGCCCGAATCGTGCCGTTTTGGGCTATTTAAGCCCAAATTGCCCCCTTTTTCTCCTTTTTTCTCTTCTGTTCCATCCGTGCACGCGAGAGGGAGAGAGGAAGGGCGTTGGGGAGGTTTTCGGGGTGCCGTGAGTGCACCCTTTGTGCCGTGGAGCGCGCGCGAGGTGTCCCTTGGAGCAGGGCGAACGCGCGGGTGCTTGTTTGACGACGCACCGACTATAAGGTTGGTTCCGCTCGTCTTTTCGCGGTGTTTTTCGGCACAGTTTTGGGGTTCACCCTTTTCGGATTTTGGGTTTTTACCCCTTGTCCTTGTGTTGTTAGGGACTGCTGTTTACCTCACCGTTTTGCGTGCGGACTCCGGCACCGTGCTCCGTTTTGCATGCGGGCTCCGTTTTGCGTGCGGACTCCAGCACCGTGCTCCGTTTTGTGTGCGGGCTCCGTTTTGCTTGCGGACTCCGGCATTGTGCTCCGTTTTGCGTGCGGACTCCGGCGGCGTGCACCGTTTTGCATGCGGGCTCCGTTTTGCTTGCGGACTCCGGCACTGTGCTCCGTTTTGCGTGCGGACTCCGGCACCGTGCTCCATTTTGCATGCGGACTCCGGCGGCGTGCACCGTTTTGCATGCGGACTCCGTTTTGCATGCGGACTCCGGCACTGTGCTCCGTTTTGCGTGCGGATTCCGACGACGTGCACCGTTTTGCGTGCGGACTCCGGCGGCGTGCTCTGTTTTGCATGCGAACTTCGGTGGAGGCAAGGAATCGCGTGGAGGCCAATTGCAAGTGTCTACGAGCAATTGGTGGCATACCGAGGTGGGTTGGATTTTCTCTAAGTCTGCGGACTTCTTTCTAATTCTATTATGATAGGATTCAGCATGCTAGAATAAGTGTTTTATTGGAACCTTGACTAGCACCCCCGTCGTATGTTGCATGTGTTTAACCAGACCAATAGAGAACCTTAATCTGGGTTAGGTTCTTTTGTGCTTTAGTCATCTCACACATTGCATTTCTTCTGGACATAGAGTTCCTCGCCCGGGTAGTGGGCCGAGTGGTCAGGACATTGTGGGATGTATGTATGTTGCACTCGGGCCTGGGGGCTGAGTGGGGTCTGGTAGCTCTGTTAGGCCAGTGTTAGTGTTTTGGGAACCGTTTTGGGTAAACGGTGGTCCCTGATCTTTGGGTATTTCTCTGTTTGGCTGTCACCACCAAGTTGTGATCGTGGTGAGCGTGTGTTATCAGGACCTTGAACCCAGAATGTTTTTGGACACTCATGATTTTAGTAAACCAGTGTTTTTCCTTCCGAATTTCTAGGGGTCGCCGAAGCCTCTTCTTGTTTGATTGGGCGGAGGCATTAACCCTTTGGAGTCCGGAAAATAAACTTGTTTTTAACTGATTTTCTCAAGAACTAAAATCTATAAAAGTTGGTTTTCTCAATTCAAGACGGTATTTTATAATAAAGGTCACCTTTTCTCCTAAATTGTTCCTCACCCGACAGGGGTGAGTGATCTGGGTTCTAAGGGCTGATTTCTTTCTGGGGTCGAAAGCAACGGGAGGCTACGCCTATAGCCTGTTCTTGTTTGATTGGGGTCGTAGGTATTAGTCTCCCGGGGTTTTCGGACCCTCCGCTATTTGGTTGTAGAGCATTTCCAGCCCGTGAGTTTAGCTTGTTGTGTTGGTTTCCCACTTTAACCGAGGGAGCCGAATCCCTGAATGGTAAGGGATCGAGAACTTCGATAGGCTAAGGCTAGAGTCTGTTCTTGTTTGATTTGGGTTCTAGGCACCGGCCTAACAAGATTCTCGGACCATTGCTGCGTCAGACGGTTCTTCTCGTCTATGAGTGGGGTGTCGTTTTGGGAGCCGTTTGGGCTAACGGCGGTCCCAGTGGTTGTGTACTTTCTTTTAGTAGGTGAGCTTTCTGAGATTGAGTCGTCGAGGTTTCTCCGACATAGCTTTGAGATTGTGTGGCCATTTCCTGATCGAGTCGTGGAGTCTTTCTCCGACTGAGTTATGCTAGTTGAGCATTGAGTTCCGATCTGGTTGATCATGGATTATATCCTGCTGAGACTGAGGTTTTATGCCAGTTGTGAGATACTTGAGTTCGCGGGGTCGCTCCCCGCGAGCTACGCTCTGAATGCGATGATGATACCGAGCCTGACGAGGCTGCGATGTGGTTACTGAGATAGTCCTTGAGGGATACCCTACGTAAGACCAAGCCCTGTTTGGGCATGAGTGGCAGTAGATGAGCGCAGGCTTGACTGGTCCAAAGAGGGACAGTCATTGAGATTGGGTGATATGTGAGAGTGAGTTTCATAGCATGTTCATAGATGAGTTTTACCTTGAGCATGATACTTGAGACATATTAGCAGTAGCGAGTGGAGGCGTACCATCATCTGTGTTTTCCCTTTTGAGCATAGTAGATAGAGGCATGATAGCTGTAGATACTTTTCCAGCTTAGTTTTCTTTATCTCAGTGTTTTTCTGTTATCTTGCCTGTAGTAGACTTAGTGGGCAGACTGTGGGTCTTGGAGACGGTACCCACTGAGAACTACTGTAGGATGTAGTTCTCACACCCTCTGTCGGTGACAGGTTGCTGAGGCTTTTACTTCTGTTCCTGCCGAGCTGGCTTGACGGACCGAGGACAGGGATTCGCGAGATAGTTCCCTACCAGCATAGTTTGATTAGAGTGAGGTAGATGTACCATCCCGGACTGTGGGATTCACTGTTTATTGTTATATTTCCAGTTTTAGTTATCTCCCTTTTTTGGTTTCATAGATGTTGTATAGGTGGATTTTTATTTGTATCTGACCTTGTATTATTCAGGTTTTTGGGAGATGGACTTTGTATTTATTTTCAGCTTTATAGTAGTTTGATTTTATATTACAGCTTTGATTTTCCGCTCTGATATCTATGTAGCTGTAGTTCTATCTTTTGCAGGTTAGACGCTTCGTCGGTGCGGGGCTTCCCGTGTCGACGGCGGATCTGTTGGCGAGCCCGGATCGCAGTTTCGACCCTGGGGCATGATAGCGCGCGGCAGCATCGCCTGGCTGCGCGCGGCAGCGCGCATGGCTATGAGCGGGAGGCAGCACGCAAGGCTGCGCGCGGGCGGCAGCGAGTCTGGCTGCGCGCAAGGCTGCACGCATGCGGCAGCGAGCCTGGCTGCGCGCAGGCGGCAGCGCGCAAGGCTGCGCGCAGGCGGCAGCGAGCCTGGCTGCGCGCGGGCGGCAGCGAGCATGGCTGTGCGCGGCGGTGACCGTGGCCCGGCTAGGGCATCCAGCGGCGGCGTGTTAAGGAATTTGTTTTGGCGCATTTCGTGAAAGTATTAAGTCTTGAAGATTAAAGATGAAGAAGTTTGGATCATATAACTCAATCTCAAGAAAGAAGAATTCAAAAGGATCAGGTATGTTTAACTAATTAATTTTGGTGTTCCGAATACTTCTTATAGTGTAGAAACACTTGGATGAATTTTTAATTGCATAAAAATCAAAAACTAGACATGGGACATGTTCAGGATCCGGATCAGACACGGCAGTCCGGATCCCGAAGGGTGTTGGTTCATACGCAAATCCAATCCGGATCCAAGCCATTTCTGATCCGGATCCCGAACATTGGTTTTTGCTAAAATGTATGAACATTCCGGATCAGGCATTTCAATCCGGATCCCGAACCTTTGTTTTTCTGGAAATTGTCTGTTTCGTTACGACAGTCCGGATCGCCGTAAATCCGATCCGGATCGTCGTCCTGTAAAATTCCAGAAAATGTTAGTTTTTTATTCTTATCCTCTTCCAACAGTTTCTAACCTATAAATAGACCCTATGATTCATTTTCTAGGGCAAGCCGAATAAATCAAAATACGGCCATAAAAAGAAGAATCCACCTATAGAGAAGAAAGGAAATCAATAGATTTAATCCTATGTTTCTTCTTCTATATTGATTGATTTGATTCTAGGTTTTCATACTCAGATATTGAGTAGAATCAAATTAACGAATACTTAGATGGTATTTCCGATCTATTTCTAATCTAAGTATTCGGCGGATCATCACCACCCAAAAAACAACGATTTCCCCAAAATCGGCGCGTGGACTCGCGTGGCCTTGTGGATTCAAGGTGCCACCGCTCTCGTGGATTCGGAGCGAGGTACGTGTTGGGTTATATGTAATAAGGATCTAAATAGGGGAAAAAACACCTAGAGGGGGGTGAATAGGTGTAAACGCATAAACACTCAAAAAATCGTTGCGATAAAAACCCAATGCGGAAATAAAAATAATACGCAAGATTTTTACGTGGAAAACTCCATCACCGGAGTAAAAAACCACGGGACCGATAACACGGCAGAAATCCACTAGAATTAAAACACGTACAAGGTGGTTTACCGTACACACTTACGACTCAACCTTTTCCATACGCTCCTAGAGGACCCTCTCCGCTCGCTCCGCGACGCTTCTCGAATCCACGATCTGCGCCCAACGCCGAATCCACGGCGTCCAACGTCGAATCCACGACGTCCGACCGAATCCACGGTCTTCACCCAATAGCACCCTTCGAATCCACGAACGTGCCTCGCTCCGAATCCACGAGAGCGGTTGAACCTTGAATCCACAAGGACACGCGAATCCACGCGCCGATTTTTGGGGTAAATCGTTGTTTTGGGTGGTGATGATCCGCCGAATACTTAGATCAAAGATAGATCGGAAATACCATCTAAGTATTCATTAGTTTGATTCAACTCAAGATGTGAGTATGAAAACCTAGAATCAAACTAATCAATATAGATGAAGAAACATAGAGTATTCTCTAATGATTTTCTTTCTTCTCTATATGTGGATCTAGAGCCGTATAAGATGATATATGAAAATGACGGCTATTTTGATTCACAGTGGATTAACCCTAGAAAAAGAATCATAGGGTCTATTTATAGGTTAGAAACCCTAGGAAGGAGATAAGAATCAAAAACCTAACATTTCTGGAGATTTTACGGACGGCGATCCGGATCGGATTAACTGTGATCCGGATCGTCGCAACGAGTCAGGCAATTCCAGAAAAACGAAGGTTCGGGATCCGGATCGAATTGCTTGATCCGGATCGTTCATACAGTTCACCAAACATCAACGTTCGGGATCCGGATTGCGAAGCCTGATCCGGATCGTTCAAGGAAGATGGTAAACTCAGTGTTCGGGATCCGGATCAAGAGAGGCTACGATCCAGATTGAACTGGTGTATGAACGAACCACCTTCGGGATCCGGATCGAACAACCTGATCCGGATCCTGAACATGTCCCAAGTCCAGTTTTTGATTTTTATGCAATGAAAGATTCTTCCAAGTGTTTCTACACTACAAGAAGTATTCGGATCACACAAAATCTTTAGTAAAACATACCTGATCCTTTTGAATTCTTCTTTCTTGAGATTGCGTTAAATGATCCAACTTTCTTCACCTTCAATCTTCAAGACTTGAGACTTTCATGAAACTAGGCCAACTCAAATTCCGTAACAATCTCCCCCTTTGGCGGTTTCGTGACAAAACACAGATCCACTAAAGAAAATTCAAAAAAGATATTTTTGTTGCTATCACCATACAACAAAAATTTACAATGGAGATCCAAAAATTTAAAAACATGAGATAAACTCCTAAAACAGACTCTAGACTTAGACATCTGTACTCTCTGCACAAAGAAATCATTCTTGACAAAAAGAGATCGTTAGATACCTCAAGAATATTTAGCATACAAAACCTAGTACAGAGATAGAGTTTATCTGATCATCATGACATTTGAGAATTCAGATATGTAAGAGAATCATAGTCAAAAACCAACATATCTTCTATGCAATTAAAAACCAAATGTCACAAAATGTTAGTCCAACATCAACTTGTTAGTTATATTACATGCCCAAATAGTTAGTCGAATAGTTAGTCGAGACATGCAAACAATCACAAGATGAAAACCAAAGTTGAAGTTGAAGTGATACTTACCTTGATGTATACAAAATCTTCATCAGCAAGATTTTCACAATCATTGTTCATCAGCAAGATTTTCACAATCATTGTTCAAGTTCCCTTACCTTGATGTTCATTCACATCATCATTGTACCTTGATGCAGTCATCATTGTTCATCATTGATGTATACAAGATCACACTTTTCACAATATCATTGTTCAAGTTCTCTAAACTCTCTCCCCCTTTTTGTCACAAACAAAGCCAAAGTTACCAAAAAAAATCGAAGGAGAGTTAAAAAAATATCAACTAAAATGTTCCGAAAATTTAAGAACTAGAACTAAAAGTGAGTCCTAAAAACTGAAAAACCTGCACAAAAAGATTAAAAATCTGCAAAAGAATAAAAAAGTTCCTGCATAAGAGAATTGTTAGTCAGACGATTCAGGCATCTGAATCTGAGTCAACTGAGGCGGAGTCTTCAGAGCTCGTACAACCCAGCTTTTTCAAAATTCCTTTAAGCATTCCCGAGATCGTAGTACACTCTTGCTTCATCTGATGTATGTCCTTGGACATCTTTCTGAGTTCTAGAGCCATTTTATCTTGTTCTTGTTTTATGGAAGACTCTAGATTTCCCTTTTGGTCAGTTCTTCTGGAAGTTGAAGAACGTTGAGTGACGATTGACGGAGCAGTCTGACCTTCATTCCGAGGAGATCGTCTTGGCAAAAAGGGTGGCTCTCTTGGCACATTCTTTTTCATGGCATGCTGCTTAAGTATTGAGGAAGACTTCAGTAGCTTCCTTTTCTTTAGGTAAATCTTGTTTTCTTCATCAATGCCTTGTTGTACTTCGTCAAGAAATGTGTCCCAATCTTCTTCGTCTTCTGATTCAGTGTCAATTTGAGAAATATTCCATGGGTTCTCTTGACATGGTTCATTTATTTCAATACCTCGAGCTCGTCCAGGTCGTCGAGCAAGTCTTTTTCTTTTTAGGAAAATGGATGAAGAAGTCATCGGTGCTTTTCCTTTTTCCGCAGCAGTAAGCGGAGCCTTTTCCGTTGATGTTTCTGCATGGGCTTTCCCTTTCGATGCAACAGAGGTTTTCTGTGGCGATTCTTCAGGATGTGTTTCATCATCAGATAACTCATCCCAGTTAACTTCATCCTTTTTAGCTCTCTTGGCAGTGTCTCTCGTATGTACCATAGCAGTAAGTAGGAAAACAATCAAAGTGATCACCATTTTGATTACTAGTGCAAAATGTATCCTGTGAAGACCAACTCAAGAACACACGAGAAAATTGTTAATTTCCAAAGATTGAAAGATTGTACCCAAACAATCATAATCATGTAGAGAGACTAAGAATCAAATTAGTTTTGCAAAAGGACTTTTAAAAATAGATCAATTGCATGATTTTCGAAAATCCTTATTATATGCCCTAAAACCGAAATTTTAGAAATCGAAGCCTAAAAATCCGTTAATCAGGAGAATACCTAGCATATAATCAAAACTAATCTACCCAGAGTTCTTATTTCAAAAGAAATTTGATCAAAAACCATCCACAAACAAAGTTGATCCAAGAAATTCATGACGTTTGAGGAAGAAGAGAGAAAAACGATGAAAAAACCGAGATTTTGATCAATAAAACTTACTTGGAGTTGAAGAACTTGAGTTTGAAAGCTTCCAGGAAGGGTGAAATCTAGAGAGAGAGGCTCTGGAAACTTTGGAACAAAAGATTGGAGTAAAAGAAATCAAAAACCCCTTTCGTTATTTATAAAACCTAGCCGCGATCCGGATCAGTTCATAACTGCGATCCGGATCGGCTACCCGCAGTGAGAAACTGCGTTCGGGATCCGGATCGGCAGATACAATCCGGATCGTCAGCCCGCAGAAGAATTCCTGCGTTCGGGATCCGGATCATCTAGCCCGATCCGGATCGGCCCCAACTTTTTCTTTAGAAAATTTCAGAGAAATTCAAGAAAAACCAGAAAAAGATTGTAAGCGCAAATGTGTATCAACTTTAAACAAAAATCATCGTTTCATACAACAAGAATTAGATTATGCCAAATCTATCAATAATATCCAAAAATGAAACGAAAATTTACAAAAATTAAATCCCTTAAAGTTGAACACCTTCAATTACATCTAACTTGATCTTATGAGTAATGCCTTTATCAAATCATCAATTCAGTAAAGAAAATGAAATACAAAGATCAATAGATGTTTGAAATCCCAAATATAATAGATAATGTATCTAGACAATCTGTTGAAGAGAGTGGCTCTTTGAGCATCTTTCTTTAAAAACCCACCTTATACCAACCTTGAAATTTGACAGAGTCAAGTATTTCAATCATGCATTTTGCTTAATCAAAAATTTGAACAACCATGCTTGGTATACATGTGGTAGCTGCACACAATACTCGGACGACCGAGATGGTAGCTCTTTCCTCCATGTGGTGATAGTTTTCACACTCCTCATTGGGATGTAACTCTTTCCACATCTTTTAAGCATTTTACCTTTTCTATGACTCCCCCTCAATTGGCTATCAATTATTTAAGATATAAAGTATTCAACCAAATATTGATCTCGATTTCATACTCGACTAAGCAGTCAAATAAGATAATGACTATACCAAGAGATCATAGAGAGAGAGAAATTGACTTTGATCACTTTAGAAGATGATTTAATTAACATAAATGATCATTGCAACAGTGAAATATTATGATGGCAAAAGCATAATAAATTTCTAAATGTGCGAAAAGATGCAATTAAAGTCAATTATGATCTATGCTCAATTAATGTCCTATGAACAAACATAGATAATGAACAAAACAAAAACAAATACAAAACCTATCCAAAGCAAAGATTTCAAAAAGAAGATTATTTCAAGGAAAGCATCCCAATTGCTTTTCGTAAATGAATAAAACGTTTTTGATCCAAAGGTTTTGTTAGAATGTCAGCTAATTTATCCTCAGTTGAAATATATGAGAGTTGTAGAGTATTTGATTCAACTAGCTCTCTAAGAAAATGATATCTAAGTTCAATATGTTTTGTTCTAGAGTGCAACACAGGGTTTTTAGAAATGTTAATTGCACTAGTGTTGTCACAAAGTATTGTTACCGAAGATGCTGAAATGCGGAAGTCGCTCAATACGCTTTTCATCCAAATGAGTTGAGTTGAGCAACTTCCAGCTGAAATGTATTCCGCTTCGGCAGTCGAGAGTGCTATGCAGTTCTGCTTTTTACTGTGCCATGCAACAAGGCAATGGCCAAGATAGAAGCATGCACCACTCGTGCTTTTCCGATCATCCACTGATCCTGCCCAATCGGCATCTGAGTATCCAACAATATCCAAACTTGTTCCCATAGGATACCAAATTCCGAAATTAATTGATCCTTTGATATACCGGATGATCCTTTTCACCGCTTTCAGGTGAACCTCCTTTGGTGCTGATTGATATCTTGCGCAAATCCCAACACCAAAAGATATATCCGGGCGACTAGCCGTGAGGTAAAGTAGACTTCCAATCATACTTCGATACAGTTTCTCGTCTACATTCTCACTATGTGATTCACTTCCAAGTCCCTTGTGGCTAGTTCCCATTGGAGTCGGAAAATCTTTACAATTTTCTAGATCAAACTTTTTGACCAACTCCATTGCATACTTGGATTGACTCAAGTGAATACCTTCATCATTTTGTTTAATTTGCAATCCAAGGAAATAAGTCAATTCGCCCATCATGGACATCTCAAATTCGCTTTCCATGGTCTCCGCGAATTTAGAAGCATCGTTATCTCTTGTTGCGCCAAATACAATGTCATCGACATAGATTTGTGTTACAATGAAATTGCTTTGATAATGCTTCACAAAGAGAGTCCTATCAGCTCCCCCTCGAGTATAGCCCTTCTCCAAAAGGTGCTTTGTTAACCTTTCGTACCATGCTCGCGGTGCTTGTTTCAGACCGTAAAGAGCCTTTTTCAAACGAAAAACATGGTTAGGTTGTTTATGATCTACAAAAACTTTCGGTTGAGCCACATAAACTTCCTCATTTAAAAACCCATTTAGAAATGCGCTCTTAACGTCCATTTGAAATAATTTGATTTTAAAATGACAAGCAATAGCAAATAGTATACGAATGGACTCGAGTCTAGCTACAGGGGCGAATGTTTCATCAAAGTCTATACCTTCTACTTGAGAATAGCCTTGGGCAACTAATCGTGCCTTGTTCCTGATGATAGTACCATCCTCATTTTTCTTGTTCTTGAAGATCCATTTGGTACCTATCACATTGTGTTGCTTTGGAGGCTTTGTTAATTCCCAGACTTTGTTTCGCTCAAATTGATGGAGCTCTTCCTGCATTGCTTTAATACAGTAGTCATCCTGAAGAGCTTCATCTATGTTCTTTGGTTCGATTAAAGATACGTAGCAAGCGAATCCACAAACCAACTGCCTCCGAGTTCTGACTCCTTCTTGTGGATCTCCAATAATATTCTATTCCGGATGATCCTTGGAGATTCGTAACGTTTGTTGAAACGGAGTACTCGGAGATATATGAGATGATTCCTGCACATCAGATAAACTAGAAGAACCATTAGATGCATCATTAATATTGGAAGTATTATTATGAGAAGATGCACTAGCAGGAGAATCATCATCTAGAGAGATATCGAGGGTAGATTTTCCAGTTTCAAAGTGAAAAGCTTCATCTACTTTAACATTTATAGATTCTACGATCGTCTTAGATTCAATGTTAAATACTCGATATGCTCTGCTATTCGTAGAATAACCCAAAAAGATCCCTTCATCACTTCGAGAGTCAAACTTTCCAAGATTTTCACGGTCACGTAAAATGTAACATCGACTCCCGAAGACACGAAAATATTTAATATTGGGTTTTCTACTAAACCACAGCTCATATGGTGTATTTAAAGTTCCTGGGCGCAAGTAAACTCTATTAATGACATAGACAGCGGTGTTCACGGCTTCAGCCCAAAAATGTAGCGGTAAATTCCGGCTATGAAGCATCACACGCGCCATCTCTTGAACAACCCTGTTCTTGCGCTCAACAACACCATTCTGCTGAGGTGTATAGGGTGCCGAGAATTCATGTTTAATTCCATTTGAAGTGCAAAAATCAATGAATTTTGAATTTATGAATTCTCCACCTCTATCACTTCTAACACGAATGATCTTTTCATTCTTTTCAATCATAATACGATGGCAAATCTCATGAAAAGAGTCAAACGTATCAGCTTTCTCTTTTAAAAATGCTACCCAAGAAAACCGAGAGAAATCATCAACCAATAAAAAAATGTACCATTTACCTCCCAAAGATGGTTGACGGGTCGGCCCCATTAAGTCCATGTGCAAAAGTTCCAAGGGCCGTTTTGTACCAACGTGGTTCAAGTTCTTGTGTGCAGTCCTAGACTGTTTTCCCTTTTGGCAACCACCACACACAATGTTTTGTTTAAATAAAAGCTTTGGAACCCCCTTGACCACGTCCTTGCTTGAAATTCTAGTAAGTTCCTTAAAATTTAAGTGACCTAGCCTTTCATGCCAAAGAGTTTCATTATTCAAAGCGGCTAAGTTACAATTTTCAGAAAATTTATTAGGAACAACATAACAATTGTTTTCAGATCTAACCCCTTTTAAAAAGAAGACATGGTCCTTATCAGTTACAACGCATTCAACAGATGAAAAGTTAACTGAAAAACCATTGTCGCAAAGTTGACTTATGCTTATGAGGTTAGTCTTAAGGCCATCAACAAATAAGACGTTTTTCAAAATTGGGCCATCTGGAATAGCTACCGTCCCTTTTCCAATAATTTTGGAAGATCGACCGTCTCCGAAAACAACGTGTCCTCCGGAGATTTTCTCAAGATTTTGAAAACTATTTTTGTCACCGGTCATGTGACGGGAACACCCGCTATCCAGATACCAAGACGAACTATCATATGCATGCAAGGAAACATTGGAAACAAGACAAGGGAAAATTTCACCTTTGCGCACCCAAACCCTTTTGGAGTGCGTCGGTAATGGTCGTGAAGTTATATGCCTAGGTGAAGGCGTCTTGTTATAGCGATTGTTGTTCCTTGATGAGATCGTCTTGCGCGATGAACTACCAAGTCTCTTTTCATTTGAAAAGTTTTGCTTTGATTTTCGGGGAGGAGCCTTTTTGGTAGTTGTTGCAAGAGGTCCTTGAGATGAGCGTTCGACTCCCGTCTTGCAATATCTTCTTATGTGCCCTGAAACACCACAACGAAAACATACCTTAGATCTTGACGATCCCAAAGAGGATGAAGTAGGTTTGTTGTCGTTGTTTGTCTTGAATTCCGATGTCGGAGGAGGAGATACCGACTGAGGCACAAAAACTGTCTCACTCGAACTTGGACTGTTTCCAGTTTGAGTGTATCCGAGGCCGAACCTATTTGATTGACCAAGACCAAGAAGTCTATCCAACTTACTCCTTCCTGAAGAGAATCGCTGTAAGTCATTCTTGAGTTGGAAAATGGTCTTTGTCATTTCCAGGTTATCCTGTCGAGCCTCGTTGTAGAGCTTTGAGAAGTGATTCGTGTTATCCACCAGATTTGTATGTTCCTTCTCAAGTTGCTCATTGGACTCTTGAAGGGAAGCATTTGCCTTTATCAGGTTTTCCCTTTCCACTTCAAGAGCGTTTGAGAGAGAAGTCGCTCTTTTTGCTTCTTCTTCGAGATCGTGCACTCTCCCTCTCAAACTCTTGTTTTGCTTAGCCACTTTCTTTGAGTCCCTCAAAAGTCTGTGGTAGGCTAGAGCAAAATCTTCACCTTCCGAATCATCCGATTCGTTGTCCGTAGCATTCTTTTCAACAGTGGAGTTGGACAACGACTCGGATGTACTTGCCATAAAGCACATGAAGGGTGAAGATACGGACGCGTGGAATGCGGCGGAGCTCTTTTCTTCATCACTCGAAGACGACTCATTTGACGTTGAGTTGTCATCCCAAGTGACGACTTGCATCGCCTTCTTCTTTGCCGGATACTTGTTAGGACATTCCGTTGCAATGTGGCCATAGCCTCGACATTTGAAGCATTGTAGTTGTCCTTCTGAACTTTTCTTATCCTTTGAGAAGTTCTCTTGCTTTCTTGACTTGTAACCTGAAGTACCCTTGCCTTTGTTCGACTTTCCGAAGGATGGAGATTTGCTTGAATTACCCCTTCGAAAATTGCGGCGAAACTTCCTTGTCAAGAGAGCGAGCTGCTTCTCAAATTCCTCCATAGAAAGGTTCTCGTCATCGTCTGAGGAGGACGTATCCGCGTCTTCTTCCTTAGTTGTTTTCAACGCATAACCTGAAGACTTAGAAGTGGATGCCTTTCCAGAAGAATTGTTAGTAGTAAATGTCATTTCATAAGTTTGTAATGAACCAACTAATTCTTCTACACGTATTTCGTCCGGGTGTTTAATAGTTTCAATGGCAGTAACCTTTGGGCGAAATCGTTCAGGAAGAGTTCTTAAGATCTTTCTTACAATCTTAAATTCTGGAATCTTCTCTCCCAGATTAGCACATGAGTTTACGATGTCTTGCAATCGTGTATAGTAGTCCGTGAAAGATTCATTTTCTGCCATTAAGATAGAGTCAAACTTGCTCGTAAGCATTTGCAGTTTCTGAATCTTCACGAGGTTAGTTCCCTCATGTGTAACCTGAAGAACATCCCAGATTTCTTTCGCAGTCTCACATGCCGAGACGCGAGAGAATTCAGTTTGAGATAAGGCATTAAAGATAGCATTAATCCCCTTGCCATTGTAAGAAGATGAATCTAACTCTTCCTTGGTCCATTTCGACCTAGGTTTTAAGGTGTGAACATCACCAATAAATTCTGTTGGATTAGTCCATCCTAATTCAATCGATTGCCACACCCGTTCGTCGATGGAAATTAAAAAGGCTTTCATCCGTACTTTCCAGTACGCATAATTTGTTCCATCGAAGAACGGGGGTCGGTTGATGTTTCCACCTTCAACCATTGTTTACAACCCTATTCCCTCTCTGATACCACTTGTTGGGTTATATGTAATAAGGATCTAAATAGGGGAAAAAACACCTAGAGGGGGGTGAATAGGTGTAAACGCATAAACACTCAAAAAATCGTTGCGATAAAAACCCAATGCGGAAATAAAAATAATACGCAAGATTTTTACGTGAAAAACTCCATCACCGGAGTAAAAAACCACGGGACCGATAACACGGCAGAAATCCACTAGAATTAAAACACGTACAAGGTGATTTACCGTACACACTTACGACTCAACCTTTTCCATACGCTCCTAGAGGACCCTCTCCGCTCGCTCCGCGACGCTTCTCGAATCCACGATCTGCGCCCAACGCCGAATCCACGACGTCCAACGTCGAATCCACGACGTCCGACCGAATCCACGGTCTTCACCCAATAGCACCCTTCGAATCCACGAACGTGCCTCGCTCCGAATCCACGAGAGCGGTTGAACCTTGAATCCACAAGGACACGCGAATCCACGCGCCGATTTTTGGGGTAAATCGTTGTTTTGGGTGGTGATGATCCGCCGAATACTTAGATCAAAGATAGATCGGAAATACCATCTAAGTATTCATTAGTTTGATTCAACTCAAGATGTGAGTATGAAAACCTAGAATCAAACTAATCAATATAGATGAAGAAACATAGAGTATTCTCTAATGATTTCCTTTTTTCTCTATATGTGGATCTAGAGCCGTATAAGATGATATATGAAAATGACGGCTATTTTGATTCACAGTGGATTAACCCTAGAAAAAGAATCATAGGGTCTATTTATAGGTTAGAAACCCTAGGAAGGAGATAAGAATCAAAAACCTAACATTTCTGGAGATTTTACGGACGGCGATCCGGATCGGATTAACTGTGATCCGGATCGTCGCAACGAGTCAGGCAATTCCAGAAAAACGAAGGTTCGGGATCCGGATCGAATTGCTTGATCCGGATCGTTCATACAGTTCACCAAACATCAACGTTCGGGATCCGGATTGCGAAGCCTGATCCGGATCGTTCAAGGAAGATGGTAAACTCAGTGTTCGGGATCCGGATCAAGAGAGGCTACGATCCAGATTGAACTGGTGTATGAACGAACCACCTTCGGGATCCGGATCGAACAACCTGATCCGGATCCTGAACATGTCCCAAGTCCAGTTTTTGATTTTTATGCAATGAAAGATTCTTCCAAGTGTTTCTACACTACAAGAAGTATTCGGATCACACAAAATCTTTAGTAAAACATACCTGATCCTTTTGAATTCTTCTTTCTTGAGATTGCGTTAAATGATCCAACTTTCTTCACCTTCAATCTTCAAGACTTGAGACTTTCACGAAACTACGCCAACTCAAATTCTGTAACAGTACGTTCGTGGATTCGAGACGTGCTACTGGGTGAAGACCGTGGATTCGGTCAGACGTCGTGGATTCGACGTTGGACGCCGTGGATTCGGCGTTGGACGTAGATCGTGGATTCGAGAAGCGTTGCGGAGCGAGCGGAGAAGATCAACTAGGAGCGTATGGAAAAAGGTTGAGTCGTCTGTGAATACGGTATATCACCTTTGTACGTGTTATAATTCTAGTGTGATTTCACCGTGTTATCGGTCCCGTGGTTTTTTACTCCGGTTTGGAGTTTTCCACGTAAAAATCTTGCGTGTAATTTTTTATTTCCGCATTGGGTTTTATTGCGCAACGATTTTTGAGTGTTTAAACGTTTACACCTATTCACCCCCCTCTAGGTGTTTTTTTCCCTATTTAGATCCATATTATACATAACCCGACAAGTGGTATCAGAGCGGGAATAGGGTTGTAAACAATGGCTGAAGGTGGAAACATCAACAGACCTCCGTTCTTCGATGGAACAAATTATGCGTACTGAAAAGTGCGGATGAAAGCTTTTCTTATTTCCATCGACGAACGGGTGTGGCAATCTATCGAGTTTGGATGGTCAAATCCAACTAAAGTTATTGTTGATGTTCACACCATCAAACCTAGGTCGAAATTGACCAAGGAAGAGATAGACTTATCTTCTTACAATGGCAAAGGAATCAATGCTTTATTTAATGCCTTGTCTCAAACTGAATTCTCTCGCGTCTCGGCATGTGAGACTGCGAAAGAAATCTGGGATGTTCTTCAAGTTACACATGAGGGAACTAACCTTGTGAAGATTCAAAAGCTGCAAATGCTTACGAGCAGATTTGACTCTATTTTCATGGCAGAAAATGAATCATTCACAGACTACTATACACGATTGCAAGACATCGTAAACACATGTGCTAACTTGGGAGAGAAGATTCCAGAATTTAAAATTGTAAGAAAGATCTTAAGAACTCTTCCTGAAAGATTTCGTTCCAAGGTTACGGCCATTGAAACTATTAAACACCCGGACGAAATTCATGTAGAAGAATTAGTTGGTTCATTACAAACATATGAAATGACATTTCCTACTAACTATTCTTCTGGAAAAGCATCTACTTCTAAGTCTTCAGGTTTTGCGTTGAAAACTACAAAAGAAGAAGACGCGGATTCATCCTCCTCAGGCGATGACGAGAACCTATCTATGGAGGACTTTGAGAAGCAGCTTGCTCTCTTGACAAGAAATTTTCGCCGAAACTTTCGAAGGGGTAATTCAAGTAAAACTTCATCCTCCGGAAAGTGGAAGAAAGGCAAAGGTTTTTCAAGCCAAAAGTCAAGAAAGCAAAAAAGTTTTTCAAAGGATAAGAAAAGCCTAGAAGGACAAGTCCAATGCTTCAAGTGCCGAGGATACGGCCATATCTCAACGGAGTGTCCAAATAAGAATCCGTCCAAGAAGAAGGCGATGCAAGCCGTCACTTGGGATGACACCTCAACGACAAATGAGTCATCTTCAAGTGATGAAGAGAACAACGCAACGGCATTCCACGCGTCCACATCTTCACCCTTCATATGCTTAATGGCAAGTACATCCGATTCATTGTCCAACTTCTCCCAGGTTGAAAAAACTGCAACGGACGATGAATCGAGTAACTCTGAAGGTGAAGATTTTGCTCTAGCCTACCACAGACTTTTGAGAGATTCAAAGAAACTGGCTAAGCAAAACAAGAGTTTGAGAGGGAGATTGCAGGATCTCGAAGAAGAAGCAAAAACGGCAACTTCTCTCTCAAACGCTCTTGAAGTGGAAAGGGATAGTCTGATCAAAGTAAATGTTTCCCTTCAAGAGTCCAATGAGCATTTCGAGAAGAATTATGTAGATATGGTGAACAATGCGAATTACTTCCTGAAGCTCTACGGCGAGGCTCGACAGGAAAAAATGGAAATGACAGAGACCATTTTCCAACTCAAGGATGATTTAAAGCAATTTTCTTCTGGAAGGAGTAAGTTGGATAAGATGCTTGGTCTTGGTCAAACAAACAAATTCGGCCTCGGATACAATCAAACTGAAGACAATTTTAGTTCGGTTGGGACAGTCTTTGTGCCCCAGTCGGTATCTCCTCTTCCGACACCGGAATTGACGACAAACAACGACAACAAACCTACTTCACCCTCTTCGGGATCGTCAAGCACAAAGATATGTTTTTGTTGTGGTTATACAGGGCACATAAGAAGAAATTGCAAGAATGGAGCGATAAGATCAAATCAAGCACATCTTGCAACTACTACCAATGAGTTCATTTCCCGCAAATCAAAGAAGGATCCTTCAAAAGGAAAGAACATTGGTAGTACATCAAACAAGACGACGACGTCAAGCAAAAGCGATGGATCAATCAAGACGCTTTCACCAAAGGTATCAACTTCACAATCATTTCCGACGTACTCCAAAATTCAAAAGGTTTGGGTACGCAAAGGTGAAATCTTCCCTTGTCTTGTTGTTCATACTTCTTTACATGCTTATGACAACTCGTCTTGGTATCTGGAGAGTGGATGTTCTCGTCACATGACCGGTGACAAAAACTGTTTTCAAACTTTAGAGAAAATCTCCGGAGGACATGTTGTTTTCGGAGACGGTCGTTCTTCTAAAATTGTTGGAAAAGGAACAATCGCTATTCCAGAAGGCCCTGTTTTGAATAATGTTTTATTTGTTGAAGGCCTAAAGACTAACCTCATTAGTATAAGTCAACTTTGTGACAATGGGTTCTCAGTTAATTTTTCTTCTGTAGAATGTGTTGTAACTGATAAGGACCAGGTATTCTTTTTAAAAGGGGTTAGATCGGAAAATAATTACTATGTTGTTTCAAACAAAGTTTCTGAAAAATGTAACCTAGTTTCTTTGGATAATGAAACTGTTTGGCATGAAAGACTAGGTCACATGAATTTTAAAGAACTAGCAAGGATTTCAAATAAGGACGTGGTTAAGGGGGTTCCTAAACTTTTATTTAAAGAAAACATTGTGTGTGGTGGTTGTCAAAAGGGAAAACAATCAAGAGTTGCACACAAGAACTTGAACCACGTCGGTACCAAACGGCCCTTGGAATTACTGCATATGGATTTAATGGGGCCGATTCGTCAACCATCTTTGGGAGGTAAATCGTATATTTTCCTTTTGGTTGATGATTTCTCCAGGTATTCATGGGTGACTTTTCTAAAAGAGAAAGCGGATACTTTCGACTCTTTTCATGAGCTTTGTCATCGTATTATGAATGAAAGAAATGAAAAGATCGTTCGTGTTAGAAGTGATAGAGGTGGAGAATACATTAATTCTAAATTCATTGATTTTTGCACTTCCAATGGGATAAAACATGAATTCTCAGCACCCTATACACCTCAGCAGAATAGTGTTGTCGAGCGCAAAAACAGGGTTATTCAAGAGATGGCACGTGTTATGCTTCATAGCCGGAATTTACCGTTATATTTTTGGGCTGAAGCTGTGAACACTGCTGTCTATGTAATTAATCGAGTGTATTTGCGCCCTGGAACTTTAAATACACCATATGAGCTGTGGTTTAGTAGAAAACCGAATATCAAATATTTTCGTATCTTTGGGAGTCGATGTTTCATTCTGCGTGATCGCGAAAACCTTGGTAAGTTCGACTCTCGAAGCGACGAAGGGATTTTCATGGGTTATTCTACTAACAGTAGAGCATATCGGGTATTTAACTTGGAATCTAAAACGATGATAGAATCTATAAATGTTAAAGTAGATGAAGCTTTCCACTTTGCATCTAATAAATCTACCCTTGATACGTCTCTAGATGATGATACTCCTGTAAATGCATCTTCTCGTAATAATTCTTTCAATAAAGGTGATGCATCTAATGGTTCTTCAAGTGTATCTAATGTGCAGGAATTATCACATGTACCTCCGATTACTCCGTTACCGCAAACGTTACGCATCTCCAAGGATCATCCGGAATCTAACATTATTGGAGACCCACAAGAAGGAGTTAGAACTCGGAGACTGTTGGTTTGTGGAGTCGCATGCTACGTCTCCATGATTGAACCAAAGAACATCGATGAAGCTCTTCAGGATGACTACTGGATTGAAGCTATGCAGGAAGAGCTCCATCAGTTCGAACGAAACAAAGTCTGGGAATTAACAAAGCCTCCGAAGCAACACAACGTGAGTGGTACTAAATGGATTTTCAATAATAAGAAGAACGAGGATGGTACCATCATCAGGAATAAAGCACGCTTAGTTGCTCAAGGCTACTCTCAAATAGAAGGTATAGACTTTGATGAAACGTTCGCCCCGGTAGCTAGACTCGAGTCAATTCGTATTTTATTCGCTATTGCTTGTCATTTTAAAATCAAACTCTTTCAAATGGACGTCAAGAGCGCATTTTTAAATGGGTTTTTAAATGAGGAAGTTTATGTGGCTCAACCGAAAGGTTTTGTAGACTGTAAACAAACTAACCATGTTTTTTGTTTGAAAAAGGCTCTTTACGGTCTAAAACAAGCACCGCGAGCGTGGTACGAAAGGCTAACAAAGCACCTATTGGAAAAGGGCTACACTCGAGGGGGAGCAGACCGGACTCTCTTTGTGAAGCATTATCAGGATAATTTCATTATAGCACAAATCTATGTCGATGACATTGTATTTGGTGCAACTAGAGACAATGATGCTTCTAAATTCGCTGAAACCATGGAAAGCGAATTTGAGATGTCCATGATGGGGGAACTGACATACTTTCTTGGATTGCAAGTAAAACAAAATGAAGAAGGCATTCATCTATGTCAATCCAAGTATGCAAAGGAGTTGGTAAAGAAATTCGGATTAGAAGATTCTAAAGATTTTTCGACTCCTATGGGAACTAGAAATAAGGGATTAGGAAGTGAATCTCTTAGTGAGAGTGTAGACGAGAAGCTCTGTCGCAGCATGATAGGAAGTCTACTCTATCTTACAGCTAGTCGCCCGGATATATCCTTTAGTGTTGGGATTTGCGCGAGATATCAATCAGCACCAAAGGAGGTTCACCTGAAAGCGGTGAAAAGGATCATCCGGTACATCAAAGGAACTTTGAATTTCGGAATTTGGTATCCTATGGGAACAACGCTTGACATTATAGGATATTCAGATGCCGATTGGGCAGGATCTGTGGATGATCGGAAGAGCACGAGTGGTGCATGTTTTTATCTTGGCCATTGCCTTGTTGCATGGCATAGTAAAAAGCAAAACTGCATTGCACTCTCGACTGCCGAAGCGGAATATATTTCAGCAGGTAGTTGTTCAACCCAACTCATTTGGATGAAAAGTGTGTTGAGCGACTTCCGAATTTCAGCAACTTCGGTAACAATTATTTGTGACAACACAAGTGCTATAAACATTTCAAAAAACCCTGTGTTGCACTCGAGAACAAAACACATTGAACTTAGATATCATTTTCTAAGAGAGCTAGTTGAATCAAATATTCTTCAAATTTCCTACATTTCAACTAAAGATCAATTGGCTGACATTTTAATAAAACCTTTGGATTCAAAACGTTTTATTCATTTGCGTAAAGCAATTGGAATGCTTTCCTTGAAATAACCTCTTTTTGAAACTTTTGCTTAGGTTAGGTTTTGTTTTGTGTTTTTGTTCATATATCTATGTTTGTACATAGAACATTAATTGAGCATGTGTATTATTGACTTTAATAGCATCTTTTCGTTTATTTACAAATTTATTATGCTTTGGATATCATAATAATTCATTTGATGCAATGATCATTTATGTCAATTAAATCATCTTTGTTTTGATCAAAGTCAATTTCTCTCTCAAATGATCTCTTGGTTTAGTTTTTATCTTATTTGACAATTAAGTCGAGTATGAAATTGAGATCAATTTTTGGTTGAATACTTTATATTTTAAATAATTGATAGCCATTTGAGGGGGAGTCAAAGAAAAAGTGTTATGCTCAAAGATGTGGAAAGAGTTACATCCCAATGAGGAGTGTGAAAACTACCACCACATGGAGGAAAGAGCTACCACCTCGGTCGTCCGAGTACTGTGTGCAGCTACCACATGTATACCAAGCATGGTTGTTCGAGTTGATTAAATAAAATGCTTTTTGGAATACTTGACTCTGTCAAATTCCAAGGTTGGTATAAGGTGGAGATTTTATTGAAAGATGCTCAAGGAGCCACTCCTTACTATAATTTGACTAGATAAATTATCTAACTTATCTGGGATTTCAAACATCTATTGATCTTGGTATTTCATTTTCTTTACCAAATTGATGATTTGATAAAGGCATTACTCATAAGATCATGTTAGATGTGATTGAAGTTGTTCAACTTTAAGGGATTTAATTTTTATAAATTTTCGTTTCAATTTTTGGATAGTATTGATAGATTTTGCATAATCTATTTCTTGTTGTATGAAACGATAATTTTCATTTAAAGTTGATACACAAAAGTGCTTATATACTTTTTCTGGATTTTGTGGAATTTTTCTGAATTATTCTGAAGATGCCGATCCGGATCCCGAACGCAGGTATTTCCTGCGGGTAGCCGATCCGGACTGAATTCACGATCCGATCCGGATCGCGGCTAGGGTTTTATATAGAACAAAAGGGTTTTGATTTCTTTTTACTTCAATCTTTTGTTCCTAAGTCTCCAGAGCTTCTCTCTCTAGAATTCATCCATTTTGGAGGCTTCCAAACTCAAGTTCTTCGATTCTAAGTAAGTTTTCTTGATCAAAATCTCGGTTTTTCACAGCTTTTCATGTTTTTCCTCAAAACGTGATGAAAATTTTGTATCTTTTTCGTTTTGGATTGGTTTTTGATCAAATTTCTTTCGAAATAAGAACTCTGGCTAGATTAGTTTTGATTATATGCTAGGTATTCTCCTGATTAACGGATTTTTAGGCTTCGATTTCTAAAAATTCGGTTTTAGGGCATATAATAGGAATTTTTGAAAATCATGGGATTGATCTATTTTTAAAATTCTTTTTGGAAAACTAATTTGATTCTTAGTCTCTCTACACGATAATGATTGTTTAGGTACAATTTTTCCAATTTTTGAAAGTAAACAATTTCTCGTGTTCTTGAGTTGTTGCTCACAGATTCTTGAGTTTGAATAGCAAAATGGTGATCACTTGGGTAATCTTCCTTCTCTCTGCTATGGTGCACACGAGAGCGACTAACAAGCCCAAAAGGGCGAAGAAAGCTCGGGACAATTTGGAGACCGAGATCGAAACCGAAACAGATTCCATTGATTGGGAAGAGCTTCAGGTTGAAGCAACTGCTCCCACTGCTTCGAAAGGGAAAGCCCCTGCAGAAACGTCAAAGGCAAAGGCTCCGCCTACCGCCGCTGAAAAAGGGAAAGCCCCCATGGAAACAAGCCCGATAAAGCCAAAGAGAAAGAGTGTTGCAAGAAAGAGAGGGAGTGCTCGAGGAATATCCATTGAGGAGCCACTTGCTAGCCAGCCTCCTTCACAAGATTTTGTTAGCTCTGCAAGGATCAAGGATTTTGACAAAAGGGAGTGCATTGGCGAAAGACATGTCAATGTCAAAGCACTGAAGGAACGATCTACACTCTTTGGGACTCTGTATGACCAGACAGGTCTTGGCCCCATTTGTAATTTCCCGGAGTCCACTGGGTATTGTCTTCATTCGGTAAGAATGTTTTATCAAAATGCTTCAAGTCTAATTGATCAGGAGGACGGACGTCGGGAATTTCAAACATCGGTTAAAAATGTCAAGATCAAAGTCACACCTCAACTGATTGGAGAGGTGTTAGGGATGAAGGCCAGAGTTGATGGACCTCATTATCTGAAAAGTCAAATCTTCTCCACCAACTCCTGGAGAGTGGTAGTTAATGGAATTTGTCTTCCAGATACTCTGTCGACAGGAAATTCCGTCTTTTCAAAAGAGCTTCGACCGGAGTATCGCTATGCGAACTTCATTGTTTGCTATAACATTCTTCCAAACATGAATACAAAGGTTCTTCGATGGGACAGGATGTTATTTCTTTATCTTCTTGGAAACCCCGCAGCGGGAATGGGAGCAAATTAAACATTCCTTACCTCATCTGGTCAAGGATGGCACGCTATGTGGAACATCCTCACCCTACAGAGAGACTCCCCTATCCTATGATAATTATGCGCATCTTTCGGAAATTTAAAGTTGACACAAGTGCGAGCTCCTACATGCACAGTCTAGGAACAATCAATGAAACGACAATAGTGAAGTCTCTCTCCACTAAACAAGATGAGCCCCCATCACCTCCTCGCCGACGAAGAGCACAACCTCAAGCAACAACCTCTGCACCGCAAGCAACACCTCCAGTCCCACCAGCACATGCAGCAAAACAAGCACCTCCATCAACTTCCGATGATGATGCATCGGTTACCTCAATCTATAAAGAACAACAGCGTCTCTCCAACGAGCAAGAACGCATGTCTAACAAGTTCGTTGAGATGAAAGAGGATCTTAGAGAGGTTAAGAAAGAGCAAGCTTCAATGAACAAGCGCATCAAGAAAATATTTCAGAAGCTAGGATGCATCAGTTCTGAGGATTCTGAATAATGTTTTATTCTAATCTTCTCTTTTGCAGGTTTTTCTGTTTTTCCCTCTTAAGTTCTCTGAATTTTGAAACTATTTTAACTCTTCCTTCTTTCGTAATTTTGGCTAACTTTAGTGACAAAAAGGGGGAGAGAAGTATAAACAATGATACAATGTTACTTTACAATGCTTGAGACTATGAGAAACATGAAAGGTAAGTATAATCTCAACTTGAAGGTAAGTATCACAACTTTTGGTTTTGTATTGTGATTGCATGCATGTCTCGACTAACTATTCGACTAACTATTTGGGCATGTAATATTACTAACAAGTTGTTTGATTACTAACAAAGTTATGACATTTTGAATTTTATTGCTTAGAAGATATGTCGATGTTTGATTGTGATCTTATTACATATCTGAATTCGTGAATGTCATGGTGAGTATAAACTCTATCTCTGCTAGGTTTTGAATGCTAAATATTCTTGAGGTATCTAACGATCTCTTTTGTCAAGGATGATTTCTTTTTGCAGAGAGTGCAGATGTCTAAGTCTAGAGTCTGTTTTAGGAGTTTATCTCATGTATTTAATTTTGGATCTCCATTGTAAATTTTTGTTGTATGGTGATAGCAACAAAAATATCTTTTTGAATTTTCTTAAGTGGATATGTGTTTTGTCACGAAACCGCCAAAGGGGGAGATTGTTAAGGAATTTGTTTTGGCGCATTTCGTGAAAGTATTAAGTCTTGAAGATTGAAGATGAAGAAGTTTGTTAAGGAATTTGTTTTGGCGCATTTCGTGAAAGTATTAAGTCTTGAAGATTGAAGATGAAAAAGTTTGGATCATATAACTCAATCTCAAGAAAGAAGAATTCAAAAGGATCAGGTACGTTTAACTAATAAATTTTGGTGATCCGAATACTTCTTATAGTGTAGAAACACTTGGATGAATTTTTAATTGCATAAAAATCAAAAACTGGACATGGGACATGTTCAGGATCCGGATCAGACACGGCAGTCCGGATCCCGAAGGGTGTTGGTTCATACGCAAATCCAATCCGGATCCAAGCCATTTCTGATCCGGATCCCGAACATTGGTTTTTGCTGAAATGTATGAACAGTCCGGATCAGGCATTTCAATCCGGATCCCGAACCTTTGTTTTTCTGGAAATTGGCTGTTTCGTTACAATAGTCCGGATCGCCGTAAATCCGATCCAGATCGTCGTCCTGTAAAATTCCAAAAAAGGTTAGTTTTTTATTCTTATCCTCTTCCAACAGTTTCTAACCTATAAATAGGCCCTATGATTCATTTTCTAGGGCAAGCCGAATAAATCAAAATACGGCCATAAAAAGAAGAATCCACCTATAGAGAAGAAAGGAAATCAATAGATTTAATCCTATGTTTCTTCATCTATATTGATTGATTTGATTCTAGGTTTTCATACTCAGATTTTGAGTAGAATCAAATTAATGAATACTTAGATGGTATTTCCGATCTATTTCTAATCTAAGTATTCGGCGGATCATCACCACCCAAAAAACAACGATTTCCCCAAAATCGGCGCGTGGACTCGCGTGGACTTGTGGATTCAAGGTGCAACCGCTCTCGTGGATTCGGAGCGAGGTACGTTCATGTCTTCGAGATGTGCTACTGGGTGAAGACCGTGGATTCGGTCAGACGTCGTGGATTCGACGTTGGACGTCGTAGATTCGGCGTTGGACGCAGATCGTGGATTCGAGAAGCGTTGCGGAGCGAGCGGAGAAGATCAACTAGGAGCGTATAGAAAAAGGTTGAGTCATCTGTGAGTACGGTATATCACCTTTTTACATGTTATAATTCTAGTGGATTTCACCGTGTTATCGGTCCCGTGGTTTTTTACTCCGGTTTGGAGTTTTCCACGTAAAAATCTTGCGTGTTATTTTTTATTTCCGCATTGGGTTTTATTGCGCAACGATTTTTGAGTGTTTAAACGTTTACACCTATTCACCCCCCTCTAGGTGTTTTTTCCCCTATTTAGATCCATATTATACATAACCCGACAAGTGGTATCAGAGCGGGAATAGGGTTGTAAATAATGGCTGAAGGTGGAAACATCAACAGACTCCCGTTTTTCGATGGAACAAATTATGCCTACTGGAAAGTACGGATGAAAGCATTTCTTATTTCCATCGACGAACGGGTGTGGCAATCTATCGAGTTAGGATGGTCAAATCCAACTGAAGTTATTGTTGATGTTCACACCATCAAACCTAGGTCGAAATGGACCAAGGAAGAGATAGACTTATCTTCTTACAATGGCAAATGAATCAATGCTTTATTTAATGCCTTGTCTCAAACAGAATTCTCTCGCGTCTCGGCATGTGAGACTGCGAAAGAAATCTGGGATGTTCTTCAAGTTACACATGAGGGAACTAACCTTGTGAAGATTCAAAAGCTGCAAATGCATACGAGCAGATTTGACTCTATTTTCATGGCAGAAAATGAATCATTCACAGACTACTATACACGATTGCAAGACATCGTAAACACATGTGCTAACTTGGGAGAGAAGATTCCAGAATTTAAAATTGTAAGAAAGATCTTAAGAACTCTTCCTGAAAGATTTCGTTCCAAGGTTACGGCCATTGAAACTATTAAACACCCGGACTGTCACGCCCCGGGTGAAAACCAGAACCCGGGCCCGTCTACAGATCCGCCGTGCACGCAGAATTTCCCGCGTACACGAAGCGCCAACTACCTGCTCAGATATAAGAGATAATAATATAAGAGCAATAAAACAGAGCTTAACTAAAAACTGATACATCTCAGACTGAAGCTGGAAATAAAATACAATACATCTGTATAAATGATACATCTGTCTCTCCCAGCTCACCAAAATAAAAACAACCTGCTGGCAAAAGCCAGTCCCAAAAGTAAAGGTACAACCGTCTGAGGAAACATGGGTACATCAACAGTCCAGCTAACCCGCTCATCCTGCCTCGAGATCTATCTACTCAACCGTCCTCTCTCCTCGACCCGCCGCTGAAAGCCCAGCAGCACCCGCAGAAGACACTGCAAAACAAGGGAAAAGAAAAAGAGGAAAGAAGAATGGGGGTGAGAACTACTAGTAAACCAGTAGCCTCCCCTAGTGGGTAAAACCTCAAACTCTGACACACCCACTAGGTCAACCAGAGGCAAAAAGGAAAGAAGAGTGGTAAGCAATAAAACTGCTAAAGAAGGAAAATCTACCACTACTATGCCTCTACAATACAGTCCTAGACTGGAATAACCGTATGCAACAATAACCAACCGTCCCAGATGAACCCAATCTGTACCGCCCTCATCATCGGGCAAGTAAGCCGCGCCGATGTGATAGCAAAATTCCTGCTGCCGCCCTCATCATCGGGCAAATAAGCCGCGCCGATGTGATAGCAAAACTGTCCATAACTGTCTGGCCCCGGCCTCCGGAGGGGAACTCGAGGGGAGCGACCCACACGAGGAAAGCATCACCGGGCAATAACCGCGCCGGTGTGAAAGTATCAAAAGCAGGACTGGATTACAACTATAAAGCACAAGAGGAACACAACCCCCCACTAAAAGAGAACTGATTCCCAATCTGATGCAAAAGTAACTATCCGATCAATCGCCCAATATCCGCGATTGCCGCAATACCCCAAAATCCACGACCAGGTCTCACAACCGACCTCCGGTCAACCGTCCAATATCCGCGGTCGCCGGAATAACCCACAATCACAATCATGTCCCACATCCGACATCCGGTCAACCGCCTACTATCCGCAGTAGCCGCTATACCCCACAACCCATAATCAAACACAACCTGTCACCGACCCTAAGGTCCCCGCTACACTATCCCAAACCCCTGGTCGAACCCGAGCAACCAGACTCAAAGGTCTAAATAAGAAGGAGAAAAGGAAACAAGCATGGTTTCTCCTAAGTCAAGTCCCAAAATGATAGTGCAGCAATAAAAAGTGGCCTATCTAGATGACCATACAAGCATGCATATGTCCTCAAGAGCGATAAAAGAAAGTGTGACAAATAGTGGTTCCACATGTGTATCAATTATTAGCTCCGCATGGATATAACCATCAACATGCTAAAATCATTATTCAACCACACATATCTATAATCCCTGATCCATGATAAATCACCAAAGTAGTACCCGCACATAGATATGTCATAATGTCTCAACAATTTATCCATTTAACCCACTTTCATAAAATCTATGTGCTAACATGGCATGTTAATTATTACTATTAAAATATCCCAATAATCCTATTCCAACATGCTATGTCCACCAAATTAATCTCACATAAATCATCCACCTGTGCATGTCACCTATCCTCAAGTAATACCACTAACAGGATAAATCATCTTGACCAAATATAATAAACAATTCCACATGCAAGGTTAGGTGCTACCATAGCAATCCATGATTCCACACAAGCATGCATAAGTCCCAATTAAGTATTCAATTATGTGTCCCACATAGTGATGCTCTAATAACATTTCCAACATGATAGGCTCATGAGAATAGCAATTATCAATCATAATGCTCCAAAGATGATCACTCTAATACTCCTAGTGGGTAAGTCAGAAAAGAGGGATATAGCAACCACCCACCTGAAGTGCTGACTGTCCAAATCCCACAGCTGAAAATACCAGGTAAATCCAAATCTCCTACTCCAATGGGTCCAGCAATACCCGCACCTCTCTTGGGCACAATACAAAGTCCACAATTACACATAAGTTCCCAAAACTGCTCTTACAACCACATACAATTTCAGTCCCAAAGATGCTTAATTTTCACTTGCTGAAAATGCCCAGAAAATTCCCAGAAAAATATCGCAGCGATCCTCGCGTCGATACCTTCGAAACGGGTGCTTGCACGCCCAAATCTGAGTTCGGTAAGCCAAGATATAAATTCGACAAGGTGGTACACTCAAAAGATTTCAGCACAAAAAGACTGTAGCACTGTACACAGAGAAACAGTGATTTTCAACTCTGATGAAATCTCGGAAAAATCCAAGAAAAATACAAGCGCGTTCCTTGCGATCTAAAGATGAAAAAGTTGTAAAAGCTCGTTTGCGTCTGACGCTCGTGCGCAAAGATATGGCCAAAACACCTCGATGCTGTCCCACAAAGCCAAACAGAAAATAGGTCAGAGTGTTGCCTCGGGATCCGTGCCAAAAACTCAAAACGGGAAAGCGCGATCAATAAGAAAGATGAAGCCCTACCTCTAAGGAGTCTGCCGGTGCAAAAATCACTGAAAAAGATGATCGGGGTAGCCCAGGGGAGAAATTACACCGAACAGCGACGAAGAGGAACACCTGAAATGCAACGTCGTACTGCGCCGAAAAATCCAGAACCTCGGGATGCGTGCTCCCAAAAATCCCAAAACTCTGCAGGAAGATCAAGGACTTGAAGATGAAAATCTTCCAAGAAGAGAGCTCGGGGAGATCATGCGTGCGCTGAGAGAAAAAGAGCAGAAAAGAGGGCTCGGGCTGCCTATTTATAGGCTGAAGAAAACAATTGGGAAAATTCCCATCTTGTCCCAACTTTCGGGCGCCCGGTCCGGTCCGCCCGAATTCGGGTGCGCACAGTGCGGCCCGGCCGGCCAAGTTTCGGGCGCGCAAAGTGCGGCCGAGCCCGGCCCATCTCGTCGCACGGGATCACACCTCCGTCCGACCCGCCTCGGGGCCCGCCACGTGT
Organism: Tillandsia leiboldiana; assembly: GCA_029204045.2. NCBI lineage: Eukaryota > Viridiplantae > Streptophyta > Magnoliopsida > Poales > Bromeliaceae > Tillandsia > Tillandsia leiboldiana. Next base: position 18,219,208 of record CM055067.1, on the reverse strand, counting down.
CCGCCGAACACGGGACACCCATGCAAATGCCGGCGGAGAGCGCCACGTGCCCGCACCCGCGGTCAACGCGGTGGGTGGTGCCCGCGAATCAGCGGGCGCCACGTGGCGCTGCCCACGTACGGCCACCATCCCCGACACCTGCCCCGCGCGTTGCGTGGACCGCGCGCACCAAGCCAGCCAACCACAAGGCGACACGTGGCCAACCCTCGGTCCACCATGCACCCCGCAAAAGTCCGTGGACCGCGCCGCCTGAACCATCCAAACACAAACCACCACGTGGCACCGCCCTGGTGCACGCCCACCGCGTGGACCGCGCACCTGCCCGCGCCCCCACGCCCCTGCCCGCGCCGCTGTGCCGCCTGCCCGAGGCTGCGCCCCCCCTCCGCCGCTGCCCGCCGCCGTGTCGAGGAGAGAGGACGTTTTCGCCCATTTTGACCGTTTTCGCTCGCTGAGTCCAAATCCGGTGTCCGATTTGCCAAATTTCAATCCCAAAATTTGCTGAATGCATCCGGAAAGGTGTTCCTTTGTCCAAACTTCGTGCTGAGCCAAATTTTAATATCCGTTTCACGCGAAACCACTTCTAAAGATCCGACGGAGTCAACCGATCACCCACGTGATCCATTTCCAGCCCGAAGTCCAACACTTGTGTCCAAATTGTGCACAAACACCACCGACACCCCACGTAGGCCACCAGAAGCCACCCAACGCACTGCAATAGCTCCGCGAAGATCCAGGTCATCACATCCTCCCCCACTAAAAGAAAGTTTCATCCTCGAAACTAAAGTCATTCCTTAATCCGGAACCTCAACCAAGTAGGGGGTAAATATCCAACCATCCACCACTCAAGCTCCCTAGGCTGTCTAATAACTCCTCCAGAGACGCGAAACAATCATCGGGTCTCTATCTGGTACAAAATAGAGGCGGGCACTCCAGGAATCCGCACCACCTCATCCAAGTACAGCTGGGCGAACCGCTCGAGCTTCATAGTAGTCTGCATCGGTACAAGCATCCGCTCCTCCCAGGGCCCCCGATAATCCAACCACATGTCCATCGGCACAAAAGCTCGATCCGAGTACCTCTGTACTCCCGAGGTATCCAATAAAAGTCCCCCAACAAATCACGCAGACTCTGATCTCTAATCCAAAAACCGTCGGGGTGTAGAAGCAATTTCCCCAATCTCCGGCATCAACACACCGCCATATGCAGTCGAGAAGACCAGATTGCAAATCAATCTCCAGAAGGACCCAGTACCCTTGCAGCTGGTAAATCAAATCCTCCATGCTCGACAAAAGGGTACTTGTTCCAGATGGTCACTTCATCTAATTCTCGGGGTCCACACAAAGCCGAAGTGAACCAACCATCCACAACTCGACTAGCACCGGCGCCCCGAAGGCGACACACTTGGCCCGACAAAATTCCCAAAACATCGAATCCTGGAGTTGTGTCCTCAACTCTCAAACTAGTGACATGCTAGACAACTCCGATAGGAGAACAGTCGAGAACTCGCAACCAAAGGGGGTATCCCCGAGTCCCGGCGCCGCCGTAGGCCTCTCAACCATACCAGCCAAAAAGGCTACTCATCCACTGCGAAACATCTGCCTCGCTCACGAAATCAAAACCATAGAGGGGAAGATAACCCTCAAGCAACCCAAGTACACCAACACCTCCAGACCTGGCTCCCCAAGAAAACTGCCTCGCGGCATAATCAACCGCCGCGAAAGAAAACCGAACCCGCCAGCCCAACAAGTACCACAACAACATCCCGCTGCTGAGCGAAGACCATCAGGTCTACCGGCAAAATCCAGGACTCAAGCTGCACCGGGCAGGACCAACAACTCTCCTCCACATGCTAAGCGCGATCGGGAAAATAAGCCTCCCGTGCGCGTGGTGACCATCCTGCCCCCCCCCAACCCAAGCAATGAAGCAAAAGCACTACCCACCAAGAAGGGAATTCTCTCGTATCAAGAAGATACGAATCCAAAAGTCCGGAACAACTCAAACCTACCACCACACCGACCGCTGTAACATATGTGCTCTGACAGTCTCAAAAATCCACTATCCTGGAAAAGAAATCGGGAATGCCTCCTCCGACTGATCTGTCCTCCATCACCCGGCGCCAAGCGCCTCAATCAGAACTCGCCTCAGGCGGCAGATCCCAATCCAAAGGAACTACAATGCCATGCTCCATACCCGGCGCCTACTCCAATGAGGCGTCCCTAATCCGTACTGGAGGGACCCAATGAGTTAAAAGGTATCCTGGGGCAATCCACTCTCAAACACTCATATCCTATGCGCCCCGTCCCTCTACACATGGAGCGTGCAGTTCAGCAACTGCGTTAACTCTTGATATAAAAGGCTTCCAAGTACTCTCTATCCCCCACTGAACAAGACCCTTGTTACGGATTTTGTTTTGGCGCATTTCGTGAAAGTGTTAAGTCTTGAAGATTGAAGATGAATGAAGTTTGGATCATACACCTCAATCTCAAGAAAGAAGAATTCAAAAGGATCAGGTAAGTTTAACTAAATATTTTTGGTGATCCGAATACTTCTTGTAGTGTAGAAACACTTGGAAGAATTTTTTATCGCATAAAAATCAAGAACTGGACATGGGACATGTTCAGGATCCGGATCAGACAGTCCGATCCGGATCCCGAAGGGTGTTTGTTCATTGGCAAATCCGATCCGGATCATAGCCATTTCGATCCGGATCCCGAACATGGGAATTTGCTGAAATACATGAACGATCCGGATCGTGCATTACAATCCGGATCCCGAACCCTGTTTCTCTGGAATTGCCTGACTCGTTACGACGATCCGGATCAAAGCTAATCCGATCCGGATCGCCGTCATGAAAATTTCCAGAAACGGACAGTTTTTTATCCTTATCTTCTTCCAAGGGTTTCTAACCTATAAATAGACCCTATGATTCTTTTTCTAGGGTTAATCCAGATAATCCACATAAGCCGTCATCTTCTATACGGCCTAAGATCCACATATAGAGAAGAAAGGAAATCATTAGATATTACTCTATGTTTCTTCATCTATATTGATTAGTTTGATTCTAGGTTTTTATACTCACATCTTGAGTTGAATCAAACTAATGAATATTTAGATGGTATTTCCTATCTATCTTTGATCTAAGTATTCGGCGGATCATCACCACCCAAAAACAACGATTTACCCCAAAATCGGCGCGTGGACTCGCGTGGCCTTGTGGATTCAAGGTGCAACTGCTCTCGTGGATTCGGAGCGAGGTACGTTCGTGGATTCGAAGCGTGCTACTGGGTGAAGACCGTGGATTCGGTCAGACGTCGTGGACTCGACGTTGGACGCCGTGGATTCGGCGTTGGACGCAGATCGTGGATTCGAGACGCGTTGCGGAGCGAGCGGAGAAGATCAACTAGGAGCGTGTGGAAAAGGTTGAGTCGTCTGTGAGTACGGTATATCACCTTGTACGTGTTTAATTCTAGTGGATTTCACCGTGTTATCGGTCCCGTGGTTTTTTACTCCGGTTTGGAGTTTTCCACGTAAAAATCTTGCGTGTTCATTTATATTTCCGCATTGGGTTTTTATTGCGCAATGATTTTTTGAGTGTTTAGTGTTTACACCTATTCACCCCCCTCTAGGTGTTTTTTCCCCTATTTAGATCCATTATTACATATAACCCAACAAGTGGTATCAGAGCGGGAATAGGGTTGTAAACAATGGTTGAAGGTGGAAACATCAACAGACCCCCATTATTTGATGGAACAAATTATGCGTACTGGAGAGTACGGATGAAAGCCTTTTTAATTTCCATCGACGAACGGGTGTGGCAATCAATTGAATTAGGATGGTCTAATCCAACTGAAATTATTGGTGATGTTCGCACCATCAAACCTAGGTCGAAATGGACCAAGGAAGAGATTGATATATCTTCTTACAATGGCAAGGGAATTAATGCTATTTTTAATGCCTTATCTCAAACTGAATTCTCTCGCGTCTCGGCATGTGAGACTGCGAAAGAAATCTGGGATGTTCTTCAGGTTACACATGAGGGAACTAACCTCGTGAAGATTCAAAAGCTGCAAATGCTTACGAGCAGATTTGACTCTATTTTCATGGCAGAAAATGAATCTTTCACGGACTACTATACACGATTGCAAGACATCGTAAACTCATGTGCTAACCTGGGAGAGAAGATTCCAGAATTTAAGGTTGTAAGAAAGATCTTAAGAACTCTTCCTGAACGATTTCGCCCAAAGGTTACAGGCATTGAAACTATTAAACACCCGGACGAAATACGTGTAGAAGAACTAGTTGGTTCATTACAAACTTATGAAATGACATTTACTACTAACTATTCTTCGGGAAAGGCATCCTCTTCTAAGTCTTCAGGTTATGCTTTGAAAACCACAAAGGAAGAAGACATGGATTCATCCTCCTCAGACGATGACGAGAACCTATCTATGGAGGAATTTGAGAAGCAGCTCGCTCTCTTGACAAGGAAGTTTCGCCGCAACTTTCGAAGGGGTAATTCAAGTAAAACTCCATCCTTCGGAAAGTCGAAGAAAGGCAAGGATATTTCAAGTTACAAGTCAAGAAAGCAAGAGAACTTTTCTAAGGATAAGAAAAGCACAGAAGGACAAGTCCAATGCTTCAAGTGCCGAGGATACGGCCATATCTCAACGGAATGTCCAACTAAGAATCCGTCGAAGAAGAAAGCGATGCAAGTCGTCACCTGGGATGAGAACTCAACGTCAAATGAGTCATCCTCAAGTGATGAAGAAGAAAGCGCAACGGCATTCCACGCGTCCACATCTTCACCCTTCATGTGCTTAATGGCAAGTACTTCAGATTCATTGTCCAACTCCTCCCGGGTTGAAAAAACTGCAACGGATGATGAATCAAGTAACTCTAAAGGTGAAGATTTTGTTTTAGCCTACCACAGACTTTTACGGGATTCAAAGAAACTGGCTAAACAAAACAAGGGGTTGAGAGGGAGATTACAGGATCTCGAAGCAGAAGTAAAAAGGGTAACTTCTCTCTCGACCGATCTTGAAGTGGAAAGGGATAATCTGATAAAAGCAAATGTTTCCCTTCAAGAGTCCAATGAGCTTTTTGAGAAGGAACATACAAAACTGGTGGATAAAGCAGATCACTTCTCAAAGCTCTACATCGAGGCTCAACAAGATAAATTGGAAATGACGAAGACCATTCTCCAACTAAAGGATGACTTAAAGAGATTTTCTTCTGGAAGGAGTAAGTTGGATAAGCTTCTTGGTCTTGGTCAAACAAATCGGTTCGGCCTCGGATACAATCGAACTGAAGACAATTTTAGTTCGGTTGGGACAGTTTTTGTGCCTCAGTCGGTATCTCCTCCTCCGACACCGGAATTCACGACAAACAACGACAACAAGCCTACTTCTTTCTCTTCGGGATCGTCAAGCGCAAAGGTATGTTTTCGTTGTGGTATTTCAGGGCACATAAGGAGATATTGCAAGACAGGAGCCAAACGCTCAACTCAGACATTTCTTGCAACGACTACCAAAAAGGTGATTCCTCAGAAATCAAATGCAAATCATACAAAGGAAAAGAGACTTGGTAGTTCACCGCACAAGACGACATCATCAAGGAGAAGCAATCGATCTAACAAGACGCCTTCACCTAGGAGAATAACCTCACGACCATTACCGACGCATTCCAAAAGGTTTTGGGTGCGCAAAGGTGAAATCTTCCCTTGTCTTGTTACTAATGTTTCCTTGCATGCTTATGATAATTCGTCTTGGTATATGGATAGCGGTTGTTCCCGTCACATGACCGGTGACAAAAATAGTTTTCAAAACTTTGAGAAAATCTCCGGAGGACTCGTTGTTTTCGGAGACGGTCGATCTTCCAAAATTGTTGGAAAAGGAACAGTAGCTATTCCAGATGGCCCGATTTTGAAAAACGTGTTATTTGTTGATGGCCTTAAGACTAACCTCATTAGCATAAGTCAACTTTGTGACAATGGTTTTTCAGTTAACTTTTCATCTGTTGAATGTGTTGTAACTGATAAGGACCATGTCTTCTTTTTAAAAGGGGTTAGATCTGAAAACAATTGCTATGTTGTTCCTAATAAAATTTTAGAAAAATGTAACCTAGTTTCTTTGGATAATGAAACACTTTGGCATGAAAGACTAGGTCACATAAATTTTAAAGAACTAGCAAAGATTTCAAATAAAGACGTGGTTAAGGGGGTTCCTAAACTTCTATTTAAAAACAACATTGTGTGCGGAGGTTGTCTTAAGGGAAAACAATCAAGGGCTGCACACAAGAACCTGAACCACGTTGGTACCAAACGGCCCTTGGAATTACTGCACATGGATTTAATGGGGCCGACCCATCAACCATCTTTGGGAGGTAAATGGTATATTTTCTTATTGGTTGATGATTTCTCTAGGTTTTCATGGGTAGCATTTTTAAAAGAGAAAGCTGATACGTTTGATTCTTTTCATGAGATTTGCCATCGTATTATGATTGAAAAGAATGAAAAGATCATTCGTGTTAGAAGTGATAGAGGTGGAGAATTCATTAATTCCAAATTCATTGATTTTTGCACTTCCAACGGCATAAAACATAAATTCTCGGCACCCTATACACCTCAGCAGAATGGTGTTGTTGAGCGCAAAAACAGGGTTGTTCAAGAGATGGCGCGTGTTATGCTTCATAGCCGGAATTTACCGCTATATTTTTGGGCTGAGGCTGTGAACACCGCTGTCTATGTCATTAATCGAGTGTATTTGCGCCCAGGAACTTTAAATACACCATATGAGCTGTGGTTTAGTAGAAAACCGGATATCAAATACTTTCGTATCTTTGGGAGTCGATGTTTTATTTTGCGTGATCGCGAAAATCTTGGTAAGTTCGATTCTCGAAGTGACGAAGGGATCTTTTTGGGTTATTCTACAAATAGCAGAGCATATCGGGTATTTAACATGGAATCTAAAACGATTGTAGAATCTATAAATGTTAAAGTAGATGAAGCTTTTCACTTTGCATCTGAAAAATCTACCCTCGATATCTCTCTTGATGATGATACTCCTGTAAGTGCATCTTCTCATGATAATACTTCCAATATTAATGATGCATCTAATGGTTCTTCAAGTTTATCTGATGTGCAGGAATCATCTCATGTACCTCCGAGTACTCCGTTACAACAAACGTTACGCATCTCCAAGGATCATCCTGAATCAAACATCATTGGAGACCCACAAGAAGGAGTCAAAACTCGGAGACAGTTGGTTTGTGGATTCGCTTGCTACATTTCCTTGATCGAACCAAAGAACATCGATGAAGCTCTTCAGGATGACTACTGGATTAAAGCAATGGAGAAAGAGCTCCATCAGTTTGAGCGAAACAAAGTCTGGGAATTAACAAAGCCTCCAAAGCAACACAATGTGATAGGTACCAAATGGATTTTCAAGAATAAGAAAAATGAAGATGGTACCATCATCAGGAACAAAGCACGTTTAGTTGCTCAAGGCTACTCTCAAGTAGAAGGTATAGACTTTGATGAAACTTTCGCCCCTGTAGCTAGACTCGAGTCCATTCGTATATTATTCGTGATAGCTTGTCATTAAGAGCGCGTTTTTAAATGGGATTTTAAATGAGGAAGTTTATGTGGCTCAACCGAAAGGTTTTGTAGACTGTAAACTACCTAACCATGTTTTTCGTTTGAAAAAGGCTCTTTACGGTTTAAAACAAGCACCGCGAGCATGGTACGAAAGGTTAACAAAGCACCTATTGGATAAGGGCTATACTCGAGGGGGAGCTGACAGGACTCTCTTTGTGAAGCATTATCAAAATAACTTCATTGTAGCACAAATCTATGTCGATGACATTGTATTTGGTGCGACAAGAGATAATGATGCTTCTAAATTCGCTGAAACCATGGAAAGCGAATTTGAGATGTCAATGATGGGCGAATTGACTTATTTCCTTGGATTGCAAGTGAAACAGTGTGACGAAGGCATCCATTTGTGTCAATCCAAGTATGCTTTGGAGTTGGTCAAAAAGTTTGATCTAGAAAATTGTAAAGATTTTCCAACTCCAATGGGAACTAGCAATAAAGGATTAGGAAGTGAATCTTTTAGTGAGAATGTAGACGAGAAACTTTATCGGAGTATGATTGGAAGTCTACTTTACCTCACGGCTAGTCGCCCGGATATATCTTTTGGTGTTGGGATCTGCGCGAGATATCAATCTGCACCAAAGGAGGTTCACCTGAAAGCGGTGAAACGGATCATCCGATACATTAAAGGAACCATAAATTTCGGAATTTGGTATCCTATGGGAACAAGTCTAGATATTATTGGATACTCAGATGCCGATTGGGCAGGATCTGTGGATGATCGGAAAAGTACGAGTGGTGCATGTTTTTATTTAGGCCACTGCCTTGTTGCATGGCACAGTAAAATGCAAAACTGCATTGCACTCTCGACTGCCGAAGCGGAATATATCTCAGCGGGTAGTTGTTCAACCCAACTCATTTGGATGAAAAGTGTGTTGAGCGACTTCCGGATTTCAGCAACTTCAGTAACAATTCTTTGTGACAACACTAGTGCTATAAACATTTCCAAAAACCCTGTGTTGCACTCTAGAACAAAACACATTGAACTTAGATATCATTTTCTTAGAGAGCTAGTTGAATCAAATACTCTTCAACTGTCATATATTTCAACTGAAGATCAATTAGCTGACATTTTAACAAAACCTTTGGATCAAAAACGTTTTACTCATTTGCGTAAAGCAATTGGAATGCTTTCCTTGAAATAAACTTCTTTTTGAAACTTTTGCTTAGGTTAGGTTTTGTTTTTGTGTTTTTGTTCTTTATCTATGTTTATACATAGTACATTAATTGAGCATGTGTATTATTGACTTTACTTGCATCCTTTCATATAATTAGAAATTTATTATGCTTTGGATATCATAATAATTCAGTTGATGCATTGATCATTTATTTAAATTAAATCATTTTTTAATTGATCAAAGTCAATTTCTCTCTCAATGATCTCTTGGTATTGTTTTTATCTTATTTGACTATTTGGTTGAGTATGAATTCGAGATCAATCCTTGGTTGAATACTTTATATCTTAAATTAATTGATAGCCAATTGAGGGGGAGTCAAAGAAATGTAAAATGCTCAAAAGATGTGGAAAGAGTTACATCCCAATGAGGAGTGTGAAAACTACCACCACATGGAGGAAAGAGCTACCACCTCGGTCGTCCGAGTACTGTGTGCAGCTACCACATGTATACCAAGCATGGGTTTGTAATTTTTGATTAAATAAAATGCATGATTGAAATACTTGACTCCGTCAAATTTCAAGGTTGGTATAAGGTGGGATTTTTAAATGAAGGATGCTCAAAGAGCCACTCTCTTCAACAGATTGACTAGATACATTATATAATTTATTTGGGATTTCAAACATCTATTGATCTTGGTAATTTATTTTCTTTATCATTTTAATGATTTGATAAATGCCGTACTCATAAGATCATGATGGATGTGTTTGAACTTGATCAACTTTAAAGGTTTTAATTTCTGTAAATTTTCATATCATTATTTGAATGTTATTGATAGATTTAACATAATTTATTTCTCTTGACATGAAACGATGATTTTTGTTTAAAGTTGATGTGCTATAATGCTTACATACTTTTTCCGAATTTTATTGAATTTTTCTAAATTATTCTGAAGAAAAAGTTGGAGCCGATCCGGATCGAACATGAATGATCCGGATCCCGAACGCAGGTGTTTCCTGCGGGTAGCCGATCCGGATCGAAATCTCGATCCGATCCGGATCACGGCTAGGGTTTTATTAGAACAAGAGGGATTTTGATTTCTTTTATTCCAATCTTTTGTTCTTAAGACTCCAGAGTTTCTCTCTCTAAATTTCATCCTTCTTGGAGCCTTTCAAACTCGAGTTCTTCGATTCCAAGTAAGTTTTATTGATCAAAATCTCGGTTTTTCACTGTTTTTCCTTGTTTACTCAAAACGTGGGTAGAAATCATGGAACTTTTTCATTTGTGAATGGTTTTTGGTCAAATCTCTTTTGAAATAAGAACTCTGGGTAGATTAGTTTTGATTATATGCTAGGTATTCTCTTGATTAACGAATTTTTGGGCTTCGATTTCTGAAAATTCGGTTTTAGGGCATATAATGGGAATTTTCCACAATCACGCAATTGATTTATTTTTAAATTTCCTTTTGCAAAACTAATTTGATTCCTAGTCTCTCTACACGATAATGATTGTTTGGGTACAATTTTTTTAATTTTTGAAAATTAACAATTTTTTCGTGTTCTTGAGGTGTTCCTCACAGGATTTCTTTTCTCAAGAAACCAATAGCAATGGTGATCACGTGGATCATTTTCCTTCTAGCAGCTATGGTACATGCGAGAGACACTGTCAAGCCCAAGAGGGCCAAGAAAGCGCAGAAAATTAAGGATGATTCTGACACTGAATCAGAGACGGCCTCGATTGACTAGTATAACATCGAAATCGAGGGAACTATTCCAATTGTCTCCAAAGGAAAAGCCCCTGCTGAAACCTCAAAGGCTCCGGCCACTGCAGCTGAAAAAGGGAAAGCGCCAATGGAACCAAGTCCAATTGGAACAAAAAGAAAAACCGGTGCGAGAAAAAGAGGCAGTGCTTAGGGAATTTCCATTGAGCAACCAGTTGCCAGCCAGCCTCCTCCACAGGACTTCATCAGCTCCGCAAGAATCAAAGATTTTGAGAAGAGGGAATGCATTGGCGAAAGACATGTCGATGTCAATGCAATGAAGGAACGGTCTACACTCTTTGGGACTTTGTTTGACCAGGCCTGTCTTGGTCCCATATGCAACTTCACTGAGAATACTGGGTATTGTCCTCACTCAGTACGGATGTTCTATCAGAACGCTTCTAGTCTAGTCAATCAGGACCAAGGACGTCGAGAATTCCACACATTGGTCAAGAATATCAAGATCAAAGTCACCCCTCAATTGATTGGGGAGGTGTTAGGGATGAAGGCCAGAGTTGATGGAGCTCATTATCTGAAAACTCAAGTCTTCAACGACAACTCTTGGAGAGTAGTGGTTGATGGAATATGTCTTCCAGATACTCGGTCGACAGGAAACTCTGTTTTCTCAAAAGAACTTCGAACAGAGTATCGCTATATAAACTTCATTGTCTGCTACAATATCCTTCCAAACATGAATACGAAGGTTCTTCGATGGGACAGGATGTTATTTCTTTATCTTCTTGGACACCCCGCAGCATCAATGGGAGCGAACTTAAACATTCCTTACCTCATTTGGTCGAGGATGGCGCGTTATGTGGAACATTCTCATCCCACAGAGAGACTCCCCTATCCAATGATAATTATGCGCATCCTTAGAAAGTTTAAAGTCGACACCAGTACAAGCTCATATATGTACAGTTTGGGCACAATCAATGAGACGACAATTGTGAAGTCCCTCTCGACGAAGCCAGATGAACCCATAATACCTCCTCACCGACAAAGAGCACAACAACAAGCAACAACCTCTGCACCGGCAGCGCAACCAGCACCACCATCAACGTCTGATGATGATGCGTCGGTTAGCTCAATCTTTAAGGAACAACAGCGACTCTCAAACGAGCAAGAACGCATGTCTATTGAGTTCGCTGAAATGAAAGAGGATCTCAAAGAAGTTAAGAAAGAACAAGCTTTGATGGTCCAAGATTGTCACGCCCCGAGTTTAAAAACCAGCGTCTAAAATTTTTTTTTTTTTTTTCTTTTAGAAATCAGAGTTTAAAACCAGCCAGGGCGCAACAGACCGCCACATATATAGAAGAGTCCCAATCCCACTGGGGATTGAGCCCTTTTCTATATATGCACGGCTCACTTGGCATACAACCAGAGTACTAACTACGTACATCTACTAAGCAAGATTAAATTACAAAATCAATAACTCCTCAATTACATTGCATTACATTTGATACAACAAATAATTAAATACTTGTTCTTATCGGCTGTCCAGGGTCAAGCTCTATCTCGTGATCTCACCAACTCGTCCCGACATCTCAACACCCGTTCGACCTGAAAAACAGTCACCCGAGGGTGTGAGACACACCGGAGTGTATCCCAGTGGGCACGACGAGCCGAGAAATAGCAGATCGTACCTACTGGTATACAATGCTAGAGGATAGTAATAGATCAGGGGTTAGGGTAAAGCAGATATATAACTGGTGCTGTAAAGAAAGTACAACTCATGAACTAGGGACAAGCATAGGAGATAATTTTAGCAGAATTTAAAACATGTATCAGGATAATCAACACATCAAGGAGTTAGGACAATCAGCAAGATAACAATGGAACTATAATCAGAGGCATCACATAGAATCATATAAAGCAACTTAACAACTCATGCATCAAATAGATGAAAACGCAAAGACCCAATCACAAGCTACCATATTGGCCTTCACAAGACCTCAGGCGAGGCTGCCCTCTTGGCACCACCTGGTTGACATTCCCCAAACTAGGGTCACGGGTTGCCTCAGCTAACCACTTTACCGGTAAAGAACATCGCTACGGGTAGCAAGTCCGCTGATATTCGTGAAGTACAACGGTGCGGGCGAATCATATGCAAATGCTCAAGCTCACGGTCCACTGACCGGGTAATCGGCAATAAGCCGGGAAATCCCCACTGGGATGCAATGACAAGATCAACTGAAACTCAACACTTATGCAGGAACACTCATCAATAAATCTCAACTCATATGCAAGATCAAGGCAAATATCTCTCAACAGAAGCTCACAGATAAACTCAACTCAACCACACAAACCAACCAAATGATACAAAACTTAAACACATATTTTAAGAAAACTGTTTTGAAAAGTCCAAACCTCGAAGAGCATTGCCCTTGTCCTATCAAACAAGAACAGACTCAGGCGACACTACGAAGCTTGGATTTAAGTCCAAACCTCGCAGAGCAGTGCCTTTGTCCTATCAAACAAGAACAGACTCCGGCGACCCTACGAAGCGGGGTAAAACCTCAGTTAAATAAATCTATGTGCTCAGAGAGGTATCATTTGATCAGCAGAACAAACAGGCTCACTAATCAACCATGAAAATGTCTGAGTAAAAGTATAAATACTAGAGGTGCTATGGACAATCATGTAAGGCAAAATAGAACAGATAACAGGCATAGATCAGGCAGATAGCAGATATAATATAATCAAAGAAAGGCAGGCTCAAAGTAATGTTTAAGCTATCAAAAACAGGGATCCAACCAGTATCGCACCCCAGAGGGCCGAACTGATAAAACCCGGACCGAAGATAACCCACCTGTCAATGCGCAGGCAATTAATCTGTAATCCTCTAAATGCTCAACTCCAGGTGCAAACTGAATCAACATGGATCAAAAATCACCAATCAGGGATCAATTCAGTCCCGCTAACTCTAACCTAAGCCCAGATCAATTTAAAACCTTCTTAGTTATTCTAACTGTAACCTAGACACCGTAAAATCGACGATTTTGCCGATTCTCGGACTGTTATCCGATTTCCGCTCAACGAAAGCCGATGGATTCCCAACGAAAAGCTTAGGAATCATTTAAACATTTTACTAACCAGTACACATTGTCTATTTTGCATTAAAACCCCTAAAGTTTCCAAAAATTACACTTTAGTGTCTTTTTAGCACTGTTTTCGCTCGTTCTTTCAACTGGAAAATCATTTTAACATTCCGTCACTTCCAGCAGGTTACTTATGTCTCGCTGAACACCGTGCTCACCAATTTGCAGCAGCACGGTGCCCGAGGAAAACTTCGGGTCATAAAAACCCTCTCTAACATAGCCCAAAATGAATTTTTGTTTCTCCGAGACTTCAAACACTGTTTCTAACGCGAGCATCGCGTTCAGTGACCCCAAATTAGCTAGGAATGCACTGTCGCGACTTCGCCAATACTTTAAAATAGGGTTTTGTTCCAACATTATTGTTTTATGTTGATTCTACTATATCTTTTAATTTAAACTTCAAACAAGAACATTTTGTATATCAAAGTTGGTCTGGGCACTGCCAAGACCTCAGTGCTCACCCTGGTTGAGGCCCAGGTGGGCTGGTTCAAGCAGAACCAAGGTTAGGCTTACCCTCTAGTTCACAATGCACCAAACTTTAATCCACTCAGAATCATTTTGATCTGAAGTGAGCACAGAGCTCAGGGTGCTGTTTGGAGCAAGTTTCATATACGAAGTTTTGTCAAATTCCATTTTATAGTTCTTTGAGGCATTTAATCAAACACTTGGCATGCATCTTTCATATACACATTACATAACCAAATTAAAGCTTGGTTCTCAGCAATTACTGGACCAAATCCAGAATTTCTTGAAGCAAAGTGCTCTACTGAGTTCAGGGATCTTTTCTCATCAAGTTGAAACATGCCAAAAACCCCAGATTGGGCTCGGGCTCGAGGAGGAAGATGACCCCTTTTCTTGAAATTTGTGATAATTCAACAGGAGGTTCTGGGATCAAAATAAAAGCACAAGCAGGTGCTATTTACCTCACTGAGACTTCCCATGCATGTGGCTGGCCCCGGGGTGCGGCGGTGGCGGCTGGGGAGTGAGCTCGGTTTCGAGCTCCTCCACCTCTAATGGCGGAATTTTACAGAGGCAACATGGAGCTTCCAAACTTGCATGGTAAGTTCCTTGGGCCTACACGAAGCTTCCCGACCTTCCCACCCCGGCCGGAGATGGCCGGAACGCCGGCGGCCGAGTTTGAACCCATTTTCGGGTCATCCATGGCCGCACCACTTTGGTGCTGCATGGATGCCATACAAATGCATGGGGTCACTCCTCTCATTCCCAGGAAGGCTTCTGGGTAGGTGGCCGGCGTCGGAAAAGCTCGCCGGCGCCGGAGTTGCCTTCTCGGCCAAAGTGCAAAAATTTCAAAACTAGGGCTTCATTTTTCTTTCTCAATACTCCACCAACTTCAACCAAACTTTGCAGATTTAATCATCCTATCCTACAGTCCTGGCACACCAATTTTGGTGCGTTTAT
Organism: Tillandsia leiboldiana; assembly: GCA_029204045.2. Taxonomy (NCBI): domain Eukaryota; kingdom Viridiplantae; phylum Streptophyta; class Magnoliopsida; order Poales; family Bromeliaceae; genus Tillandsia; species Tillandsia leiboldiana. Next base: position 18,204,166 of record CM055067.1, on the reverse strand, counting down.
ATTCAGTGGTTGCCGAGTTCTTTAGGGGCGGAGCTAGGTTAGGTTTCCGGCGACCCTTTGTGGCCGCCGGCCAACCGCTTTGCATGGGGGCTCGGGGTCTTGCAGGGAGGATGCTTAGGGCCTAAGGAGTAGACTGCAGGTGGCCTAAAGGGCTAACACTCATTGGTTTGAAGTCCTCACCTTGGCCGAGCTCGGGAAAGAAGGAGGAAGCCGGATTCTTGGTTCCCTCACGACGCGCGGCCCAGGCTTGCTCCAGCAGGGTCCTTCAAGCACCAGGAACTCCTCAGACACCTCCCAATCCAACCTTGAAGAGATCCAGTCCAACTTCACACCTCGTCGGAGAAAGGAAGAAAAAGGAAGGTGGCTGCGGCGGCGCTCGGCGGCGGCCGGGGTCGGTTTCACCAGGAATCGGTTGCGGCCTCTCAATGAAGCTCTCAGAGGAAGGTTGGCTAAATCTAAAGCTCTAGGTTGATCTCTCCTTCAACAACTCAAGAAAAAAAAAACCCCATTATATCTTCCTCACCTTAACTCCGGCGACCCGAACGGCCGGAGGTTACGGCAACCGAGGGGACGCGTCGGTTACAACCTAAAGATGCTGGTGGAACTTCAGTTACTGAAGAGGAAGAGGCAGGGTACACTCCAACACGTGCGTTAGTTGCACATTTGCACAAAACCCCCCCTCAACTAACAGTATTTGGACATAAGTCCTTAACAAAAATTGGTCCTTTTACTGTTAAGTCCCTCATCTATAAGCTGCACATTTTTCGGAGCAGAAAGTTACAGGTTTTTCTGCAAAATACTGCACTTTTCGTGCACTTCGAGGTAATCCGATCGCCGTTTTGCGAAACAGACTTCGCCACGACATCCGGTTCGTCGAGACCTGTCAGGTAGCGCATTTGCTTAGTTTGTTCGACGCTCGGATTAAAAGTTGTTCCATAAAGTTCGACGATTTACCGCGCATGCCACGCACTTCGATGCACCCGGGTCGCCAAACGCGAAATCTGTCAGTGCCATTGCGCTCAGAACGTCGAAATTAGCTAGGATCCATTACTCATACTCCTAAGTTAAAACTCTAGATAGTGGTTTGGCCATTAGTGAAAGCGAGGGATTAAAACCTCGAGGTTTACTATTCACTTAAGTCGCGGGGCCCGCTTTTTGATTTCTGATTTCTGGAAGATCCGACCGTCGGATCGAAAACAAATGAGTATGAAACTTCTATGTTTCGACGAGACAATCGCAATGGTGATCTCGGATTTTCCAGATCAGACCCCGATCAAAAGTCGATATCTCTGGGCCCACTATTGACCCACTATCTCTCCACTTTTGCCAAAATTGACAAATTTTAAATATTTAAAGGCAAACTGAGACTTTTAAATTCTAGATTTCTACATCACCCACAACTTTTAAAAGTTTCGTCCCCGAAACTTAACAAAACATACTTTAAAAATTTTCTAAACACCCAAAATATCCGTTTTAAGTATTAACTTATTACATCATTGTTTCAACATTTCAAGCTCCC
>CM055067.1:18126213-18202547 GCA_029204045.2 Tillandsia leiboldiana | reverse complement strand
ACAAAAAAAAAAAGAAAGAAAGATGGAAAGAAGGAAGAGAGAAGAAAAGAGAAGCAAGAAAAGAGAAGGAAACTTAAAGAAAAGAAAGAAGAAATGAAGAAAGATAGACACTTCTTCTCTTCCTCTTTCTCTCCAATGAGAAAAATGCAACTCTCGATTTTTGCCAAAATCAAAATCGGCAATTGGGGGAATGCTGCAAATTGAGCTTTTCTCAATTTTTGAGAGCAGTTTTGACCCCGGATTCGAGTTGTGCAAGTTTCTTTTTGGCAACATGCCATGGAGAGATTATCTCCTCGCCATTTTTATGAAACGATAAAATTTGCCTTTTGATGGGGAAATTGACCAAATAGGGTTTTTCCCTTTAAGTTGTCAAAGGGGGTTTCTATTAAATTTTTATGGACATATTAGATCATAAAGATTCATTGCTTCAAGACTTGCTTCTCTTTTAGGAAAACCGTGGAGACCAAGAGATCAAAATTTCTCTTTGGCAAACGTGACAAGAATGGGACTTTCTTTCCTATGCCCCTTCAAATTGATCCAAAAGGAGGCAATGAAGACTTCTCCCTGTTATGTTTTAAAAAGGGTTTAGTTTTATAATTTTATGGAGTTAGAGAATCATGGGAAGAAATTGCTTCATGATTTCCCTTTCATTATGGAAAGCCTTGAAGATCAAGAGGGCAACTTTTGGTCTCTTTTAAAAGCAAAGTGAAACATTAGCTTTCATTGCTTCTCTTTGGTCAAAAGAATACCCAAAGAGGTAGGTTAAAATTTTAGGTTCTAGTTTTTGAACTCTTGTGGAATTAAATGGAAATGAGATAATTCTTCATGGTTACATCATATTTAGGATTTTCTTTTAAGATTAAAATATTTAAAGAGACAAAAATATCCTTTACAAGAGTATGCTAATAAGGATTTTTGCACTTTCTTTCCTTATTGGTCAAATGAACCCAAGAAAGAACTAAAGAGCAACCTAGGATTCTCTTTTATAGTTTGTGGAATTAAAAAAAAAAAAGAGTATGAAAGTGATTCCATTTTGATAAAACATTCTGACAAAGTGAAGGCAATAACTTGTGTCAGAATAGAAGGGGCAACCCGCATTGTCAATGATAGTCCCAAAAAGTGGGATCGCTCCCTTAGAGCTTTGAGGGTCACATCTCTCACCAATACATTTCCTATTTTCAAACTCCTTGATTCTTTCGGAACTATAAAATCTTGTGGGGGAGGCTGACTGGCCAGTGGCTCCTCAATTGAAATTCCTTGTGAACTTCCCCCTTTTCGTGCAACACTCTTCCTTTTGTTCTGAGAGGAGCATTCACCATAGGATTTGCCCTTCTCGGCGATGGTTGGCTTGAGTCTTTTCCTTTGATATGCAGCAGAGGCTTACATTTCGAAGCAGTTATGTGGCCTCCACAAACAATCATAGTTCAATGAGGTTAAGATCCAGAGTATCGGAAATCCCTAGAGTTCTCATAGGGAGTTTTTAGGCTTAACAGTATCTCTTGTATGTACAACTGGCAGCCAGAAGAAATAAAGAAGTGATCACCATTGCTGCAAGTTCTTTGTGGAATTAAGGTCCTGTGGCAACAGCTCGAGAACACAAAAACAAGCTAAAAGCTTAATTTTAAAGAAAGAAAAGGCCTAAACAATCAGCTATAAGTCGAATGAGATGGAATCTAAGTGCTAAAAGCAAAAAAAGACCAAGGCTTAAATAGCAAAATATGCTAATGCATAAGCAAAAATCAAAAGATAATAAAATTCGTTTTTCAGAGAAACGTGTCTTTAATCAAGTAATCTACAGTGTCCCTCTTTCGAGAAGTGACCCCTGCAACACGTTTTCCCGTTGGACGAAAAACACTTGAAGGTGTTACGCAACCTTGACAAACTTGTCTTATGGCAGATGTCTCCGGCTGGGGCCCGTTGGAAGTTTCTCCGAATTTAGCAACTTTATTAAAACACAAGAAAAGTAATGAAAGTGATTGGTCGGTGACAGTTTTCGTTCGAATGGCATCCCACAGCGACATAAACTTTTGTCTTGGCAAATTAGAAAGTGTTTTCAGCTAAGATTTAAGCTTTTTATGTATTTCATTCTCTATTATATTGCTTCCATTAGAAAGCGTTAGGCATTTTCTCTCAAAAATAACCCATGGGAACTTGTTTAGTTCTTACATCCCTTTGGGTGACATCCCCACACATCCATGACTCGGCGATGGCACGCTACAGGGGCAAGGGCCCCAGCAAGGAGCGACCAAGCAGTTGAGTCCCAACCATTTATGGAGTTTTTATCTTGAGTCGAATTTGTTGAAGAGAATGTAATCTTTAAATCTTTCATTCATTTGGAAAAGAAAAAAAAAATATGATGTAAAGTATTTCAAGTGCATGTTAAAAAGAGTTTTTAAACAAAAGTATTTGTTTTGCTCAAGTGATGTACTTCATTTCATCTAACTATTTGTTTGAATGACTGCAGTTTTAAAGTCATAATATCTTCTCATTGCTTACTCTTTCCGCTACATTTGATTGAAATTTTGAAATAAACCGTCCTTTCGGGTCTTGAAGGTCATTTGTAGTGTACTGGTTTTCCCATGCAACTTTCCGGTGAATCCACTGTGTAGAACACCTAGTGTTGGTGTCTGGCCCATGGTGCATCGAAGGGATGCCACAGATGGACCTCGTGAGACTTGGATAGATGATTTGGCCTTCGGCTGTGATTGCCGAATTTTAGAAAGGTTTTGGGCCAATCTGAGGTTGGATTTGGATTCAGCGCGGAAAACGCTTGAAAACGGCTATTTGCTTGTTGAATTTGGAGTCCGGATGACCAAATGCGGGCTTCCGAAAGTTTTGGGGGATTTTTCGGTGCATGGGGGTGACACGTGGACCGGCCCGAGCCACGTGGCGGCCTTTTATTGGCCGGCTCACGCAGCTGGGTCCACGGGTGGCGCGGCGGTGCATGGACCGCGGCGGGTGGACGCGTGGCGTGCCCTGGAGGGCCGGGCGCACGCGGCACGGCTCATTGGATTTGCGGGATTGCGGTGGACCGGGCGCACGGCACGTGGCGGCGTCGGATTCGTCGGCCCACGTGGGCGCGGTCCACGGGTGCGCGGGGGGGGGGGCCTCGGTACTGTGCACGCACGTGCGCGCACAGTGGCGCAGGCGGGGCGGTCGGCCGCACTCGAGTGCGACACGCGTCGCCTCGAGATTGGGCGGCCGTACCTACCCCGCTGACCGCGAGGGGGACACGCGGCGTGTCGTGGGCGCGGGGATCCGCTGTCCCCTGTTCGGGGCTACGTGGCGCTCCCTGGCGCTTCCGGGCGCGTCGGACGGGAAGGGTGCAACCCGGGTTTCCGGGCGCAGTGCGCCCGGAAACCGCGCCCGAAAACCCGGCCCGTTATGCTTGTGGGCTGGGCCTATAAATAGGACCCCCCTTTCGTTTCTTTGTCTTTTTTGGACCTTTTTCACTGGGCTCCCTTCACAGAAGTTCCTCCTCTCTCAGTGCTCGACCCTTTGGAGAAGTTTGAAGATTTTTGGAGGCACGCTTCCCGAGGTTCACCATTTTACGGCGCGGCGTGACGCTTGTTCTCCGGCGATCCTCTTCGCCCCTTCTCAGTGTTTGGACTCCTCCGGCTCACCCCGACCTCGGAATCCGCCGATTCTTGCGCCGTTGGACTCACGACAGGTAGGGCTTCAACTCCTGTGTTTTGTGGTTCCTAGATTTCCATGCTGATCTTGGAGTTTTCCGAGCAACCATTTGACCCTTTTTCTTCGCGGACTTTTGGGACAGCACCGCGGTGTTCTTGCCATATCTTTTCGCTCGGACGTCGGAACGAGGCGATTCAAGAGGCAATTTTCATCTACGCTTCGCGAGGAGTCTCCTGGATTTTTGTCAGAATTTTCTGAATTTTAATCGAGGGTGAGAATCTCCTTTCTCTGTGGTTCCTTGTACAGGAATTTAGTGCAGTTTGGATTTGGGGTGTACCCCTTGTCGGATTTTTATCTCAGCGTAGGAAACTCGAAATTGGGCGTGCAGGTACTCATTTCGACGGGCTCGTCGCAAGGGTCGCGATAGTATTTTTCTTGGATTTTTCTGGGCATTATTCGCAGGTAAAAATTAGTGAACTGTGGACTGCTGGTTTGGGGGACAGATTTTGGAATTGTGGATGTTTAGCTTATGTATTTTCCTTTGGGGTACTTTGTACAGATTGGTGGTGTATTTGGACTGGTCTTGGACTTCGCCTTTGGGAATTTGGAATAGCGCTTGAGGTGGGTGATGTTGTGAACCTCCTACTTGTGAATGTCACTAGGCCTATTAGAATGCTTTGATCATGTGTTATTAAATGTGAATGTATCTAGCATGCTTGTATGAGATTATGGTTCATTTGTTAATACTTTCCTTGTTAGCAAGCTACAAGTTAGTAAGTGATGTTTCCATGTTTAGATAGGCAAATTAATTAGTGGAATGAATGCTATAGCCACGTCATAATACAGGTTAAGGGAAGGGTTGGATATGTGGTTAGAATGAATGTTGTATAAGGGATATTTGCTAGTAAATTGTGCATCTAAAATGTATTAAGTATCATATATCTTACCGCATGTACATTGGGATTACCCAAACACTTAATGTTGCATATGTTTGAATAATTGGAGTAATTATAGCAAATAAAGGACTTCGCATGCTTGAATGGTCATCTAGCTAAGCCATCTTTTTCTGCTACACAAACATATTGGAATTGACTTAGGAGAAACCATGCTTTTATTCGTTCTCCTGTCGTCTAGTCTTAGGGGATTGTGTAGTCAGATGTTCAGAGTTGGGACAGTCGGGGATCGAGGTTTGGGTGTTGCGGCGACCGCGGACTGTGGGCGGTTGACCGGATTATTATTATTATTATTATTACTTTTGCATCAGATTGGAGGTAGGGGATCGAGTTTCCCTTTAGTGGATGGGTTTTCCCACTTGGATCAGGGTCGTGGACCCCGTCCTGCTATTTATGGTACTGATGATACTAGTGACTGTGATACTATGCTCGTGTGGGGTCGCTCCCCTCGAGTGCCACTCCGGAGTAGGATTCCGACCGTGTTGGGTGCCGGTCAGGCCGTGTTGGGTGCCGGCTAGACCGTGTTGGGTTCCGGTCTATTTTGGACAGGGGAGATACTGAGTTGTGAGGTTGACAGCAGAGCAGGCAGTACCAGTGTTTACTGGTGTTTTGATTGGGTTGGTCTGTCAGTCCTTACGTTCTGGTGCTGCCGTTAGCCATTCTCTAGTAGGCATCGTAGAGGCATGTTAGTGGTAGCTTGCATCAGTAGTGTACTTGTAGCTTACCACTTTTGTTTCATTTTTCGCCTCTGATAGTCCTAGTGGGCATGTCTGAGTTTGAGGTCTACCCACTAGGGGAGGCTACTGTTTTTATAGTAGTTCTCACCCCCCACTGTTTTCTCTTTTCTGTTCCCCTTTGTTTTGCAGAGTTCTCTGCGGGAGTTGCGGGACCCTCTTCCCTGGATCGAGGTAAGAGGATCGCTGACTAGATAGCCACTGCCCCGAGTTCGAGTTTTTGATAGCTTTGATGTATCCCCAGTACACTCAGACGGTTGTATTTTCCTTTTATTTAGGTCTGGCTGCGGCCAGCTAGGTTGTATATATTTCGTGAGCTGGGAGAGACACTTGTATATTTTTGAGAGCTTACTGTACTTTCATTTCCAGTATTGTCTGAGTTGTATTAGTTTTAGTTAGCTCTGTTTTATGCTCCTTTATTACTTGTTTATATCTGAGCAGGTTTTCAGCGCTTCATGTACACGGAAAATTCCGTATGCACGGCGGATCTGTGGACGGGCCCGGGTTCAGGTTTACACCCGGGGCGTGACAGATTAGTTGGTATCAGAGCTTAGGGATAGGTCAGACGGGACTTAGGAAACCCTAGGCTTTTGGCAGACCCTAGGAAGGCTGAGCGCGAGTGACGTGATATTGTGCGAAAGTCGGTAATTGGTTGTTAACTCTTCCTGTGAGTGGAGAGGGATTGGCATAGCCTATTTCTGGGGGACTATTATGTTGGCTGCAGACAACATAAGGTTACAGAAATAGGGGAATGCCCATGACTTTCGCTTGATTGGGTCGAGAGTGGTTTGGTTTACTGACCCGTGGATTTTTGTGTGGCAGGATGCCTCCTCGGCGGCAGATTCCTACTCGGGGTACTCCTATACCCCCGGAGGAGCCGGAGCAGTCCGGGCCTTCCGAGATCAGTGAGCTGAGGGCCATGATGGCCCAGTTGGCGGAGAGCCACCGCCGACAGGAGCAGAGGTTTGAGCAGTTATTGGCCCAGGTTGCGGCACCTCCCCCTACTACTGCTGAGGCCCCCGCACCACCTGTTGTACCACCGACTATTCCACTTGCCCCTACAGCGCCGTCGTCGAGCAGCGGGGCCCAGGGGATGTTCAGGCCTTTGACCCCAGAGGAGGAGCGAGAGTTTTCTGACAAACTCACGCAGTTCTGTAAGCGAGGACCCCCTAAGTTCTCGGGGCGGAGCACTCACCCGTGGGAGATTGGATCATGGCTAGCGTCGATGGAGAAGATGTTTCGGGACTTCTTCATCGACCAGAGGTTCAGAGCACATTTGGCAGTACACTGTCTGGAGGGGGATGCAGATGCTTGGTGGCGTCGGGTCGAGCCCCTAGAGTTTCAGGTCACCCGGCAGCTACCCTGGTCAGAGTTCAGGAGGATGACCCTTGACACTTACTTCTCCACGAGTGTGAAGAAGAAGATAGAAGATGACTTGAAGAACCTGCAGCAAGGTGATCACCCGGTGTGGGACTATTATCAGGAGTTTACGCAGTTGCTCAACTGCGTGCCCTACGTTGCCAGGGATGGGCTGCACCAGGTGGAGCTGTTTGAGACAGGCTTGCGCCCCGAGATCTTTACCATGGTACACACCCAGAGGCTTCAGACTTTATCAGAGGCAGTGGAGCATGCCCAGTGGGTCGAGAGGGGAGATCAGGTTGTTTCTAGACGCGGAGGTCCGGTCGCTCAGAGTTCAGAGAAGAAGCGACCAGCATCAGATGAGGGGGGACAGGCCAGTTCCTGGAGGCCGCCCTCGACCGCCACCGCCTCAGTTTACGGGCCGGGGGCGTTCGGAGCGGCGAGGGCCTGGGGGATCCCAGAGGCCCCCACAGCATCAGCAGCCCCAGCGACAGCAGCAGCACTCGCAGCAGCAGAGGTCGCAGTCGCGACAGCAGGGATCTCAGCGGCAGTCGCCCAGGCAGCAGCAGCAGCAGCAGTCACGGCAGTTTCGGGCCCCAGGCAGTTGTATCTTCTGCGGGGGTCCGCATTTCCCCGGTACTTGTGATCAGAGGTGGGGGCGTTGTTATGGCTGCGGGCAGGCAGGGCACATACGATCTTCATGCCCTTTTTCGGCATCGGGGGCGCCTTCTTCGGCCTCAGTTTCTCTTCCACCCCAGCAGCGACCGCCAGCTCAGCGGCCCTATGCTTCTGCGAGCAGGGCTCCTTCCTCCCACCCTGCAGACCACCGACCACCAGCTCAGAGCGGGCGAGTCTACGCCGCTCAGGTAAGGGACTCCGCGGCAGCCGACCACGTGGTGGCAGGTATCACTTTACTTTTTGGCATTAGAGCTCGCACTTTATTTGATACCGGTGCATCACATTCTATTATCAGTAGAGCATTTGCATCATCGCATGGACTAGAGTTAGGTCGGTTACCACATGCATTAGAGGTACAGATTCCCGGTCACATATTGTATGTAGAGGAGTGTTGCTGGTCGTGCCCGGTACAGCTCGAGTCTTGGATTTTGCCAGCGGACCTGATGGTCCTTAGTCAGCTGCGAGATTTTGACATTGTACTGGGGATGGATTGGCTGGCTCGCTATTTCGCGACGATTGATTGCGCCGCGAGGTCTGTTACTTTTAGCGAGCCAGGCCAGGAGGTGTTCGTTTTCAGGGGGTGCCAGAGTGCTTTCTTTGCCTCTATGGTTTCGACTTCTCGTGCGAGGCAGATGATGCGCAGTGGATGCGTAGCCTTTATGGCATCTGTGGTTAAGGAGCCTACGGCGGCTCCGGGACTCGCGGATATCCCGATTGCCCGCGAGTTCCCGGATGTGTTCCCTCCAGAGCTGTTTAGTACGCCGCCGGATAGGGAGGTCGAGTTTTTGATTGACGTGGTCCCAGGAACTGCGCCAATCTCTAAGGCTCCTTACCGAATGGCACCGGCTGAGCTGCGAGAATTAAAGGCGCAACTCCAGGATTTAATGGATAAGGGTTTTGTGCGACCGAGTGTATCGCCTTGGGGAGCGCCGGTGCTATTTGTGAAGAAGAAGGATGGTTCGCTTCGACTGTGCGTTGATTACCGGGAACTGAATAAAGCGACCATCAAGAACAAGTACCCTTTGCCGCGCATTGATGACTTGTTTGATCAGTTGCAAGGGACTTGTGTCTTCTCCAAGATCGACTTACAGTCTGGTTACCACCAATTGAAGGTGAAGGCCGAGGACATCCCGAAGACGGCATTCAGGTCGCGGTACGGGCATTATGAGTTCACCGTCATGCCTTTTGGACTGACAAATGCCCCTGCAGCTTTTATGGATTTAATGAACAGGATTTTTCGACCATACCTGGATCGGTTCATCGTTGTTTTTATTGATGACATCCTAGTTTATTCCCGAAGCGATGCGGAGCACGAGGAGCATCTGAGGATTGTGCTACAACTTCTGAGAGAGAGGAAGTTGTATGCCAAGTTATCTAAGTGTGAATTTTGGCTTCGGGAGGTTGTCTTTTTGGGCCACGTGATTTCAGCCGCTGGAGTGGCAGTAGACCCGGCGAAGATCGAGGCAGTCCGGGATTGGCCGCGACCGACGACGGTATCCGAGGTTCGCAGTTTTATGGGCTTAGCAGGATATTACCGTCGATTTGTGGAAGGTTTTGCGAAACTTTCCACACCCCTCACTCGTTTGACGCGAAAAGGGATTAAGTTTACTTGGAGTGAGGATTGTCAGAGGAGCTTTGAGGAATTAAAGAACAGATTGATGTCGGCTCCTGTCCTTTCCCTACCTGTTATGGGGAAAGGATACGTGGTATACAGCGACGCATCGCACAGTGGACTTGGTTGCGTGCTGATGCAGGAGGGAAGGGTAATCGCTTATGCCTCCCGGCAACTGAAGGATTATGAGAAGAATTACCCTACCCATGATTTGGAGCTAGCTGCGGTGATTTTTGCACTAAAGTTGTGGCGCCACTACCTGTATGGGGAGCACTGCGAGATTTACACCGACCACAAGAGCTTGAAATACCTGTTCACGCAGAAGGAGCTCAACTTGAGGCAGCGCAGATGGTTGGAATTGTTGAAAGATTATGATGTAGACATATTATACCATCCCGGCAAGGCCAACGTGGTTGCTGATGCCCTGAGCAGGAGAGCAGTACAGAGTCTATCTTTGATGATCACCGATCAGGCGCCATTACTTGAGCAGATGAGGCGGTTAGAGCTCGAGGTTGTGTCCCCTGGGGTCTCTGCTAGACTTATGTCTCTAGTCGTGCAGCCCACTCTGTTGGACAGGATTCGGGAGAGGCAGAGTGAGGACCCCCACCTAATGAGGATTCGAGAGCAGATGCAGACTGGTTTGATAGGGGACTTCTCAGTCGATGCTGCGGGAGTACTACGGTACAGGGACCGCGCGTGTGTGCCTATGGACGCAGAGATCCGAGAGTAGATCTTGAGGGAGGCCCACTATACACCTTATACCATCCATCCTGGTGGGACTAAGATGTATAGGGATCTTAAGGCACAGTTTTGGTGGAATGGGATGAAAAGAGACATTGGGAGATTTGTAGCACACTGTCTAACTTGTCAGCAAGTAAAGGCGGAGCATCGTGTACCTGCTGGCAAGTTGCAGAGTCTCCCAATCCCTGAATGGAAATGGGAACATGTTACGATGGATTTTGTCACTAGTTTGCCGAGAGCACAGACGGGAGCGGATGCTATCTGGGTAGTCGTGGACAGGCTTACCAAATCCGCTCACTTTCTGCCGGTTCAGATGACTTGGCCGATGGAGCGACTCGCACAGGTGTACTTGGCTGAGGTGGTTAGATTACACGGAGTACCTGTTTCCATCGTATCAGATAGAGACCCGAGGTTTGTCTCGCATTTCTGGAGGAGTTTACAGACAGCCTTGGGGACGCAGCTCCGATTCAGTACAGCATTCCACCCACAGACCGATGGGCAGTCAGAGCGCACTATTCAGACCCTCGAGGATATGTTGAGAGCATGCATTCTGGACTTTGGAGGAGGATGGTACCGACACTTGGGATTAGTTGAGTTTGCGTACAACAACAGCTATCAAGCGAGCATTCAGATGGCTCCGTTTGAAGCGTTGTATGGACGCAAGTGTCGGTCACCCCTTTATTGGAGTGACGTGGGTGAGAAGAAGACCTTGGGTCCTGATCTACTGTTAGAGGCAGAGGAAAAGGTCAGATTGATACGACGACACCTCGAGACCGCCCAGAGTCGACAGAGGAGTTACGCTGATACTCGACGGCGAGACTTAGAGTTCCAGGTGGGTGACCATGTTTTTCTGAAAGTCTCGCCTTCGAAGGGGATTCGGAGATTTGGTATTCGTGGGAAACTGAGCCCTCGTTATATTGGACCTTTTGAGGTGTTGGAGCGCTTAGGGCCAGTTGCCTACAGGCTTGCGCTTCCTCCCAGGCTTTCGGGTGTTCACAATGTTTTTCATGTTTCGACACTGAGGAGGTATGTTCATGACCCGTCTCATATCATCGATTTCACCCCATTGGAGGTTGCTGAGGACCTGAGCTATGTTGAGCGGCCGTTGAGGATCTTGGACCGTGAGGTTAGGGAGTTGCGCAGTCGGGCCATCCCGTATGTGAAGGTCCTCTGGAGCAGTCATGATGAGCGCGAGGCTACCTGGGAGTTGGAGTCAGCGATGATGGATGCTCACCCCCACTTGTTTGAGGCCGCTACCTGAGGTATGACTTTTGTTTCGAGGACGAAACTTTTTCTTGTAGGGGAGGATGTAGTGTACTGGTTTTCCCATGCAACTGTTCGGTGAATCCACTGTGTAGAACACCTAGTGTTGGTGTCTGGCCCATGGTGCATCGAAGGGATGCCACAGATGGACCTCGTGAGACTTGGATAGATGATTTGGCCTTCGGCTGTGATTGCCGAATTTTAGAAAAGGTTTTGGGCCAATCTGAGGTTGGATTTGGATTCAGCGCGGAAAAACGCTTGAAAACGGCTATTTGCTTGTTGAATTTGGAGTCCGGATGACCAAATGCGGGCTTCCGGAAGTTTTGGGGGATTTTCGGTGCATGGGGGTGACACGTGGACCGGCCCGAGCCACGTGGCGGCCTTTTATTGGCCGGCTCACGTAGCTAGGTCCACGGGGTGGCGCGGCGGTGCATGGACCGCGGCGGGTGGACGCGTGGCGTGCCCGGATTGGCCGGCGCACGCGGCACGGCTCACTGGGTTTGCGGGATTGCGGTGGACCGGGCGCATGGCACGTGGCGGCTTCGGATTCGTCGGTCCACGTGGGCGCGGTCCACGGGTGCGCGGGGGAGGGCGCCTCGGTACTGTGCGCGCACGTGCGCGCACAGTGGCGCAGGCGGGGCGGTCGGCCGCACTCGAGTGCGACACGCGTCGCCTCGAGATTGGGCGGCCGTACCTACCCCGCTGACCGCGAGGGAGACATGCGGCGTGTCGCGGGCGCGGGGATCCGCTGTCCCCTGTTCGGGGCTACGTGGCGGTCCCTGGCGTTTCCGGGCGCGTCGGACGGGGAGTATGCAACCCGGGTTTCCGGGCGCAGTGCGCCCGGAAACCGCGCCCGAAACCCGGCCCATTAAGCAATGGGCTGGGCCTATAAATAGCCTCCCCCTTTCTTTCTTTGGGCTTTTTGGACTTCTTTTCGCTGGGCTGCCTTTACAGAAGTTCCTCCTCTCTCAGTGCTCGACCCTTTGGAGAAGTTTGAAGATTTTTGGAGGCACGCTTCCCGAGGTTCACCATTTTACGGCGCGGCGCGACGCTTGTTCTCCGGCGATCCTCTTCGCCCCTTCTCAGTGTTTGGACTCCTCCGACTCACCCCGACCTCGGAATCCGCCGATTCTTGCGCCGTTGGACTCACGACAGGTAGGGCTTCAACTCCTGTGTTTTGTGGTTCCTCGATTTCCGTGCTGATCTTGGAGTTTTCCGAGCAACCATTTGACCCTTTTTCTTCGCGGACTTTTGGGACAGCACCGCGGTGTTCTTGCCATATCTTTTCGCTCGGACGTCGGAACGAGGCGATTCAAGAGGCAATTTTCATCTACGCTTCGCAAGGAGTCTCCTGGATTTTTCTCTGAATTTTCTGAATTTTACTCGAGGGTGAGAATCTCCTTTCTCTGTGGTTCCTTGTTAGAGGAATTTAGTGCAGTTTGGATACGGGGTGTACCCCTTGTCGGATTTTTATCTCAGCGTAGGAAACTCCAAATTGGGCGTGCAGGTATTCGTTTCGACGGGCTCGTCGCAAGGATCGCGCTAGTATTTTCCTTGGATTTTTCTGGACATTATTCGCAGGTGAAAATTAGTGAATTGTGGACTGCTGGTTTGGGGGACAGATTCTGGAATTGTGGATGTTTAGCTTATGTATTTTTCCTTTGGGGTATTTTGTACAGATTGGTGGTGTGTTTGGACTGGTCTTGGACTTCGCCTTTTGGAATTTGGAATAGCGCTTGAGGTGGGTGATGTTGTGAACCTCCTACTTGTGAATGTCACTAGGCCTATTAGAATGCTTTGATCATGTGTTATTAAATGTGAATGTATCTAGCATGCTTGTATGAGATTATGGTTCATTTGTTAATACTTGCCTTGTTAGCAAGCTACAAGTTAGTAAGTGATGTTTCCATGTTTAGATATGCAAATTAATTAGTGGAATGAATGCTATAGCCACATCATAATACAGGTTAAGGGAAGGGTTGGATATGTGGTTAGAATGAATGTTGTATAAGGGATATTTGCTAGTAAATTGTGCATCTAAAATGTATTAAGTATCATATATCTTACCGCATGTACATCGGGATTACCCAAACACTTAATGTTGCATATGTTTGAATAATTGGAGTAATTATAGCAAATAAAGGACTTTGCATGCTTGAATGGTCATCTAGCTAAGCCATCTTTTTCTGCTACACAAACATATTGGAATTGACTTAGGAGAAACCATGCTTTTATTCGTTCTCCTGTCGTCTAGTCTTAGGGGATTGTGTAGTCAGATGTTCAGAGTTGGGACAGTCGGGGATCGAGGTTTGGGTGTTGCGGCGACCGCGGACTGTGGGCGGTTGACCGGATTATTATTATTATTATTATTACTTTTGCATCAGATTGGAGGTAGGGGATCGAGTTTCCCTTTAGTGGATGGGTTTTTCCCACTTGGATCAGGGTCGTGACCCCGTCCTGCTATTTATGGTACTGATGACACTAGTGACTGTGATACTATGCTCGTGTGGGGTCGCTCCCCTCGAGTGCCACTCCGGAGTAGGATTCCGACCGTGTTGGGTGCCGGTCAGGCCGTGTTGGGTGCCGGCTAGACCGTGTTGGGTTCCGGTCTATTTTGGACAGGGGAGATACTGAGTTGTGAGGTTGACAGCAGAGCAGGCAGTACCAGTGTTTACTGGTGTTTTGATTGGGTTGGTCTGTCAGTCCTTACGTTCTGGTGCATGCGTTTAGCCATTCTCTAGTAGGCATCGTAGAGGCATGTTAGTGGTAGCTCTCATCAGTAGTGTACTTGTAGCTTACCACCTTTGTTTCATTTTTCGCCTCTGATAGTCCTAGTGGGCATGTCTGAGTTTGAGGTCTTCCCACTAGGGGAGGCTACTGTTTTTATAGTAGTTCTCACCCCCCACTGTTTTCTCTTTTCTGTTCCCCTTTGTTTTGCAGAGTTCTCTGCGGGAGTTGCGGGACCCTCTTCCCTGGATCGAGGTAAGAGGATCGCTGACTAGATAGCCACTGCCCCGAGTTCGAGTTTTTGATAGCTTTGATGTATCCCCAGTACACTCAGACGGTTGTATTTTCCTTTTATTTTAGGTCTGGCTGCGGCCAGCTGGTTGTATACATTTCGTGAGCTGGGAGAGACACTTGTATATTTTTGAGAGCTTACTGTACTTTCATTTCCAGTAATTGTCTGAGTTGTATTAGTTTTAGTTAGCTCTGTTTTATGCTCCTTTATTACTTGTTTTATATCTGAGCAGGTTTTCAGCGCTTCGTGTACACGGAAAATTCTGTATGCACGGCGGATCTGTGGACGGGCCCGGGTTCTGGTTTACACCCGGGGCGTGACATCATGCCCGATTGGCGGGTCTGTTGGCGCGCCCGAACTGCTCAAATTGACGGTCTCGGGGCGTGACAAGCTCTAGCACGCTTAACTCTCATGTTCCTCTTGGATCTTGCTACCATCCAAAATGCTATAGCCGGGTTAGAGATTTAGTCCTATTATATCATTTATATAGAGGACTAATCCAAATTCCGGGGGTGTCACAGGCCGACTATCTGCTGTAACCTAAAACCAGAAGACCTAAAAAGTACAAACTTAGATAAGAGGCCACCCCCCCTCAGTACTTGTGACCAAAACCTCAGGTGGGTCCGCTCCTTGCCGTAACATAGGATAAATCCTCCCACCAGTCCACTGTGGTTGTCATGCCCCGCGGTCGAAACTGCGACCCGGGCTCGCCAATAGATCCGCCATCTGTACGGAAACCCCCGCACAGACGAAGCGTCTATCCTGCAAGTCAGATCTATAGCTAAACATGTATCAGAGCTGAAATAAAACTAGTAGCTACAGAATCACAACTGAACATCTGAATATACAAAATCCTCAATACATAGTCCCTACCGATATGTAAATAAATACAAATCTCTCAGACATGTCCAGTACAAAAGAGGAATCATAAAAATACAGGGTACATCTACCACTGACTCTCAAATAAAATGGTAAGGAGCTACTCGGCCACGTCCTCACCTCGAACAGCTGTCTCCGCGCGAACCAAGCCGGAACAGCAACCTCTGGAAACCTGTCACCGCAGCAGGTGTGAGACTTATTGCAGAAGGTAGTTCCCAGTGGGTACCGTCACCAATATCCACGGTATGCCCACCAAGTCTACTGGAGGCAAAACAATAGGTATGCAGATCGATAGATAATAGGTAAGCTGAAAGAAACTACAGCTAATATGCCACAAGTACCATGCTCAAAGAAAACACTCAGCTAAGAACATGCTATGCATCCACCTACTGCTACTATGCCTCGAGTATCATGCTCAAGGAAAAACCCATCTAAGAACATGCAATGGATCCACTTGCTCACGAAGAGCTCCCAATAACTCAAATCTCAATGACTGCCAAAACTGGCTCAGTCAAGCCTGTGCCTCCCTACTACTCCAACGTAGGGTGTCCGATCGCCCCTACTACTCCAACGTAGGGTGCCCGAACGGACCATCACAATATCACGCAAAGCAGCCTCATCAGGCGCATCATCATCATCATCATCGTCATCGCATCTGGAGCGGCAACTCGAGGGGAGCGACCCCACCGAGTAACAAGCGTGTCTCATCTGGCTCAATAAATGGCACATGCAGGCTAAAATCCACGATAAAAAAGATCGAAAACTCGAATGCCAAATGATCATAACTCGGTCGGAAAACTCTCCACGACTCAATCTGGAAATGCCCAACTCATCACAGAATCAATCGGAGAACCCTCTACGACCCGATCTGATAAAGCCCAAATAACCAATAGCTACGTCGGGGAACCTTCCCCGACTCAATCTGATAATGCACAACTCATGATCTAGAGTAAACCAATCAACCCAACAAGGGAATCAATACTCAATCTCTCGCACGAGAGGCCCGGAAATTCCGAAAGACTGCCACCTACAACCCTGAACACACAAGAACAGGCTGCAGGCACAGCCGCCCGTAGCTTCCGCCCCCGAAATGGAACAATGATCAAACTCTCATGACACTAGAAACTCATCTCACAGAGCTATAAAAATCCTCTCGGCCCCCAGGCACGAGGATACATGCATCCTGAACCTATCCCACCCCCTCTGGGAGTTCGCAATAATTAAAAGCCATTTATAAAATTAGTTTTCCTTAAAACCAGCTCCGTGATTTTTAAAACGGTTTAGATGCTATTCTAATGGCAACTAACCATGCAGTCTAGTGTCAAGTCATCTCTAGATCATGCTAAAAATATCTGGGGCTCATGATTGTCGTTCTACAATTCTCTAGGCAACTATCAGATTTACTAGCTATAATAAATAGGTATGCTAGACATGCTAAATATGCATACAATAGAATTAGAAGGCATTCCATACATCTTGAAGAATTTCCAACCCACCTCAAATGCTTTCCGTAGGCATCGCTGAAGTCGGTGAAGCGCCGAACCGCTCACAGCCAAAATTTGCCGGAACACCAAACTGTGCCGCACGCGCGGGCACTGTCGCGATCCTCGGAAAAATCCCCGGAAGCTCAAACAAATCTCTCACGTCCTCTACAAAAATTTCTGGCATGCCTCGGCTCACTCTCTGTCAACGCACAGCAGCACGCAACACCTCGGCCCCGCGCAGTAAAAATACCAATTCTCTCAGCCAAGCAGCACATGCACAAGCTGCTCCTCAAGGTGAAAAAGATGGAAAGAATAATCCACTCAGCTCAAAACTCATCAAAATCCATCAACAAGTCCAAAAACTCATGCTAGGAAAATCTGTCACTCACCTCACGTGCGGTCGACGCGCGCGCGCCTCCGCTCAACTCCAAGTAGCAGGACAACACAAGCTGCACCCTCACACATCACTCTCTTTTCCTTCTCCCTCTTCTCTTTCTTTTCCTTGCTTCTCTCTTTTCTTTCTTTCTTTCTGTCGTGGAGAAGAAGGCAGGGTTGGGAGCTCTATATAGAGGGTGGCGTAGGTGTAAAATAGTGAAGAAGTGAAAAGACCAAAACACCCTCACTCAAAAATCCAATCCTGCTCGAACTGGGCTAATTGTGACACTAGGTACCGGTACCCAAAGCTTGGTACCGGTACCAAACCTCGTTGGTTCCGGAACACCCTCTTCGATTCCGGAACTCAATGCCCAGTTCCGGAACCGACTCCCCAGTTCAGGAACTCAGCTCCCAAAATGCCAAAACCGAACTCCGAAGCTTCAGGAATGCCGTGGCCAACTCACTTTTCTCCCCGGAAGCTTCTGCATCACTCTGAAACCTCCCGAACCCCACTGTAAACATAAAGTACACATGTCCAAAGCTTTTCCCACTCAAAAGCTCAACTGTGGAGTCGGTGTGCTCAAACCGAAATCCGATACTCTACAAAAGAAAACCCTCACTTGCATTCTCTTCTCATTTTCCTCCCGTTTCTCTTCTTAACTCCAAGAAGGTTACAATCAATTACTTGAATCAATTATTTAATCCTTTAATTGCCAACTCCAACTCACTTTTTGCCTTCGGGGCCTCCGCATCAAGCCGAATCAACCCGAACTCCCCTGTAATCTGAAAATACACATGTTCCAAACATTTTCCAATTTTTCCGCGCACCACGGCGGAGTCGATACTCTATCCAATCCAATACTCTGCAAGTACGCAAAGCCCTGAAATCACTGATTCAAGCTGGGCTTCCAGGTTTCGACGCCGATAACTCACTTTTTATCCCAAGGACTTCCGCGTCGATCCGAATCAATCCGAATTCATCTGTAAACGCAAATGGAACACGCCCAAAGCGATTTCTCCGCACCACGCCATCTTGCGAGGTCGGTGCACTCTACAAAGTCCTGGTACTCTACACTCTCCCCTCCTTAAAAAGGTTTCGTCCTCGAAACCAGAATAAATCCATAACTCAGGAGGGTGTCTCAATCCAATGGGGATAGGAGATACTCAATTCATCCTCACGCTCTCAGGTGGCCGTTCTCACTCAACATAATGGTTCTACGGGACCTTCACCAAAGGTATAGTCCGACTTCATAATCCTTCTGCCTCACAAGCAAGAATTTGCATCGGTTGCTCATGATAACCAAAATCCTCGTCCAATTCCAAGGAAGCGAAATCCAAAACATGCGAGGGATCAAAAATACTTCTTCCAGCTAGATAAATATTCGCGGACCAAACTCCCCGCATAAATCTCGAATCAACATATCCTTGCGAATAGTGGCTTCCACAAATCATGGTCTCCAAATCCAACTCCAAGCCTCCAATTGGCATATCTCCTCCGTTGCTCCTTAGCAACCAAAATGCTCAAAACTCCACAAGTACACTCTCACATCCATCCACAGGGAAAGAAATTCAACATCGGGAACATTCCCCAAATTTCCAACTCTCAATTTCCAAGTTCCAAAAGTGGCACCCACTGATCGATCACCTCATTCCAAGGTTGCACTGCTCGCCTAGACCAGGCGTAACTGACCATAATGTCCTTGCCGGGATAATACTACACTATATCAATCATACATCTTAGATAACTACATCCACCGGCGTCGTCGCAACCAAAATCCTCCTGAGTAACCAAGTACTTCAGGTTCAAGGGTCTATGGATA
This sequence comes from Tillandsia leiboldiana, assembly GCA_029204045.2. Taxonomy (NCBI): domain Eukaryota; kingdom Viridiplantae; phylum Streptophyta; class Magnoliopsida; order Poales; family Bromeliaceae; genus Tillandsia; species Tillandsia leiboldiana. Next base: position 18,183,997 of record CM055067.1, on the reverse strand, counting down.
ACTCAGTTCTCTCTCTATCACTGGCAAACACCTACATTGGTGCGGATATCATCCTCAAAGCTACACTATCACCACTTACTCCTGAAGCTTCGGACCTCTATCACTATCATAGGTCTAGGCCCAACCCGAACGACATCACTCTTCGTTGGGTCCACTGTCACTCTTGCAGCTGAAATCACATGGCCTAACAACAAAACCTTCCGAAGTCAAAATGCATACTCTCTCAACTTGGCAAACAACTTCTTCTCTCTTAGAAGTTGCAGCACTATCCTCAAGTGCTCCTCGTGCTCTATGTCACCTCGGAAATAAATCCAAATATTCACGACGGGTACGGCTACCAACCCGTCCGAATACAGCTGGAATACACCATTCCTCGATACATAAAGGCGGCAGGGCATTAGTCAATCCCATTGACCTCACCGTAAACTCATAATGCCCCTGCCGTGTCCCGAACACTATCTAGGCACAGCCCTCGGCCGTAAGGTTCCATAAGGCTATCAATCTCACAAAAGGGCATCTGCCGAAATACAATCCAAACGTGTCTGTGCTCGAACCAGCATAGTACCCTCACCGTTGTGTACCCACAACGTGGCATCACTGCCATGTACCAACGGCATGTGTCACGCCCCGGCGTCGAAACTGCGACCCGGGCTCGCCAACAGATCCGCCGCCCATACGGGAAGCCCCGTATAGACGAAGCGACTAACCTGCAAAAGATCAACTATACTATACAGATATCAGAGCTGAAAGTAAACTGCTAAAAAATTAAAAATATATACAACTCAAACTCCTCCCCAAAACACATAAATCTCTCAAGCAGTAAAATAAAAGTACAACTCTATACCTCACTACAAAAGTCTCAAAACAAGAACTCTCAAAAAGTAAAGGGGTACATCTACTCTCTCAGGAGGACGACAACTGGTAGGGATCTATCTCGCGACTCCCTTACCTCGATCAGCCGGATCAGCAACAGGAGCAGCAGGAACAGGAGTAGAAATCCCTGTGGGAAAAGACACCACGACGGGTGTGAGAACTACGTCCCAAGTAGTTCTCAGTGGGTGCCGCCAACAAGCCCGACGGTCTGCCCACTAAGTCTACTAGAGGCATAAAGTAACAATATAAAACTGAAATGAAACGGCTTGAAAAGTAACTCTACAGCTACTATGCCTCTATCTAGATGCTCAAGGAGTGGAACAGATGGAAACATGATGCATCTACTAACTCCCAAAGTACAGTAACCCAATCTACACTGACTGCCGCAAAGGGTCCAGTCAAACCTGCGCCCACCTACTGCCGCACATCCTCAATAGGACGGGTCTACCGTAGGGTGTCCGTGACTGCCAAAACTGGGCCAGCCAGAGGGACTGTGTCGACAAGTCGCGATAGCAAGTAACAGGCCCAACTCTGGAGTGTCACTCGAGGGGCGCGACCCCACCGAGGAAAGTATCCGCGTATCTCTGTCGAGCTCAATATGGCTCATGCAGGCTATAGTCCAAACTACGATCACAAGATCGACTAACAACACCAATCCTCACTCACAGGCTGGAAAACCACACAGCCAGGGCCACAGTCCACTAGACGGCTCCCACAACAGAACACTAAACTCACAGGAAAGACCGACACCATAAGGGTTCGGAAACCCGATAGGCCGGTGCTTAGAACCCTATCAAACAAGAACAGACTCTAGGCTCCGCCTATCGAAGTTCCCGACCCCCTTATAGTTCGGGAACACAACAATCTCGGTACAACACGCATGTCACGCCCCGGGGTCGAAACTGCGACCCGGGCTCGCCAACAGATCCGCCATCTGTACGGAAACTGCCGCACAGACGAAGCGTCTACCCTGCAAGTCAGATCTATAGCTAAAAACATGTATCAGAGAACTGAAACTAAAACCAAAAGCTATAGAATAAAAACTGAACATCTGGAATAGTAAAATCTCCACTAGTACACAAATCCTCAATGTACAAAGTCTCACAGGAATAAAACAATTACTATCCTCACCAGTCTCTCAGAATGACCAGTACAAAAGTGGAAATATAAAAATACACCGGGTACATCTACCTCAGACTCTCAATGCTAGTAAGGAACTAATCGGTCGCGTCCTCACCTCGAACTGCTGCCTCCGCGCGAACCAAGCCGGAACAGCTGCGTCAACCAGTCACCGCAGCGGGTGTGAGATCTACTGCAGAAGGCAGATCTCAGTGGGTACCGTCCCAATATCCACGGTATGCCCACTAAGTCTACTGGAGGCAAAACAGATAGGTATGCAGATAGATAGGTAGATAGATAAATAATGGTAAGCTGAAATAGTGAACTACAGCTAGAAAGTCACAATCATAAGGCTCTAAAAGGAAACTCTACCAATAACACGATATGCATACACTCTCTACTGCTAAGATGCCTCGGTATCAATGCTCAAAGGAAAGAAACCATCTATGAACATAATATGAAACCACCCGCTCATATCACCCAATCCCAAGGACTGCTAAATCTGGCTCAGTCCAGCCTGCGCCCGTCGTCTAGGAACGCACCTGCCCACTACCACGCATCCACAAGAGAATGGGATTTACGTGGGGCGTCCTAAACTGACTATCACAATCTCACGCAAAGTGACCCCATGGTAACACGGCCAGGGGTATCAAGCGACCTCTAGTATATGAACTAGGCGCATATCCACATCGTAGCCTCGTCAGGCTCGGTATCATCATCGCACCCGGGGCGTAGCTCGAGGGGAGCGACCCCACTGAACTCAAGTATCACATCTGTCTCACTGTCTTAATATGCGGCACATGCAGGCTATAATCCACGATCAAACAGATCGGTATCTCAGAGCTCGAAAACACAACTCAGGCGGAAAAGAACCTCGACTCAGACATGAATAGCCCAAACACTCTCACAGTTATGTCGGAGAACCCTCAACGGCTCAATCTGATAATGCACGACCATGGCTGAGTCGGGAAACATCCACGACTCGATCTGCCGGAACCCCAAAATCCTCGAAGCTAAGTGGGAGAACCACCTCCACCACTAAATCAGAATACGACCCATGATCTAGAGTAATTTCACTATCCCATGAGGAAGCTCAAATATCAAATGACACTATAATTCATCTCAAAATCAAAAAAAAGACCCCTCGGCCCCCAGGCACGAGGTCTAATGCACCCTGAACCAATGCCATGCCTCTGGCGAACTCATAATTTAAAAACTACCTTGAAAATGATGTTTTTCCTTAAAACGGGCTTTCTTGATTTTTAAAACGATCAGGGAGCAAAAATGATGCCCACAGAACATGCAGCCTAGTGTCATATGATAACAGGAGTATACTAAAAATAATCTGGGGTTCTAAATAATTTTCTAAAAATTTCCAGGCAACTATCAGATGTAAAAACAGTGAAAATAGCACGTTAAACATGATCAAATTGCATTCAGGAGCATTAAGGGGCATTCCATACATTTTGGAGAAATTCCAACCCACCTGGAACGCTTTCCGCAGGCAACGCTGAAGTCGGTGAAGTGCCGAAACCTTGAACAGATGAAACTTCGAAAAACGTGTCGTGCGCGCGCACACGCCGCATACCCGGAAAAATCCCCAGAAGTTCGACTAGATTCACCCGAGTCCTCTACAGGAAACCGCGCACTCTTTGGCTCACCCCATGGCTAACTCACATGCAAGCCAAGGCTCCAGCACCTTCAGCTTCCAAAGCGACCAACAGCACACTATAAAACTCCAACCATCCACTTAAACCCAACAGTACACACCATAATCCACCACACCAACAGAAATCCCACAGGCTCTCAGTGCAGCACAAAATTTACACACTCACTACTTCATTCGCCAAAAATCCACAACACACTTAAAAGAACTAGATCATATAATCATCAATAACTTAAGTCCAACCACACATACACCCAAGGCCAGAGTACACTCCCTGCTCACATAACAACAATACACACTAGATTCACAAAACAGATAAGTCCAAGACTATCATCTTTGGCAACCCACAATACACTCTCATAGCATTCATAAGTCCATCAACAGTTGCTAGGTGCACAAAATCCCCTTGTTTTACACCTCAATTCCAAAAGCCACAACCAATAAAACACATAAATATTTTAAGCTCCACATAAACACTTTAAGCTCATAATGTCCACAGTACACCCACATTACACATACATTCCCATCTCTACTTCCCAAAACCTCAACACCCTCACAAATTAACAGTAGGCAGGTCGTCCCCCAGCTCCAAGGTCCCACGGCTTAGAAGAAAAAAAAACCCGCGCCGAACACAGTTGGCTCCCAAAAGTTCGTGCGACACCAAGCTCACGCGCGCACTGCCTGCATCAAAACCAGAAAAGATAAAGAAAAGTGTCAAGATCAGCCCAAAGCGCGAATCACGCGGAGAAAATTGGGCAAAACCAGCCCTGCCGCGCGCTCGCAACAAGCAAAGTCCCCGCGCAAGGCTCCTGCCGCGCGGCGCCCACTTGCGGCAGTGCGCAGCCCCGGCGCGTGCCGCGCGGCACCAAGGGCCTGCCGCGCGGCGCTGCCACTGCCGCGTGGCGCAGCGCGCGGCGCCCAGGCGCCCCAGCATGCAGCGCGGCGCCCTGGAGAGCCCACAAGCAGCACGCGGCGCCCAGGTGCGCCCGCGTGCTGCGCGCGGCCCCCGGGCGCGCCCGCGTGCAGCGCGCTGCTGCGCGTCCCCCTTGCCCAGCGCGGCCACCTCCTCGTCCACCCGTCGGCAAACCACGAAGGACCACCAGCCGCAAAGCCAAGCTCTCCCACTCCATCAACCGAGCTTGCTCTCGCTCACTAACCCACAAAAAAAAGGGTCAAAAACCACACTTACCTCGATGGAGACTCGACGCGCGCGCGCTTCGCACACCCCACACGACTTCTAGCAGGAAGTCCAACATCAACCACCCTCAAAAATCTTCTTTTCATCTTTTCCCTTTTTCTTCCTTCTTCTTCTTCCTTTACTCTGTTTCAAAAACTCTCCTCTGCTTCACTTGCTTGCAGGGCGAGAGGAAGGTGACGAGGCAGCATCATAATTAGGGTGGGTGGCTAATTAAAGAGGTGAAGAAAAGACCCTTATGCCCCCAAGAGCAAAAACATCTAAACACCCTTCTAAGAATAAAACCACATACTAACATCAATTCTCTTCTAACATCCTTTCTTCACAAGCCAAAAACCAAAAATAATTAATTAAATAAATAAATAAAATAATCAACTTTAAGCCCACTCCAAGTCACTTTTTACCTTCGGGGTCTCCGCACCGGCCCGAAACCTCCCTAGCTCCGCTGTAATCTGAAAATACACATGTCCACAGCTTTTTCTCCTGAAAAAGCTCAACCGTTGAGTCGGTGTGCTCAATCCAAAAACGGGCTCCAAAACTGTCAGTTCCAACTCACTTTTCGCCTTCGGGTTCTCCATGTCAGTCCGGAACCTCCCGAACCCCGCTGTAATCATAAAGTACACCTGTTCCAAGTGTTCCCAATATTTCTGCACTCCACTGTGAAGTCGGAGCTTCCCCGAAACCGGTCCCCTAACGGCGGACAAAGCCCGGAAAACCCCGAATCGACCTGAGGCTTCCGCGTTGATCCGAATCGACCCGAACTCATCTGTAATCCAATATGGAACATGCTCGAGGCGATTTCTCCGCACCACGCCATCTTGCGAGGTCGGCGCGCCATCCGAAATCCCGGTATTCTACACTCTCCCCTCCTTAAAAGGGTTTCGTCCTCGAAACCAGAATAAATCCATAACTCAGGAGGGGGGGGTCTCGATCCAAGTGGATAGGAGATCCTCAACTCATACCCGGCTCTCAAGTGGCCTTTCTCTCATCAAGATGGCTCCTCTGAACCTTCGCCAAGGTATAACCCGACTGCGAAATTCTTCTGTCTCACCAGCAAGAATTGCATCGGTCGATCCTGTTAACTCAATCCTCATCCAATTCCAAGGAAGTGAAATCCAAAACATGCCAAGGATCAAATACAGTTCTTCCAGTCAGATAAATACTCGCGGATCAAACTCCCCGCGTAAACTCAAATCTACCAACCCTGTGGATTGTGGCTTCCACAAATCAAGATCTCCAAAACCAAAGTCTAAGCCTCCAATAGGCATCCACAGATTCGATCACCTCCATTCCGAGGCTGCACTGCTCGCCTAACCAAGGCGTTCTGGCAAAAGGTCCATGCCGGGATAATGATATGCCATAAGATCGATCTTACAATTCCGGTAACTCTGACCTCCGGCGATGCCTCAACTAAAAACCTCCTAAGTAACCCAGTACTTCAGGTTCAAGGGTCTAGGAATAATTCAATGTTCTCTCTATCACTGACAATCATGCAACTCGATGCAGCTTAAACTCCTCGAAGCTATACAGGCCCTGCCTAGTCCAAAACTTTGGACCTCAGTCACTAATATGAGCTTAGGCTAATTCCCAACGGCATCACTCTTCGTTGGGTCCTCTGTCGCTCTTGCAGCTGAAATCATATAGCCTAACAACAAAATCTTCTGGAGTCAAACGCATACTCTCTCAACTTTGCAAATAACATCTTCCCTCTTAGAAGTTGCAGCACTATCCTCAAGTGCTCGTTATGCTCCAAGTCACTTCGGAAATGATCCAAATATCCACGACGGGTACTACCACTAACCCGCCCAAACACAGCTGAAACACTCGATTTCCTCAAATCCTAAAGGCCGCAGGGCCTCAGTCAATCCACTTGACCTCGCTAAAAGCTCATAATGCCCCTACTGGTTCCAGAACACTATCGGGGCCCAGCCCTCAGCTGTACGGTTCCATAAAGCTATGTATCTCACAAAGGGGCATCTGCCGAAAGGCAATCCAATCCTCTCTGGGCTCGAGCCATCGTAGAACCCTCACCGTCGTGTACCCACAACGTGGCATCGCCGCCGCGTACCAACGATATGGCATCACTCAAGTATCAATCTCTAGGATCCTCACAGTCATATACCCACGACGTGGCTCTATGTCACTCAGACCCGCTCGATCCAGCAGAACCTGCACTGCGCTATCAGCTCTCTCTCTGTCTCACCGGTGGTACTCCAAGAGGTGCTACGAAGTCGGCGCAGTTTCCAATACCTCGTCGATCACCATTACGATCTCAACCTCACTAAACGGCGGCTTCAAAAACAGCTCAAGTAGACTCGCACCGAAACACACAGCGATAAGGACATTCTTAAATCCCGGTGTCGCCGTAGGCACCTCCCTTACAGGTCGCTAGCCATGCGCTACAACTACGACTCAACCTCTGTCGTGCTCTAGCTTCCTCTATAAGCCTACTCCTCCAGACCAGGTCCACGGAGGGTCAAAATCCTCTCTCGACAATCCCTGATAGCAAAACAACGGGATAACAAATCCCTATCCAACCACGTAGCAACATATCTAAACTGATGTAGGACTGGCAACACTCATCCTTGTGTGATACGTGATCTGGAACCTGATCCTCACGTGCACAAGCCAACAGTCTCATCTTTGGTCCACGCGAAACTACCCCTGCTCTACTGAAGCACAGACAAGCAGTGTCGGCATCAACATGCTCTAACTCCGATGACCCAAGGAAACCACGCCTGGTCAGATGTGATCCACTATCCTGGCACTCTCCAGCCGGCTGCACAAACTCAACAAATAGATGCTGGTGGCCATCGACCTAACTGCCTCGGCATGACGGCTCCATCAGTCTGTCGGAACATCGGAAGAACCTCTTCATCCTGAAGGGGTAGAGGGGATGCCGTCGCAAGCGGCAAAACCATGAGTACCACTCAGGGACACTCTGCTTGCAGATATCCTGACACTACTGTTGGTACCTCGTCCGTCGAGAATCCCCCGGTCTTTGCCTCCTCTGAGACCCATGATCCTTAGACTGGAATCATGGCAACCTCGATCCACTCAACCAACCAAAATCTGACGTTGCTGGACGTCTCCCACTGGAGCTAGTCCCTCGCTCCTCGTCTCTCCTGGAACTGGTCACTGATCCTCGTCAATCCATCGAACATGCACAAGGTGATAGATATCCCGATGCAGTCCCCTCTCAAACAGGATCAATATCCTGAGTCTCATCCTGGGCAACATGGGGTACTCTGCTCAACAATCGCAGAAACTCGTCCCAGGTTATCAACTGCGCTCCCGGTGGTCCAGCTGGACGAACACGACGCTACCAAATCTCGGCGTCCCTATCTAAAAGTGCATAACCAAGTGCACCCGATGCTTCTCCTGAATGAACAATTCTCAAATAATTTTCCCATAGCAGCAATCCAGTCCTCGGCCTTCCAAGGCTCCAAGCTCGGTCCCGAAATCTGCAGGTGATGGAACTGGATGAAATAAACAACCAGTCAGCAACCTCTCGCTGCTTCTGCACCAACAGTGGCGCGATCAGAATCGAAGTCGACGACGTCGCGGCTGGAAGTACTACTAGCGATACCCCGGAAGATGCTCTCGGCTCAAGCAAGTGCATCAAGCGCTCCAAGTTCTCATCCTGGCGCCGCATCGCCTCAAAGTCTGGCTACTGGGGCCTGTAACTCTCAGACCTCACTCTGCTCTATCCATTCAGCCTCCCGCTGATCGGGCTCCTCATCCAAGGCCAACAAGCCCTCACCGTCGTACGGCGTCTCGGAAGCATCGAAGCCACTGCAATATAACAAACATTAGGACCAAAACTCTCTCGACCCAATCAAGCGAAAGTCTAAACATGTTAACCTTTCTAAAGTATTATGTTGTCTGCAGCCAACATAATCATCTTTAGAGAAATAACATGTAAGGTCACTCACCCCAATCCTCTGGGGGAGGTACAAACTCAATCAGGACTCTCGCTAAAATCACGTCTCTCACGACGGTCATCCTAATGTCCAACCAATAGCTTAGGGTCTCTAAGTCCTCAATGACCTATACACCTAGGCTCTGATACCACATAAATCTGTCACGCCCCGGGGTTGAAACTGCGACCCGGGCTCGCCAACAGATCCGCCATCCGTACGGAAACTGCCGCACAGACGAAGCGTCTACCCTGCAAGTCAGATCTATAGCTAAAAACATGTATCAGAGAGATGAAACTAAAACCAAAAGCTATAGAATAAAAATTAAACATCTGGAATAGTAAAATCTCCACTAGTACACAAATCCTCAATGTACAAAGTCTCACAGGAATAAAACAATTACTATCCTCACCAGTCTCTCAGAATGACCAGTACAAAAGTGGATATATAAAAATACACCGGGTACATCTACCTCAGACTCTCAATGCTGGTAAGGAACTAATCGGCCGCGTCCTCACCTCGAACTGCTGCCTCCGCGCGAACCAAGCCGGAACAGCTGCCTCAACCAGTCACCGCAGCGGGTGTGAGATCTACTGCAGAAGGCAGATCTCAGTGGGTACCGTCCCAATATCCACGGTATGCCCACTAAGTCTACTGGAGGCAAAACAGATAGGTATGCAGATAGATAGGTAGATAGATAAATAATGGTAAGCTGAAATAGTGAACTACAGCTAGAAAGTCACAATCATAAGGCTCCAAAAGGAAACTCTACCAATAACACGATATGCATACACTCTCTACTCCTAAGATGCCTCGGTATCAATGCTCAAAGGAAAGAAACCATCTATGAACATAATATGAAACCACCCGCTCATATCACCCAATCCCAAGGACTGCCAAATCTGGCTCAGTCCAGCCAGTGCCCGTCGTCTAGGAACGCACCTGCCCACTACCACGCATCCACAAGAGGACGGGATTTACGTGGGGCGTCCTAAACTGACTATCACAATCTCACGCAAAGTGACCCCATGGTAACTCGGCCAGGGGTATCAAGCGACCTCTAGTATATGAACTAGGCGCATATCCACATCATAGCCTCGTCAGGCTCAGTATCATCATCGCACCCGGGGCGTAGCTCGAGGGGAGCGACCCCACCGAACTCAAGTATCACATCTGTCTCACTGTCTCAATATGCGGCACATGCAGGCTATAATCCACGATCAAACAGATCGGTATCTCAAAGCTCGAAAACACAACTCAAGCGGAAAAGAACCTCGACTCAGACATGAATAGCCCAAACACTCTCACAGTTATGTCGGAGAACCCTCAACCACTCAATCTGATAATGCACGACCATGGCTGATTCGGGAAACATCCACGACTCGATCTGCCGGAACCCCAAAATCCTCGAAGCTAAGTGGGAGAACCACCTCCACCACTAAATCAGAATACGACCCATGATCTAGAGTAATTTCACTATCCCATGAGGAAGCTCAAATATCAAATGACACTATAATTCATCTCAAAACTCAAAAAAAAGACCCCTCGGCCCCCAGGCACGAGGTCTAATGCACCCTGAACCAATGCCATGCCTCTGGCGAACTCATAATTTAAAAACTACCTTGAAAATGATGTTTTTCCTTAAAACGGGCTTTCTTGATTTTTAAAACGATCAGGGTGCAAAAATGATGCCCACAGAACATGCAGCCTAGTGTCATATGATAACAGGAGTATACTAAAAATAATCTGGGGTTCTAAATAATTTTCTAAAAATTTCCAGGCAACTATCAGATGTAAAAACAGTGAAAATAGCACGTTAAACATGATCAAATTGCATTCAGGAGCATTAAGGGGCATTCCATACATTTTGGAGAAATTCCAACCCACCTGGAACGCTTTCCGCTGGCAACACTGAAGTCGGTGAAGTGCCGAAACCTTGAACAGATGAAACTTCGAAAAACGCGCCGTGCGCGCCCATACGCCGCATACCCGGAAAAATCCCTGGAAGTTCGACTAGATTCACCCGAGTCCCCTACAGGAAACCGCGCACTCTCTGGCTCACCCCATGGCTAACTCACATGCAAGCCAAGGCTCCAGCACCTTCAGCTTCCAAAGCGACCAACAGCACACTATAAAACCCCAACCATCCACTTAAACCCAACAGTACACACCATAATCCACCACACCTACAGAAATCCCACAGGCTCTCAATGCAGCACAAAATTTACACACTCACTACTTCATTCGCCAAAAATCCACAACACACTTAAAAGAACTAGATCATATAATCATCAATAACTTAAGTCCAACCACACATACACCCAAGGCCACAGTACACTCCCTGCTCACATAACAACAATACACATTAGATTCACAAAACAGATAAGTCCAAGACTATCATCTTTGGCAACCCACAATACACTCTCATAGCATTCATAAGTCCATCAACAGTTGCTAGGCGCACAAAATCCCCTTGTTTTACACCTCAATTCCAAAAGCCACAACCAATAAAACACATAAATATTTTAAGCTCCACATAAACACTTTAAGCTCATAATGTCCACAGTACACCCACATTACACATACATTCCCATCTCTACTTCCCAAAACCTCAACACCCTCACAAATTAACAGTAGGCAGGTCGTCCCCCAGCTCCAAGGTCCCACGGCTTAGAAGAAAAAAAAAACCCGCGCCGAACACAGTTGGCTCCCAAAAGTTCGTGCGACACCAAGCTCACGCGCGCACTGCCTGCATCAAAACCAGAAAAGATAAAGAAAAGTGTCAAGATCAGCCCAAAGCGCGAATCACGAGGAGAAAATTGGGCAAAACCAGCCCTGCCGCGCGCTCGCAACAAGCAAAGTCCCCGCGCAAGGCTCCTGCCGCGCGACGCCCACTTGCGGCAGTGCGCAGCCCCGGCGCGTGCCGCGGTGCACCAAGGGCCTGCCGCGCGGCGCTGCCACTGCCGCGTTGCGCAGCGCGCGGCGCCCAGGCGCCCCAGCGTGCAGCGCGGCGCCCTGGAGCGCCCACAAGCAGCACGCGGCGCCCAGGTGCGCCCGCGTGCTGCGCGCGGCCCCCGGGCGCGCCCGCGTGCAGCGCGCTGCTGCGCGTCCCCCTTGCCCAGCGCGGCCACCTCCTCGTCCACCCGTCGGCAAACCACGAAGGACCACCAGCCGCAAAGCCAAGCTCTCCCACTCCATCAACCGAGCTTGCTCTCGCTCACTAACCCACAAAAAAAAGGGTCAAAAACCACACTTACCTCGATGGAGACTCGACGCGCGCGCGCTTCGCACACCCCACACGACTTCTAGGAGGAAGTCCAACATCAACCACCCTCAAAAATCTTTTTTTCATCTTTTCCCTTTTTCTTCCTTCTTCTTCTTCCTTTACTCTATTTCAAAAACTCTCCTCTGCTTCACTTGCTTGCAGGGAGAGAGGAAGGTGACGAGGCAGCATCATAATTAGGGTCGGTGGCTAATTAAAGAGGTGAAGAAAAGACCCTTATGCCCCCAAGAGCAAAAACATCTTAACACCCTTCTAAGAATAAAAACCACATACTAACATCAATTCTCTTCTAACATCCTTTCTTCACACGCCAAAAACCAAAAATAATTAACTAAATAAATAAATAAAATAATCAACTTTAAGCCCACTCCAAGTCACTTTTTACCTTCGGGGTCTCCGCACCGGCCTGAAACCTCCCTAGCTTCGCTGTAATCTGAAAATACACATGTCGACAGCTTTTTCTCCTGAAAAAGCTCAACCGTTGAGTCGGGGTGCTCATTCCAAAAAACGGCTCCAAAACTGTCAGTTCCAACTCACTTTTCGCCTTCGGGTTCTCCGTGTCAGTCCGGAACCTCCCGAACCCCGCTGTAATCATAAAGTACACCCGTTCCAAGTGTTCCCAATATTTCTGCACTCCACTGTGAAGTCGGAGCTTCCCCGAAACCGGTCCCCTAACGGCGGACAAAGCCCGGAAAACCCCGAATCGACCTGGGGCTTCCGCGTTGATCCGAATCGACCCGAACTCATCTGTAATCCAATATGGAACACGCTCGAGGCGATTTCTCCGCACCACGCCATCTTGCGAGTTCGGTGCGCCATCCGAAATCCCGGTATTCTACACTCTCCCCTCCTTAAAAGGGTTTCGTCCTCGAAACCAGAATAAATCCATAAGTCAGGAGGGGGGGGTCTCGATCCAAGGGGATAGGAGATCCTCAACTCATACCCGGCTCTCAAGTGGCCTTTCTCTCATCAAGATGGCTCCTCTGAACCTTCGCCAAGGTATAACCCGACTGCAAAATTCTTCTGTCTCACCAGCAAGAATTGCATCGGTCGATCCTGTTAACTCAATCCTCGTCCAATTCCAAGGAAGTGAAATCCAAAACATGCCAATGATCAAATACAGTTCTTCCAGTCAGATAAATACTCGCGGATCAAACTACCCGCGTAAACTCAAATCTACCAACCCTGCGGATTGTGGCTTCCACAAATCAAGATCTCCAATACCAAAGTCTAAGCCTCCAATAGGCATCCACAGATTCGATCACCTCCATTCCGAGGCTGCACTGCTCGCCTAACCAAGGCGTTCTGACCAAAGGTCCATGCCGGGATAATGATATGCCATAAGATCGATCTTACAATTCCGGTAACTCTGACCTCCGGCGATGCCTCAACCAAAAACCTCCTAAGTAACCCAGTACTTCAGGTTCAAGGGTCTAGGAATAATTCAATGTTCTCTCTATCACTGACAATCATGCAACTCGATGCAGCTTAAACTCCTCGAAGCTATACAGGCCCTGCCTAGTTCAAAACTTTGGACCTCAGTCACTAATATGAGCTTAGGCTAATTCCCAACGGCATCACTCTTCGTTGGGTCCTCTGTCGCTCTTGCAGCTGAAATCATATAGCCTAACAACAAAATCTTCTGGAGTCAAACGCATACTCTCTCAACTTTGCAAATAACATCTTCCCTCTTAGAAGTTGCAGCACTATCCTCAAGTGCTCGTTATGCTCCAAGTCACTTCGGAAATGATCCAAATATCCACGACGGGTACTACCACTATCCCGCCCAAACACAGTTGAAACACTCAATTTCCTCAAATCCTAAAGGCCGCAGGGCCTCAGTCAATCCACTTGACCTCGCTAAAAGCTCATAATGCCCCTACTGGTTCCAGAACACTATCGGGGCCCAGCCCTCAGCTGTACGGTTCCATAAAGCTATGTATCTCACAAAGGGGCATCTGCCGAAAGGCAATCCAATCCTGTCTGGGCTCGAGCCATCGTAGAACCCTCACCGTCGTGTACCCACAACGTGGCATCGCCGCCGCGTACCAACGGTATGGCATCACTCAAGTATCAATCTCTAGGATCCTCACAGTCATATACCCACGACGTGGCTCTGGGTCACTCAGACCCGCTCGATCCAGCAGAACCTGCACTGCGCTATCAGCTCTCTCTCTGTCTCACGGGTGGTACTCCAAGAGGTGCTACGAAGTCGGCGCAGTTTCCAATACCTCGTCGATCACCATCACGATCTCAACCTCACTAAACGGCGGCTTCAAAAATACGTCAAGTAGACTCGCACCGAAACACACAGCGATAAGGACATTCTTAAATCCCGGTGTCGCCGTAGGCACCTCCCTTACAGGTCGCTAGCCATGCGCTACAACTACAACTCAACCTCTGTCGTGCTCTAGCTTCCTCTATAAGCCTACTCCTCCAGACCAGGTCCGCAGAGGGTCAAAATCCTCTCTCGACAATCCCTGATAGCAAAACAACGGGATAACAAATCCCTATCCAACCACGTAGCAACATATCTAAACTGATGTAGGACTGGCAACACTCATCCATGTGTGATACGTGATCTGGAACCTGATCCTCACGTGCACAAGCCAACAGTCTCATCTTTGGTCCACGCGAAACTACCCCTGCTCTACTGAAGCACAGTCAAGCAGTGTCGGCATCAACATGCTCTAACTCCGATGACCCAAGGAAACCACGCCTGGTCAGATGTGATCCACTATCCTGGCACTCTCCAGCCGGCTGCACAAACTCAACAAATAGATGCTGGTGGCCTTCGACCTAACTGCCTCGGTATGACGGCTCCATCAGTCTGTCGGTACATCGGAAGAACCTCTTCATCCAGAAGGGGTAGAGGGGATGCCATCGCAAGCGGCAAAACCGTGAGTACCACTCAGGGACACTCTGCTTGCAGATATCCTGACACTACTGTTGGTACCTCGTCCGTCGAGAATCCCCCGGTCTTTGCCTCCTCAGAGACCCATGATCCTTAGACTGGAATCATGGCAACCTCGATCCACTCAACCAACCAAAATCTGAAGTTGCTGGACGTCTCCCACTGGAGCTAGTCCCTCGCTCCTCGTCCCTCTTGGAACTGGTCACTGATCCTCGTCAATCCATCAAACATGCACAAGGTGATAGATATCCCGATGCAGTCCCCTCTCAAACAGGATCAATATCCTGAGTCTCATCCTGGGCAACATGGGGTACTCTGCTCAACAATCGCAGAAACTCGTCCCAGGTTATCAACTGCTCTCCCGGTGGTCCAGCTGGACGAACACGACGCTACCAACTCTCGGCGTCCCTATCCAAAAGTGCATAACCAAGTGCACCAGATGCTTCTCGTGAATGAACAATTCTCAAATAATTTTCCCATAGCAGCAATCCAGTCCTCGGCCTTCCAAGGCTCCAAGCTCGGTCCCGAAATCTGCAGGGGATGGAACTGGATGAAATAAATAACCGGTCAGCAACCTCCCGCTGCTTCTGCACCAACAGTGGCGCGATCAGAATCGAAGTCGACGACGTCGCGGCTGGAAGTACTACTAGCGATACCCCGGAAGATGCTCTCGGCTCAAGCATGTGCATCAAGCGCTCCAAGTTCTCATCCTGGCGCCGAATCGCCTCAAAGTCTGGCTACTGGGGCCTGTAACTCTCAGACCTCACTCTGCTCTATCCATTCAGCCTCCCGCTGATCGGGCTCCTCATCCAAGGCCAACAAGCCCTCACCGTCGTACGGCGTCTCGGAAGCATCGAAGCCACTGCAATATAACAAACATTAGGACCAAAACTCTCTCGACCCAATCAAGCGAAAGTCTAAACATGTTAACCTTTCTAAAGTATTATGTTGTCTGCAGCCAACATAATCATCTTTAGAGAAATAACATGTAAGGTCACTCACCCCAATCCTCTGGGGGAGGTACAAACTCAATCAGGACTCTCGCTAAAATCACGTCTCTCATGACGGTCATCCTAATGTCCAACCAATAGCCTAGGGTCTCTAAGTCCTCAATGACGTACACACCTAGGCTCTGATACGACATAAATCTGTCACGCCCCGGGGTTGAAACTGCGACCCAGGCTCGCCAACAGATCCGCCATCTGTATGGAAACTGCCGCACAGACGAAGAGTCTACCCTGCAAGTCAGATCTATAGCTAAAAACATGTATCAGAGAGCTGAAACTAAAACCAAAAGCTATAGAATAAAAACTGAACATCTGGAATAGTAAAATCTCCACTAGTACACAAATCCTCAATGTACAAAGTCTCACAAGAATAAAATAATTACTATCCTCACCAGTCTCTCAGAATGACCAGTACAAAAGTGGAAATATAAAAATACACCGGGTACATCTACCTCAGACTCTCAATGCTGGTAAGGAACTAATCGGCCGCGTTCTCACCTCGAACTGCTGCCTCCGCGCGAACCAAGCCGGGACAGCTGCCTCAACCAGTCACCGCAGCGGGTGTGAGATCTACTGCAGAAGGCAGATCTCAGTGGGTACCGTCCCAATATCCACGGTATGCCCACTAAGTCTACTGGAGGCAAAACAGATAGGTATGCAGATAGATAGGTAGATAGATAAATAATGGTAAGCTGAAATAGTGAACTACAGCTAGAAAGTCACAATCATAAGGCTCCAAAAGGAAACTCTACCAATAACGCGATATGCATACACTCTCTACTGCTAAGATGCCTCGGTATCAATGCTCAAAGGAAAGAAACCATCTATGAACATAATATGAAACCACCCGCTCATATCACCCAATCCCAAGGACTGCCAAATCTGGCTCAGTCCAGCCTGCGCCCGTCGTCTAGGAACGCACCTGCCCACTACCACGCATCCACAAGAGGACGGGATTTACGTGGGGCGTCCTAAACTAACTATCACAATATCACGCAAAGTGACCCCATGGTAACTCGGCCAGGGGTATCAAGCGACCTCTAGTATATGAACTAGGCGCATATCCACATCGTAGCCTCGTCAGGCTTGGTATCATCATCGCACCCGGGGTGTAGCTCGAGGGGAGCGACCCCACCGAACTCAAGTATCACATCTGTCTCGCTGTCTCAATATGCGGCACATGCAGGCTATAATCCACGATCAAATAGATCGGTATCTCAAAGCTCGAAAACACAACTCAGGCGGAAAAGAACCTCGACTCAGACATGAATAGCCCAAACACTCTCACAGTTATGTCGGAGAACCCTCAACGACTCAATCTGATAATGCACGACCACGACTGAGTCGGGAAACATCCACGACTCGATCTGCCGGAACCCCAAAATCCTCGAAGCTAAGTGGGAGAAACACCTCCACCACTAAATCAGAATACGACCCATGATCTAGAGTAATTTCACTATCCCATGAGGATGCTCAAATATCAAATGACACTATAATTCATCTCAAAACTCAAAAAAAAGACCCCTCGGCCCCCAGGCACGAGGTCTAATGCACCCTGAACCAATGCCATGCCTCTGGCGAACTCATAATTTAAAAACTACCTTGAAAATGATGTTTTTCCTTAAAACGGGCTTTCTTGATTTTTAAAACGATCAGGGTGCAAAAATGATGCCCACAGAACATGCAGCCTAGTGTCATATGATAATAGGAGTATACTAAAAATAATCTGGGGTTCTAAATAATTTTCTAAAAATTTCCAGGCAACTATCAGATGTAAAAACAGTGAAAACAGCACGTTAAACATGATCAAATTGCATTCAGGAGCATTAAGGGGCATTCCATATATTTTGGAGAAATTCCAACCCACCTGGAACGCTTTCCGCAGGCAACGCTGAAGTTGGTGAAGTGCCGAAACCTTGAACAGATGAAACTTCGAAAAACGCGCCGCGCGCGCACACGCCGCATACCCGGAAAAATCCCCGGAAGTTCGACTAGATTCACGCGTGTCCTCTACAGGAAACCGCGCACTCTCTGGCTCACCCCATGGCTAACTCACATGCAAGCCAAGGCTCCAGCACCTTCAGCTTCCAAAGCGACCAACAGCACACTATAAAACTCCAACCATCCACTTAAACCCAACAGTACACACCATAATCCACCACACCAACAGAAATCCCACAGGCTCTCAGTGCAGCACAAAATTTACACACTCACTACTTCATTCGCCAAAAATCCACAACACACTTCAAAGAACTAGATCATATAATCATCAATAACTTAAGTCCAACCACACATACACCCAAGGCCACAGTACACTCCCTGCTCACATAACAACAATACACACTAGATTCACAAAACAGATAAGTCCAAGACTATCATCTTTGGCAACCCACAATACACTCTCATAGCATTCATAAGTCCATCAACAGTTGCTAGGTGCACAAAATCCCCTTGTTTTACACCTCAATTCCAAAAGCCACAACCAATAAAACACATAAATATTTTAAGCTCCACATAAACACTTTAAGCTCATAATGTCCACAGTACACCCACATTACACATACATTCCCATCTCTACATCCCAAAACCTCAACACCCTCACAAATTAACAGTAGGCAGGTCGTCCCCCAGCTCCAAGGTCCCACGGCTTAGAAGAAAAAAAAACCCGCGCCGAACACAGTTGGCTCCCAAAAGTTCGTGCGACACCAAGCTCACGCGCGCACTGCCTGCATCAAAACCAGAAAAGATAAAGAAAAGCGTCAAGATCAGCCCAAAGCGCGAATCACGAGGAGAAAATTGGGCAAAACCAGCCCTGCCGCGCGCTAGCAACAAGCAAAGTCCCCGCGCAAGGCTCCTGCCACGCGGCGCCCACTTGCGGCAGTGCGCAGCGCGGCGCTGCCACTGCCGCGTGGCGCAGCGCGCGGCGCCCAGGCGCCCCAGCGTGCAGCGCGGCGCCCTGGAGCGCCCACAAGCAGCACGCGGCGCCCAAGTGCGACCGCGTGCTGCGCGCGGCCCCCGGGTGCGCCCGCGTGCAGCGCGCTGCTGCGCGTACCCCTTGCCCAACGCGGCCACCTCCTCGTCCACCCGTCGGCAAACCACGAAGGACCACCAGCCGCATAGCCAAGCTCTCCCACTCCATCAACCGATCTTGCTCTCGCTCACTAACCCACAAAAAAAGGGTCAAAAACCACACTTACCTCGATGGAGACTCGACGCGCGCGCGCTTCGCACACCCCACACGACTTCTAGGAGGAAGTCCAACATCAACCACCCTCAAAAATCTTCTTTTCATCTTTTCCCTTTTTCTTCCTTCTTCTTCTTCCTTTACTCTGTTTCAAAAACTCTCCTCTGCTTCACTTGCTTGCAGGGAGAGAGGAAGGTGACGAGGCAGCATCATAATTAGGGTGGGTGGCTAATTAAAGAGGTGAAGAAAAGACCCTTATGCCCCCAAGATCAAAAACATCTAAACACCCTTATAAGAATAAAAACCACATACTAACATCAATTCTCTTCTAACATCCTTTCTTCACAAGCCAAAAACCAAAAATAATTAATTAAATAAATAAATAAAACAATCAACTTTAAGCCCACTCCAAGTCACTTTTTGCCTTCGGGGTCTCCGCACCAGCCCGAAACCTCCCTAGCTCCGCTGTAATCTGAAAATACACATGTCCACAACTTTTTCTCCTCAAAAAGCTCAACCGTTGAGTCGGGGTGCTCAATCCAAAAACCGGCTCCAAAACTGTCAGTTCCAACTCACTTTTCGCCTTCGGGTTCTCCGTGTCAGTCCGGAACCTCCCGAACCCCGCTGTAATCATAAGGTACACCTGTTCCAAGTGTTCCCAATATTTCTGCACTCCACTGTGAAGTCGGAGCTTCCCCGAAACTGGTCCCCTAACGGCGGACAAAGCCCGGAAAACCCCGAATCGACCTGGGGCTTCACCGTTGATCCGAATCGACCCGAACTCATCTGTAATCCAATATGGAACACGCTCGAGGCGATTTCTCCGCACCACGCCATCTTGCGAGGTCGGCGCGCCATCCGAAATCCCGGTATTCTACAACGCAGAAGACACCAACAGGGCCCGAAAGTCCCGGGAGACCTACACCTACAACCCTATCAAACAAGAACAGGTTCCAGGCTTGGCCCCCGTGGCTTTCGTCCCGACAAAGAAACGACCCCTAGAACCCAAACCACTCGAATCCTTTCGAGTGGGGAGATTTACAGGAAAAAGGTGACATTTGTTATTGAAAACTATTTTCACTCAACCCACACAGGGTGAGGATTAAAAGTAGTACCCTTTTTGAAAAGCTATCTTATTTTGAGAAGAAATCCATTTTTAATGATTTTTAGTTCTTTTTAGAAAAACAGTTAGAAAACAAGTGTTTTACCCAAACCCCGAAGGGCTGATGCCTTTGTCCAATCAAACAAGAACAGACTCCAGCGGCCCTTCGATGCTTGGAAGAAAACATTGGTAGACTAAAATCATGTGTATGTCGAAAGGGTTCTGGGTTCTAGGTCCGGCTAACACTAGTAAACTACTGCCACTAACACAGTGGCGACAACCCAAGCAGGGGAAAACAAGACCTCCCGGGGCCACCGTTTACCCCAAACGGTTCCCGGTACAGATAAGCGATCCACTATATCTACCAGACTCCACTCTGCTCCCAAGCACGAGTGCAAATGCAACCCACACTAAAAAGAAGTCCCAACCGCTCGGCCCACTACCCGGGCGAGGATAACACTAAGTCCAGGAATGAAACATAATGTGTGGATGTCTAAACATAAATAACCCTAGCCCAAGTGAGGGTTTTCTACTGGTCTGGTTACACATGCAACATATGACGGGGGTGCTAGGTCAGGTTCCAAGATTTCAATAATTAACATGTTGTAGGAATCACAATAAGATCACAAGATTCATCGACTGATATACAAGAGTACTAACATTCAGTTTC
This sequence comes from Tillandsia leiboldiana, assembly GCA_029204045.2. Taxonomy (NCBI): domain Eukaryota; kingdom Viridiplantae; phylum Streptophyta; class Magnoliopsida; order Poales; family Bromeliaceae; genus Tillandsia; species Tillandsia leiboldiana. The sequence continues at coordinate 18,163,064 of CM055067.1, read as the reverse complement.
CACATGCTATTTAGTCCAATTTCTAATATGCATGATCCTACATACATAGAATTAGCACGCAGTCCATAGATCTTGAAAGCAATGTCACCCACCTCGGTAAGCCACCAATTGCTCGTTGACACTTGCAATTGGTCTCCACGCGATTCCTAGCCTCCACGGGAGTCCGCACGCAAAACGGAGCACGCCGTCGGAATCCGCACGCAAAACGGAGCACAGTGCCGGAGTCCGCACGCAAAACGGAGTCCGCACGCAAAGCGGTGCACACCGACGGAGTCCGCACGCAAAATGGAGCACGGTGCCGGAGTCCGCACGCAAAACGGAGTCCGCACGCAAAACGGTGCACGCCGCCGGGGTCCGAACGCAAAACGGAGGGGTAAACAACGGTCCCTAACAAGCATAAGGACAAGGGGTAAAAACCAAAAAAACCAAAACGGTGAAACCCAAAACTGTGCCGAAAAACACAGTAAAATGACGAGCAAAACCAACCTTAAAGTCGGCGCTTCGCCAAACAAGCACCCATGCGATTGCCCGGCTCCAAAGGACAATTCGCGCGCGCTCCACGGCACAAACGGTGCGCTTGCGGCACCCTGAAATCTCTCCCAATCGCTCTCTCTCTCTCTCCCTCACGCGTGCAGGAAGGAGCAAAAGAGGCAAAAGGAGGAAAAAGGGTTACATTTGGGCTTAAATAGCCCAAAATCCCGAAATTCGGGCGCCCGAAATCCACATTCGGGCGCCCAAAACCCCTCTCGGGCGCTGTTACAGTAACCCGGAAGCTCCCCCGCGCCGCGCGTGCCACAGCAGGCCGCCACGTGGCGGCACCGCGCCTCACGCGCGCCCGAGCGCGACCACCCGGAAGCCGACGCGTGGCAGCACCAGCGCCACATCGGGACCACGCGCGCCCCGTCGCATCCTGTCGCGCGACGCAGGCGAGTAGGCGCCCGCCACGTGTCGCCACCAGCGCAAACCCCGCGCTGGCCCGCGCTGCGTCCCTGCGCGCGTCAGCGCGTGGGATGGCACGCCCAACGCGCTTCGGCCGCGTGGCGCCCACCCACGTGCGCCCACGCCCCCGCGCTGGCGCCTGGGTCGCCGCTCCCCGCCCGTGCCTGCGACCGGATGGACCAACCCGCGCCCGCCACGTGGCAGCGGCGCGGGTTCGGTGCTCCCGATGCACGCGGGTGGGCCGTGGACGGGCCCACAGCTAAAAATGGGCCCGTTAGCCTATTTACGCCCGTAAATAGCCAATTTTGACTGTTTTCGCGCGCTGAGTCCGTTTTTGGCATCCATTCGACGCACAACGGACTCGATACACCAAAAATAGGTGTTTCCTCACCACCAAGCACACGGTCGAGACGCACGGAGATTCCAGGACACCACACTCTCCCCCACTAAAAAAAAGTTTCGGCCCCGAAACTAAAACACACCACAACAACAAAACTAAAACAATCAAATCAACCCAAAGAACTCAAACACTAAACTAATAAGAAAGGTATGGCTCCACCAGCAGGAAAGTCATCAACCCCAACCCTCGATTTAGAAAACAGCTGAAACTAGCGAAAAGTCCGAAAATTTCGAAAGATCAGTGCCTTCGCCCCGATCAAACAAGAACAGGTTCGGGCACTGTCTCCATTTCTGGAGCAATCTTTCGAAGTTTTCATCCTGTTCGTAAATTTCAGCACAACGGCGAGAAAAGGGAGAGAAGTGTTGGTGCCGTTCCTGCTGTGGCTACAAAAACGAAAGCTACCACTAACCGAGACTCCTAAGGACACAACCTCTAGTCCTAAACGTCACAACTGCTCCCGAGGCGGCGTCTGTCCACAGTCGCTGAAGGATACGCCGGCAACCCGAGAAAAATGAACTCCTCCTGTCCAACTCGCAGAAGGGTAACTACTCTCATTCCATTATCAGTCGTAGCACGGCACCGGACCAACCAGTCCAACCTGTGTGCTCAATCCAAGTCCTGGAGCTGTCCTTGAATCGCCACATCAGCAGGTGAAGTCCCAAGTCTCAACTGCACTGATCAAACACCGCGATCCTCCTCTACTCGTAGGATACTGGGAAGAATCCAAACGCTAAAACATGTAGCATAAATTCCTAACCCACACCCATGCAAATATGCTGATGCAGATACTCTACTAATAATGCAGAAGAATGCAGCGGTCTCGAAATGCTCAACTCAGCTAACAGAAATAAAATCATACCTGCTGCGACATGATCCGCTGCCGTGGTGTCCTCCACCAGGGCTGCATAAACCCGTCCACTGGGTGCTGCAGATCGTCGTCCCGTCTGTCCCGACGTCGTGGCCCACTCTATCTGATGGTGTGCCGGAGGGGCTTCCGCTGCGTAGATAGGCAAGGGGGGTGCTGTCGCAATCGGCCACACTGACAAAATGGCCTGGGGGCAAGCTGCGCGGAAATGTCCCAACTCTCCACAGAGGAAACACCGCCCCTGTCTCTGATCACACTGCGACGGTGGATAAGGCCCGCCACAGATGACACACCGCTCCTGTCGCTCTTGCCGATACTGCTGCTGCTGCGGGGGCCCACCTAATCTCTGGCGCCTACGAAACCCACAACCCTCAGGATGAGATCATGGAGGTCTCGGAGGTCCCTGCCGGCTCGTCTAACCCTCATCATCAGGTGCTGGGCGCTTCGCCCCCGAAATCCCTGCGGGAGCTGGGGCCACCTCGACCATAACCGCCTCTCCGTGCTCCACATAGAGGGCCTGCTCCATAGAGGCATCCAGAGTCTGCAATCTCTGCGAGCGGACAAACTGGTAGATATCACGGCGCAGTCCTTGCTCAAACATGTAGATCCGGTGCGCCTCATCCCTAGCCGCGTGCGGTACACAAGCCAACAACTGGTTGAACTCCGCAATGTACTCATGCACGGGCCGATCTCCCTGTCGGAGATTCCTCAGCTGCTCCTCCAACCTTTGCCTGACGCTCTCCGGGAAAAAGGCTCCAAGAAGTAGACTGCGGAACTCCGCCCAAGTAAGCAGCTGGGTCCCAGGTGGACCAACTGGTCGAACACGCCGCCACCAGGCCTCGGCGTTGCGCTCCAAAAAGTGAGTCGCCAATAGAACCTGAAACCGCTCCTCGATAAATAAGCTCTCGAAATGGTGCTCCATAGCTGTGATCCACGACTCTGCCTCCCACGGCTCCGAACTCTGCCCGAAAAATGAGGTGGGTTAAACTGACGGAATCTCAACAACAAATCCACCACCTCTCGCTGCTCTACCCGGGTCAACTGTCCTGCCGTCCCGAACGGTTGTCTACCGGTATCTGGTGCAATAGGGGCTACCTGCACTGCTGGTACAACTGGGGGTGCCACAGCTGGCGACGAAGGTGCGGGGAAACTCCCTGGGGGTGCTACAACTGGCTGTACCCTCTGCTCCAACATAAGCATCATCCGACCCATGGCCTCCTCCTGGCGCCGTGTAGCCTCCTCCTGGCGCCGAACAGCCTCTGCCAACTGGGCCATCTGAGCCCGAAGCTCCAGCACCTCACTCTGCCGACCCTGTGCTGGCTCCTCCTGCCTAGGCTCATCGGAGGGGGAAGGCTGAGAGCGCGTCTGTACCCTGCGTCGGGGAGGCATCGTGCCCACCTGCAATACACATGCAAACATCAGGACAGTACCAAACAACACTCGACCCAATCCAGTGAAAGTCTAAGACATGTCATCCATTCCCTAGCATTATGTTGTCTGCAACCAACATAATCACTTAGGAGAATAAACATGCTAATCACTCATCCCGCCCCTTGGGAGAGGTATAAAACTCAATCAGGACTCTCGCTAAAAGTCACGACTCTCACGTAGTCATCCTAATGTCCAACCACAAGCCTAGGGTTTCTAAGTCCACAATGACCTACAACCTAGGCTCTGATACCACCTAATCTGTCACGCCCCGGCGTCGAAACTGCGACCCGGGCTCGCCAACAGATCCGCCGCCCATACGGGAAGCCCCGTATAGACGAAGCGACTAACCTGCAAAAGAACAACTATACTATACAGATATCAGAGCTCAAAGTAAACTGCTGAAAAATGAAAAATATATACAACTCAAACTCCTCCCCAAAACACATAAATCTCTCAAGCAGTAAAATAAAAGTACAACTCTATACCTCACTACAAAAGTCTCTCAACAAGAACTCTCAAAAAGTAAAGGGGTACATCTACTCTCTCAGGAGGACGACGACTGGTAGAGATCTATCTCGCGACTCCCTTACCTCGATCAGCCGGATCAGCAACAGGAGCAGCAGGAACAGGAGTAGAAATCCCTGTGGGAAAAGACACCACGACGGGTGTGAGAACTACGTCCCAAGTAGTTCTCAGTGGGTGCCGCCAACAAGCCCGACGGTCTGTCCACTAAGTCTACTAAAGGCATAAAGTAACAATATAAAACTGAAATGAAAGGGCTGGAAAAGTAACTCTACAGCTACTATGCCTCTATCTCGATGCTCAAGGAGTGGAACAGATGGAAACATGATGCATCTACTAACTCCCAAAGTACAGTCACCCAATCTACACTAACTGTCGCAAAGGGTCCAGTCAAACCTGCGCCCACCTACTGCCGCACATCCTCAACAGGACGGGTCTACCGTAGGGTGTCCGTGACTGCCAAAACTGGGCCAGCCAGAGGGACTGCATCGACAAGTCGTGATAGCAAGTAACAGGCCCAACTCCGGAGTGGTACTCGAGGGGCGCGACCCCACCGAGGAAAGTATCCGCGTATCTCTGTCGAGCTCAATTTGGCTCATGCAGGCTATAGTCCAAACTACGATCACAAGATCGACTAACAACACCAATGCTCACTCACAGGCTAGAAAACAACACAGCCAGGGCCACCGTCCACCAGACGGCTCCCACAACAGAACACTAAACTCAAAGGAAAGACCGACACCATAAGGGTTCGGAAACCTGATAGGTCGGTGCTTAGAACCCTATCAAACAAGAACAGACTCTAGGCTCCGCCTATCGAAGTTCCCGACCCCCTTATAGTTCGGGAACACAACAATCTCGGTACAACACGCAGAAGACACCAACAGGGCCCGAAAGTCCCGGGAGACCTACACCTACAACCCTATCAAACAAGAACAGGTTCCAGGCTCGGCCCCCGTGGCTTTCGTCCCGACAAAGGAACGGCCCCTAGAACCCAGGCCACTCGAATCCTTTCGAATGGGGAGATTTACAGGAAAAAGGTGACATTTGTTAGTGAAAACCATTTTCACTCAACCCACACAGGGTGAGGATTAAAAGTAGTACCCTTTTTGAAAATCTATCTTGTTTTGAGAAGAAATCCATTTTTAATGATTTTTAGTTCTTTCTAGAAAAACAGTTAGAAAACAAGTGTTTTACCCAAACCCCGAAGGGCTGATGCCTTTGTCCAATCAAACAAGAACAGACTCCAGCGGCCCTTCGATGCTTGGAAGAAAACATTGGTAGACTAAAATCATGTGTATGTCGAAAGGGTTCTGGGTTCTAGGTCCGGCTAACACTAGTAAACTACTGCCACTAACACAGTGGCGACAACCCAAACAAGGGAAAACAAGACCTCCCGGGGCCACCGTTTATCCCAAACGGTTCCCGGTACAGACAAGCGATTGTCACGCCCCGGGGGTTTATTTCGGCGAAAACGATTCACAAAAAGGTTTGTATTTGGCGCGTAAATTTTTTTTTTGAAAACCTTCTTCCCCGGCGCGTGCCCAGACCCGCCGCATACCCAGAATCACTCTGCAAACGGACAGAGTCTCCTATGTATATGCACGGCGTCGCGGCTAGTACAACGTCCAAACACAGTCATCAATTCAATCACAACAGTTTCTAACATACACACATTCACAAACGCTGAATAAATCTCACGACTGATCAGTTTGAAAGGATAAATCCACAATTGTTGAAACGGCGCCCACCCGGCACCCAGATTTTGGAAACCAGTTTCGAAAGCAACATAAACCGAGAGGTTTTAGAAAACAGTGCCCACACGACACTTAGGTTTTGAAATCTATTTTCGCAATCCATAAATCCACAGGGTTTTGAAAACGGTGCCCACACGACACCCAAGTTTTGAAAATAGTTTTCGCAATCTTTTCTTTCGTTTTCTCCTCTTTTTTTTTTCTTAAAGCGGCCAACAGAGATGAAAGGAAATTAAATGAATAATTAGGTACCATGCCGACATCCACACCGACCCCACGAGGGTATCGAGAACAACATCACAGTCTACAAATAGTAAATGAAATGCAAAAGAAAGGAGAAAATACAGTCCGGGGTCTCAAGTGACCCAGAAACTCCTGCTTCGGCCTCTCCGTCGCCTAACTCTCCCCCCTGTAGGACCCTGTCACGAAGTGGGAAGTCAGCGACAAAGTAATAACAATAAGGAAAGCAGGGTAAAGAAAATGTGCCCAACCGTAAACTGTCCGGAGCAACCACCCTCCCAACAAGGGAAAACCACGCACACCTGCAAACCTAATCTGGGCACCTGCCCCGGCACCCCAACCGAGCACCTACCTCGGTAAACCATGTCGGGCACCTACCCCGACGGGTCGCACCGCTCGCACCTCGGCGCCTCAAAACCCCCCACCTGCGGGGGCCCCCACTACGTCACCTCGTGGGTTTACACGGGTCATAGACCACTTTTCCGGAAAAGCGCACCCTTTGCGGTGGCCAAACCGCGGGTGCGCGTGCTGCAGCCTCGAGCAAAGTAATAAAAAGTACCAAGTATACCCAACAGTAAGGACCATAAGGACTATCATGTTAGCACCATTAGACATACAATCAATTATAGATACAACTGTTGGAAACCCGACGCTAAGTCCCAAAATGAAACCCACCTCAACCACGAAGGAGAAGACGTGCGGAAGCTCCAACTAAAATACCCTCGCCGGGTGCCCGAACAGCTACAATAAGAAATATTTGTTAAAAAAACATCGTCGTGTTTAAAAACACTCAAAAACGGGGTGAAACGGGCTAAGAACGGAGCTTCTGGACCCTTTTCAGAAGATCGGTGCACGGATCCTGGCGTGGACCGGGTCCACGACCAAACGCGACCACGGCGCGGGCCGGGAGCACGCTGCAGCAGTGGACCACGGCGCCTTGGGCCGGGCCGCGCACGGGTATGGGCGCGCACCGGGTCCATCGTTTCCCCCTGAGGTGGCGAGCACCGGGTGCACGCCCAGGCGTGCACCGCGAGGCCTGGCGCACGACTCTGTGCACCAGGTCTGCGCACCCGGGCCGCGGAGCGTGCGCCGGGTGCACGCCTTCCCGGTGGACCGCGCGGCCTGGCGCACAACTTTGTGCGCCGGGTCTGCGCCCCCGGGCCGCGGATCGTGCGCCGGGTGCACGCCTGCGTGTGGACCGCGGCCAGAAACCTCCAAGATGTGAACAGTGCGCGCTCGTTTTCGGCTCCGGTTGCGACCCTGCGATCACGGCGGCTCCGGCGATGACCCCGTGAACACGGTGACGGCGGCGGCAGCCTCCCGTTTAACCACGGTGGCGGCGGCCTCCCGTTTGGTCCCCAACTCGCCTCGCACGCGAGACGACACGAAAGAAAACCCACACCGAAAAACCAGAAAGACCCGAACCGCTCACCTCGTTTTCGCCGGTAAGGGAGGAAGGAGGAGGCTCGTCCCGCTCTCGTTCGCCGGATTCCGCAGGATGTTCCTTCTCCCCATCTAGTCGCCTCGGTTCTTCACGCCAACCGATGGAGGGGAAAAGCTAGGGATTGGGGCTCGGATGGGAAACCACGCACAGGAAATGAGAAGTGGGGGAAAAAAAACCCTACGCCAACCAAAAATGTAAATAAACCGTACGGTTGTGAATGGGGGGTGGGATTGAACCCTAAACCACCAAAAATCAAAACTTAGCGATCGGGTGCGGGTCAGGGTCCATTTACCTCGAAAAGCGTGCCGATATCCCGCACGCTTTTTGATGCACCCGGAACCGCTGGTAATCTTCCAAAATTTATTCTGGGAGATCCCGGGGTCGGAATTCGAATCCGATTGCGCCACCATTCTCCGTTTTGCGAGCATTATTGCCTAAAAATACCCGCGAGCCCTGACGGTCTGCCCAGAAACAAAGAATTATTAGCCCACCCTCCGGACCCCTAAAAGGGATGCGAAAAAACTACCCTCTGAAAACCCCTTTTTACTTGTGGTTACTACAGCGATCCACTACATCTACCAGACTCCACTCTGCTCCCAAGCACGAGTGCAAATGCAACCCACACTAAAAAGAAGTCCCGACCGCTCGGCCCACTACCCGGGCGAGGATAACACTAAGTCTAGGAATGAAACATAATGTGTGGATGTCTAAACATAAATAACCCTAGCCCAAGTGAGGGTTTTCTACTGGTCTGGTTACACTTGCAACATATGACGGGGGTTCTAGGTCAGGTTCCAAGATTTCAATAATTAACATGTTGTAGGAATCACAATAAGATCACAAGATTCATCGACTGATATACAAGAGTACTAACATTCAGTTTCCACATGCTATTTAGTCCAATTTCTAATATGCATGATTACATACATAGAATTAGCACGCAGTCCATAGATCTTGAAAGCAAAGTCACCCACCTCGGTAAGCCACCAATTGCTCGTAGACACTTGCAATTGGTCTCCACGCGATTCCTAGCCTCCACCGGAGTCCGCACGCAAAACGGAGCACGCCGTCGGAATCCGCACGCAAAACGAAGCACGGTGCCGGAGTCCGCACGCAAAACGGAGTCCGCACGCAAAACGGTGCACGCCGACGGAGTCCGCACGCAAAACGAAGCACGGTGCTAGAGTCCGCACGCAAAACGGAGTCCGCACGCAAAACGGTGCACGCCGCCGGGGTCCGCACGCAAAACGGAGGGGTAAACAACGGTCCCTAACAAGCATAAGGACAAGGGGTAAAAACCAAAAAAACCAAAAAGGTGAACCCCAAAACTGTGCCGAAAAACCCAGTAAAATGACGAGCAAAACCAACCTTAAAGTCGGCGCTTCGCCAAACAAGCACCCATGCGATTGCCCGGCTCCAAAGGACACTTCGCGCGCGCTCCACGGCACAAACGGTGCGCTCGCGGCACCCCGAAATCTCTCCCAATCGCTCTCTCTCTCTCCCTCACGCGTGCAGGAAGGAGCAAAAGAGGCAAAAGGAGGAAAAAGGGGTCCATTTGGGCTTAAATAGCACAAAGTCCCAAAATTCGGGCGCCCGAAATCCACATTCGGGCGCCTGAAACCCCTCTCGGGCACTGCTACAGTAACCCGGAAGTTCCTCTGCGCCGCGCGTGCCACAGTAGGCCGCCACGTGGCGGCACCGCCCCTCACGCGCGCCAGAGCGCGACCACCCGGAAGCCGACGCGTGGCAGCACCAGCGCCACACCGGGACCACGCGCGCCCCGTCGCGTCTTGTCTCGCGCCGCGGGCGAGTAGGCGCCGGCCACGTGTCGCCACCAGCGCAAACCCCGCGATGCCCCGCGCTGCGTCCCCGCGCGCATCAGCGCATGGGCTGGCACACCCAACGCGCTTCGGCCGCGTGGCGCCCACCCACGTGCGCCCACGCCCCCGCACTGGCGCCTGGGTCGCCGCGCCCCGCCCGTGCCTGCGACCGGATGGACCAACCCGCGCCCACCACATGGCAGCGGTGCGGGTTCGGTGCTCCCGATGCACGCGGGTGGGCCGTGGACAGGCCCACAGCTAAAAATGGGCCCGTTAGCCCATTTACGCCCGTAAATAGCCAATTTTGACTGTTTTCGCGCGCTGAGTCCGTTTTTGGCATCCATTCGACGCACAACGGACTCGATACACCAAAAATAGGTGTTTCCTCACCACCAAGCACACGGTCGAGACGCACGGAGATTCCGGGACACCACAGCATGGCATCACCACCGTGTATCAACGGTGTGGCATCATACCCAAGTATCAATCTCTCAGATCCTCACTGTCGTATTCCCACGACGTGGTACTGGGTCACACAGGCCTCTCGATCCATCAGATCCTGCAACTGCGCTATCAGCTCTCTCTCTCTGTCTCACGGGTGATACTCCAAGAGGTGCCACCGAAGTCGGCGCGGTTTCCAAAACCACGTCAATCACTATCTCGATCTCAATCTCACTAAACGGCAGCTTCAATATCAGCTTAGGTAGACTCACACCCGGGATCACACGGGCGATAAGGATATTCTTTAGTCCCGGTGCCGCCGTAGGCACCTCCTCTACAGTCGCTAGCAAAGCGATACGACCACGACTCAACCTCCGTCGTGCTCTAGCTTCCTCTATAAGCATACTCCTCCTAACCAGGTCCACGGAGGGCCATTGTCCACTCTCGACAATCCATGATAGCATATCATTGGGATAACCAATCCCTATCCAACCCCATATCAACATCTCGGAGCTGATGTAGGGCTAACAACTCAATGGATCAAATCCAAGGTCCTTTCTGCACTGGGCAGGACTGGCAACACTCATCCATGTGCTATACGTGATCTGGAACCTGATCCTCACATGCACAAGCCAACAGTCCCATCTCTGGCCCACGGGAAGCTACCCCTGCTCTACTAAAACACACACAAGCGGTGTCGGCATCAACCATGCTCTAACTCCGACGGTCGTAAGGAAAACCACACCTGGTAAGACGCAATCCACTATCCTGACGCCCTCTAACCAACTGCACAATCTCATCTGCTAGATGCTGGTGGCCATCTCTATATCTGCCTCGGCGTCACGACTCTATCAGCCTACCGGTAAGTCGGATGACCCTCTTCATCCAAAAGGGGTAGTGGGGGTGCCGCCGCAAGCGGCAATACCATGAGCACTACTCTGAAACACTCTGCCTGAAAATGTCCTGACTATCCACATGAAAAACATCGCCCCTTCCTGAGGTCACACTATGTCAATGAATGCGGCCCATCGCAAATGACACACTCATCCTGACACTACTGCTGGTGCCTCGACTGTCGAGAACCTCCTGATCTCTGTCTCCTCTGAGACCCATGACCCTGAGACTGAAATCATGGCAACCTCGATCCACTTGACTGTCCTCAAAATCAGGCGACACTGGACGTCTCTCTCCGGAGCTGGTCCCTCGCTCTTCGTCCCTCTTGGACGTGATCACTGATCCTCGGTCAATCCATCGAGCATGCTCAATCACTGCCCCTAAAGTCGGCGCTTGCCGAGAATACACAAAGTAATAGACATCCCGATCCAGTCCCCTCTCAAACATGATCAATCTTCTGGGCCTCATCCTAGGCGACATGGGGTACACTGCTCAACCATCGTAGAAACTCGCGAACATACTCCTGAAGAGGTCGACTCCCCTGCTGTAGGCGTCTCAAATCCCCTTCTAGTTTCTTCTTTACACTGTCGGGAAGAAAGCCCCGAACAGCAAAGCACGAAACTCGCTCCAAGTTATCAACTGCACTCCCGGTGGTCCAACGGGACGAACTCGACGCCACCAAACCTCGGCGTCCTTTTCCAAAAGGTGCGTAGCCAAATGCACCTGATGCTTCTCTTGGATGAACAAGTTCTCAAATAGCTTTTCCATAGCAGCAATCCAGTTCTTAACCTCCCAAGGCTCCAAACTCTGCCCTGGAAACTACGAGGGATGAAACTGGCTGATGTATAACAACTGATCAATAAGCTCTCGCTGCTCCTGCACTGTCAACAGTGCAATCTGGGCCGAAATCGACGATGTCGCAGCCGGAGGTACTACTGGTGGTACCACAGGAGATGCTCTCTGCTCAAGCCTGCGCATCATGCGCTCCATGTTCTCTTCCTGGCGTCTAGCCGTCTGCTCCTGGCGTCTATTTGTCTCCTCATTGCGCCTGGCCGTCTCTTCTTGGCGTCATAACGCCTCTGACATCTGGGCTACCTGGGCCCGCAACTCTTGGACCTCTCTCTGCTCTGTCCATTCCGCCTCCCGCTGCTCGGGCTCCTCATCCAAGGTCGAACACGCCCTCGCCGCTACACGGCGTCTCGGAGGCACCAAAGACAACTACAACAACCCGAACATCCGGACCACGAAATCTCTCGATCCAATCAAGCGAAAGTCTAGAACATGTTAACCATTCTAAAGCATTATGGTGTCTGCAGCCAACATAACCATCTTTAGAGAATAAACATGTAAAATCACTCGCCCCAATCCCTCGGGGGAGGTACAAACTCAATCTGGACTCTCGCTAAAGTCACGTCTCTCACGACAGTCATCCTACTGTCCAACCAATAGCCTAGGGTCACTAAGTCCTCAACGACCTATATTCCTAGGCTCTGATACCACTCTAATCTATCACGCCCCGCGATCGAAACTGCGACCCGGGCTCGCCAACAGATCGCCATTTGTACGGAAACCCCGGCACAGACGAAGCGTCTATCCTGCAAGTCAGATCTATAGCTAAACATGTATCAGAGCTGAAATAAAACTAGTAGCTACAAAATCACAACTGAACATCTGAATATACAAAATCCTCAATACATAGTCCCTACCGATATGTAAATAAATACAAATCTCTCAGACATGTCCAGTACAAAAGAGGAATCATAAAAATACAGGGTACATCTACCACCGACTCTCAAATAAAATGGTAAGGAGCTACTCGGCCACGTCCTCACCTCGAACAGCTGTCTCCGCGCGAACCAAGCCGGAACAGCAACCTCTGGAACTTGTCACCGCAGCAGGTGTGAGAACTATTGCAGAAGGTAGTTCCCAGTGGGTACCGTCACCAATATCCACAGTATGCCCACTAAGTCTACTGGAGGTAAAACAATAGGTATGCAGATAGATAGATAATAGGTAAGCTGAAAGACACTACAGCTAATATGCCACAAGTACCATGCTCAAAGAAAACACTCAGCTAAGAACATGCTATGCATCCACCTACTGCTACTATGCCTCGAGTATCATGCTCAAGGAAAAACCCATCTAAGAACATGCTATGGATCCACTTGCTCACGAAGAGCTCCTAATAACTCAAATCTCAATGATTGCCAAAACTGGCCCAGTCAAGCCTGCGCCTCCCTACTACTCCAACGTAGGGTGTCCGATCGCCCCTACTACTCCAACGTAGGGTGCCCGAACGGACCATCACAATATCACGCAAAGTAGCCTCATCAGGCGCATCATCATCATCATCATCGTCATCGCATCCGGAGCGGCAACTCGAGGGGAGCGACCCCACCGAGTAACAAGCGTGTCTCATCTGGCTCAATAAGCGGCACAGGCAGGCTAAAATCCACGATAAAAAAGTTCGGAAACTCGAATGCCAAATGATCATAACTCGGTCGGAAAACACTCCACGACTCAATCTGGAATGCCCAACTCATCACATAATCAATCGGAGAACCCTCTACGACCCGATCTGATAAAGCCCAAATAACCAATAGCTACGTCGGGAAACCTTCCCCGACTCAATCTGATAATGCACAACTCATGATCTAGAGTAAACTAATCAACCCAACAAGGGAATCAATCCTCAATCTCTCGCACGGGAGGCCCGAAAATTCTGAAAGACTGCCACCTACAACCCTGATCACACAAGAACAGGCTGCAGGCACAGCCGCCCGTAGCTTCCGCCCCCGAAATGGAACAATGATCAAACTCTCATGACACTAGAAACTCATCTCACAGAGCTCTAAAAATCATCTCGGACCCCAGGCACGAGGATACATGCATCCTGAACCAATCCGACCCCCTCTGGGCGTTCGCAATAATTAAAAACCATTTATAAAATTAGTTTTCCTTAAAACCAGGTCGGTGATTTTTAAAACGGTTCAGATGCTATTCTAATGCCAACTAACCATGCAGTCTAGTGTCAAGTCATCTCTAGATCATGCTAAAAATGTCTGGGGCTCGTGATTGTCTTTCTACAATTCTCTAGGCAACTATCAGATTTACCAGCTATAATAAACAGGTTGTCACGCCCCGGGGTCGAGACTGCGACCCGGGCTCGCCAACAGATCCGCCACCTATGCGAAACCCCGCATAGGCGAAGCGCCCAACCTGCAATAGTACCCTCTAACCACTAAACAGATATCAGAGCTGAAGAAAAACTGCTGTAATAAAAACCTGAATCACTGTACAACTGAAAGATAAAAGTACAATATCCATCTCCCTAAAATAATGATACAATAATCCGATCCACCAAAAACTGTAATACAAGTAAAAGCCACCTATACAACATCTATAAATCCAAAATGGGAGATAAACTAAAATAATAAAATACAACTGTGTACAGTGAAACCCACAATCTGGGTTGGTACATCTATCCCACTGTAGAAATCAACACTGGTAGGGATCTATCTCGCGACTCCCTCGCCTCGAACCGTCAACTGAAAGATCTGCAACTCCCGCAGCAGACACTGCAAAACAAAGGGAGGAAAGAGGAAAACAACAATGGGGGTGAGAACCACTAGTAAAACCAGTAGCCTCCCCCTGTGGGTAAAGCCTCAAACCCCGACGTACCCACTAAGTCTACCAGAGGCAAAAGAAGGAGTAAGAGAGGTGGTAAGCTATAAATAGAAATAATGATAAGAGGAAGCTACCACTAGTATGCCTCTAAATGCAGTATCGAAAGAAATGACTGTATGAATGCATCAGAAAACAGTATCTGACCAAATAAACCCAATCGAATGAACCGGTATAAAACCCGGTACTGCCTGCTCTGTCGTCAATCTCACGAACTCAGTATCTCCACTGTCCAAATGACCGGAACCCAACACGGTCTGACCGGAACCCAACACGGTCTAAAGCCTACTCCGGAGCGGCACTCGAGGGGAGCGACCCACACGAGTAAAGTATCTCAGTAACAAGTAACATAAGTATAAATCAGCAGGACTAGATCATGACTCTGATCAAAGTGGAAAAACCCATCCACTAAAGAAAGCCCGATCCCTCGATCCCTCTCCCCCAATCTGATGCAATAACAACTGTCCGATCAACCGCCCAAAATCCGCGGTTGCCGCAATACCCTGCCCTCAAGCCAGCCTGTCCCAGATCCCAAGAGTCTGTCTATACTATCCCAAAACCACCTGCTCGCGCACGAGCTACAAATACCCTGAGCCTAGTGTGGAAGGAGAAAAGCAAGAAACATGGTTTCTCCTAAGTCAAGTCCAACATGATAGTGTAGCAGAAAAAAGGTGGCCTATCTAAATGACCATACAAGCATGCAAATGTCCCAAGACGATAAAAAGAAAACAGGTGTCGATGTTCTTACATTTATTAGAGCATGCTATCCAAATTACATAATCAATCTCATAAAAGGGTTGGATGTTAACATAGCATACATCAAGTCTACACAAGTATGCACCTTTCACATTTGGAAATAAGGAGAGAATAGTATCCAACATGGTTTTCACCTAACATGAATCAGGAGATAAATGACAATCATTACTTTCCTAAAGAGTGAATCTCACATAGATAGACCAAGATTAATGTAGTCAGCTATTCTCACCCAAACCACTAACCACCCTCAAAAGAAACATCCATTCACATATAGACTTGCCAAAGATCATTTAACATTACTTGAATATGGTCATTCAATCCACTATCACCAATGAATAGACTAAGGTTCAACAACTTTTATTGATCTCACATAGGATGCACACAGAATCCACCAACAACATTCATTTTCCACATAGGCTAAATCGCCGACCATTCACAATACACAATCTCACGCAAAATAGTCTAAGGATCAACCATTATGATAAATATCACAAGATGTAGAAGGAAAAATCTACAAGGTCAATTATTTTCACGTAGATAAGTCAAGAATCATTTAACACATAACCTCTCATGACATGGGTTCAAGAATCAACAATAAGATCACCCTCACTTACCCTGGATAGCCATTCACACTTAGCCCATATGACATTCACATAAAGTCATAATAACCTTTCTCACATAGCACCCATGTCCTTCACAAAATCAACCAAAATCATTTACATATAACTATCGCCATCATTCACCACAATTAGGTTAACCATTCATCACAAAGTGTAGGCTAAAGATTAATTTCCCAATTACCCTCACATAACATAGGTTAAAGGATGATCACTTATAATCAACTTCTTATGAGATAATGCAACATCCATCAAACTATTCATTCACTCATGCATACAATGAGGATCAATTAACTTAATCTAAACATGGATATCCAAGCATATTTCACCAAGGAGAAGAGAACAACAATCAACTATGTGTCACGCCCCGAGTTTTAAAAATCAAGTCTGAAATTTTTTTTTTTTTTTGAAATCAGAGTTTGCAAACTGGGCGCAACAGACCGCCACACGTATAGAAGACTCTTTATCCCAAGGACAAAGACTCCCCTATACATGCACGGCTAAAAATCATCATCAGAGATCAACAGATATATCAGTAACTAATCTAATCTACTCAGCAGGAAAAATCAAAATTAAGTTATTACATCATCAGTTTAAAATGTCTAACTCACGATAAACTGGAATGAAATGCGGAAAGTAAATGTCTGCCGAAGTCGTCGATATACAATGCTCATGGGGATAGCTCTATCGTAATCGGCTCACTGGATCCCGACATCTCACCACCCGACGGACCTACAACAGTCACCCGAGGGTGTGAGATACACCGGAGTGCATCCCAGTGGGCACGACGAGCCGAGCTTCAGCTAATCGTACCTACTGGGTACTAAAATCTGCGGATAGTAAGAGTCAACAGGAAAAGCTGGAAAGCATAGAGGTCTACTAGTAATCAGAATAAGAACTGCAGGTAAGTATACTGGAATTAATCATAACTGTAGATCATACATGCTGGAAAACATAAACATCCACTCATAATCAAAATCCACAGATAAGCTAACTAGGCAAGTAATCAATCATAAGCTGGCATATGAAATGAACTGGCATGAAGCATAATCAAGTGACAGTACATATACAGGTACGGAAAATACCAGAACCAATCCAATATAACAGAACAGGAATAGGTACTGAAAAGCATGCTAGAACATGGGAGTACATAATCTATGCATCAATCACAAGAATATCAAGCACCCAACCAATGCCATTATTGGTCACGGGGACCTCATGGCTCATACCACTCTCTGCACCTATCCCACTGACATAACCCCGCACCCATATGTGCTATCTGGGGCTCACGGGTCCTTCCTCCAGACCACTTTACCGGTAAAGAACAATAGCCACGGGGAGCGACCCCGGCAATGTTCGTGAAGTACAGCGATGCGTGGCAAGTCGTACTGATCAATCTCACGGTCTAGTGACCGAGTAGTCGGCACACGCCGAAATCCCAACAGGGAATCATCTGTCTATATCTATCCATCGGAATCAATCAATCATGTATATCAAGTAGTGTCTATCAATCAGGATCAATCAATCATGCATATCGACGTATATCAAGAAATATCTCAATGACAGGAATCAACAGGTATCATCTAATCATGCAAATCTATATCTCAATCAATCAGGTATATCGAATATGTATATGTTAATCGGCTGATCGTGACAAGTAATCTCAATCACAGGTCTAATCAGGTCAAATGTCAACAGTGACATCATGATATGTCAAGATAGGTCATACAATCAGCGGGGAAGTCAAAAACAGGGGTCCGACTGGACTAAAGCAACCAGAGGGCCAAAAAGCTAGCCCGGGCCGAAGCTAACCCACCTGGATGAAGGCAGATCCACGAACTCCCGCGCAGCTATTGGGAGGCTGGTGCTGAACAACTGGGCCCTGTAACAGTAATTATGATCAGTAAAGGACTCACACATACCCATCCCGACGTCACGACAGTGACCAAAAAGATCCTAGGTGGCCATGCCAAGAAAACCACTGAAATAATGATCCCAACGGCGAAAACGGCGCTCAAAACGGTGGAAAAACGGGCAAAAACGGAGCTACGGAACTTTGGGCTGTCGGATGGTGCACAGGAGCAAGCGTGGACCGGGTTTATGGCATCAGGCGGCGGCGGCATGCGCCGGGTGCACGCAGGAAGCGTGCACCGCGCTTCTCGGGCCGGGCCGGTGCACGACCCGAGCGTGCACCGGGTCCTTGCCCTTCGGCCGCAAGCGCGTGCGCCGGGTGCACGCATGAGGCGTGCACCGCGCGTCTTGGGCCGGGCCGGTGCACGAAACCGTGCACCGGGTCTGGTGCTTCCGACGCTGCGGGCATGCACCGGGTGCACGCCTGGACCCGTGGACCGTGCTGTACGGACAAGCACAGTAAACCCTAATTTCGCGGTTTTCTTCGCCGTTTTCGCTCCCGTTTCGCGATTTCTTCTCCGTTTTCGCTCCCGTGCGACTCCGGCGAAGACCCCGCGACCATGGTAACGACGGCGGCGGCCTCCCGTTTAACAACGGCGGCAGCGGCCTCCCGTTAACCTACTACGTTCCAACGAAACATCCCCAAAAAAATCTCCGAATAAATCCGCGGTAAATCTAACGGCTAAAACGTTGATCCACGAACAACCAACACGTCGATCGGAGGTCCGATAAAAAGAAACCGATTAAAACCACCAATTAAATCCGATAAAAATCATCGATCACACCCGATCAAGAACGAGAATAAAGTGTTGATCAAAACCCCGACAAAAATCCGTGATCGATGTACCGATTAAAACAACCTTATAAGAACACGGAAAACCCCCGATTAATTCTACAAAAGGATTAACGACCACTAACCTCAATCTATCGGAATTAAAGAACCGATCTTGTTTCCTTTCGGCGTTGGAGACCCGGATCCGCTCCCCGTAGACGATGGCGTCTCGTTCTTTCGGTCTCCGGACGTCAATCGGGGCGATCGGGTTCCTCCGCTTTCTCCCTCTTTCCTTATTTTCTCCTCCGGTTAGGGTTCCGTCTTTTCTTTTCTTTTTTTTCTCTTCTCACCGATTAGGGTTTTTTTTTTTTTTTTTTTCTTTCTTTTCTTTAATCGGGATCCCTTATATAGCTCGTATTAAATCTTTAATTAATTCCCTTTAATTAATTCCCCTTTTAATTTGTACGTAAGAGAATTATTATTTTCCGTCTGGGATAATTAATTAACTAATTAATTATCCCCTACGAGATAACCCACCTTATCTCTAACGGGTGCAAGATATTTTGCACGGATTTCGATGCACGACTAATCACCGTATCACTTTGAATTCCGTTCCGGAAGATCCCGATATCGGATTTCAGATCCGATCGCGCCGTCGGCTTTCTTTTTCCGCACTCTATCGCAGAAAAATACTAGCACCTCACAATGGCCAACTTTACATAAGGGATTGTCCAGTTGCGGAGTTTCTTTCCCTCCCGTGCCAGCCTCCGTATCGAGGTTTGGCAGTAACGACAACCGGTATGCCACCGGGCCTATGTGCCCCGAAATCCCAAATGTCGGGTCGTTGACTCCAGCCAACAATCCCAAAAGCTCGAATTGAAAAGTGACATTTCTGGCCCTTTAACTGTGCAATTTACACTGCAGAAAAGGGGCACTGAGGCTACTCGTGCTTTTAAGATCCAAAATTCAACCTGGCTTTTATTATTTTCCTTTTTATTAGATTACAAATTTTTGAGTTTCTACATCACTTACAACTTAAAAGAAGTTTCGTCCCTGAAACTTACAACTTAAAAAAAGTTTTATTCGAGGGTTACAAAATCAGTCGCAAGGTATCGACAACTCTAAGGCTACTAATTTAAACCCAATCTGATACTCCCCATTATAGGGCAGAGTATTTCCTCAGTTCTTTCGACAGTACGTTGTCTGCAGCCAACGTGCTTACCAAAAGAAAAGCGAAATACCATAGATCTGTCGCCAACATCTAGTTGGGGACACAACTCCCATCAGAAGGTATATCACACCTCCCAACACAGTCTCAGTGCTAAAGACATAACCTTTATCAAGGATTACTACCACCTCGTGGTTAAAAATATCGCCGTGACTAACTCATAGGAGAGTCCACGTCGGTCCACGAAATCCATGCAAAAGGTGCGGCCAATTTGAATCTATCCAAAAACAGGGTTACCATCGGGCCCATAGGCTACTGAATTATGACACGGGGACACTGAAGGATCAACAACTTGTTCAACCTCTAAACAAACTGTGAGGCCAGTGCAATATTAGCAGTCATCTACTGCTGTGCCATCAGCTGGATGATTACGACAAGAACGGTGGTCAATCTTTCAACCACAAGTACTGTAACTGATCTGAGCTCTCTGGCTCCACTGAAACAATCAAGCCCACGACCGCAACCATAACTGCGGCTAACCCTGCACTAACAACGATCCCCAAAACCAGAGTGCGCACGACTAATAACCAATACAACGAGACTCAACTGGGTGAAACACACCTGAGCTCCAAACCAATATGCCAATACCCTGCGCTCTCTCGTGAACACAAGTCATCCTAGGGTTCGTTCCTAACCAAACCTAGGCATCGTCTTCCTATGCTCTGATACCATCTAATCTGTCACGCCCCGAGTTTTAAAAATCAAGTCTGAAATTTTTTTTTTTTTTTGAAATCAGAGTTTGCAAACTGGGCGCAACAGACCGCCACACGTATAGAAGACTCTTTATCCCAAGGACAAAGACTCCCCTATACATGCACGGCTAAAAATCATCATCAGAGATCAACAGATATATCAGTAACTAATCTAATCTACTCAGCAGGAAAAATCAAAATTAAGTTATTACATCATCAGTTTAAAATGTCTAACTCACGATAAACTGGAATGAAATGCGGAAAGTAAATGTCTGCCGAAGTCGTCGATATACAATGCTCATGGGGATAGCTCTATCGTAATCGGCTCACTGGATCCCGACATCTCACCACCCGACGGACCTACAACAGTCACCCGAGGGTGTGAGATACACCGGAGTGCATCCCAGTGGGCACGACGAGCCGAGCTTCAGCTAATCGTACCTACTGGGTACTAAAATCTGCGGATAGTAAGAGTCAACAGGAAAAGCTGGAAAGCATAGAGGTCTACTAGTAATCAGAATAAGAACTGCAGGTAAGTATACTGGAATTAATCATAACTGTAGATCATACATGCTGGAAAACATAAACATCCACTCATAATCAAAATCCACAGATAAGCTAACTAGGCAAGTAATCAATCATAAGCTGGCATATGAAATGAACTGGCATGAAGCATAATCAAGTGACAGTACATATACAGGTACGGAAAATACCAGAACCAATCCAATATAACAGAACAGGAATAGGTACTGAAAAGCATGCTAGAACATGGGAGTACATAATCTATGCATCAATCACAAGAATATCAAGCACCCAACCAATGCCATTATTGGTCACGGGGACCTCATGGCTCATACCACTCTCTGCACCTATCCCACTGACATAACCCCGCACCCATATGTGCTATCTGGGGCTCACGGGTCCTTCCTCCAGACCACTTTACCGGTAAAGAACAATAGCCACGGGGAGCGACCCCGGCAATGTTCGTGAAGTACAGCGATGCGTGGCAAGTCGTACTGATCAATCTCACGGTCTAGTGACCGAGTAGTCGGCACACGCCGAAATCCCAACAGGGAATCATCTGTCTATATCTATCCATCGGAATCAATCAATCATGTATATCAAGTAGTGTCTATCAATCAGGATCAATCAATCATGCATATCGACGTATATCAAGAAATATCTCAATGACAGGAATCAACAGGTATCATCTAATCATGCAAATCTATATCTCAATCAATCAGGTATATCGAATATGTATATGTTAATCGGCTGATCGTGACAAGTAATCTCAATCACAGGTCTAATCAGGTCAAATGTCAACAGTGACATCATGATATGTCAAGATAGGTCATACAATCAGCGGGGAAGTCAAAAACAGGGGTCCGACTGGACTAAAGCAACCAGAGGGCCAAAAAGCTAGCCCGGGCCGAAGCTAACCCACCTGGATGAAGGCAGATCCACGAACTCCCGCGCAGCTATTGGGAGGCTGGTGCTGAACAACTGGGCCCTGTAACAGTAATTATGATCAGTAAAGGACTCACACATACCCATCCCGACGTCACGACAGTGACCAAAAAGATCCTAGGTGGCCATGCCAAGAAAACCACGGAAATAATGATCCCAACGGCGAAAACGGCGCTCAAAACGGTGGAAAAACGGGCAAAAACGGAGCTACGGAACTTTGGGCTGTCGGATGGTGCACAGGAGCAAGCGTGGACCGGGTTTATGGCATCAGGCGGCGGCGGCATGCGCCGGGTGCACGCAGGAAGCGTGCACCGCGCTTCTCGGGCCGGGCCGGTGCACGACCCGAGCGTGCACCGGGTCCTTGCCCTTCGGCCGCAAGCGCGTGCGCCGGGTGCACGCATGAGGCGTGCACCGCGCGTCTTGGGCCGGGCCGGTGCACGAAACCGTGCACCGGGTCTGGTGCTTCCGACGCTGCGGGCATGCACCGGGTGCACGCCTGGACCCGTGGACCGTGCTGTACGGACAAGCACAGTAAACCCTAATTTCGCGGTTTTCTTCGCCGTTTTCGCTCCCGTTTCGCGATTTCTTCTCCGTTTTCGCTCCCGTGCGACTCCGGCGAAGACCCCGCGACCATGGTAACGACGGCGGCGGCCTCCCGTTTAACAACGGCGGCAGCGGCCTCCCGTTAACCTACTACGTTCCAACGAAACATCCCCAAAAAAATCTCCGAATAAATCCGCGGTAAATCTAACGGCTAAAACGTTGATCCACGAACAACCAACACGTCGATCGGAGGTCCGATAAAAAGAAACCGATTAAAACCACCAATTAAATCCGATAAAAATCATCGATCACACCCGATCAAGAACGAGAATAAAGTGTTGATCAAAACCCCGACAAAAATCCGTGATCGATGTACCGATTAAAACAACCTTATAAGAACACGGAAAACCCCCGATTAATTCTACAAAAGGATTAACGACCACTAACCTCAATCTATCGGAATTAAAGAACCGATCTTGTTTCCTTTCGGCGTTGGAGACCCGGATCCGCTCCCCGTAGACGATGGCGTCTCGTTCTTTCGGTCTCCGGACGTCAATCGGGGCGATCGGGTTCCTCCGCTTTCTCCCTCTTTCCTTATTTTCTCCTCCGGTTAGGGTTCCGTCTTTTCTTTTCTTTTTTTTCTCTTCTCACCGATTAGGGTTTTTTTTTTTTTTTTTCTTTCTTTTCTTTAATCGGGATCCCTTATATAGCTCGTATTAAATCTTTAATTAATTCCCTTTAATTAATTCCCCTTTTAATTTGTACGTAAGAGAATTATTATTTTCCGTCTGGGATAATTAATTAACTAATTAATTATCCCCTACGAGATAACCCACCTTATCTCTAACGGGTGCAAGATATTTTGCACGGATTTCGATGCACGACTAATCACCGTATCACTTTGAATTCCGTTCCGGAAGATCCCGATATCGGATTTCAGATCCGATCGCGCCGTCGGCTTTCTTTTTCCGCACTCTATCGCAGAAAAATACTAGCACCTCACAATGGCCAACTTTACATAAGGGATTGTCCAGTTGCGGAGTTTCTTTCCCTCCCGTGCCAGCCTCCGTATCGAGGTTTGGCAGTAACGACAACCGGTATGCCACCGGGCCTATGTGCCCCGAAATCCCAAATGTCGGGTCGTTGACTCCAGCCAACAATCCCAAAAGCTCGAATTGAAAAGTGACATTTCTGGCCCTTTAACTGTGCAATTTACACTGCAGAAAAGGGGCACTGAGGCTACTCGTGCTTTTAAGATCCAAAATTTAACCTGGCTTTTATTATTTTCCTTTTTATTAGATTACAAAATTTTTGAGTTTCTACACTATGTCACGAGGGAAACCAATAGCCCGAGTGGGTAAATCATTGTTTTCGGCATAACACAACCACCCACCTGAAACTTGACGATCCGATGCCCGATCTGGCTGAATTTTGGCGTGAGTAAACCTTATCCTCCCAGGAGTCCGATGCCGTGAAAATCATCCAAATCCGCCTCACGGATTGGGCGCAATCACTGAAACAATGCACACTACGCACTCAAATTCCAGAATTTCAGCAAGTGCAACAAGGTTAAATAAAAAGTATGTGCAACCTCAAATACCTCAAAATGAAGTCTCCAACAGTAAAACAAAGATCTCCTCTTTCATATAAACTAGTGAAGTACCCGCGCTTCGCTGCGGATATTTTTTGTAATTATTTTTTATAGTGGGGAAAAAATTAATTCATGCATAATTTAAAATTATATTTTTTTTATTTTAATTTTAAATTTAGGTACATAAAATTTAAATTTAAATTAATCTTTAAAATCTAATTAGAAATTATATTAAATTTTATATTTTTATTATAATTTTTAATATAATTTCATAGATTTTAAATTTAAATTGATAATTAAAATTCAATTACAAAGAATAATTGAATAAAAATTGCATTAGGCTCTACCCAACCTGGATTAAGGATCGAAGTCTCATGAATCCAACCTCAAATTATAGGTATACAAACCCAATTATAATCAGTAAATAATATCAATATAAAATCAGAAGTATTCCCCCAAATTTAATCAGAACATGAAGAAGAACACAGCAGATCAGACAATGTAGGTTTAAGGAAAATACAATCGAAGGAAACATAGTAAAAAAACGACGACGCAGAGGTTGATTGCATTGTAGACCGTGCAAATTTGTTGAGGGGAACAAATGGTTGGTTACAAAAAAGAAAGAAAGCTGCATATTTGTTCCCTTCTGCAATCATGATTACTTACAGGGTCTCAATGGAGGGGAAGGAGGAGAGAGCACGAAGAATTACTCAACAATATAAGGTGGTGCACTATATGGCATAAAATTGAAAATCCTCTACCATTCTTTATCTCTCTATCATCATTGCTTGAAAATTAAGGAGCTTGGAAGTACAGAAGAACAACTTTCATGTATCTTTATGTTCTGTAGTAAGGTATGTGCATTTTAAAAAAGACCATCAGG
Source organism: Tillandsia leiboldiana (assembly GCA_029204045.2). Taxonomy (NCBI): domain Eukaryota; kingdom Viridiplantae; phylum Streptophyta; class Magnoliopsida; order Poales; family Bromeliaceae; genus Tillandsia; species Tillandsia leiboldiana. The sequence continues at coordinate 18,138,170 of CM055067.1, read as the reverse complement.
AATACTTGGAGATTCCACAATGCATGCATGTCTTACTCACTCCTAACATGTAAATGAGCACTTCTATTTTATTTCTCAATGTGTGGGAATGAAATATGAACATTTGGGAAAAAAATAGTTACCTCACATATGTTGGTAACTATAGATAAGAGAATGTAACATACATGTGTACAGGAAGAATACCTTTCATGTATGTTGATGTTCTCTAATAAAGTATGTACATTTTTAAAAAGACCCTTGAGGCATGCTTGGAGATTGCAAAATATAACTTGATAGTACATTACAAAAATACCAACATCCAAGAGAAGGAAATTAAAAGAAGAACAACTTTCATGTATCTTTAGGCTCTCTACTAAGGTATGCAGATTGAATCACAATACATTGCCTCAAAATCGAATTACGGAAGCATGGCGTAGTTCCTTTCAAATTTTTGAACATACAAAGATCGAAGAGAAGGTAATTAAAAGAAGAACAACTGTTACATATTTTGAAATGACCACCTTTACTTCAAACTGAAGAATAGAAATTTAATTTTTGTTTTCTATTTTATATAGCTTTCTTTCCTTCATGGTTAGATACCTAAATATTTAGTATGTTGCTTGAGTTAATTTACATGAGATGGATGATTAATTGGTACCGCCAATTTTATGCAGGTAAAGGGACCTAAATTATGGGAAGGTACAAAAGACGTTGAATGTTATTTCAAATTTATGTTCATATTTAATGATCATTATCGTTTATATCTAATTAGAGAATTTAAAAGTTAGGTTCTTCAAATTGGTGCATAAAAATTTTAATTTTTAAATTTTAAATATGTAGAATTTTAAATTGTTATTCATACTTATTTTCCCTTTAAATTAAATTATATAATTTTACCTTTCTCTCTTTTTACAATTCAATATTGAAAATTACGATTTAAATTTCAACTTTTCATTGAAAAGTGGGAATATGAAATTTCAATTCAAAATATATTTATTTTTTTTGTATAATTTATTTTAAAAAACAGCTTATAACATAAAGGATAAGCATTTAAGATAAGAAATATCGTTTTCAAATTTTTGGTGTTTATAACTTAAAATTTATATTTATATGTTTTTAGTATAAATTATTTAAAGAAATGTGATTAACAAACGCGACCATACTATATTTCTGTATTAAATATTAAATCACAAATCTCATTTTGAATTTAAGGTTAAATTTATTTCTTTGAAAATTTAATATTTAAGATCAAATTGAATTTTTTAAAAGTGCAAATTTAAGATGCACGGTAAATTTCTTATTGTTTTTTGTATGTACCTTTCTTTTCTTCATTGTGAGGCGCTTAAAACAAACTAAGTTGAAGATTTGCTTGAGTTCATTTACATGAGATGGATGATAAATTGGTATTAGCAATTTTATGTATCGAAAACTACCTAAATTATGGGAAGTTAAAAAAAAAAAAACTTCTCATTTGTTAGGGAAGTAAATTTTAATTACTAATTTTCTGTATACAAATTATTTTACAAACAATTAATACACTAAAATTATGATTTAAATTTCAACTTTCAATTGAAAAGCGGGAATACGAAATTTAAATTCAGAATATATTTATATTTTTTTTGTATACTTTATTTTAAAAAATAGTTTATAATGTAAAGGATAAGCATTTAAGATAATAAATATCCTTTTCAGATTAATTGTTTTAATAAAATAGAATTCCTATATTTTTATTTAGTATTAATTATTAAAGAAAATATGATTAACAAATTAGAGCATACTCATTTGACATTATAAATTTTAAAGGTAAAGGCATTTTATTTTATCACTTAAATCATTTCTTTTTATGTAAATTCATGTTGTTATTTTTTGATTTCTTATTTGAGAAAATTGGGGAATGAACGTTTAAATATTAAATCACAAATCTTATTTTAAATTTAAGTTTAAATTTATTTGTTTGAAAATTTCATATGTAAGACAAAATTTAAATGTTTAAGAATCCAAATTTAACATTAGAAATTCCAATTTCCGAAGCATTGGCGTATACTGTTTTGTTCTTTTTTCCTTGTTTCAATTTTCCATGCATATACTCGTGCATATAAATCCGGGAACTGAAGTATCCACCCGCTTCTTACCGGGACATAAAAGCAAAATTTGGGGGGCAAGAGTAAGAAAACAAAAGAAGGTGTAGAAAGTTGATAAAAAAAAAGAAGAACAAAAGAATGGAGAAAAAAAGGTGAGCTCAGATAAGCTATGTGCTGAATACAAAGAAGGAACACAAAATCAAAGAAAGAACTAAAATTTCTCACCCAACATGAGTAGTCTATACAGAGGGCCCAAAAGAACTCGGAGTTATTTTCCAATTCTTCTCGTTATACATCCGTAATAAAAATATTAAAGAAGCAAAACAAAAGAACGGACTAAAAAATGTGAGGTTTAGATAAACTATCTGCTGAATACAAAGAAGACATACAAAATCAAATGGCCAAACATTGCAAGCAAACAGACATTAGTATCACTGATCACCATTGCCCAAAAAGTACTCGGTTGCGGAAGACCATCCAAATTTCTTGGTATTTGTATGCATGATCATTACCTCAAAGGAAATAGAATAAACAGAAGATAGTTAAACCAGGTAGTTTTGTAAACAAAGCAAGACGAAAAGTGGATGAACTAATAGTAGTGAATAAACTGAAAAGATTTGCTCATAGATTTAGCTAGCATATTCTATGATGAACTGAGCAACATATGAATATTCTAATTAGAACAAAATGAAAGAACCAAACATTGCAAGACCTATTTCTTTTCAGGAAAGAACTAAAATTTCTCACCCAACATGAGTAGTCTATACAGAGGGCCCAAAAGAACTTGGAGTCATTTTCCAATTCTTCTCGTTATACGTCCGTAATAAAAATATTAAAGAAGCAAAACAAAAGAATGGAGACATACAAAATCAAACGGCCAAACATTGCAAGCAAACAGACATCACTATGTTCGGCAAGTATGCAGTAAATAACACCAATGTAAAATTGGGTGCGTAAGGCCATCCAAATACTTTTGTATTGTTGACCAGCGTAGGAATTTCCTCAAATAAGAAAACTAACAGAGAGGAAAGTATGGTGTAGTAAACTGAATCAAGCAATAGTACAATGTTGGAAAAGATAGTATCAAAAGATAATCTGCAGTAAATTGAACCAACAATTATGATTTTCGTTTCTATAAGTTGCTACAACATTCATTCATGTTTAACAATACGGACCAACTACTCAAATGCAAAACATTGATTTATATAGGAAATATTGATATGTTTGAAGCTTTTAAGAAGCATGAATTTAGGTAGGAAGTAATAGGAACTTAATAAAAAGGAAACACCAAAAGGTTGGCGTTTCGAAATAGAAGGTATTTGTTTTTATACTGCTGATCTAATACAATGAGCGAATAAGAATCAGCTAATTTGCGAGATGTATTGAGGAAATAAGAATTCATACATAAATTAGATCTCTGCAATCAGTAAGAAGCAAATGAAAGGTTCAAGAAGAAACATCCCACTACTCTGTTGGTAAACTATGGATTATTCAAAGTTAGAATTGTATACTCTGTATATATATAAGAATAGGTAAGAAAAAAAGAGAGCATGTAGTATAAAGCAAGCAAACCTTACGAACATACGCCGTAAGTTAAACCTCAGTATAACCATATCCAAGCACAATTCCAGAAAATATTCGGCCAACATACGATTTAAACCAAATCATAAACGATAGAACAATTGAGTACATTTAAAGATGGGCCCCACTTTGATGCAATCTTTGACTTACATGCATTCAGAAATTGGATTTGTTCAAAACATGAATTAGAAGAACCGGGTCAACAACTCATAGGTAAGTAAAAAAAGGGGAGAAAAAATTACAATTTAGAAGACATCAAGAAGAAAGAAATGTACAATCCAAGAAAAAGGGAAAACCGGGTTAGACATGTCAGAACACATCAAACAGTGAGCAAACTGCCTTTTTCTTTTTTTTCCTTTTGCTTTCTTATTTGCTTACCAGTTGTAGGTAATTTCTGGGGTTAGCTTAAAACTAATGCTTTGATTCTTTTTTGTTGTAAGATCATATTATCTTCTTTTTCTTTTCAGTTGTGTGAAATTTCATCATCTGAATCATCGTTAGCAGTAAAGTAGCTTTCTTCCGCTGTAGATTTTATGAAGCTTCAAACCACACAGTGGGTAACGGGAATACACAGACCTTCTCCTCATTACTTCTATTAAGGAAAAAATATTTGAGAGTAGTTCCACACACACAATTCGTAGTTCTATCTGTCGCCTCTCCCTTTCTTTCTCTAAACCGGATAGAAAGCCATTTTGCTGCTAATGGTGATTCAGATGATAAAACAATTCCTAAAGTGGGATGGAGGGCTTCGAAGTTAGAAACAGCATTTTTTTTTGCTAACTTGTAAATGTGTACGCCTGAATTTGTAAATGCATAAATAGAGTAAGAAATTTAACCGCTTGTTTAAACCAGCTTTCTTGTTTTTGAAATCCTGCTGCTATAGTAATCAACACTATGTACATCAAATGAAGGATCCGTAATCTTGATTCTGTAAATTCTTCTGTATCCAAATTACTATATGATCTTCCATTGAAACACCTATTTAGATGCACGTTCCTGTATCAAAATATGTATTTAGGACACCAAAGTTCAGTAGGTTTATTACAATATTCGGTAAAACCTGAAATTCAAAATATGGCCGTTCCCAATTCCTTAACACAAGAAGGAATGTGGTGCATATTTATAACTAAAAAAAAAAGGACAAAGGACAGGCACTAAGACACAAAGTGAGTCTAATTTTCAGAAGAAGAGTCTTCTTCGGATGGACTCACTGAAGAAACAGAGCAGGCCCGACGAAGAGAGTTGATGGTCGCGCGGTGCTCGTCGATTGTACGGCGCATTTGTAGTCGCTCACTTACAAATTTGGCGTTGTCAGCAAGGGCAGAAGTGTAGCAATCTTTTAGGCCATTGTACTCTTTGGTTAGGTTATTGAACCGAGTCAAGAGATCGGCATATTGGAGAGTAGTATCATTGTGCATATTTTTGTACAATATATAGTCCTCGTAATTTACATCTTTAATCTGCAAATCGAATTTACTCTTCATTTTCTCAATAGTAAAACGGGCGGCGTCTTCCTTTGCTTTCTGGATATCAGGAGATGGGCCACCCCAGCAACGTACGACTTCGACGACAGGGCCGGCACGTGCAATTTCTAGCTCTATGTATGCTAGAAACCACCCCTCGCCAACTAAAGTCACCTCACATTGGGGATTTTCGATGCTTAGTTTCTCGGTTATTTCCTCAAGTAATTTAATGTAAGAAAGTTGAACAACGGCCATGGGAACAACGGTAGTTGAAGACAAACAGCTGGTGAAGAACGTAAAGAAGGAAAAGGAAAAAAAAAACCGAGGCGTAAATTTACATTTTACAAAAAATATGGGGGGGGGGGGGGGGGGGGGGGGGGGGGGGGTAAAAAGAAAGGGAATTTAGATTTTACAAACAATAAGGGGGAGGGGGGGTAAAAAGAAAAGGACTAATGAGCTCAATACGTTAGTTGTACAACATTTTTTTTTTGTGATGTGGAGATTATAGAAAGAACAATATATAATGTATTAACTCTGAGAATTAATAAAGCCCGTGTATTGTAACTCTCAAGGAATTCTTAATCTCAATCTCAACTCTACCAACTGTACACACCATTTTGTTCAAGACATGTAATGTTTTTCTTACTCGAATAGTTAACCAAGACATATTAAATCCGCACATAACGATAGTAAACAATGTAGTAAATGTGAGTGTCAACAAAGGTGGGGCGTACCAACTTTTAAGAAATTCTTAGACTCAATCTCAACTCTTCTAATTCTACACACTACGTTGTTTAGGCAGCTATAGCTTTCATACAGAGGCAATCAACTTATTTGAAACTACAGATTTCATATAGATAATATAGGGAAGCGCAAGAGGGAACCATTTAGAAAGAGCAGTTTGTAAGGTTTAAAAAACCAAGTGCAACTATTTAAAACTGCATGTTCTAAGGTTTCAATCGAATATGAGTCAAATATTAGACCTACAAAATAGCCAACAATCATTTGGTATTAGACGAAGGAACCTATAGTTCATCTAAACTATAGCTTTGATATAGAGGTAATCAACTTATTTGAAACTATATTTTTCAAATTAAGAGCCAACCATTCTTTACAGAGAGGAAGCTGTGTTTAAAATCTCAGACATTGGGAACTCAGAAAATGAAGAACATACATTAAAGTCTAAGGCATTCAAACTCATAAATTATGAACACTTATTAAAGATCAAGGCATTCAAAGTCACAAATTAGGAACATCTAACTTACTTCAAACCATATCTTTCATAGAGAAAATGAAGGTAAAGGCAATAGGATATATATATATATACTCTCAATGAAACTATAGCTTTCATATAGAGGCAATCAACTTATTTGAAACTACACTTTTCATATAGGTAATACAGGGAAACGCAATAGGGAACCATTTAAAAACTGCAGTTTGTAACCACATTTTTCATATAGAAAATGCAGGAGAAGGAAAGAGGGTATATATATATATATATATATATATATATATATATATATATATATATACTCTCAATGAAACTATAGCTTTTATATAGAGGCAATCAACTTATTTGAAACTACAGATTTCATATAGATAATACAGAAGAACGCAAGAGGGAACCATTTAAGAAGTACAGTTTGTAAGGTTTAAGTACAGTAAGTGTCAAATACTGGGCCGACGAAATAGCCGGCAATTGTTTAAACCAAGTGCAACTATTTAAAACTGCATGTTGTAAGGTTAATCAACTTATTTGAAACTACACTTTTCATATAGGTAATACAGGGAAACGCAATAGGGAACCATTTAAAAACTGCAGTTTGTAACCACATTTTTCATAGAGAAAATGCAGGAGAAGGAATATATATATATATATATATATATATATATATATATATATATATATATATATATATATATATATATATATATATATATATATATATATATATATATATATATATATATATATATATATATATTATATATATATATTATATATATAATATATATATATCTATATATATATATATATATATATATATATATATATATATATATATATATATATATATATATATATACTCTCAATGAAACTATAGCTTTTATATAGAGGCAATCAACTTATTTGAAACTACAGACTTCATATAGATAATACAGAAGAACGCAAGAGGGGACCATTTAAGAAGTACAGTTTGTAAGGTTTAAGTGCAGTAAGAGTCAAATACTGGGCCGACGAAATAGCCGGCAATTGTTTAAACCAAGTGCAACTATTTAAAACTGCATGTTGTAAGGTTTCAATAGAATATGAGTCAAATATTAGACCTACAAAATAGCGAACAATCATTTGGTATTAGATGAACGAACCTATAGTTCATCTAAAACTATAGCTTTCATATAGAGGTAATCAACTTCTTCGGAACTATACTTTTCAAATTAGGAGGCAACCATTCTTTACAAAGAGGAAGCTATGTTTAAAATCTGAAATCTCAGTCATTGGAAACTCACAAATAAAGAACATACATTAAAGTTTAAGGCATTCAAAGTCAGAAATTATGAACAGTCATCAAAGATCGAGGCATTCAAAGTCAGAAATTAGGAACACCTAACTTACTTCAAACCGTATCTTTCATAGAGAAAATGCAGGTAAAGGCAATAGGCAGTCATTCTTTACAAGAGGGAATTATAGGCACAAATTACATCGAGGGTGCAAATTAGAACAGACGCTGTTTTTTGCTAACCAAATATACAACCTAGAATAGGAACGCTCAATTTACTTAAAACCATGTCATCCAAAGTCCACATATTAGCTGAGAAGATTAGGAAGATCCAACTTACTTAAGGCCATAACTTTCATAAAGAAGATGTAGATATGGCCTCAAATTAGTTGACTGTTCCTAATTTATGCCTTTGAGTCTCTTGCCTCCAACTGCATGTTCTCTATGAAAGTTATGGTTTCAGATTAGTAGAGTGTCCCTAATTTGTAGTTTTTTTGTTTTTATAGACAGTATTCAGTACTTAGGGAAGTTGGTAATCTTTATAGGTTTTGTTTTATATAGGTACTAATTGGTAAACATTAGAGCTCGAATCCCCAAAATACGAACCTGAAATTCTACTTTTAAATCTAATTTGACCTTACAATTTTTGAATGCGAATGCCTTGTTCGTACCGCAAGCGAAGACTGCAAGCGAAACAATAAATTTTGTATCAAAATGAACCGCAACTGAAGGCCGAGTAATTTTGTAAAAAAATGGAATCAAATCCCAAAGAGTTAATTTCATTTTCCTATAGATTACACATAATCTGCTTCGGGATATGATTTTACTAACTAAAGAGCAAAGGAGAAAAAATGGGAAGTTCGAACAGATTAGGACCATTCAGCATTATGTACCATTCATGAAGGAAATTCTCATTTTACTCACCTTTTATTATCTGGCAATTATAGGAATTGAACAAAGAGAACCATAGAAGTTCTGAGCACACAAGTAACCACCGAAGCACTATGAGAACACAAATATTTAGGAAAGCACAGGGAGTTGGCAGCCTCATTTGCACATTAGCCAGGTATTTATAGAGAAATCTCTAGAGCGAACATTAAGAGAATGTAGGGAAGGGAGGGAGAAAGGAGAGAGGGGAAGGTACGAAACAATTATTGGGGTTATAGGAGGTAGAAGGTAGAAGGTGGAAAATACTCACACAGAGGCGCACGACGGGTACATTTTCGGTGCATCAACGGTTGGGCCTCACCTCAGAGAGCACCTGCACATGGGTTTTCCCTTCTCCGCTTTTCTCTCGCCTCTCTACAGGGTTTATTCCCCTCTCCCTGCTCCCTTCTAGAGGGCGGGTCGGATCAGAGGACGACAACGGCCTGTTGCGGGTACGCGCGCTGTACGGCGCAGGGGGCAGCCGGCGCGGTTCGTGGAAGTGGAGAGAGGCAAACCCATGTGCAGAGAGGGTTGCGGGGAGAGAGAGAGGGGGAGAAACCCATCTGTGGAAGAGGTGAGAGAAAAGGGGGAGAGGAGAACTTATGTGGGGAGGAAACAGAACTATATTAAATTCCTTTTTATTACAATTAATGAGTTACTTTTTTGTAATAATATTAAATATATAAGTTTAAATATAGACGTTAAATATTATATTAAATTTACGTTCAGATTTAATTAGCTTAATTTTTATATCTAATTAAAGAAGTTCTATTAATTACTCAAATTGAAGATTAGAAATTTTAATTCCCAAATTTTAACGTTCTTTTAAATTAAGTTTAGATTTAATTATGCTTACTTTTTAGATCTAATTAAAGAATTTAAATTTATTTCTTCAAATTGAAGATTAGAAATTTACAATTCCTAATTTTAAATTGGTCGAATTTTAAATTTTTATTCATACTTATGTCGCCTTTAAATTAAATTCTAGAATTTAACTTTTCCGTTTTTACAATTCAATATTTCAAATTATGATTTAAATTTAAACAATCGATTGAAAATCGGAATACGAAATTTCAATTCACAATATATTTATATGTTTGTAGTATAATTATTTTTAAAACCAACTGATAATGTAAAGCATAATCATTAAGATAGTAATATTCTTTTCAAATTATTGTTTTTATAAATTAAATATATAGTTTCCTTTTCTTAGTATAAATTATTAAAAACAATGTGATAACAATCAGACGTACTCATTTAAGATTATAAATTTTAAAGTTTAAGCCATTGATTTTATCAGTTAAATTTACTTTTTTATGTAAACTCGTGTTATATTTTTTATTTGTTATTTGAGAATATTAGCGAATTAAAGTCTAACTATTAAATCATAAATCTAAATTTTTATTTAAGATTAAAATTTATTTGTTTATTAAATATTAAATCGCAAATCTCATTTTAAATTTAAGGTTAAATTTATTGTTTGGAAATTTAAATTTAACATGAAATTTAATTTTTTAAAAGTCCAAATTAACATGCAAAGTAGATTTCTTACAAAAAGCCACTTAAATGTTATTTTCAAATGAAGTTCACATTTAATTTTTCTTAATTTTTTATCAATTAAAGAATTTAAAAGGTAACTACTTCAAATTGACGCATCGAAATTCCCATTTTTTAAATTTAACATATGTAGAATTTTAAATTGTTATTCATGCTTATTTATCCTTCAAATAAATTATATAATTTTACCCTTCTCTTTTTTTAAAATTAAATATTAGAAATTACGATTAATTTCAACTTTTGATGAAAGTGGGAATATGAAATTTCAATTCAAAATCTATTTTATATTTTTGTATAATTATTTTAAGAAGCATCTTATAATGTAAAGGATAACATTTAAGATAATAAATTCTTTTCAATTTTTGTTTTTTATAATTAAAATTGATATTTATATTTTGTTAGTATAAATTATTTAAAGGAATGCGATTAACAAATTTGAGCATACTCATTTAAAATTACAAATTGTAAAGTTAAAGCATTTTATTTTATCACCAACGTTTAATTTTTTTATGTAGATCATGCTATTACTTTTTTTGATCTGCTATTTGAGAGAATTGGGGAATTAAAGTTAAAATCTGAAATTACAAATCTTATTTAAAATTAAAGGTAAATTTATTTTTTATTAAATATTAAATCACAAATCTCATTTTATATTTAAGGTTAATATATTTCTGTATTAAATATTAAATCACAAATTTCATTTTAAATTTAACGTTAAATTTATTTGTTGAAAATTAATATTTAAGACCAAATTGAATTTTGTAAAAGTGCAAATTTAAGATGCACGGTAGATTTCTTATTGTTTTTTGTATGTAGCTTTCTTTCTTCATTGTGAGGCGCCTAAAACAAACTAAGCCGAAGATTTGCTTGAGTTTATTTACATGAGATGGATGATAAATTGGTATTAGTAATTTTATGTAGCGAAAGCAACCTAAATTATGGGAAGGTAAAAAAATTATGTTAATTATTCTCATTTGTTAGGGAAGTTCTCCGTATACAAATTATTTTACAAACAACTAATACGTTAAAATTATGATTGGAATTTCAACTTCCAATTGAGAAGTGGGAATATGAAATTTAAATTCAAAATATCCTTATATTTTTTTTTGTATAATTTATTTTAAAAAATAGTTTATAATGTGAAGGATAAGCATTTAAAAGAATAAATATCCTTTTCAGATTAATTGTTTTAATAAATTTTATTTTACTTTATGTAAATTCATGTTATTATTTTTGATTTGTTATTTGACAAAATTGGGGAATAAAAGTTTAAATATTAAACCACAAATCTTATTTTAAATTTATTTGTTGGAAATTCAATATGTAAGACAAAATTTAAATGTTAAACAAACCCAAATTTAACAATAGAATTCGAATTTTCAAACCATTACGTTATACTGTTCCCTTTTTTTTGTCTTTGTTTCAATTTTGCATATATACTCGTGCATATAAATTGCACAACTGCAAGTATCCACCCGCTCCTTAGCAGGACATAAAAGCAAAATTTGGGGGGGCAAGAGTAAGGCGAAAAAGGGGGAAAAAGGTGTAGAAAGTTGATAAAAAAGAAGCGAACAAAAGAACGGAGTAAAAAAGGCGAGCTCAGATAAACTATGTGTGAATACAAAGAAGCAATACAAAATCAAAGGATCAAACATTGCAGGTTTTTTTTTTTTTTTCAGGAAAGAACTAAACTTTTCCGCCCAACATGAGTAGTCTATCCAGAGGGCCCGAAACAACTTGGAGCCATTTTCCAATTCTTCGTTATACATGCGTAATAAAAATATGAAAGAAGCAAAACAAAAAAATAGAGTAAAGAGGGTTTAGATAAGCTCTGCTGAATACAAAAAGACATACAAATTCAAAGGCCG
>CM055067.1:18043861-18126113 GCA_029204045.2 Tillandsia leiboldiana | reverse complement strand
CGGATCTTTTGGGGAGGGGCGAACGATTTAAGAGGATGCGGGAATCCGCCGTTGGCGTAGTCCGCAGATACTCCCTTCTCTTTCGAAGATCCCTTCTTTTCTCCCATCCAAAACCAACCGGATTTGGCCTCGATCTACTTAGGCACGCACTTTTGTGCCATCCCACTTGGGGACCATGCACTTAGTAGCAAAAAGTAAAGGGCGGAAGGCACCGGCTGGGTGCATGGCCGTTCTACTGGCGCGGGAACAGGGGAGGAGTTGCAGTGCGCGTTGACTGCCCGGAATCGATGAATTTGGGGGTGGCCCTGTAAAGAGCATGCACTTCCGAACCGCTCGACCCCGGAAGGGAGCCAAGTTCTTTGGACGGCCCAATGCTAAGGAAAGCTGTGGAAGAGCCTGAAAGCGATTAACAAGGGCGCCCGTGCTAGCCGTACCAACGCCCGGGGAAGACTTCGAATATGCTGCACTGCATCGCGAATTGGATGGGGAAAGTACTAGGCAGCAAGGAAGAGTCGTAGCCTATGCGACAGGGCAACTCAAGGACTACATGTAGAAACTAACCGACACACGACCTGGAGTGGCCGCAGTCGTCCTCGTCTGAGACTGTTGAGGGTACTATCCTTCGGGGCCCACGGTAACGCACCCACGGACCACCAAAGCTTAAGCGCCTCTCCACCCAGAAGGGGCGAACTTACGGCGAAGAAGGTGGTTCGGACTATTGAAGGATTTCGACCTGGGACACGACCGACTGACCAAGTGTACATCGATGAGTTGCGGGGCTACCGGGACGCCGACAACTACTACTTCGGGCCAAGCTACACTTCAGCCCGGCCTATCACCTCAGATGGATGGGCAATCCGAACGGGCGATCCAGATCCTCGAGGACATACTCCGAGCATGCATACTGGTTTTGAATGGCGGTGGTCACGCTACCTACCCCTCGTCGAGTTCGTCTACGACGTCAATTACCAGACAAGCCCCGGATGACACCGTACAAAGCATCGTACGTAGGCGCTGCAAACCCCCCCCCCCGATTTGTTGGAACGTCAGGCGAAGCGATCGGGTTGAGAGGCTAGTTGTGCCATAGTACGTGGGACTTTTTGGGATCCCGGAGTGCGCGGCCCCGTGGCCCATCGCCTCGCCCTACCCACCGAATCACGACCGAGTTTCGTGTGTCCGCGCATTCATGCTTCGGAAGTATCCCCCAATCCGTCGCGAGTGCTTGACGACTCCGCAAATCAAGTTCAAAGGAAACTTGAACTACGAGGAAGAGCCGGTGCGGACCCTAGCCGCGGAGGACTGAAAAGCTACGAAGTCGGACATTTCCCTACGTGAAGGCGTTTTGGAGCAATCTGGAAGAACGTGAGACAACTTGGAACCCGAATCGAGGTGAAGGGGTGCCACCCGGACCCCCTTCGCCGCAGGCGGGAGTTAAGTTTCGGGGACGAACTTGTTTTTATTAGTGAGTGATGTAAGACCTGACTTTTCCGTGACCCTCCCCGTTACCCCTTTTTCTTCGACTGCCCGACTGAGGGACAATTTTTTTGTGTTTTTCCGGAGAATCCGTCGGGGCTCGCGGACATTTTTAGGCCGAAGGGCTCGCGAAATGGAGAACGGGGGCGCGATCGTTTCAGATCCGACTCCCGGTTCACCCGGAATAATTTTCCGAAGTTCGGACCCCACTTAGGCGCCCGGGATCCGTGCGGACGATCGGCACGTTTCTCGAGGTAATTATAGCCGCTGGATCTGTCCCTATGATTAATTATTCTCTTACCCTTTGAGGACCTAGGGTTTTAGGTGTTCCTCCTAGGTCCCTTCGTTCGCGGCTAGGGTTTCCCTTTAAGAGTCATCACGAGAGGGAAAAAGAAAGAGGGAAGGACGGCTAGGGTTTCCCTTTAAGAGTCATCATGAGAGGAAAAAGAGAGAGGGAAGGACGGCTAGGTTTCTCTTTAAGAAACACCACGAGAGGGAAAAAGAGGAGAATAAAACGGGGACCCAACCCTTTTTCGCTCTTGTACGACCGACGGCGGGGCTTTCGAGGAAAGGACGGAGGTTCTTGCTCGCGGGATCAACCGGGCAACGTTAGGACGATCCTCTTCCTCTCTTTTCCGGGGATCAAAGGTGAGTTTTTTTAGTTTTGTGGTGTAGGCGTTTCGGGGGGTGGGGTCTTCACGGGGAACACCGCCGCCGCCGCCGGACCGGCCGCGGGCGGGGCGCCGCGCGGCGCTTGGTGCGCGGGGCCGCCCCGCACCACGGGCGAGGCCCCGCGCGGCGCTTGGCCGCGCGGGCCGCCCGCAGGTGGGCGCCCGCGCGGCTGGTGCCGCGCGGGGTCGCCCCCGCACCGCGGGCGAGGCACCCGCGCGGGCCTGGCCGCGGGGGCCGCCCGCAGGTGGGCGCCCGCGCGGGCTGGTGCCGCGCGGGGTCGCCCCCCGCACCGCGGGCGAGGCACCCGCGCGGCGCCTGGCCGCGCGGGGCCGCCTGCAGGTGGGGCGCCCGCGCGGGCTGGTGCCGCGCAGGGTCGCCCCCGCACCGCGGGCGAGGCACCCGCGCGGCTCTTGGCCGCGCGGGGGCCGCCCGCAGGTGGGGCGCCCGCGCGGACTGGTGCCGCGCGGGGTCGCCCCGCACCGCGGGCGAGGCACCCGCGCGGCGCTTGGCCGCGCGGGGCCCGCCGCAGGTGGGGCGCCCGCGCGGGCTGGTGCCGCGCGGGGTCGCCCCCGCACCGCGGGCGAGGCACCCGCGCGGCGCTTGGCCGCGCGGGGCCGCCCGCAGGTGGGGCGCCCGCGCGGACTGGTGCCGCGCGGGGTCGCCCCCGCACCGCGGGCGAGGCACCCGCGCGGCGCTTGGCCGCGCGGGGCCGCCCGCAGGTGGGGCGCCCGCGCGGGCTGGTGCCGCGCGGGTCCCCCCGCACCGCGGGCGAGGCACCCGCGCGGCGCTTGGCCGCGCGGGGCCGCCCGCAGGTGGGGCGCCCGCGCGGACTGTGCCGCGCGGGGTCGCCCCCGCACCGCGGGCGAGGCACCCGCGCGGCGCTTGGCCGCGCGGGGCCGCCCGCAGGTGGGGGCGCCCGCGCGGGCTGGTGCCGCGCGGGGTCACCCCCGCACGCGGGCGAGGCACCCGCGCGGCGCTTGGCCGCGCGGGGCCGCCCGCAGGTGGGGGCGCCCGCCGCGGGCTGGTGCCGCGCGGGGTCGCCCCCGCACCGCCGGCGAGGCACCCGCGCGGCGCTTGGCCGCGCGGGGCCGCCCGCAGGTGGGGCGCCCGCGCGGGCTGGTGCCGCGCGGGGTCGCCCCGCACCGCGGGCGGCGGGCACCCGCGCGGCGCTTGGCCGCGCGGGGGGCCGCCCGCAGGTGGGGCGCCCGCGCGGGCTGGTGCCGCGCAGGGTCGCCCCGCACCGCGGGCGTGGCACCCGCGCGGCGCTTGGCCGCGCGGGGCCGCCCGCAGGTGGGGCGCCCGCGCGGGCTGGTGCCGCGCGGGGTCGCCCCCGCACCGCGGGCAGCGCGCTCGCGCGGCGCTTGGCCGCGCAGGGCCGCTCGCAGGTGGGGCGCCCGCGCGGGCTGGGGCCGCGCGGGGTCGCCCCGCACCACGGGCAACGCACTCGCGCGGCGCTTGGCCGCGCGGGGCCGCCGCAGGAGGGCGCCCGCGCGGGCTGGGGCCACGCGATGCTGTGCCCGGGCAGAGTGCGCGCCGCACGGGCCAGTGCCGGGCGGGAACTCCGCCGCACATGGGTGGGAGTCGGTGAGTGTCGGATCCTTAGTCTTGACTTGCCCTTATTCCTTCAGGAGTGCAGGACATTGTTGGCGACGGGTGCACGATCACGGACGTACCGAACGCCGGACGACGCACGCAAAAGGTGGGTAAATTCGCCGAGGTAATTGGGTAAGGGCGGACATGAGCAAAGGTGTTTCTCTCTAAGTTGCTCCTCGTGAGCAAAGGTGGGTTTCTCTCTAAGTTGCTCCTCGGAGCAAAGGTGGGTTTCTCTCTAAGATGCTCTTCGTGAGCGAAGGTGTGTTCCTCTTCAAGTTGCTCACAATGACAACGGTGTTTTCCTCCTTAAGATTTCCTCATGAGCAAAGGTGTTCACCCTTCTGGTTGTCCTTATGAGCAACGCTGACCCCGAATCTTATTCTATTCGCTTTATCATCTGAGGCTCAAGTTTACTACACGCACACCAGCGGTTTGGGCCACCGCAAGGGTGTGCTTTTCCGGAAAAGTGGTACGTTGACCCGTGTACCCCACGCGGAGGTGGCGTTAGGGATGGGGGGCCCTCATGGGTGGAGGGTGTGAGCGGTGACGCCGAGGTTGGTGCTCGGCGGCCGAGGCAGGTGCTCGGCGGAGAGGGAAGAGGCACCGGGGTAGGGGCCCCGGTGCGGTGTCCGGGGAGGGTGCCCGGTTTATGTTGGTGCAGGTTGTGATCATTGTTGACGATTTATGGGGAGGGGGGTGACAGTTGCTCTGGTTACAGTGGTTTGTTTTATTATAGTATTCTTGCTCATTATGTTTATTTTAGTCACTGACTTCCCACTCCGTGACAGGTTCGTCCAGGGCGAGTGCTGGGGCGCCGGTGAGGACGTTAGGGTGCTGATCTGATTTTTGGGTGACTTCAGATACAGTGACTCTTCTTTCCCTTTCTTTTATTATTCATGGTAGCTAGTTGTGGATTGCGACACCCCCGTGGGGTCGAAGTGGATGTTGCCTTTCCTTTCCTTTTTGAATAATTGAATGAATACTACGTTCTCTCTTACTTGGCCGTTTTGAACGATGAAAAACAAAGAAAACCGTTCGCGAAAACTATTTCTAAAACGTGGGTGTCGTGTGGGCACCGAGCTTTATAAACCTTGTGGGATTTATGTGTTTGCGAACTGTTTTCACAAACGAGGGCATCGTGTGGATGCTGCTTTCAAAACCTTGTGATTATTTATCCTTTCAAAACACCGGCCTCTATACTCTAAGTGAATGCTAGAATGTCATGTGAATTGTTTGGTTGTATGTGTACGAGACCCCAACTGATGTGGTTAGAGATTGTATGTACTACGCCTTGTGAGACACTTTGTAGCCGAGACGCCGTGCATATACAAAGGGGCCTCTGCCCATTTGCAGAGCGAATTTGTGTATGCGGCGGGTCTGTGCACGCGCCGGGGAGTAATGTTTTACAAAAAAAAAATATATGGCTGATTCAGGGGCATCGGTGGCTCCTCTTCCGCGCGATTCGTACCCCCGGGGCGTGACATTTCTTTCTCTTTTGCTTTAGTTCTTAGCCTCTTTGCTTTTGAACACTTGCTTTCCTTTCTTATTCGAGCTTACAGCTCCCAGTTGCCACTGGCAAAACCCTTCCTCTTTTCTTTGAGGGCTTGGCTCTTTGCTTTCACTTTAGCCCTTCGAAAGTACCTCGTCCGACGGGCCACTGCCCAGGGAGTCCTGCTCCACATGTGTGATGATCCGGAATTCTACAGGGCTGTTACAGTGTGATCGGCAGCTTTCGGAGGCCTACGGGGCATGTCGGCGGTGTTCGTAGCGCCAATTTGGACTCAAGTGCTAAACTTCGGGCTTAAAATGGATCACGTGGGTGATCGGGGGACCCCGTCGGATGTTTAGAAGTGCTTTCGCGCAAATCGGATATCAAATTTGGACTCGGCGCGAAATTCGGATTGAAAATACCTTTCCGGGAGCCTCCGGCGAATTATCGGGTTGGAATTTGGCGAAATGGACGTCGTAATTGGAATCAGCGCGCGAAAACGGTCAAAACGGACTACCCACTTGATATTTTTGAGCACGGGTACTATTCACTGCCGGAACAGTAACTCCGGCGATCGCCGGCGGCGGCGGCGGCGGCGGCGGCAGCGTCGGCAGGCGGCGGCGCGGCCTCGGGCAGGCGGAACGGCGGCGGCACAGGGCGCGGGGCAGCGCGCGGGGCGCGCGGGCAGGCGCGCAGTCCACGCGGCCGTCGTGCACCAAGGCGGGGACACGTGGCATCACCCCATAGGTCGGCTCACAGCTCCCGGTCTACGGAGCATGATGGTTGGGTTTTGGTTCACGGTGCACCGGGGTGGACACGTGGCAGGGTACCATTGGTTCGGCTTTCGGCGGCTCGTGCACCGGGTGCAGCGGTCAGTGGCAGGGACACGTGGCGCTTCCCTATTGGCTGGTCACTGTGCGGGCAGGAGGGGCAGCTGGCGCGGGCAGGCGCGCAGGCGCGACGGTACTGTTGACCGGGGACACGTGTCGACTCCCGGGGTTGGCCACGCGGCGCAGCAGGAGTGGAGGTTTTGGCTGTCGCCTGTTCGGGCGACACGTGGCGGGCTCTGAGGCGGGTCGGACGGACCGCGGATCCCGTCCGACGGCGCGCCATGGGCCGGGCCGCACTGTGCGCGCCCGAAAGTCTCTGGCCGGGCCGCACTGTGCGCGCCCGGAAACTTCCGGGCGCCCGAAAGTTGGGACCCGGATGGTATTTTTCTAATTGTTTGGGAGGCCTATTTAAACAGCCCGAGCTCCTTTCTTCTCACTTTTTCCACCACTTCTGAGCCTCCTCTCACCAAGGTGTCTTCAGCAAAGTTGTTCCCCTTCGAGTTCTCCATCTCCTGGTGAAGTTTGAGGATTTGTGGTGACACGCACTTCTAGGTTTTGGATTTTACGGCGCGGCGCAACGCTCGTTCATTTGGGTTTCCCTTCGTCACATTTCAGTGCACGGACTCCCTCGAGCTACCCCAGCTGTATTTTTCAGCGATTCTTGTGCCATCGTCTTCACGACAGGTAGGGCTACGTTTCCCGTGTTTGCTGGTTTTTCCCATTCTGAGGTTTTCATGGGTTTTTCGGATCATCTTGTGACCTCATTTTCTGGGGTGGAATTTTGGACAGCGCTGTGTTGTTTTGGTGATATCTTCGCGTACAGACCTCAGATTGGGGCGATTCAAAAGGCGTTTTGCATCTACACATCACGAGGAATCTCCCCAAATTTTCTTGGAATTTCCTGAATTTTCCCCGAAGGTGAGAAGCCTCTGTTTACAGTACTTTCAGATTCAGTTTTGCGATCGACTTACTTCGGGATGGCTCTCTTGTCGAATTTGGTTCTCAGCATAGAAAACTCGTGGGTGAACGTGCAGGTACTCGTTTCGACCGGTTCGTCGTGAGGATCGCGACGGTATATTTTTGGGAATTTTCTATGCACAACTCGCAGGTGAAAAAGGCTCAACTCTGGACTGATTACTGGAATAGCATGTTTTGAGGATAATTGTATGTTTAATTGCATGTTTTGGGTAATTGTGAACAGTGATCGCGGCGGCTTATCTGTTTGGACTTGTGGCGTGAAAAAGAGATATTGGACAGCCTTGGGTTGCGCAATTCCAGGTGGGGGGTTGCTTTACTCCTCTTTTCTGATGTATCCACTAGGAATATTAGAGTGATCCCCTTTATTGAACATGTTGAATGGTCACCTAATGGACATGCATGCTTAACTAGATAATTGTGAGCCTATCATATGGAAAACATTTTATTGGAAACTTGATGTGTTGGAACTTATACATGCTTCATGGACATCGTTTTAGCATGTAACCTTGCATGAGGGAGGGGGGTGTACTTTCATATTGTGATGTTGTGAGGCGTCTTGTGGGAGGGTACCACTTGAGGATTTTTGGACAGGCATAGGTGGATGATTCATGTGAGGGTGATTAGCAGGTTATGGACATGTGTGGTTGGATTATGGTTTAGCATGATGATTACACCCAGGTGGAGTTATTACTTGGTACACATGGTGAACCACTATTTGTCACTCCCCTTCTTTCTTCCATGAGGAGATAGGCTTGATTTCAGGGATATCTAGTTAGACCATTTCTGATCGCTACACTATATGTTGGGACTGACTTAGGAGGAACCCTATTGTCTCTTCTTCCCCTATTCCTTAGGCAGGCGGCTATTAGTTGCTCGGGTTTGAGCAGGGATCGGCATAGTGTAGCCGGGGCTTGGATTTTAGCTTTTGGGGTATTGCGGCTATTGTGGATAGTAGGCGGTTGACCGGATGTCGGATCTGGGTCAGGATTGTCATTATGGGTGTGGTTGTTAACCCTTCTTCTTTTGATTACCCGCTAGGCATTTGAGTAGCTTCTTTGATTAAAAGGATAAATGCACTTTATGTGTGGCAATGGCAGGCTTATGGTGATTAATAGATATTGTTAGAACTTGCTTGATTGGGGATTATGATTGTAGAACAGCAGCGTCATGTTAAAGGATAAGGCTAATCAATGATTTGTGGGCTCTGGGTATGTGGCATAGGCAGGCACAGGCTATCTCATATTTACTATTCTCATACTGTTCTCTACATGCTCTGACATTATGAAGGTTATCGACATCTGTTTATCTTTATATCATCTTGGGACATTTGCATGCTTGTATGGTCACCTAGATAGGCCACCTTTTTCTGCTACACTATCATGCTGGAATTGACATAGGAGAAACCTTTTTATTATTCTTTTCTCCATTCATTTGAGGCTCAGGGTATTTGTAGCTCGTGCGCGAGCAGGGGGTTTGGGGATAGTGTAGTCAGGATCTTGGGTTTTGGGACAGGCAGGCTTGATGGCAGGGTATTTCGGCAACCGCGGACCTTGGGCGGTTGACCGAAAGTTGCTTATGCATCAGATTGGGTATCAGGTCTCTAGTGGATGGAGTTTCCCACTATTTGTTATATTGCATCAGGTTGAGATCGGGTCTCCCTTTAGTGGATGGGTTTTCCCACTTTGGTCATAGTCATGATCCAGTCCTGCTGACTTTGATACTTGTTACTGAGGCACTTGACTCGTGTGGGTCGCTCCCCTCGAGTGCCACTCCGGAGTGTGCGGTTTTCAGACCTCGAGTCTTCGAGACTCTCATCCCCTATCGGTGTTATGCGTAGGCTGGCATACCCGATTTGGCAGGCAGAGCAGGCAGTACCAGTGTTTACTGGTGGTCAGATTGGGTTTTTTTCAGGCAGGCATTTGTATTCTGATGCGTACATTCAGCTATTCTTTTAGCTCAGGTTTTAGAGGCATACTAGTGGTAGCTTTTCGTCAGTAGTCATATCTATAGCATACCACTTTCATTTCCTTTGCCTCTGGTAGACCTAGTGGGCGTGTCAGAGTTGAGGTTTTACCCACTAGGGGAGGCTACTGGTTTACTAGTAGTTCTCACCCCCATTCTTCTTTCCTCTTTTTCTTCTCCCTTGTTTTGCAGTGTCTTCTGCGGGTGCTACTGGACTTTCAGTGGCGGGTCGAGGAGAGAGGACGGCTGAGTAGGTAGATCTCGAGGCAGGATGAGCGTGTTAGCTGGACTGTTAGTGTACCCATGTTTCCTCAGACGGTTGTACTTTTACTTTTGGGACTGGCTTTCGCCAGCAGGTTGTATTTATTTTGTGAGCTGGGAGAGACTGCTGTATCATTTATATACAGATGTATTGTATTTTATTTCCAGCTTTAGTCTGAGATGCATTAGTTTTAGTTCAGCTCTGTTTTTATTGCTCTTTTATTATATCTCTTATATCTGAGCAGGTTACTGGCGCTTCGTGTACACGGGAAATACCGTGTGCACGGCGGATCTGTGGACGGGCCCGGGTTCTGGTTTACACCCGGGGCGTGACAACATGACGAGTCCCAAATTCGAAGGCGCCATTTGCATTCTCGTTATGCTCTTTAGCCATTTTTAGCTTGCTTTTAACTTTAAGCCTTTTTATCTTAAGCAATTTGCTTGTCTTGCTTATTAACCAAGTTTTAGCTCTGTCTTGAGCGATTTGCTTGTCTTGCTTATTAACCAAGTTTTTCATTCTTTACCCTAGGTCTTGCCTCACGGGTAACTAGAGAGTCTCCTAGACTTTTTAAACATTTCTCTTTCATTTTATTTAACTTCCAATTGAGGTTGAAGTTATTGTCCATTTGCCCGGACACCCTATGACTCTTTAGGGTTATATTTGTTTAATCTTTTAACCTTGGGATCTTATCCCACTTTCCTGATTCCTTACTGACTCCTAGAGTTCACTTGACTCTATTTTTGATTTCACTTTTAACTTAGAGTTACTCTGACTCTAATTCCTTGTCTGTGAGTTTAAACCCCTCTGGATCACTTTAGGTTCCCTTTACCTAAGTTCCATATTATACTCATCCTAGAGTTCCTTGACTCTATGTTGATCACTCTATCCAGTGTCCTTAGGTTATCACCTAAGACAATGCCACTCGTCCAACCCTAGGATAATCTCCTAAGTTTTGATGTCACTCAGTGAACCCTGAAACTAGGTTTTCTCCTAGTCTTACTACCAACATGTTCACCTTCCTTATGTCACATGATTCCTAGGGTTATACCCTAACATGATCACATTCATCAATGGCTAATTACTTTCATGCATGCAATTATTTTCATCTCATTTATAAAATAGTATCTACCTCTAAGCATGCATCTTTATCATATATCTTTAGCAACCAGCAGTTGCACTTTTCATCTGTGTCCATTTGCACATGCACATCTATTCCTCTATCTCTGGCAACCAACAGTTGCACTTTTCATCTGTGTCCTTCTACACAGGCAATCATAATCATAATCACCTAACGCCTCTAACAGGCTACTATCATGCTTCGAATCGAAAAGCGGAAGAACAAGGGGAGAGGTCACCCAATTTCGGTAGAATCCCCCACCTTGTGGAGTACCCGGAATTCCTTTCATATCACCACACTTGATCACTATTCTTCCAATTGCTTGTAGACACTTGCAATTGGCCTCCACGCGGCTCCACTTTGTACCTCGAGCTTGCACGCAAAACGGAGCATGCTTCTCTTAAGGTCGCACGCAAAACGATGCGCGACCTCTCATGCACTGCAGGCAAAACGGTACACGCTATTAGTGACGGCACGCTAAACGGTGCGCGACTCACTTAGTAGCCTTAGAGTTGTCGATACCTTGCGACTCACTTGTAGCCCTCGAATAAACATTTTGAGCATTTCATAAAGTATGACTTCAGGATGTAAGCTCCGGGAATGAATTTTTTTTTTAAGTTGTAAGTTTCGGGGACGAAACTTCTTTTAAGTTGTAAGTGATGTAGAAACTCAAAATATTTTATTTTTATTAAATAGTCTAAAAGTGAATTTTGATCCGGTTTTGAATTCAAAAGACCCCTGTTGGCCTATATGGTCAATCGCCAGTGTGCAAGTTGCACGATTTACGAGGCAAAAAGGCTAATTTCCAAGCCGGACGTGATCTTGGAAATCCGGATTGACCGTTGCGATCGTCTCATCGAACTGAACGAGATTCATATTCAGCACTTTTCGATCCGACGGTCGGATCTTCCAGAAATCGAGGAAGAAGCGAGCAAATAACCGCGAACAGTGTAACAGTGCTCTGTGCACAGTGTAAATTAAGTTGTTACTTTAGGTGAACAGTAACCCTAGTTTTCGGAACCCCGACAGACACAACGTGACTATTTCGCTGGCTGGAAACCGAACATAGCACTTCAGGTAGTCGATTTGAACGGCTCCATCGGGGAAAATCAGAAAATCAGAAATCGCTACCTGAAGGGTTTCGTCGAGCCGGACGCCGTGGCGCAGTCTATTTTCCGTTTCGACGACCGGATCGCCTCGAAGAGCGTGAAACAAGGCGAAAAATGCGATTTTTGCACATGAAACCCTAAAGAACTTGCCTCGAATTGCGTGCCATCCTTTGGGGAAGGACTAGAGTGTGAGAAAAGTATACAGTGAGGGACTGGACAGTAAATACTAAGTGACGAGGGACTATGGTGCAATTGTGCATATATTATATATATAATGCATTAGGGTTAGGGTTTCCCTTGAACCCTAAGCCCGTAGCTCTTGCCCTAGCCGCACCACTCAACCTCCTTCCACGCTCTCTGCCGCACCTCACGGAGCCTCCCCGCACCGGCCGCCGCCACCCCGTCGCCGGAGAAGAAAGCAACAACAAAAGCTTTGCTCTCGGGTTGTTGAGGAGGAGATGCTCGGGAGGATTCTCTTTGGGCTGAGAGTTCTCTGGTGGACCCCTCTGTGAAGCCGCGTCCGAGCCTGAGTGGAACCGGCCCAGGCCGCCGCCCCGCGCCGCCGTGGACCACCTCTCCTCCTTGCTAAGCACCGGCAAGGTAACATCTTGGAACTTCCCTTTGCATTTTGGCATTTGGGCACGACCATCGTGTCTCTGACGTCGAGGAGATCATCTGGTTGCAGCCTGAGCCACGGCTGCCGCCCCGATCGCCGGCGGGAACCTTGTCGGCCGGAAAACACCGTTTTGGCCGATCGCGGGCACCGCCTTGATCCGGCCGTTCAACTAATGATCGGCACCGTTGGATCGACTTCTCTTGGAGAATGCAACACCTCCACGAGGTCTGAGCATCATCGGATCAAGATCGGGGCCAGTCGAGTGTGCCCTAGATACGGGCCTTCTTCAACCTCGGCCGAGCTCGGCCGTCCGGCGCCGCCGCGGCCTCCTGACGCCGGCCACCTCTGCACCGAGCTTCCTGGCACGAAGTGGGAGCTACCGGTCCAAGTTTCTCCGGACCGGAGCTAGTCGGCCGGAATCCGCCATTGACGGGTTTGGAGCTCCAACCGAGCTCCGCCGCCGCGCTTTGCCGGCGTCTCCCGGCACCGGAAAACAGCACAGGTAAGCTTCTTGGACCTTTTGGAGTTTGCCCATCACCCTGCATGGCATCTTTAACGTGGGGTTTGTGATCTCCAGAGTTGCACCCGAGCCGGCCACGATCTTCTCCTCCGGCCATCTCCGGCGCTCCGGACTCCGGCCAACCCCACAGGTAAGCTGTAAATATTAATTAGAGGAGCTCCATGATTTTATTTTGGTCCAGGCTGATTCCTGTAGATGGGTTTTCTGTTACACCCGAAATGCTCTTTTCGGGCTTAACTCCGGCCGCCGCCGCCTCCGACCGCCGGGGCTCGACCCCACATGGACAAAAATTCTTCTGGGACCTCTACTTACCTGGTGCTCCACTCTGTAGCAGGTCCGAACCAGGTTTGCTCCAAGAACACCCAAACCGAGCTCCTTGCGGATTAGGGTGCTGCTCCGGCTACTGTTCCGGCCAACCTCCGGCAAGCCTCAGGTGAGCCCCATTGTACATGGTCCATTCTGATCACCATGCTCTAGTTAACTCTCAGATTGATCATGTATAGGTTAAGTTGTAGCATAGTGGCTTGTTGGACTTAGTATTTGTTGGGCCAACTTTGCCCTCGGGATCCGTGTCAGGCCAAACTTGTAAGCACGGCCTTGGTCTCGTCGTAATGAACACGCTGAAACTTACGGCGTCAATTTTGGACCCCCGGATTTCAAGAACGAGTCGAAACAGTAATTAATGTAGTATTATTATACATAATTATGATGTACTATGGATCTAAATGTAATTGGGACACGCTGGCAGTCTTTAGACAGTTTTCTTTTTCATACCTGCTGGACAGGTTGTTAGAGTTCCGTGGGCTCTTGTTGAGCGGGAATCGGACCTTGTTCCGTAAATCGGCTATATTATTCCGTGTTAGCGTTGTGTTGCTATAGTGTTGTCAGGATGGGTATGTGTGAGTCTAGTTCTGACTACAGTCTCTGTTCAGGGCCCAGCAGTTCAGCACCAGCCTCCCGGTAGTCTAGCGGGAGTTCGGGATCGGCCTACATTCAGGTGGGTTCTTTTGCCTTGGTGTTTAGCGTCGGTCTTTGGCAGTCATTTTACTTTCGTTATTACATGTTAGCGAGGTACTTTTGAGCACACGTGTTACCGTTCTTCTTTGGATTATACATGATAGCGGTCATAGTTTACTCTTGTTTATACATTATAGCGGTTATAGTTTACTCTTGTTTATACATGATAGCGGTTACAGTTTACTCTTGTTTATACATGATAGCGGTTACAGTTTACTCTTGTTTATACATGATAGCGGTTATAGTTTACTCTTGTTTATACATTATGATGCTGACATGATAACGGTTATGGTTACTTTGCTCGAGGCTGCAGCACGCGCACCCGCGGTTTGGCCACCGCAAAGGGTGCGCTTTTCCGGAAAAGTGGCCTATGACCCGTGTATACCCACGAGGTGACGTAGTGGGGCCCCTTATTAGTTGTGGGGTTTGAGGCGCCGAGGTGCGAGCATACCCACGAGGTGACGTAGTGGGGCCCCTTATTAGTTGTGGGGTTTGAGGCGCCGAGGTGCGAGCGGTGCGACCCGTCGGTTTAGTTGTCCGACGTGGTCGGGTTTCTGCAGGTACGGTATGGGCCGTCGGTTTAGTTGTCCGATGTATCCGGGTATTACAGCATACAGGTGTACAGGTTGCCTTTCCTCCTTGAGAGGGTGGTTGCTCCGGTTGTCTTCACGGTTTTTTTTATTATATTCTCCTGCTCTACTATTTTTGCGTCACTGACTTCCCACTTCGTGATAGGGTTCAGACGGGGGGAGATGTAGGCGGTGGTGAGGACGGGACAGGAGCAGCTGGGTCGCTGGGGACCCTGGACTGTATTTCTTCTTTCATTCTTGCATTTCATTACATTGTAGTTATGTGAGAGGTTCTCGATCCCCTCGTGGGGTCGGCGTGGATGTCGGTACGGGTTGCATTTAATTATCCTCTTATGCGTTACTCTTCCTTCTGTTTCTGTTGGCCATTTGAAATGAAAAAGGGCAAAAGCCAAAGAAAAGATTGCGAAAACCGTTTTTAAAATCTAAGTGTCGTGTGGGCACTGGTTTCAAAACTCTGTGGATTTATGGATTGCGAAATGGATTTCAAAACTTGGGTGTCGGGTAGGCACCGTTATCAAAACCTTGTGGTTTTATGCTGATTTCGAAACTCGCTTTCAAAACGAAAGCGCCGGGTAGGCGCTCTTTAAAAACTGTGGATTTATCCTTTCCAAATTGATCGGCCATACGTTTTTAAGTGAATTAGAATGCTGGTGGTATATGAATAATTGTTGTGATTGAATGGATGTGTATGTTTGGAATATGTACTGAACTCCACGCCGGGCATATACAGGGGAGGCTCTGTCCGTTTACAGAGTGATCCTGTATGTGTGGCGGGTCTGGGCACGCGCCGGGGAAGAGGGGTTCTCCTTTATCAAAAAAAAATTTATACGTCAAATGCTTGACTTCTGTGAATCGTTTCTGCCAAAACAAACCCCCGGGGCATGACAGATTAAATGGTATCAGAGAGTTCTTTCAATCACAACAGTTAGTGCCGACATCCGCGGGAACACCTCACTTGCCTACACATGAATGAAATGGGTAGGGCATAGGACTGTAGAACGTGAGTGACCGAGGGAGGGGGGGGAAATGTTGAGTCCTTTCTCTCACTTTATGGTTGTTGTTAGTAGGGTAGTCTAAAGTTGACTCTTGTGATGTGTGACAGACATGGCCCGTACTAGATCATCGGCCGGGGACGCAGAGTCAGTGTCCGACATCCACGGAGATACCACACTTAGCTACGAATGAATGAATTGAATAAGGCATAGAAGCGTAGAACGCGAGTGATCGGGGGAGCGGGGGGAAAAGTATATGTCCCGTTTTCTCGATAGTTGGTTAAGTGCTATGCTAGCGGAGTCTAGAACTGACTAGTGTGGTGTGTGAGTACGGGTTAAGTTTTGTTTCAAGGTTTAGCTCGGTTGTCGCGTTTGTGTAGTCGTGTTGTTTGGGCTCGTGTAGTAGTGTTGTTGTGGGGGCTGGGATCGAGGCCGGCTGCCACGGAGGTATTGGTGGTTGTAGGAATCGTCACGGTGGGGTCTTGGGATTCCCCCTGGGGTTGAGAAAAGAGACCACCGGGACTAGCAAATCTTGTTCGTTTGGGCTTGATTCTTTCTTTTTGTTGAGCGGACCTAGAGCTTAAATACTCCTAGTTGGGAATGTGATCGTTGGTCTGGGGGTATGCAGCTCGGCTCAGTGTATGGTGCTTGGAAGGGCAATGGATTGGGACCGAGCGGTAGAGGTTAATCAGAGTGTCGCACCCCCTTGGGTGCCAAGACGGAAGTAGGACCGTGCTTCTTGGGTTTTGTCGCCAGCTCCCCATGACCAAGGCATAGTCTTGAGGTTTTGGGTTGCGAGTTTGTGATTGTGAAGCAGTACAGATCACGAGGGGCGCAAGGCCAATGGGAAGCGAAAGTCGGACATGTTTGGCCACTTTTCCCATGTATTGGATTCCTGGCGTATTTAAGTTTCGGGGATGAAACTTCTTTTAAGGTGTGAGTGATGTAGCACTCGAGAAATTCTAGTGTGCTTGCGGGCGAGGAAGCAGATCTAACCTTAGCGATTTGCATACCGGTGCGTGAATTGCACAGTTTCCGATGCACAAATTTCCGCCTTTTCGATCCGATACCTGGGTTTTTGGTTAGGAACGAACCCTAGGATGACTTGTGTTCACGAGAGAGCACAGGGTATTGGCATAGTGGTTTGGAGCTCAGGTGTGTTCCACACAGTTGAGTCTCGTTGTTTCGGTTATTAGTCGTACGCACTCTGGTTTTTGGGATCGTTGTTAGTGTAGGGTTAGCCGCGGTCATGGTTTCGGCTGTGGGCTTGATGTTTCAATGGAGCCAGAGTGCTCGGATCAGTTACAGTGGTTAAAGGTTAAATCACTGTTCTTGTCGTAATCGTCCAGCTGATGGCACAGCAGTAGATGACTGCTATTATTGCACTAGCCTCACAGTTTGCTTAGAGGTTGAACAAGTTGTTGACCCTTCAGTGTCCCCGTGTCATAATTCAATGGCCTATGGGCCCGATGGTAACCCTGTTTTGGGACGGAGGCAAATTGACCCCACCTTTTGCACAGATTTTGTGGATCGACGTGGACTCGCCTATGTGTTAGTCATGGTGATGTTTGTGACCACGAGGTGGTAGTAATCCTTGATAAAGGTTCTGTTTTTTTTTTAGCACTGAGATTGTGTTGGGAGGTATGTGATATACCTTCTGATAGGAGTTGCGTCCCCAACTAGTTGTTGGCGACAGTTCTACGGTATTTCGCTGTTCTTTTGGTAAGCACGTTGGCTGCAGGCAACGGACTGTCGAAAGAAATGAGGAAATACTCTGCCCTGTAATGGGGAGTATCATATTGGGTCTAAATTAGTAGCCTTAGAGTTGTCGATACCTTGCGACTCACTTGTAGCCCTCGAATAAACTTTTTGAGCATTTCATAAAGTATGACTTCAGGCTGTAAGCTCCGGGAATGAATTTTTTTTTTAAGTTGTAAGTTTCGGGGACGAAACTTCTTTTAAGTTGTAAGTGATGTAGAAACTCGAAATATTTTATTTTTATTAAATAGTCTAAAAGTGAATTTTGATCCGGTTTTGAATTCAAAAGACCCCTGTTGGCCTATATGGTCAATCGCCAGTGTGCAAGTTGCACGATTTACGAGGCAAAAAGGCTAATTTCCAATCCGGACGTGATCTTGGAAATCCGGATTGACCGTTGCGATCATCTCATCGAACTGAACGAGATTCATATTCAGCACTTTTCGATCCGACGGTCGGATCTTCCAGAAATTGAGGAAGAAGCGAGCAAATAACCGCGAATAGTGTAACAGTGCTCTGTGCACAGTGTAAATTAAGTTGTTACTTTAGGTGAACAGTAACCCTAGTTTTCGGAACCCCGACGGACACAACGTGACTATTTCGCTGGCTGGAAACCGAACATAGCACTTCAGGTAGTCGATTTGAACGGCTCCGTCGTTCTAGACGCAATGGCGCTGACGGAATCTCCGTTTGACGACCCTAGAGTCTCGAAAAGCGCGAAAACTGTATTCCGGAACAGTATTTTATGGACCGAGATTTTATC
The DNA here is from genome assembly GCA_029204045.2 of Tillandsia leiboldiana. Taxonomy (NCBI): domain Eukaryota; kingdom Viridiplantae; phylum Streptophyta; class Magnoliopsida; order Poales; family Bromeliaceae; genus Tillandsia; species Tillandsia leiboldiana. The sequence goes on along the minus strand of CM055067.1, from coordinate 18,108,372 downwards.
CGGACAGTTTCTCGAAAATCAGAAATCGCTACCTGATGGGTTTCGTCGAGCCGGACGCCGTGGCGCAGTCCATTTTCCGTTTCGACGACCGGATCGCCTCGAAGAGCGTGAAACAAGGCGAAAATGCGATTTTTGCACATGAAACCCTAAAGAACTTGCCTCGAATTGCGTGCCATCCTTTGGGGAAGGACTAGAGTGTGAGAAAAGTATACAGTGAGGGACTGGACAGTAAATACTAAGTGACGAGGGACTATGGTGCAATTGTGCATATATTATATATATAATGCATTAGGGTTAGGGTTTCCCTTGAACCCTAAGCCCGTAGCTCTTGCCCTAGCCGCACCCCTCAACCTTCTTCCACGCTCTCTGCCGCACCTCACGGAGCCTCCCCGCACCGGCCGCCGCCACCCCGTCGCCGGAGAAGAAAGCAACAACAAAAGCTTTGCTCTCGGGTTGTTGAGGAGGAGATGCTCGGGAGGATTCTCTTTGGGCTGAGAGTTCTCTGGTGGACCCCTCTGTGAAGCCGCGTCCGAGCCCGAGTGGAACCGGCCCCGGCCGCCGCCCCGCGCCGCCGTGGACCACCTCTCCTCCTTGCTAAGCTCCGGCAAGGTAACATCTTGGAACTTCCCTTTGCATTTTGGCATTTGGGCACGACCATCGTGTCTCTGACGTCGAGGAGATCATATGGTTGCAGCCTGAGCCACGGCTGCCGCCCCGATCGCCGGCGGGAACCTTGTCGGCCGGAAAACACCGTTTTGGCCGATCGCGGGCACCGCCTTGATCCGGCCGTTCAACTAAAGATCGGCACCGTTGGATCGACTTCTCTTGGCGAATGCAACACCTCCACGAGGTCTGAGCATCATCGGATCAAGATCGGGGCCAGTCGAGTGTGCCCTAGATACGGGCCTTCTTCAACCTCGGCCGAGCTCGGCCGTCCGGCGCCGCCGCGGCCTCCCGACGCCGGCCACCTCTGCACCGAGCTTCCTGGCACCAAGTGGGAGCTACCGGTCCAAGTTTCTCCGGACCGGAGCTAGTCGGCCGGAATCCGCCATTGACGGGTTTGGAGCTCCAACCGAGCTCCGCCGCCGCGCTTTGCCGGCGTCTCCCGGCACCGGAAAACCGCACAGGTAAGCTTCTTGGACCTTTTGGAGTTTGCCCATCACCCTGCATGGCATCTTTAACGTGGGGTTTGTGATCTCCAGAGTTGCACCCGAGCCGGCCACGATCTTCTCCTCCGGCCATCTCCGGCGCTCCGGACTCCGGCCAACCCCACAGGTAAGCTGTAAATATTAATTAGAGGAGCTCCATGATTTTATTTTGGTCCAGGGTGATTCCTGTAGATGGGTTTTCTGTTACACCCGAAATGCTCTTTTCGGGCTTAACTCCGGCCGCCGCCGCCTCCGGCCGCCGGGGCTCGACCCCACATGGACAAAAATTCTTTTGGGACCTCTACTTACCTGGTGCTCCACTCTGTAGCAGGTCCGAACCAGGTTTGCTCCAAGAACACCCAAACCGAGCTCCTTGCGGATTAGGGTGCTGCTCCGGCTACTGTTCCGGCCAACCTCCGGCAAGCCTCAGGTGAGCCCCATTGTACATGGTCCATGCTGATCACCATGCTCTAGTTAACTCTCAGATTGATCATGTATAGGTTAAGTTGTAGCATAGTGGCTTGTTGGACTTAGTATTTGTTGGGCCAACTTTGCCCTCGGGATCCGTGTCAGGCCAAACTTGTAAGCACGGCCTTGGTCTCGTCGTAATGAACACGCTGAAACTTACGGCGTCAATTTTGGACCCCCGGATTTCAAGAACGAGTCGAAACAGTAATTAATGTAGTATTATTATACATAATTATGATGCACTATGGATCTAAATGTAATTGGGACACGCTGGCAGTCTTTAGACAGTTTTCTTTTTCATACCTGCTGGACAGGTTGTTAGAGTTCCGTGGGCTCTTGTTGAGCGGGAATCGGACCTTGTTCCGTAAATCAGCTATATTATTCCGTGTTAGCGTTGTGTTGCTGTAGTGTTGTCAGGATGGGTATGTGTGAGTATAGTTCTGACTACAATCTCTGTTCAGGGCCGAGCAGTTCAGCACCAGCCTCCCGGTAGTCTAGCGGGAGTTCGGGATCGGCCTACATTCAGGTGGGTTCTTTTGCCTTGGTGTTTAGCGTCGGTCTTTGGCAGTCATTTTACTTTCGTTATTAGATGTTAGCGGGGTACTTTTGAGCACACGTGTTACCGTTCTTCTTTGGATTATACATGATAGCGGTTATAGTTTACTCTTGTTTATACATGATAGCGGTTATAGTTTACTCTTGTTTATACATGATAGCGGTTACAGTATACTCTTGTTTATACATGATAGCGGTTACAGTTTACTCTTGTTTATACATGATAGCGGTTATAGTTTACTCTTGTTTATACATTATGATGCTGACATGATAACGGTTATGGTTACTTTGCTCGAGGCTGCAGCACGCGCACCCGCGGTTTGGCCACCGCAAAGGGTGCGCTTTTCCGGAAAAGTGGTCTGTGACCCGTGTATACCCACGAGGTGACGTAGTGGGGCCCCTTATTAGTTGTGGGGTTTGAGGCGCCGAGGTGCGAGCATACCCACGAGGTGACGTAGTGGGGCCCCTTATTAGTTGTGGGGTTTGAGGCGCCGAGGTGCGAGCGGTGCGACCCGTCGGTTTAGTTGTCCGACGTGGTCGGGTTTCTGCAGGTACGGTATGGGCCGTCGGTTTAGTTGTCCGACGTGTCCGGGTATTACAGCATACAGGTGTACAGGTTGCCTTTCCTCCTTGAGAGGGTGGTTGCTCCGGTTGTCTTCACGGTTTGTTTTATTATATTCTCCTGCTCTACTATTTTTGCGTCACTGACTTCCCACTTCGTGACAGGGTTCAGACGGGGGGAGATGTAGGCGGTGGTGAGGACGGGACAGGAGCAGCTGGGTCGCTGGGGACCCTGGACTGTATTTCTTCTTTCATTCTTGCATTTCATTACATTGTAGTTATGTGAGAGGTTCTCGATCCCCTCGTGGGGTCGGCGTGGATGTCGGTACGGGTTGCATTTAATTATCCTCTTATGCGTTACTCTTCCTTCTGTTTCTGTTGGCCATTTGAAATGAAAAAGGGCAAAAGCCAAAGAAAAGATTGCGAAAACCGTTTTTAAAATCTAAGTGTCGTGTGGGCACTGGTTTCAAAACTCTGTGGATTTTTGGATTGCGAAATGGATTTCAAAACTTGGGTGTCGGGTAGGCACCGTTTTCAAAACCTTGTGGTTTTATGCTGATTTCGAAACTCGCTTTCAAAACGAAAGCGCCGGGTAGGCGCTCTTTAAAAACTGTGGATTTATCCTTTCCAAATTGATCGGCCATACGTTTTTAAGTGAATTAGAATGCTGGTGGTATATGAATAATTGTTGTGATTGAATGGATGTGTATGTTTGGAATATGTACTGAACTCCACGCCGGGCATATACAGGGGAGGCTCTGTCCGTTTAGAGAGTGATCCTGTATGTGTGGCGGGTCTGGGCACGCGCCGGGGAAGAGGGGTTCTCCTTTATCAAAAAAAAATTTATACGTCAAATGCTTGACTTCTGTGAATCGTTTCTGCCAAAACAAACCCCCGGGGCGTGACAGTATTGTTAGTGTCTACTCGAAAAACAGTGCTCGCCAGTCAGACCTGCGCGCAAAACGGAGCACATACCTTGTATCGGCACGCAAAACGAGACGCGCCCAAAACGCCCGCAAAACTCGAGCAGTAAGACGGCACAGAAGAGTTGAGTCCCTAACATGTACGTGGGCAAAAGGGTCAAATCCAAAATCCAAAAAGGAAATGTAGAACTGTGCCAAAAATACCGCAAGAACGACACACGGGGCCTACCTCGACAATGCCGTGTCGTCCATCGCGTCTCTTAGTCTCTTTGGAGTACTTTGCACGCTCCACGGGGTCCACGGCGCGCTCGTGCGCCCTCGAGAACCCCGGCGAAATCGCCCTCCTCCCCTCCCCGCGCGCTCGGGTGAAGCCGAAAAGGGAAAAAGGAGGAAAAGGAAGTCATTTCGGGCCTTTATAGGCCTTTTCCGGACTTTCGGGCGCACCCTTTCGGGCGCCCGAAAGTTTCCGGGCGGCTACAGTAAAAGCCCCCGCCGCGGTCCACGAGTCCACGCTGCGCCACCTCAGCGCCATGTCACCATGCTCGGCCAACCAGGGGCCGACACGTGGCCGTGGACCCGTGCACCGCGGCCAACGAAACGCGGCGGCCAATCAGGGGCCGCCACGTGGACCGCACTCACGCCTGGTCTGACGCCCGCCGCAGCGTCCCGTCGCGTCAGCGCGTCACATCGCGCTGACCGACGAATGGGAGGCCGACACGTGGCATGTCCCGCTGACACCGCTACAGTGCCGCCGCGCCTTCCCCGCGCACGCCTGCAGCCCTCGGTCAGAGCGGCCAATGGCGGAGCGACGCGTGGCGCTCTCCACCCACCACGCGCGCCTCGGGCCGCGCGCCCCCGCGCCTCTCGCGGGAAATGCTTGCCTCGGGATTCGTGTCGCTGCCTCGGGATCCGTGCCCGATGCCTCGGGATCCGTGCCCGATGCCTCGGGATCCGTGCCCGATGCCTCGGGATCCGTGCCACTGCCCTAGGATCCATGCCCGATGCCTCGGGATTCGTGCCACTGCCTCGGGATCCGTGCCTGATGCCTCGGGATCCGTGCCACTGCCGTGACTTCCGGGCGCGCACAGTGACCTTTCGGGTGCACTGTTCCGGACCGGGCTGCTACAGTAACCGGTTCGCTACAGTGCCCGAACCCGGTTCACTGCAGCCCGTAAACCGGGTTTGCTACAGTATTTTCCGGGCGCGCGGTTCCCACTTTCGGGCGCCCGAAACTTGGGCCCAAGCCCAGTTTCGCCCGTTTTCGTCCGTTCTTGCCCGTTTCTCGCCCGTTTCCGCTCAAATTTGACGGGCAGCCACAGTTTAACTTAATTTACCTCCTGGTACTTAAACTTTTCAGTTTGGACCACCTCTGGGTCACCAAAAGTCCCACTGTATTCAAATTCGCTGGCGGAGCCCGTTCTCACTATCCGGGTGTCCGATCAACGCGAAACTCTTACTGTGGCCTTAAAACATATTTACGGAGCTCCCGTAATTTTCCCGGAATTTTCCGAGACTGTGAATTTTCCACTTACAATCTGGGCCCACTTTCTCACATAAGATTCTAGATATCTTATTTTAATCCCGATTTGGGCCCAATTCATTTCCAGGTCATTCTTTACCTCAATAAACAATAGTATTTCATACTATTTTTATTTCCATTTATTTATATTCCAAATTCCGGTTCACTACATTCTACCCCCCTTAAAATAAGTTTCGTCCTCGAAACTTGAGTCACATCTCGACTCCTACTTGACCAAGAGGGGGAAATCTTGCCCTCCCTACGGGGCCCACTAAACCTTGTGACCGGCATCACATTGCCTGCTCGCCCACAATTACACGAGCAGCTCATCCATGAATCCCCTTCTCAACTTAGGGACAAACTCAGACCTGGTGTCTGACCACTTTCACCAAGTAGGGGTGAGACACATTTGAGCACTTGCTCTCTCAATTGCCACAAAGGCGAAGTCTCATCTTGCGAAATCTTCACTTTAATTCCGCGATCACTTTATCTTTCCCAAGGAGGTTGCATCCGCAACCAATTACGGTTACCGCAATTTCCGATCACTCCGCTGCCTGATGTGGAGTGCAGAGGCCAATCCTCAAGTTCTCAGCCATCACACACGATACTAGCGTTCTAAGTCCACGGGTTTTCAGCTAACCCGATATCTCGGACTACTCACAGGTTCACGGACCACGGTCCAATAGGGCCTATAGCCCGAAGCTAGTCCCACACTGTGCAATAGCTCTCGGTAGCACGCAGATCCAACGTCATACGGGTAGATCCACCCTTAGGATTACTACCCCAATACTCCCACTAGGAGCTACAGTACCTCAATCACCACTAGCTCTACGGCCTGGTCATAACACACTCTCAGTGTACTAACAGCCTCAATGCTTACACGTGGCATTCCACGTTCCTGGGTCATCGCTCGGACTACCGCCCTGACCAAATCTCTATCATGCCCCGCCATCAGGTCTCGGGCCGCTGTCTCTCACAGCTGACTGCGCCTGCCCACTGGGCTACAGGCCCACAGTCCACAAACACGGTCCAGGCACGGATCGTCCCCAAGCGAACCCGCTAATCGTCGCCACGCGACCACTATGCTCCATTGAGCGAAAACCAGCTAACCAGTCGTCAATCCACGACCCAAACTCTCTATCGACTCTGGCCACACTGGGCAAAGGCTAATATGCCACCTAATCCGCACCCACTGGCTAAACGATACTTGTGCTCCAGGAGAACCCAAACAGTTGGGCGTCCAGCGCCCCCAACGCTAACTCGCGAAAACCCAGTGCTAAGCGACTTGCTTAAACACACCACGGCTCTCGTGCAACTCTCCCAACTAGGTCGAGGCACCACGCTAACTATTTCACCAACTCTGGTGATTGACTCGCAAACCCTGCGGTGGCAACCCTTGCCATTATGCCGATCCCTCAGAACGGCGCCATAAAACTCCCGCTCACTTGCGAGGTTTTCGAATCTCGAAACCTATCCTGGGTCTTACCAGCCCCACCATGCGGCACTCAGCCATGAAGACATGCCACACAGTTACTACCATCATCAGGGCGAACTTTCGCCACTGGGCCCGTAATTCTTTCTTGCCCTAACCTTTAGGACCCGCAACTTGGCTCTCGCAACAAAGCGATCCCCAGCGTTTCACGAGTCGGTCTCTCACTGGACCTCATCAACTACACTTTGCCGGCAACCCAGCTGACGCAAGCTTACGGCATCTTTCACAGAAGGTGCAGGGTGCGCCGACAAAGGTTCAGCGGCCACCTGCAACACTCTCTGCTGTTGCCTCTTAGCTTGATCTATTTCCCATTTTCTTGAGACAATGACACTCGCCCATCTAGGCGTCGTAATCCGCTTCCCTGCCGGCGGGAAACCTCCGCTTATCGGCAAGAAGCATCGGTCTGCTGCTGGACCACATCAACAAGAGCGGTCACCTGACCTCGCAGCTCGTATACCTTGTTTGACCCCGAGCCCTCCCGTGACTCGAGTCAAAACAGGTGCGTCTCCTTATGTGGTGTCATCGCTGATATGCACACCACAACGAAACAACTAGCCTAAACTTAGCCATTTGAGCAACGCGTAGTCCGTATACCGACAAATAGGCTCGTCGACTCAATCATGCGAAAGTACGGGAGGGTACTCCTTTTCATCTCCAACATTACGTTGTCGGCCACCCAACGTAATATCCGAAAATGAAAGCTCGTTGCCCTCGGTCAATTCCCAACATCCTTTGTGGGAACAAATAACAACCAATCAATTACTTTCGCCCAAAAATTCACGCACTCTCTCGTGCTAATCCCTAGGGTCTCCCTAAGGTTGCTAACCACCTAGAAATATTCCTAGGCTCTGATACCACTCTTATCTGTCACGTCCCGGGACCGACAATTTGTACAGTTCGGGCACGCTAACAGACCCGCCAATCGGGCACGACCTCAAGCTACCCGAAAGGAACGGTAACAACCATCTCGAATCAAAACAATGCTTATGATGAGATATAATATCAGAGTAAGATCACTACTAATTTAAAACTTTTATTCAATAAACAAATAGTTTAAGCCGATATGAAAGCATGATACGAATGAACCATAATAAACTTTATTACATGTTACCTCTCTCAACTTACAATTACATAATATTACAATGCCTTTACATAAATTCCTCACCATACAAGGTTCACTCAAGAAACATATAAAAGGGATACCTCTGTTAGATCCTCTAGGTCTCTATGCTGCTGGGCCCTTGCCCCTGTCGTGTACCTCGCCGTCTGCCTCTGAACCGTCGCGGTCGCTGCATCCATACCTGAACCTGTGGGGGGGGGGGGGGGGGGGGGGTGCACCCAAGGGGTGTGAGAACTCCTGACAGAGTTCCCAGTGGGTTCAACCACCGAGAAAAAGTGTCCTACACCACTTGGTCCAATGGAAGCAATAATAATAGTGCTAGGAAACTAAAAACCTCAATATCAAAATGCGGCTATGCAATATACATGATCACTACACTATCTGTGTGTACTCATCGTCCCAGCTCTACTCTGTCTAGTCATACTAGGCTACTAAGCACCAACTCGGCCGCTATGCCGCTGTACACAGGGTTAAACTAACCTGGCCACATTGGCCACTCTAATTTCTCTTTATTCTTTAAGTTCTGGTGCTTTAGTTCAAGTTAACCCTCAGAAACTCTTATCCAACGGGCCCGAGCCCGGTAGTCCTGCTACCATAAGATAAGATTTCTAAGGTTGCCGATAACACCCGCGAGTGTTACCCCGTCCTACGAAGTAAATGTGCTCTTCAGACCACCGCTATCGGAGGGAGGGGGTTTCCCCGCGTCCGATCCTGATGCGCCCGGGGAGAGGGCAAGCCCTTTACGTCCCACAGAGCCACATTTCAACCTTCGAAGGCACGTCCGTTTTATCTTTTTGTTTTCTTTCTCTTTTGCTTTAGTTCTTAGCCTCTTTGCTTTTGAACACTTGCTTTCCTTTCTTATTCGAGCTTACAGCTCCCAGTTTGCCACTGGCAAAACCCTTCCTCTTTTCTTTGAGGGCTTGGCTCTTTGCTTTCACTTTTAGCCCTTCGAAAGTACCTCGTCCGACGGGCCACTGCCCAGGGAGTCCTGCTCCACATGACGAGTCCCAAATTCGAAGGCGCCATTTGCATTCTCTTTATGCTCTTTAGCCATTTTTAGCTTGCTTTTAACTTTAAGCCTTTTTATCTTAAGCAATTTGCTTGTCTTGCTTATTAACCAAGTTTTAGCTCTGTCTTGAGCGATTTGCTTGTCTTGCTTATTAACCAAGTTTTTCATTCTTTACCCTAGGTCTTGCCTCACGGGTAACTAGAGAGTCTCCTAGACTTTTTAAACATTTCTCTTTCATTTTATTTAACTTCCAATTGAGGTTGAAGTTATTGTCCATTTGCCCGGACACCCTATGACTCTTTAGGGTTATATTTGTTTAATCTTTTAACCTTGGGATCTTATCCCACTTTCCTGATTCCTTACTGACTCCTAGAGTTCACTTGACTCTATTTTTGATTTCACTTTTAACTTAGAGTTACTCTGACTCTAATTCCTTGTCTGTGAGTTTAAACCCCTCTGGATCACTTTAGGTTCCCTTTACCTAAGTTCCATATTATACTCATCCTAGAGTTCCTTGACTCTATGTTGATCACTCTATCCAGTGTCCTTAGGTTATCACCTAAGACAATGCCACTCGTCCAACCCTAGGATAATCTCCTAAGTTTTGATGTCACTCAGTGAACCCTAAAACTAGGTTTTCTCCTAGTCTTACTACCAACATGTTCACCTTCCTTATGTCACATGATTCCTAGGGTTATACCCTAACATGATCACATTCATCAATGGCTAATTACTTTCATGCATGCAATTATTTTCATCTCATTTATAAAATAGTATCTACCTCTAAGCATGCATCTTTATCATATATCTTTAGCAACCAGCAGTTGCACTTTTCATCTGTGTCCATTTGCACATGCACATCTATTCCTCTATCTCTGGCAACCAACAGTTGCACTTTTCATCTGTGTCCTTCTACACAGGCAATCATAATCATAATCACCTAACGCCTCTAACAGGCTACTATCATGCTTCGAATCGAAAAGCAGAAGAACAAGGGGAGAGGTCACCCAATTTCGGCAGAATCCCCCACCTTGTGGAGTACCCGGAATTCCTTTCATATCACCACACTTGATCAATTCTTCCAATTGCTTGTAGACACTTGCAATTGGCCTCCATGCGGCTCCACTTTGTACCTCGAGCTTGCACGCAAAACGGAGCATGCTTCTCTTAAGGTCGCACGCAAAACGATGCGCGACCTCTCATGCACTGCACGCAAAATGGTACACGCTATTAGTGACGACATGCTAAACGGTGCACGACAACGCGACCTGCACGCGAAACGGAGCACATACCTCAAAATGGCACGCAAAACGGTGCGCGCTCCGCTGTAAGGGTGCACGCAGAACGATGCACCTTCATCCAGTCCTGTTCGCAACACAAGATGTATCGTTAGAACCGGCACGCGAAACGGTGCACGTTAACACGAACCGCACGCGAAACGGTGCACGTACCTCAAAACTGCACGCAAAATGGTGCACATCCGACTGTGGGGTTGCACGCAAAACGGTGCATTTTCATCCGGTCCTGAACGCAATACAGAATACATTGTTAGAGTCTGCACGCAAAACTGTGCGCGATAACACGAACTGCACGCGAAACGGTGCACGTACCTCAAAACTGCACGCAAAATAGTGCACATTTGACTGTAGGATCGCACGCAAAACGGTGCATATTTTACCGACCCTGCACGCAAAACGGGGCGTATTGTTAGAGTCTACTCGAAAAACAGTGCTCGCCAGTCCGACCTGCGCGCAAAACGGAGCACATACCTTGTATCGGCACGCAAAACGAGACGCGCCCAAAACGCCCGCAAAACTCGAACAGTAAGACGGCACAGAAGAGTTGAGTCCCTAACATGTACGTGGGCAAAAGGGTCAAATCCAAAATCTAAAAAGGAAATGTAGAACTGTGCCAAAAATACCGCAAGAACGACACACGGGGCCTACCTCGACAATGCCGTGTCGTCCATCGCGTCTCTTAGTCTCTTTGGAGTACTTTGCACGCTCCATGGGGTCCACGGCGCGCTCGTGCGCCCTCGAGAACCCCGGCGAAATCGCCCTCCTCCCCTCCCCGCGCGCTCGGGCGAAGCCGAAAAGGGAAAAAGGAGGAAAAGGAAGTCATTTCGGGCCTTTATAGGCCTTTTCCGGACTTTCGGGTGCACCCTTTCGGGCGCCCGAAAGTTTCCGGGCGGCTACAGTAAAAGCCCCCGCCGCGGTCCACGAGTCCACGCTGCGCCACCTCAGCGCCACGTCACCATGCTCGGCCAACCAGGGGCCGACACGTGGCCGTGGACCCGTGCACCGCGACCAACAAAACGCGGAGGCCAATCAGGGGCCGCCACGTGGACCGCACTCACGCCTGCTCTGACGCCCGCCGCAGCGTCCCGTCGCGTCAGCGCGTGACATCGCGCTGATCGACGAATGGGAGGCCGACACGTGGCCTGTCCCGCTGACACCGCTACAGTGCCGCCGCGCCTTCCCCGCGCACGCCTGCAGCCCTCGGTCAGAGCGGCCAATGGCGGAGCGACGCGTGGCGCTCTCCACCCACCACGCGCGCCTCGGGCCGCGCGCCCCCGTGCCTCGCGCGGGAAATGCTTTCCTCGGGATTCGTGCCGCTGCCTCGGGATCCGTGCCCGATGCCTCGGGATCCGTGCCACTGCCTCGGGATCCGTGCCCGATGCCTCGGGATCCATGCCACTGCCTCGGGATCCGTGCCCGATGCCTCGGGATTCGTGCCACTGCCTCGGGATCCGTGCCCGATGCCTCGGGATCCGTGCCACTGCCGTGACTTCCGGGCGCGCACAGTGACCTTTCGGGCGCACTGTTCCGGACCGGGCTGCTACAGTAACCGGTTCGCTACAGTGCCCGAACCCGGTTCACTGCAGCCCGTAAACCGGGTTTGCTACAGTATTTTCCGGGCGCCCGGTTCCCACTTTCGGGCGCCCGAAACTTGGGCCCAAGCCCAGTTTCGCCCGTTTTCGTCCGTTTTTGCCCGTTTCTCGCCCGTTTCCGCTCAAATTTGACGGGCAGCCACAGTTTAACTTAATTTACCTCCTGGTACTTAAACTTTTCAGTTTGGACCACCTCTGGGTCACCAAAAGTCCCACTGTATTCGAATTCGCTGGCGGAGCCCGTTCTCACTATCCGGGTGTCCGATCAACGCGAAACTCTTACTGTGGCCTTAAAACATATTTACGGAGCTCCCGTAATTTTCCCGAAATTTTCCGAGACTGTGAATTTTCCACTTACAATCTGGGCCCACTTTCTCACATAAGATTCTAGATATCTTATTTTAATCCCGATTTGGGCCCAATTCATTTCCAGGTCATTCTTTACCTCAATAAACAATAGTATTTCATACTATTTTTATTTCCATTTATTTATATTCCAAATTCCGGTTCACTACACCGTGATTACTCCACGACAACATCAACCGCCGGTACGACATGGCCTAGTTGCGCCATTCCTCATCTCTTGAGCCATAATCCACAACAGTGCCTCCAGCACTCCAGACACTCACTAGTCTCAAATGGAGCGAGTCAAACATCGACGGGCAAACCAAACATATCACCTCTAAGCGGAGACATGGATAACGACAAGGATTCCAACATGTCACGGGAAAAAGAAGAAATAACAGGTAACCACTGATTCACAACACCCCCCAAAATCTCCTCCTCAAAACCAACTCATTCAAGAAACCTGAAGTACACCCTCACAATTATCCATATAAAAAGGGAGTCTAACAACTACAACTCTGAGTTGGAGAACCACCGAAAACAACGAAGAGTTGAAGTTGTCCCTACTGTGGCAGTTATTCTGTCCTTGTTCTACATCCACTGGGAACCCTTAATTCATCACTCTCTGATCTCATCCATCAGTGTGGGTTGCTCGACTGAAACCAAAATCTGGAAAGGATCACTCTGGGGCACGATCCCTGGTCCTAATCATCCCATCCACTCCAGTAATGGTGCTTAGTGCGCAAGCCTTACTCAAGCCCAGCATTGTACTCCAGCCCAAAACATCTACACACATCCAAGACTACCGTAGGAGCATCACTACAACTCAATCACTGCTGACAGGACGAAAGATCCATCGTCTCCTCCATCAGGTAACACACCGGGTCTAACAACCCCGTTATCCATCATAATCAATAATTGTACCATCAGCTCTCAGTTGTGCTGGTGCCATCCAAAAAGGTGCCTTCAATATCGACGCTGTCACGCCCCGAGTCCGCCCATTTGTACGGTTCGGGCACGCCAACAGACCCGCCAATCGGGTAAGGCCTTTTCCTACCCGAAAGGAACGGTAACATCCATAATAACACAACAAGTGTATGCGGAAGCTCAATATCAGAGTATTAAAAATCACTATAAATTTAAAACTTTCATTCGATAACATACAGTTAACGCGGAAATGAAAGCATACAAGAGTGAACCATGCGCTACTTTATTACACTTTACATTTCTGAACTTGCAAATAAAATTATTACAATTCCTTTACATAAATTCCTCACCATACAAGGTTCACTCAAGGAATATATAAATGGGATACCTCTGCTAGACCCTCTAGGTCTCTATGCTGCTGGGCCCTTGCCCCTGTCGTATACCTCGCCGTTTGCCTCTGAACCGTCGCGATCGCTGCATCCATACCTGAACCTGTGGGGGGAGTCACCCAAGGGGTGTGAGAACTACGACATAGTTCCCAGTGGGTTCAACCACCGAGAAATGTGTCCTACACCACTTGGTCCAATGGAAGCAATAATAATAGTGCTAGGAAACTAAAATCCTCGAAATCAAAATGCAGCTATGCAAAATAATATATCACTGTCTGTATGTACACATCGTCCCAGCACTACTCTGTCTAGTCATACTAGGCTACTAAGCACCAACTCGACCACTATGCCGCTGCATACAGGGTTCAACTAACCCGGCCATCTTGGCCACTCTATTTTCTCTTTATTCTTTAAATTCTGGTGTTTTAGTTCAAGTTAACCCTCGAAAATTCTTATCCAACGGGCCCAAGCCCGGTAGTCCTGCTACCATAAGATAAGATTTCCAAGGTTGCCGATAACACCCGCAAGTGTTACCCCGTCCTACGGAAGAAACGTCCCGAACGGGTCACTGCCCGGGAGAGGGATTACTGCCCGTACCTCCAACCTGGGCTGGTTTCACCGTAGGCCCGCCCATTTTATTTTTATATTTTCGTTACTCCGTCCTACGGAAGAAACGTCCGGAACGGGTCTCTACCCGGGAGAGGGATTACTGCCCGTACCTCCAACCTGGGCTGGTTTCACCGTAGAATCTTTATATTTTCTTTCTTTTCTTTTTACTTTAGTTCTTAGCCTCTTTGCCTTTGAACACTTGCTTTCCTTTCTTATTCGAGCTTATAGCTCCCATTTTGCCACTAGCAAATCTCTTTCTCTTTTCTTTGAGCATTTAGCTCTTTACTTTCACTTTAAGCCTTTCGAAAGTACCTCGTCCGACGGGTCACTGCCCAGGGAGCCCTGCTCCACTTGACGAGTCTCAAATTCGAAGGCGCCATTTACATTCTCTTTATGCTCTTTAGCCACTTTTAGCTTGCTTTTAACTTTAAGCCTTTCGAAAGTACCTCGTCCGACGGGTCACTGCCCAGGGAGTCCTGCTCCACTTGACGAGTCTCAAATTCGAAGGCGTCATTTATATCCTCTTTTCATTCTCTTTATCTTAAGCAATTTGCTTGTCTTGCTTATTAACCACTTTTTCATCCCTTACCCTAGGTCTTGCCACACGGGTAACCAGAGAGTCTCATGTACTCTTACACATCTCACTTTCTTTGTTTAACTCAAATTGAAGTTAAAGTTATTGTCCATTTGCCCAGACACCCTATGACTCTCTAGGGTTATATTTGTTTAATTCTTTAACCTTGGGATCTTATCCCGCTTTCCTGATTCCTTACTGAATCCTAGAGTTAACTTAACTCTATTTTCCTGTTCCACTTTATCTTAGAGTTACACTGACTCTAATATCCTGTCTGTGAATTCAAACTCCACTAGTTCACCTTAGGTTCCCTTTACCTAAGTTCCATGTCATACTTGTCCTAGAGTTCCCTGACTCTATGCTGATCACTAGTTCACCTTAGGTTCTCTTTACCTAAGTTCCATGTCATGCTTGTCCTAGAGTTCCTTGACTCTATATTGATCACTCTATCCAATGTCCTTAGGTTATTACCTAAGACCATGCCACTCATCCACCCTAGGCTAACTCCTAAGTTGATGTCACTCGTCAAACCCCTATACTAGGTTTTCTCCTAGTCACCTACAACTGTTGTTCCCTTATGTCACGTGATTCCTAGGGTCATACCCTAACATGCTCACAATCATGAATAGCTACTCTTTTTCATGCATGCAATTATTTTCATCTCATTCATAAAATAATAATTATCTCTACGCATGCATATTCATCATATATCTTTGGCAACCAACAGTTGCACTTTTTCTCTGTGTCTCTTTGCACATGCACAACTATTCCCCTATCTCTGGCAACCAACAGTTGCACTTTTTCATCTGAATCCATCGATACAGGTAATCAATATCATAATTACCTAACGCCTCTAACAGGCTACTATCATGCTTCGAATCGAAAAGCAAGGGAGCAAGGGGAGAGGTCACCCAATTTCGGCAGAATTCCCCACCTTGAAGTGTCCCCAATTGCTTGTAGACACTTGCAATTGGTCTCCGCGCGATTCCACTTGTTTCCTCGAGCTTGCACGCAAAACGGTGCACATTCCTTGAGTCCGCACGCAAAACGGTGCACGTCCTACAATCCTGCACGCAAAACGATGCATGTCATTAAAATCCATACGTAAAAATGGTGTGCGCCACTTCAGCCGACACGCAAAACGATGCGCGGCAACATGATCCGCACGCGAAACGGTGCACGTACCTCAAATCTGCACGCAAAACGGTGCACGTCTGACTGTAGGGTTGCACACAAAACGGTGCAAATTTTTCCCTAGCCCTGCACGAAAATGATGCAAACCATCAGATTCTACACGCGAAACTGCGCGCATTGGTCCAACCCGCACGCAAAACGGAGCAGCTACCCCGTATTGGCACGCAAAACGGTGCATATTTTTCCGGCCCTGCACGCAAAACGAGATGCATTATTAGAGTCTGCACGCAAAACGGTGCCCGTTAGTCCAACCTGCACGCAAAACGGAGTACATACCTTGTATTGGCACGCAAAACGGTGCACGTTCCTTTTTCAACTTTGCACGCAAAACGGTGCATATTCTCCGAGCCTATGCCCAAAATTGCGCATACTTGTCGAATCCGCACGCAAAACGATGCATATCTCCACGAGCGGCACGCAAAACGAGGCACGCCCAAAATGCCCGCGAAACTTGCGCAATAAAACGGCACTGTAAAACTTGGTCCCTAACACGCACATAGGCATGGGGGTCAAATCCATAATCCAAAAGGAAATGTAAAAACTGCGACAAAAATACCGCAAAATGGCACACGGGACCTACCTCAACAATGTCGTGATGTCCCACGCTTCCATTCATCTCTTTGGAACACCCTGCACGCTCCACGGAGTCCACGGCGCGCTCGTGCGCCCACGAAAACCCCGGGCGAAATCGCCCGGTTCGCCTCCTGGTACGCTCGGGTGAAGCCAACAGGGAGAAAAAGAAGGAAAATGGGGCGATTCGGGTCTAAATAGGCCATTTCCGGACTTTCGGGCGCAATTTCCGGGCGCCCGAAAATTTCCGGGCGGCTACAGTAACCGCCCCCCAACGCGGTCCACGGTCCACGGCGCGCCAGCTCAGCGCCACGTCACCACGCTCGGCCAACCCGAGCGTGACACGTGTCCCTTTACCCGTGCACCGCGACCACGGAAACGTGGCAGCCAATCAGGGGCCGCCACGTGGACCGCACCCACGCCTGACCTGACGCCCGCCTGCAGTGTCGCGTCGCGTCAGCGCGTCACATCGCGCTGACAGGCCAATGGGAGGCCGACACGTGGCCTGTCCCCGCTGACCCGCTACAGTGCCCGCGCGCCTTCCCCGCGCACGCCTGCAGCCCTCGGTCAGAACGACCAATGGCGAAGCGACACGTGGCGCTCCCCAGCTACCACGCGCGCCTCGGGCCGCGCGCCCCCGCGCTTCGCGCGGGAAAGGCTTGCCTCGGGATCTGCGCCCGCTGCCTCGGGATCCGCGCCCGCTGCCTCGGGATTCGTGCTCGCTGCCTCGGGGTTCGTGCCAATGCCTCGGGATCCGTGCCAACTGCCTCGGGATCCGTACCAACTCGGGATTCGGGCGCGCTACAGTAACTTCCGGGCGCACCCACCACCGGACCGGGCTGCTACAGTGAACCGGGTTCGCTATAGTGCAGCCCGGTTCGCTGCAGCCCACAAAAGCTTGATTGCTACAGTACTTTCCGGGCGCCCAGTTCCCACTTTCGGGCGCCCGAAACTTGGGCCCAAGCCCAGTTTCGCCCGTTTTCGTCCGTTCTTGCCCGTTTCTCGCCCGTTTTCGCTCAAGTTTGACGGGCAGCCACAGTTTAACTTAATTTACCTCCTACTACTTAAACTTTTCAGTTTGGACCCTCTCTGGGTTGCCAAAAGTCCCACTATACTTGAATTCGCTGGCGGAGCCCGTTCTCTCTATCCGGGTGTCCGATCAACGCGAAACTTTTACTGTGGCCATAAAAGACATTTACGGAGCTCCCGTAATTTTGTCAGAATTTTTCGAGACTGTGAATTTTCCACTTACAATCTGGGCCCACTTTCTCATGTAAGATTCAAGATCTCACATTCTAATCCCGATTTGGGCCCAATTCGTTTCCAGGTCATCCTTTACCCCAATAAATTCAATAAAATAGCATTTCATACCATTTTATTTACATTTATTTATATACCAAAATTCTGGTTCACTACAGACGCGGTTCCCAGAACCACGTTAATAACAATCTGAATCTCCTTGTGTCACGCCCCGGGGTCGAAACTGCGACCCGGGCTCGCTAACAGATCCGCCATCTGTACGGAAACTGCCGTACAGACGAAGCGTCTAGCCTGCAAAAGACAAAACTACAGCTACACAGATATCAGAGCGGATAAAAAGCTGTACTATAAAATTTCACAACTACAAAGTTGCAACAACTCATAGCCTATCTCCCAAAATCAGAAGATACAAATAGAAGTCCACCTATACAACATCTACAAATCCAAATGGGAGATAGCTAACAGGAAACATAACCAACTCCCACAATCCGGGATGGTACATCTACCTCTCTCTAAAGTAACAATGCTGGTAGGGAACTATCACGCGACTCCCTATCCTCGGTCCGTCCAGTCAAGCACAGCAGGAACGGAAGAAAGCCTCAGCAACCTGTCACCGACAGAGGGTGTGAGAACTACATCCTACAGTAGTTCTCAGTGGGTACCGTCTCCAAGAACCACGGTCTGCCCACTAAGTCTACCAGAGGCATAAGATAACAGATAAGACTGATAATGAAAATAAGCTGGAAAAGAATCTACAGCTATCATGCCTCTATCTACTATGCTCAATAGGAAGAGACTATGGATGATGGTATGCAGCCACTCACTGCTGACAATATGTCACAAGTACTACTCTCAAGACACTCTACTATGACACATGCTATGCCATCACTCTCTCAGTGTATCCCAAATCTCAGCGACTACCCCACAGGGTCCAGTCGAGTCAAGCCTGCGCCCCCTGGTGTATCAACCAGGGTGTCCAAACGGACAAACTCGATATCTCACACAGTGACCCCATGGTAGCTCGGCCAGGGGTATCAAGCGACCTCTAGTATATGAACTAGGCGCATCATCGCAGCCTCGTCAGGCTCGGTATCATCATCGCAGCCTCATCAGGCTCGGAATCATCAACGCACCCGGGGCGTAGCTCGAGGGGTGCGACCCCACCGAACTCAAGTATCTCAACAGTAACACTGTCTCACAAGTGGCTCCTGCAGGCTATAGTCCTCGATCAAACAGATCGGTATCTCGATGCTCAAAGCACAACTCAGTCGGAGAACCCTCCACGACTCAATCTCACAACACTGACCCGCTCAACGAAGGTACCACACAGCTGGGACCACCGTCTCTCCCAACGGCTCCCACAAGAACTCCCACTCAACTCAACACACAACTCATGGCCGGAGATGCTCCACAGCCAGATCTACGAAGGGTCCGAAACCCCAGGAGACTAACACCTACGCCCCCAAGAAAGAGAACAGCCCTTAGAACCCAGATCACTCGAATCCGCTCGGGTGGATAAGTTTATAAGAAACCATGTCATTTATTTCAGAAAACCATTCAATCTGAGAGAAATCCGTCTTTTAATGATTTTTAGTCTTTTTAGGAAAACCCTTTGAAATCAAGTTTTATGCCCAAGCCTCAAAGAGCTAATGCCCTCGTCCTATCAAACAAGAACAGACTCAGGCGACCTTGCGAGGCTTGGAAGAAGCATTGGCTGACTAAAATCATGTGTTCGTCCAAAAAGGGTCTGGGTTCAAGGTCCTGCTAACACAGGTGCACCACGATCACGACACGGTGGTGACGAGAAAAACAGCGAAAAGTAAAACCCCGGGACCACCGTTTACCTGAAACGGTTCCCCAAAACACTAACACTGGCCTAACCCAGCCACCAGACCCCACTCGGCCCCCCGGGCCCGAGTGCAACACCCGTCCCACAACACTCTGACCACTCAGCCCACTACCCGGGCGAGGAACACTAGGTCCAGAAGGATATGCACGGTGTGGGATGTCTAAAACATAAAAGAGCCTAGCCCAGATTAAGGTTCTCTATTGGTCTGGTCAAACACATGCACATATGACGGGGGTGCTAGTTAAGTTCCAAGAAAACACTTAAACTAGCATGCAATCCTATCACAATAGAATTAGAAGGAAGTCCGTAGACTTGGAGAGAAAACAAACCCACCTCAGAATGCCACCAATTGCTTGTCGACACTTGCAATTGGGCTCAGCGGGACTTACCTTGCCTCCACGAGGTCCGCACGCAAAACGGAGCACACTGCGTCCAACCACACGACCGCGCGCTCTGCGGAAGTCCCGAAACAAGCCGGCGGGTCCACGCGACGGAGAAACCAACAACCGCCCCCGGTGGAAGCTAAAAACCACACCGCAAGCTGCCAGAAGCGAAGAAATCGCAAAATCAAACCACACAGTCAAAACCGAGCATCCGACGGCGAAAAATAGCCTTCGTCGGCGAAAAACTGCTCAAAAACAGCTTGCGAAAAACCAGCGAAAACTGCGCAAAACCGCCCGCGAAATCTGCTCATGAACCGCGCGAAACCGCTCACAAACTGCTCACGAAAAACAGCGATAACCAGCGCGAAAACTACGCGAAAACAGCGAGCGAAAACTGCGAAAACCCTTCGCGAAAATGCCTCGAAAGCCGCGCGAAAACCTGCGCGAAACTGCGCGAAAACTGCGCGAAAACGGCGCGCGAAACCGCTCGCAAACTGCTCGCGAAAAACAGCGAAAACCAGCGCGAAAACTGCGCGAAAACAGCGAGCGAAAACTGCGAAAACCCTTCGCGAAAATGCCTCGAAAGCCGCACGAAAACCTGCGCGAAACTGCGCGAAAACTTCGCGAAAACGGCGCGCGAAACCGCTCGCAAACTGCTCGCGAAAAACAGCGAAAACCAGCGCGAAAACTGCGCGAAAACAGCAAGCGAAAACTGCGAAAACCCTTCGCGAAAATGCCTCGAAAGCCGCGCGAAAACCTGCGCGAAACTGCGCGAAAACTGCGCGAAAACGGCGCGCGAAACAGCTCGCAAACTGCTCGCGAAAAACAGCGAAAACCAGCGCGAAAACTGCGCGAAAACAGCGAGCGAAAACTGCGAAAATCCTTCGCGAAAATGCCTCGAAAGCCGCGCGAAAACCTGCGCGAAACTGGCATCAAAGCTGCCTGCGAAACCGCTCGCCAAAACTGCGAGAAACAGCGAAAATCACGAAAAACTGCTCGCGCCCGCGCCCGCCAAGCCGCTGCCAGCCAAAACCGACCGCGCGGCGCCTCGCTGTGCCACGCGCGCCCGCCCGGCACGCGGCGCTGCGCGCCGCCAACACAGGGTCCGCGGCACCGCGCACGGCCCGCCCGGCCCCGCTCGGTGCGCGCCCCGCGCGCGGGGCCCGCGCAGCGCCCTGCGCGCTGCGCGCGGCCCGCGCAGGGCACGCGGCACCGCGCGCCGCCCGCAAGGGCCTGCGCGGTGCGCGCCCTGCGCTCGGCCCTACGGCACCGCGCGCACCATGCGCGCGGTCCGCAGGGTGCGCGCGGCCCGCGTAGCGCCCACGGCGCTGTGCGCGGCCCGCGCAGGGCCCGCGGCAACGCAGGCACCCCGCAAGGGCCTGCGCGGTGCGCGCCCTACGCGCGGCCCTGCGGCACCACGCGCACCATGCGCGCGGTCCGCAGGGTGCGCGCGGCCCGCGCAGGGCCCGCGGCACCGCGCGCAGCCCGCAAGGGCCTGCGCGGTGCGCGCCCTGCGCGCGGCCCTGCGGCACTGCGCTCACCATGCGCGCGGTCCGCAGGGTGCGCGCGGCCCGCGCAGCGCCCACGGCGCTGCGCGCGGCCCGCGCAGCGCCCACGGCGCTGCGCGCGGCCCGCGCAGGGCCCGCGGCACCGCGCGCAGCCCGCTCGGGCCCGCGCGGTGCGCGCCCTGCGCGCGGCCCTGCGGCACCGCGCGCACCATGCGCGCGGTCCGCAGGGTGCGCGCGGCCCGCGCAGCGCCCACGGCGCTGCGCGCGGCCCGCGCAGGGCCCGCGGCACCGCGCGCAGCCCGCTCGGGCCCGCGCGGTGCGCGCCCTGCGCGCGGCCCTGCGGCACCGCGCGCGCCTTGCGCGCGGTCTGCAGGGCACGCGCGCCCGCCGCGCGCGCACTTGCGCGCTGCCAGCAGCGCCCACGCGGCGCTGCACCAGGGCGCCGCGCCCTGGTGCTGCCCGCGCACACAGGTGGCCCGCAGGGTGCTGCCAGCCCTGCAGCACCCATGCGGCAGCTGCCACTCGCGCAGCAGCCGCGCCGGCCGCGCGTGCGCCATTGCGCGCGCGCGCGGCTCCCACGGCTGCGACCCCCGCGTAAAAGAAAAGAAAAGGAAACTCAAAAACAAAATAAAATAAATCCGATAAATCCACCAAAACGCCGAAACCCAAAAATCTGCAATTTACTTACCTCGCCGACGCTCGCCGCACGCCCACGGCGCTCTCTCGGCCACCAACGGGGAGTCCCAAAAATCCAAGAAGCTCCAATCCCTTTTTCTTTCTTCTTCTTCTTCTTCCTTTTCCTCTCTTTTCTTTTCCTTTCTTTCTTTCCCTCTTTCTTTCTTTCTTTCTTTCTCTCTTTTCCTTCTCTGCTTCACCCCAATGCAACAGGGCCCTTTATATAAAGAAAACAATTTAATTAATTAATTAACTTAATTCTAAAATCCCCACCAACTCACTTTTTGCCTTCGGGCTCTCCGCCGCTGTCCGGAACCTCCCGAACTCCGCTGTAAATCGAAAATACACGCGCTCACAGCTTTTTCTCTTCAAAAAGCTCATCCGTTGAGGCGGGGTGCTCAAATCAATTACCGGCTCCAAAATTGCCAGTTCCGACTCACTTTTTGCCTCCGGGTCCTCCCCGTCAGTCCGGAACCTCCCGAACCTCCCTGTAAATCGAAAATACACGTGTCCACAGCTTTTTCTCTTCAAAAACCTCATCCGTTGAGTCGGGGTGCTCAAATCAATTACCGGCTCCAAAATTGCCAGTTCCGACTCACTTTTTGCCTCCGGGTCCTCCGCGTCAGTCCGGAACCTCCCGAACCTCACTGTAAATCGAAAATACACGTGTCCACAGCTTTTTCTCTTCAAAAAGCTCATCCGTTGAGTCGGGGTGCTCAAATCAATTACCGGCTCCAAAATTGCCAGTTCCGACTCACTTTTTGCCTCCGGGTCCTCCGCGTCAGTCCGGAACCTCCCGAACCTTGCTGTAAATCGAAAATACACATGTCCACAGCTTTTTCTCTTCAAAAAGCTCATCCGTTGAGTCGGGGTGCTCAAATCAATTACCGGCTCCAAAATTGCCAGTTCCGACTCACTTTTTGCCTCCGGGTCCTCCGCGTCAGTCCGGAACCTCCCGAACCTCGCTGTAAATCGAAAATACACGTGTTCCAAGTGTTCCTGAATTTCCGGCACTCCACGGTGAAGTCGGAAATTTCCAATCTCATCCTCAATCGGCCTACAAGGCCCGGAAAAACCCCGATTCGAGCTGGAGCTTCCGCGTTGATCCGAATCAACCCGGTATCAACTGTAAACTCAGATGCAACATGCCCAAGGCAACTCTCTGCTCCAAGCCATCCGTGTGGTCGGCGCGCTATCCTAAGACCCGGTACTCTACACCTTGCCCGGCGGCATTGTCATCAACTCCGGTGGGATTATATCCGAGAACTCGCGGGCACTAAGGACACCCTTGCGTCTCGGGGCCGCCGTAGGCACCTCTATCACAGTCACTAATTGGCAATGCATCCTTGGCTCATCATCTGCCTGACTCTTGTTGACACGCTGTCGCTGCAACCAGTGCACTCTACCAATCCCTGTAAACAAACTCCTCCTGTCCAACTCGCAGAAGTTCACAGTCCTCACCCCACAATCACAAATTGCAAGTTGCCACACCGACCAATCAAATACACCGAGTCGAAAATCCTAGGTTGCCATAAGACCAGCTATTCTACGGGTATAATCCACAGCCTAATTGCATTGGACATATTCCACAAACCTCCTCCACGTGCACATCCTAATCAAGGATCTATACCTCAAGTGCACGTGGTAGCAACTCTACCTTTAGTCCATGCAGGGATGCACCTCGTTCTAAGACAGATAGTTGTAAAGGAAAATCATACCTGCGATGACACATCCCCAAAGAAAGTACCATCTCTGCCTCCACTCATACTGTGGCAATGATCGCAGCCCATCATGCTTCCGCTGCGCCACTCTGATACTGATGCTGACACTGCCGTCGGGGTCCACCCGACCTCTGACGCCTCAGAAGTCCTCGACCCCAAAGAATGAATCAAGAAGGTCTCTGCCCACTAATCTGCCCTCCATCAACTGGCACCGAGTGCCTCCATCTATCCAAAGGAACTACAACGCTATGCTCCATCGGGGCATCCAAAATCGGAAGTCAGAGGGACCGAATGAGCCAAGAAGGTATCTTGCCGCAATTCTAATCCAACACACATGTCCCATGCGCCTCGTCCCTCTTAACGTGGAGCGTGGAGTTCATCAACTGCGTAAATCCCTCAAGCATAAAAGGCTCTCAAATAGTCTGTCCAGCACCACCAACCACAACTCTGCCTCCAAAGGCTCCAAACTCAATCCTTCGAGTCGGGACAGGTCTAACAGCCAAAGTTGTCTCAGTCAATCAATGATGTCCCACTGCTCTTCTGCTATCAACTGTCCACCCTGCCTCGGTGCCTTCGCACTAACAGTCGACACCGAGGGGGCTGCTCGCTCAACCGGCGCCACTGAGATCGTTGCCACCAGGGATACTACAAAGGGGTTGGTCTCGACGGAAAGCACTGTCGGAGGTGCCCACTGCTCCAACAACTGTATCATCCTATCCAGCTGCTCTCTCCACCGCTGATGTGCCACAGTCAATCCTGTCATCTGGGTCCGGAGCTCTTTGACCTCAATCTGGGTATCCGGCCCGAAACAGCCTATCCTCGCCCAAAAGTTGCCATGGGGTGCACACGGGTCAGAACTCTGCGTCAGGGAGACACTGCTCACTGCAACAAACCGCACAACAGAACACACAACAAGCACTCGACCCAATCCAGCGAAAGTCTAAGACATGTCATCCATTCTATAACATTATGTTATCTGCAGCCAACATAATCGCTTAGGAGAATAAACATGCCAATCACTCGTCCCGTCCCTTGGGAGAGGTATAAAACTCAATCAGGACTCTCGCTGTAAGTCACGACTCTCACGTAGTCATCCTAAGGTCCAACCACAAGCCTAGGGTTTCTATGTCCATAATGACCTACATCCTAGGCTCTGATACCACTCTAATCTGTCACGCCCCGGGGTCGAAACTGCGACCCGGGCTCGCCAACAGATCCGCCACCTATGCGAAACCCCGCATAGGCGAAGCGCCCAACCTGCAATAGTACCCTCTAACCACTAAACAGATATCAGAGCTGAAGAAAAACTGCTGTAATAAAAACCTGAATCACTGTACAACTGAAAGATAAAAGTACAATATCCATCTCCCTAAAATAATGATACAATAATCCGATCCACCAAAAACTGTAATACAAGTAAAAGCCACCTATACAACATCTATAAATCCAAAATGGGAGATAAACTAAAATAATAAAGTACAACTGTGTACAGTGAAACCCACAATCTGGGTTGGTACATCTATCCCACTGTAGAAATCAACACTGGTAGGGATCTATCTCGCGACTCCCTCGCCTCGAACCGTCAATTGAAAGATCAGCAACTCCCGCAGCAGACACTGCAAAACAAAGGGAGGAAAGAGGAAAACAACAATGGGGGTGAGAACCACTAGTAAAACCAGTAGCCTCCCCCTGTGGGTAAAGCCTCAAACCCCAACGTACCCACTAAGTCTACCAGAGGCAAAAGAAGGAGTAAGAGAGGTGGTAAGCTATAAATAGAAATAATGATAAGAGGAAACTACCACTAGTATGCCTCTAAATGCAGTATCGAAAGAAATGACTGTATGAATGCATCAGAAACAGTATCTGACCAAATAAACCCAATCGAATGAACCGGTATAAAACCCGGTACTGCCTGCTCTGTCGTCAATCTCACGAACTCAGTATCTCCACTGTCCAAATGACCGGAACCCAACACGGTCTGACCGGCACCCAACACGGTCTAAAGCCTACTCCGGAGCGGCACTCGAGGGGAGCGACCCACACGAGTAAAGTATCTCAGTAACAAGTAACATAAGTATAAATCAGCAGGACTGGATCATGACTCTGATCAAAGTGGAAAAACCCATCCACTAAAGAAAGCCCGATCCCTCGATCCCTCTCCCACAATATGATGCAATAACAACTGTCCGGTCAACCGCCCAAAATCCGCGGTTGCCGCAATACCCTGCCCTCAAGCCAGCCTGTCCCAGATCCCAAGAGTCTGTCTATACTATCCCAAAACCACCTGCTCGCGCACGAGCTACAAATACCCTGAGCCTAATGTGGAAGGAGAAAAGCAAGAAACATGGTTTCTCCTAAGTCAAGTCCAACATGATAGTGTAGCAGAAAAAAGGTGGCCTATCTAAATGACCATACAAGCATGCAAATGTCCCAAGACGATAAAAAGAAAACAGGTGTCGATGTTCTTACATTTATTAGAGCATGCTATCCAAATTACATAATCAATCTCATAAAAGGGTTGGATGTTAATATAGCATACATCAAGTCTACACAAGTATGCACCTTTCACATTTGGAAATAAGGAGAGAATAGTATCCAACATGGTTTTCACCTAACATGAATCAGGAGATAAATGACAATCATTACTTTCCTAAAGAGTGAATCTCACATAGATAGACCAAGATTAATGTAGTCAGCTATTCTCACCCAAACCACTAACCACCCTCAAAAGAAACATCCATTCACATATAGACTTGCCAAAGATCATTTAACATTACTTGAATATGGTCATTCAATCCACTATCACCAATGAATAGACTAAGGTTCAACAACTTTTATTGATCTCACATAGGTGTCACGCCCCGGGGGGTTTGGTTTAGCGGAAACGATTCATGAAAGTCGAATATTTGGCGTGTAAATTTTTTTTGTTTAAAAGAGAACCCCTCTTCCCGGGCACGTGCCCAGACCCGCCACACATACAGGGTCACTCTGCAAACGGACAGAGTCTCCCCTGTACGTGCACGGCGTAAGCGTTCAGAACATGTTCCAACAAACACAGCCCATCAATCACAGCAATTAACCAGCATTCTAAACTAATAACAGAAGAACGTATGGCCGATCAATTTGGAAAGGATAAATCCACAGTTTTGAAAGAGCGTCTACCCGGCGCTTACGTTTTGAAAGCTAGTTTCAAAATTAGCATAAATCCACAAGGTTTGAAAGCGGCGCCCACCCGACACCAAGTTTTGAAATCCCTTTCGCAATCCATAAATCCACAGGGTTTTGAAACCAGTGCCCACACGACACTTAGGTTTTTAAAACGGTTTTCGCAATCTTTTCTTTGGCTTCTGTTTTTTTTGATTTTCAAATGGCCAATAGACATAGAAGGAAAAGTAACGTACAAGGGCGCTATATGCAACCCGCACCGACATCCACGTCGACCCCACGAGGGTATCGCGAACCTCTCACATAACTACAATGCAATGAAAAGCGAGAAATAAAAGAATAAATACAGTCCAGGGTCCCCAGCGACCCAGCTGCTCCTGCCCCGTCCTCACGACCGCCTACCTCTCCCCCCGTCTGGACCCTGTCACGAAGTGGGATGTCAGTGACGCAAGAAAAATAGTAGAGCAGGAGAATATAATGAAACAAACCGTGAAGATAACCGGAGCAACCACCCTCCCAAAGAGGAAGGCAACCTGTACACCTGCCTCCAGAAATACCCGGACACGTCGGACAACTAAACCGACGGCCCGTACCGTACCTGCAGAAACCCGACCACGCCGGACAACTAAACCGACGGGTCGCACCGCTCGCACCTCGGCGCCTCAACCCCACCACTAATAAGGGGCCCCACTACGTCACCTCGTGGGTATACACGGGTCATAGACCACTTTTCCGGAAAAGCGCACCCTTTGCGGTGGCCAAACCGCGGGTGCGCGTGTGGCAACCTCGAGCCAAGTAACCGTAACCACCATCATGTCAGTATCATAATATGAATAACAAGAGTAATGAGGTAAATGAGGTAAAGTGCATAATCGAAAACAAGGTAATATTGCGCGCACTCGAAGGTGGCCCGCTGACATATAAGGGTTAAAAGAAGAACACCGTCGGCAATCGACGCTAACCATTATTGCGAACCCACTAACATGCATAAGCTGTCGCCCGTCATTATGTAACCCCAGTACACTTAGAATAGACCCCGCCCAATTTGATAGAATTTAGAGGCTAGGAATAAAGTAAAAACAACCCACCTGTCGCTAGTAGCAAAACCACGCTCGGCTCCCCGCGTCCCGGCGCGCTCCCCTAAGCTGCAAAACGGGATCCCCGGGCGGGGAGGTCAAGAACCTTTAAACGCGAAGTAAGGAAAAGCCCCAATACTGGCCGGCCCCCCGACGGCAGCAACCGAATCCCCCCCCACGCGCCGCCGTCCTGTCCGCGCGGCGCCCCGCATGCGCGGCTGCCCCGCGCGGCGCCCCGCATGCGGGTGCCCCGCACGGCACCCCCGCATGCGCGGGCTGCACCGCGCGGTGCCGCCGCATGCGCGGGCTGCCCCGCGCGGCGCCCCGCATGCGCGGGTTGCACCGCGCGGCGCCCCGCATGCGCGGCTGCCCCGCGCGGCGCCCCCGCATGCGGGTGCCCCGCACGGCACCCCGCATGCGCGGGCGGCCCCGCGCGGCGCCCCGCATGCGGGTGCCCCGCGCGGCGCCCCCGCATGCGCGGGTTGCACCGCGCGGCGCCCCGCATGCGCGGCTGCCCCGCGCGGCGCCCCTGCATGCGCGGGTTGCACCGCGCGGCGCCCCGCATGCGCGGCTGCCCCGCGCGGCGCCCCCGCATGCGGGTGCCCCGCACGGCACCCCGCATGCGCGGGCGGCCCCGCGCGGCGCCCCGCATGCGCGGGTCGCACCGCGCGGTGCCCCCGCATGCGCGGGCGGCCCCGCACGGCGCCCCGCATGCGGGCGCCCCGCGCGGCGCCCCCGCATGCGCGGGTCGCACCGCGCGGTGCCCCCGCATGCGCGGGCGGCCCCGCACGGCGCCCCGCGCGCGGGCGCCCCGCGCGGCGCCCCCGCATGCGCGGGTTGCTCCGCGCGGCGCTCCGCGTGCGATGGCGACGCCCCTCTTCTTCCATCTCCGACACATCAAGAACCCCCTCCCCCGTCTCGCTCGTGACGAGGAAAAGACAAGAAAGGAAAACGAAAGCGCGGCTCACCTTGTTTTGGTCGGTACCGGGCGAAGGAGAGGGATCGTCCTCTTCGCGTTCGTCGGATCTTTGCGGGGAGGCGATCGCTCTCTTCTCTTCCACGCCGGCCGAAGGAAAGGACGAGGGTTTTGGGGGAACCGTTCCTCGTCCACGCTCGGATATTGTACGCCCAGGAGGGGGGGGGGGGAGGCGAGGTTTAGATAACCTAATTTCCCCAGGCCGAAATACTTAGACGTTTTGGGCGTAGTGGATTTTGGACTCCAAAATTAATTTTAACCCTCGAGTGAAAGGAAAACAAAAAGGGGTGGTTTAACCCCATACCTCAAATTGATCGACTAAAATCGATCTGATTGCGGACCCGAGTTCGGTCCGCCCCCGGTAATTGTGTAAGTCACCTGGGCTACGGTACCAGCTTCCGGAATTTATTCTGGGAGATCCGGGGGTCGGAATCCAAAACCGATCGCGCCGCCGGTCTCCGTTTCGCGAGCTTTATTAACCAAAAATACCCGCGAGCCCCGACCGTCTGCCCAGAAAAACAAGGAAAAATTACCCTCGAACCCCTATTGTCAACCAGACGGTTCAATAAAAATCGGCGGAAAGCCCCGAAAGGTAAAATGAATCCGCGGTTATCACAATAGGATGCACATAGAATCCACCAACAACATTCATTTTCCACATAGGCTAAATCGCCGACCATTCACAATACACAATCTCACACAAAATAGTCTAAGGATCAACCATTATGATAAATATCACAAGATGTAGAAGGAAAAATCTACAAGGTCAATTATTTTCACGTAGATAAGTCAAGAATCATTTAACACATAACCTCTCATGACATGGGTTCAAGAATCAACAATAAGATCACCCTCACTTACCCTGGATAGCCATTCACACTTAGCCCATATGACATTCACATAAAGTCATAATAACCTTTCTCACATAGCACCCATGTCCTTCACAAAATCAACCAAAATCATTTACATATAACTATCGCCATCATTCACCACAATTAGGTTGACCATTCATCACAAAGTGTAGGCTAAAGATTAATTTCCCAATTACCCTCACATAACATAGGTTAAAGGATGATCACTTATAATCAACTTCTTATGAGATAATGCAAAATCCATCAAACTATTCATTCACTCATGCATACAATGAGGATCAATTATGTCACGCCCCGGCGTCGAAACTGCGACCCGGGCTCGCCAACAGATCCGCCGCCCATACGGAAACCCCGTATAGACGAAGCGACTAACCTGCAAAAAGAATCAACTACAGTATACAGATATCAGAGCTGAAAGTAAACTACTGAAAAACTGAGGTCCAAACACTGTACAACTGAAAATAATACAATATCCATCTCCCAAATACGATCGTATTAAAAGTGCTCTGATACAAAACTCAAAAGGGAGATATCTCCAAAAATAAACATCAGTGTACAAGCTCTCAATACAAAAATATCCTCACTACATCAGTCTCTCAAACTGTAAAATAAAATACAACTCTATACCTCACAACAAGGGTCTCTCAACAGAGGGAAAAGAGGTAAACTAATCTACTGAAGCTCTCCTCTGAAGGGGTACCGCTACACTCCAACGACGGGTAGGGAACTAGCTCGCGACTCCCTCGCCTCGGACAGCAGGAACAGCAACAGGAGCAACAGGAACAGGAGAAGAAGTCCCTGGGGAAAAACACCACGACGGGTGTGAGAACTACTTCCCACAGTAGTTCTCAGTGGGTGCCGTCAACAAGCCCAACGGTCTGCCCACTAAGTCTACTAGAGGCATAAAGTAACAAAAGCAGGGCTGAAAAAGGAAAAAGCTGGAAAATAACTCTACAGCTACTATGCCTCTACCTAGATGCTCAAGAAGTGGGACAGATGAAAATATGATGCATCCACTAACTCCCAAATTACAGCAACCCAATCTACACTGACTGCCGCATAGGGTCCAGTCAAACCTGCGCCTACCTACTGCCGCTACATCCACGGAGGACGGGACTTACGTAGGGCGTCCGTGGCTGCCACTAACTGGCCCAGCCAGAGGGACTGCGTCCGTAACTGTCACTAACTGGCCCAGTCAGAGGGACGGCGTCGACAAGTCGCGATACCAAAGTGCAGACCCACCCCGGACGTGGCACTCGAGGGGAGCGACCCCACCGAGGACAAGGGTATCCGCGCACTCTGTCGAGCTCAAAGTGGCACTGCAGGCTATAGTCCAAAATCCACGCTCACGCTCTGAACGGAAAGACTCAGAATCCACAAACATCTCGCACAACAGTCGGAGCACTCTCGACGACTCAGCTGATCAGCTCACACGAACACGAGACACAGGCCTCACCAACAGCTCACAGTACAGAACACACTGGCTGAAGATACTCCACAGCCAGGACCAAACCACAACTCAGGGCTAACAATTCTGGTCGGACGACACTCAACGACCCGGGACTACCGTCAACCCCGACGGTTCCCAACAGCAGAACATCAACCACACAGATAACTCAGGAAGGACCGACACCATAAGGGTTTGGAAAACCCGATAGGTTGGTGCTAAGAACCCTATCAAACAAGAACAGACTCTAGGCTCCGCCTATCGGAGTTCCCGGCCCCCTTACAGTTCGAGAACACGACAACCTCGGTACAACACGCAGAAAATATCAACCAGGGCCCGAAAGTTTCGGGAGACTAACACCTACAACCCTATCAATCAGAACAGGTTCCAGGCTCGGCCCCCGTGGCTTTCGTCCCGACAAAGGAATGGCCCCTAGAACCCAGGCCACTCGAATCGTTACGAGTGGGAAAGTTTACACGAAAACGGGGTGACATTTATTACTGAAAACCATTTTCACTCAACCCACGCGGGTGAGGACTAAAAGTAGTTCCCTTTTTGAAAAACCATCTTAATTTGAGGAGAAACCCATTTTAATGATTTTTAGTTCATTTTAGGAAAAACAGTTAGAAAACAAGGATTTACCCAAACCCCGAAGGGCTGATGCCTTTGTCCAATCAAACAAGAACAGACTTCAGTGGCCCTTCGATGCTTGGAAGAAAACATCGATAGACTAAAAATCATGTGTATGTCAAAAAGGTTCTGGGTTCTAGGTCCAGCTAACACAAGCACACAACTGCCACTAACACAGTGGCGACAGCACAACAGGGCTAGAAGACCTCCCGGGACTACCGTTTATCCAAACGGCTCCCGGCACAGAAAAGCGACCCACTACATCTACCAGACTCCACTCTGCTCCCAAGCACGAGTGCAAATGCAACCCCACACTAAACAAAATCCCGACCTCTCAGCCCACTACCCGGGCGAGGATAACACTAAGTCCAGGAATGAGAGAACAGTGTGGATGTCTAAACATAAATAATCCTAGCCCAAGTGAGGGTTTTCTACTGGTCTGGTTACACATGCAACATATGACGGGGGTGCTAGGTCAAGTTCCAAGATAACTAAAATTTAACAGATGATAAAAGGAATAACAATTCCTACAATCTAGTATGCTACGCAAGGAAATAAACTATCATGCATAGTCCTACATCAGTAGAATTACTGTACAGTCCATAAAGCTTGGAGATAAAGCCACCCACCTCGATAAGCCACCAATTGCTCGTAGACACTTGCAATTGGCCTCCACGCGATCCGCACGCAAAACGATGCCCGCTGCCGGAGTCCGCACGCAAAACGGTGCACTGTGCCGAAACCCGCGCGCAAAATGGAGTCTGCACGCAAAACGGAGTACGATGCCGAAACCCGCGCGCAAAACGGAGTCTGCACGCAAAACGGTGCACTGTGCCGAAACCCGCGCGCAAAACGGAGTCTGCACGCAAAACGGTGCACTGTGCCGAAACCCGCGCGCAAAACGGAGTCTGCACGCAAAACGGAGCACGGTGCCGAAACCCGTGCGCAAAACGGAGTCTACACGCAAAACGGTGCACGCCGCCGGAGTCCGCACGAAAAATGATGCACGCCGCCGGAGTCCGCACGCAAAACGGAGCACGATGCCGAAACCCGCGAGCAAAACGGAGTCTGCATGCAAAACGGAGCACTGTGCCGAGACCCGCGCGCAAAACGGAGTCCGCACGCAAAACGGTGCACGCCGTCGCATACCGCACGCAAAACGGTGCAGTAAAACACAGTCCCTAACACAGATAAGAGCAAGAGGGTTAATTTATAGTCCAAAAGAACGCCCCAAAACTGTGCCAAAAACACCGTAAAATCAAAAAGCGGGACCTACCCGACTGCGTCGCGCCGCCCGACTGCTCCAACGGAACACCTCGTGCGCTCCGCGAGGTCCACGGCGCACCACCACATCCCCCAAAAATCTCCTCCTCACTCCCTCTCTCGCTCGGGTGAAGAAGGAAGAAAGGAAAATGGAGGAGAAAAGGCCTGCGGGGGAGAAAGAAGAAGAAGAAGAAGAAAAAGGGGAAGGAAGAGGGGCATGGACCCGGTCCACGGTGCACCGCACAAAGGGGGGGCCCGCTGCCCAGCCAGCTCACAAGGCCGGGGCGGGTGCACCGGGTCCACGCACGCGCCCCGGGCGCCACGCGGCGCGCGGTAACGCGCCCGCCACACGGGCGCGTTACACCGCGCCTGCGCCAGGCGCGGGACACTGACACGCCGCACGGACGCGCGCCCCCACGTCCGCGCGGGCGCGAATGGGGGCCCGCCACGTGGCGGCCCCCCCGCGTGGCCCGCGCCGGCACGCGCGGTTTCCCAACGCGCCAGCCTGCCGCGCGCAGTACGCCAGCCCGCACCTTGGGATCCGCGCGCACACCTCGGGATCCGAGCCACCCCACGCCTCGAGATTCGTGCCGCGTCGCCTCGAAAAACGCGCACGTCATCCGGGCTCCAAAACAAACAAACAAATAGTCCATTCTTAGCGATTTCGCGCGCTGAATCCAAAAACGATGTCCGTTTCACCAAATTCTCATCCGAAAAATTGCCGAATGCCCCCGGATAGCCAACTTGATCCGATTTCCGCGCCGGATCCAATTCTGAAGTCTGAATTGCCAAATTCCAACTCTAAAAATTTTCGAAGGAATTCGGAGAGGTAAACTTCAATCCAAACTTCGCTGGAAGTCCAAATTTGACATCTATGTCGCGCGAAACCACTTCTGAACACCCGACGGGTCCGCCAATTTCCCCCGGGATCTCCTTTTAAACCCGAAGTTCACCACTTGTGTCCAAATTGCGCGCAAACACCACCGACACACCACGCAGGCTTCCAGTGATGCAAACTAAATCCCAAATTGCATCACAAATCCATTTCTCGGACCCGACACGCGCACAAACATTCCCAACGGCCACAAAAAGCTGCCCAACAACCTGCAAACCTTATGCGGGGAATCCGGGACCTCACACTCTCCCCCACTAAAAGAAAGTTTCGTCCTCGAAACTAACATAGCTCATAAGGGGAGCTTCCCAAGCCACAGGTAAGTATCCATCAACACCGTCTCCATCTCCCCAGTCGCTACGCACACTCCGCGAAGCGAGTCCACACGACTAGGAGTTCAAAAGTTGGAAAAACCCCACGAATTGCAAAGGACGGAGGACAAGGAAGAACGACCATCTCTACTCGTCCAGAACTACGCGAATTACGCCAACACAACCAACAAGAAAGTTAAAGGTCCCTCCAGCAGGAAAGTCGTCAACCACAACTCTCAGTTTAGAAAACGGCTGAAATTAACGAAAAGTCCAAAAATTCCGAAAGGACCAGTGCCCTTGCCCCAATCAAACAAGAACAGGTTCGGGCACCGTCTCTATTTCTGGAGCAGTCTTTCGAAGTTTTCGTCCTGTTCGAAAATTTCAGCACACAGACGAGAAAAAGGGAGAGAAGTGTTGAAGTCGTTCCTGCCGTGGCTACAAACGAAAGCTACGATATAACCGTGACCCCTAAGGATACAACCTCTAGTCAAAATCGTCACCAACGATCCAAAAGTAGCACCAAGCCCCAAACCGCTGAAGCCATAGCTGCAGGAAGGATACCCCGGTGATCTGTGAAACTGAACTCCTCTAGTCCAACTCGCGGAAGGGTAACTGATCTCATTCCACAATCAGCAGTCGCACTATACCGCACCAACTGGTCCATCCTGTGTGCTCAATCTGAGTCGTGGAGCTGCCGCTGAACCGTAACACCTGCCGGTATAACTCCCAGTATCAACTTGACAGGACACAATCCACAAGGCTCCCCCCCACATGCACAATACCAACAAAAATCTGTACCTCTAGTGCACGTGGTAACAGCTCTACCTCCAGTCCAGACAGGAAAGCCAAAAACACTCAACTCAAACTGCTATAAAGAAATCATGCCCGCGACAACCTGGTCCACTGCCGTAGCGCCCTCCAACTGGGCGGTACAGACTCATCCGCTCGATGTAGATGGTCGTCCCTCAGTCTGCCCCGACGTCGTGTCCCTATCTGCCTGGCGGTAATCGGAGAAGCTCCCTCATCCCGAAGAGGTAGCGGGGTGCCGTCGCAAGCGGTATTGCCGTAGTCACTGCTCGAGGGTATGCTGCCTGAAAAAGTCCCGCCTGCCACACGAAAAACATAGCCCCTGCCTGCGGTCACACTGCGGCGCAGAATGCGGCCCACCACAAATGACGCAGTCATCCCGCTGCTGCTGCTGATACATCGGCTGTGGAGAACCTCCTGGTCTCTGTCTCCTCTGAGACTCACGACCCTCAGACTGGGATCGTGGCGGCCCCGGGGGTCTCAATCTACTCAACTGTCCAAACTCAGGCGGCACTGGATGCCTCTTCCCGGAGCTGGTCCCTGGCGCTCCGTCACTCTCTGACATGATCACTAATCCTCGGTCAACCCACCGAGCCTGCTCAATCGCTGCATCTAACGTCGGCACTCACCGAGAATGCTCCAAGTGATAAATATTCCGATGCCGTCCTCTCTCAACTAGCTCAACCTTCTGGGCCTCATCCAGGCGACATGGGGTACACCGCTCAACAATTGCAAAACTCGCGAACATACTCCTGAGGATGTCGACTCCCCTGCTGCAGGCGTCTAAGATCCCCTTCCAATTTCTGCTTACACTGTCAGGAAAGAAAGCCTTGAGCAGCAAAGCACGAAACTCGCTCCAAGTGGTCCAACAGGACGAACTCGACGCCACCAAATCTCGGCGTCCTTTTCCAAAAAGTGCGTAGCCAAGTGCACCAGATGCTTCTCCATTGCTGCTAACCAATTTCCAGCCTCCTACGGCTCCAAGCTCAATCCTGCCAATTGGGGTGGATCAAACTGCCGGGACTGGCTCTATCGACCGATGATGTCCCAAAGCTCATCTACTATCCACTATCCACCCTGCCTCGGTGCCTCGGCACTACACGTCGGCACGGAGGGGGCTGCTCGCTCAATCGGTGCCACTAATATAGTTGAATATGCCACTGCATAGGAAGAAAGTGCTGGAGGACTCTCAAGCGGTACTGCAACTAGCTGTGCTCTCTGCTCCGACAAACGCCTCAAACGTTCCATGGCTTCCTCCTGGCATCGGACAGCCTCCGACATCGGTGCCATCTGGGTCCATAACCCTGGGTCTCGCTCTGCTCTGATAGCTCTGCCTCTCGCTGCTCGAGTACCCATCAGATGCGGGGTGTGTCCTCTTCACAACACGATGTCTCAGGGGCATCGTAGTCCACTGCACAATAACAAACATCAGGACACAACAACCATACGACCCAATCCAGCGAAAGTCTAAGATATGTCACCCATTCCATAGCATTATGTTGTCTGCAGCCAACATAATCACTTAGGAGAATAAACATGTATATCACTCATCCCGTCTCTTGGGAGAGGTATGAAACTCAATCAGGACTCTCGCTATAAGTCACGACTCTCACGTAGTCATCCTAATGTCCAACCACAAGCCTAGGGTTTCTAAGTCCACCACGACCTACAACCTAGGCTCTGATACCACTCTAATCTGTCACGCCCCGTCGTCGAAACTGCGACCCGGGCTCGCCAACAGATCCGCCGCCCATACGGAAACCCCGTATAGACGAAGCGACTAACCTGCAAAAAGAATCAACTACAGTATACAGATATCAGAGCTGAAAGTAAACTACTGAAAAACTGAGGTCCAAACACTGTACAACTGAAAATAATACAATATCCATCTCCCAAATACGATCGTATAAAAAGTCCTCTGATACAAAACTCAAAAGGAAGATATCTCCAAAAATAAACATCAGTGTACAAGCTCTCAATACAAAAATATCCTCACTACATCAGTCTCTCAAACTGTAAAATAAAATACAACTCTATACCTCACAACAAGGGTCTCTCAACAGAGGGAAAAGAGGTAAACTAATCTACTGAAGCTCTCCTCTGAAGGGGTACCGCTACACTCCAACGACGGGTAGGGAACTAGCTCGCGACTCCCTCGCCTCGGACAGCAGGAACAACAACAGGAGCAACAGGAACAGGAGAAGAAGTCCCTGGGGAAAAACACCACGACGGGTGTGAGAACTACTTCCCACAGTAGTTCTCAGTGGGTGCCGTCAACAAGCCCAACGGTCTGCCCACTAAGTCTACTAGAGGCATAAAGTAACAAAAGCAGGGCTGAAAAAGGAAAAAGCTGGAAAATAACTCTACAGCTACTATGCCTCTACCTAGATGCTCAAGAAGTGGGACAGATGAAAATATGATGCATCCACTAACTCCCAAATTACAGCAACCCAATCTACACTGACTGCCGCATAGGGTCCAGTCAAACCTGCGCCTACCTACTGCCGCTACATCCACGGAGGACGGGACTTACGTAGGGCGTCCGTGGCTGCCACTAACTGGCCCAGCCAGAGGGACTGCGTCCGTAACTGTCACTAACTGGCCCAGTCAGAGGGACGGCATCGACAAGTCGCGATACCAAAGTGCAGACCCACCCCGGACGTGGCACTCGAGGGGAGCGACCCCACCGAGGACAAGGGTATCCGCGCACATCTGTCGAGCTCAAAGTGGCACTGCAGGCTATAGTCCAAAATCCACGCTCACGCTCTGAACGGAAAGACTCAGAATCCACAAACATCTCGCACAACAGTCGGAGCACTCTCGACGACTCAGCTGATCAGCTCACACGAACACGAGACACAGGCCTCACCAACAGCTCACAGTACAGAACACACTGGCTGAAGATACTCCACAGCCAGGACCAAACCACAACTCAGGGCTAACAATTCTGGTCGGACGACACTCAACGACCTGGGACCACCGTCAACCCCGACGGTTCCCAACAGCAGAACATCAACCACACAGATAACTCAGGAAGGACCGACACCATAAGGGTTTGGAAAACCCGATAGGTTGGTGCTAAGAACCCTATCAAACAAGAACAGACTCTAGGCTCCGCCTATCGGAGTTCCCGGCTCCCTTACAGTTCGAGAACACGACAACCTCGGTACAACACGCAGAAAATATCAACCAGGGCCCGAAAGTTCCGGGAGACTAACACCTACAACCCTATTAATCAGAACAGGTTCCAGGCTCGGCCCCCGTGGCTTTCATCCCGACAAAGGAATGGCCCCTAGAACCCAGGCCACTCGAATCCTTACGAGTGGGGAAGTTTACACGAAAATGGGGTGACATTAATTACTGAAAACCATTTTCACTCAACCCACGCGGGTGAGGACTAAAAGTAGTTCCCTTTTTGAAAAACCATCTTAATTTGAGGAGAAACCCATTTTAATGATTTTTAGTTCTTTTTAGGAAAAATAGTTAGAAAACAAGGATTTACCCAAACCCCGAAGGGCTGATGCCTTTGTCCAATCAAACAAGAACAGACTTTAGTGGCCCTTCGATGCTTGGAAGAAAACATCGATAGACTAAAAATCATGTGTATGTCAAAAAGGTTCTGGGTTCTAGGTCCAGCTAACACAAGCACACAACTGCCACTAACACAGTGGCGACAGCACAACAGGGCTAGAAGACCTCCCGGGACTACCGTTTATCCAAACGGCTCCCGGCACAGAAAAGCGACCCACTACATCTACCAGACTCCACTCTGCTCCCAAGCACTAGTGCAAATGCAACCCCACACTAAACAAAATCCCGACCTCTCGGCCCACGACCCGGGCGAGGATAACAC
This sequence comes from Tillandsia leiboldiana, assembly GCA_029204045.2. Taxonomy (NCBI): domain Eukaryota; kingdom Viridiplantae; phylum Streptophyta; class Magnoliopsida; order Poales; family Bromeliaceae; genus Tillandsia; species Tillandsia leiboldiana. The sequence continues at coordinate 18,069,391 of CM055067.1, read as the reverse complement.
TAAGTCCAGGAATGAGAGAACAGTGTGGATGTCTAAACATAAATAATCCTAGCCCAAGTGAGGGTTTTCTACTGGTCTGGTTACACATGCAACATATGACGGGGGTGCTAGGTCAAGTTCTAAGATAACTAAAATTTAACAGATGATAAAAGGAATAACAATTCCTACAATCTAGCATGCTACGCAAGGAAATAAACTATCATGCATAGTCCTACATCAGTAGAATTACTGTACAGTCTATAAAGCTTGGAGATAAATGTCACGCCCCGGGGTCGAAACTGCGACCCGGGCACGCTAACAGATCCGCCATCTGTACGGAAACTGCCGTACAGACGAAGCGTCTAGCCTGCAAAAGACAAAACTACAGCTACACAGATATCAGAGCGGATAAAAAGCTGTACTATAAAATTTCACAACTACAAAGTTGCAACAACACATAGCCTATCTCCCCAAAAACAGATGATACAAATAGAAGTCCGCCTATACAACATCTACAAATCCAAATGGGAGATAGCTAACAGGAAACATAACCAACTCCAACAATTCGGGATGGTACATCTACCTCTCTCTAAAGTAACAATGCTGGTAGGGAACTATCACGCGACTCCCTGTCCTCGGTCCGTCCAGTCAAGCCCAGCAGGAACGGAAGAAAGCCTCAGCAACCTGTCACCGACAGAGGGTGTGAGAACTACATCCTACAGTAGTTCTCAGTGGGTACCGTCTCCAAGAACCACGGTCTGCCCACTAAGTCTACTAGAGGCATAAGATAACAGAAAAGACTGTGATAATGAAAATAAGCTGGAAAAGAATCTACAGCTATCATGCCTCTATCTACTATGCTCCAAAGGAAAAGACTATGGATGATGGTATGCAGCCACTCACTGCTGACAATATGTCACAAGTACTAAGCCCAAGACGCTCTACTATGACACATGCTATGCCAACACTCTCTCAGTGTAACCCATATCTCATCGACTGCCCCACAGGGTCCAGTCAAGTCAAGCCTGCGCCCCCTGGTGTATAAACCAGGGTGTCCAATCGGACAACTCGATATCTCACACAGTGACCCCATGGTAGCTCGGCCAGGGGTATCAAGCGACCTCTAGTATATGAACTAGGCGCATCATCGCAGCCTCGTCAGGCTCGGTATCATCATCGCAGCCTCATCAGGCTCGGAAACATCAACGCACCCGGGGCGTAGCTCGAGGGGTGCGACCCCACCGAACTCAAGTATCTCATCAGTAACACTGTCTCACAAGTGGCTCCTGCAGGCTATAGTCCTCGATCAAACAGATCGGTATCTCGATGCTCAAAGCACAACTCGGTCGGAGAACCCTCCACGACTCAATCTCACAACACTGACCCACTCAACGAAAGTACTACACAGCTGGGACCACCGTCTCTCCCAACGGCTCCCACAAGAACACCCACTCAACTCAACACACAACTCACGGCCGGAGATGCTCCACAGCCCGATCTACGAAGGGTCCGAAACCCCAGGAGACTAACACCTACGTCCCCCAGAAAGAGAACAGCCCTTAGAACCCAGATCACTCGAATCCGCTCGGGTGGATAAGTTTATAAGAAACCATGTCATTTATTTCAGAAAACCATTCAATCTGAGAGAAATCCATCTTTTTAATGATTTTTAGTCTTTTTAGGAAAAACCCCTTTGAAATCAAGTTTTATGCCCAAGCCTCGAAGAGCTAATGCCCTCGTCCTATCAAACAAGAACAGACTCAGGCGACTTTGCGAGGCTTGGAAGAAAACAATGCCTGACCAAAATCATGTATTCGTCCAAAAAGGTTCTGGGTTCAAGGTCCTGCTAACACACGTGCACCACGATCATAACAGGGTGGTGACGAGAAGAACAGCGGAAAGGAAAACCCCGGGACCACCGTTTACCTGAAACGGTTCCCCACACACAAACACGGGCCTAACCCAGCCACCAGACCCTACTCGGCCCCCCGGCCCGAGTGCAACACCCGTCCCACAACACTCTGACCGCTCAGCCCACTACCCGGGCGAGGAACACTATGTCCAGAAGGATATGCGATGTGTGGGATGTCTAAAGCATAAAAGAACCTAGCCCAGATTAAGGTTCTCTATCGGTCTGGTCAAACACATGCACATATGACGGGGGTGCTAGTTAAGTTCCAAGAAAACACTTAAACTAGCATGCAATCCTATCACAATAGAATTAGAAGGAAGTCCGTAGACTTGGAGAGAAAAACCAACCCACCTCAGAATGCCACCAATTGCTTGTCGACACTTGCAATTGGGCTCAGCGGGACTTACCTTGCCTCCACGAGGTCCACACGTAAAACGGAGCACGCTGCGTCCAACCACACGACCGCGCGCTCCGCGGATGTCCCAAAACAAGCCGGCGGGTCCACGCGACGGAAAAACCAACAACCGCCCCCGGCGGAAGCTAAAAACAGCACTGCAAGCTGCCAGAAGCGAAGAAATCGCAAAATCAATCAAAACGGTCAAAACCGAGCATCCGACGGCGAAAAACAGCCTCCGTCGGCGAAAACCAGCGCCCGACGGCGAAAAACAGCACGCGGCGGCGAAAAACTGCTCCGTCGGCGAAAAACTGCGCCCGACGGCGAAAAACAGCCTCCGTCGGCGAAAACCAGCGCCCGACGGCGAAAAACAGCACGCGGCGGCGAAAAACTGCTCCGTCGGCGAAAAACTGCGCCCGACGGTGAAAAACAGCACGCGGCGGCGAAAAACGGCTCCGACGGCGAAAAACTGCGCCCGACGGCGAAAAACATCACGCGGCGGCGAAAAACCGCTCCGTCGGCGAAAAACTGCGCCCGACGGCGAAAAACAGCTCGAAAATCAGCTTGCGAAAATCCTGCGAAAACCGCTCGCGAAAAACTGCCCGAAAACCGCTCGCGAGACTGCTCGCGAAAACAGCGAGAAACGGTTTGCGAAAAATAGCGAAAACCTGCGCGAAAGCCCGCGCGAAAACTGCTCGCAACCTGCTCGCGAAAACAGCTCAAAAAACTGCTTGACGGCGAAAAAGCAGCAGCCGACGGCGAACACCGCGGCCGACGGCGAAAACAGCGGCCGACGGCGACAACGGCCTCCGACGGCGAAAAAAATGGCGCCGGCACGCAAACCGAGGAGTCGCCCGCCGTCCGGGAGCACGCCGAGCGGCGAAAACCCAGCCGCGCGACGAGGGAGGCCCGCCGCACGGCGACAAAACAAGCACCGCCGCGCAGCAACCTGCTGCGCGGTGCCGGAGCGCGCTGCGCAGCGCCCTGCGGCGCTGCGCGCGGCGCCCAGCGGCGCTGCGTGCGGGCCCGTGCGCAGCCCGCTGAGCTGCGCGCGGGCCCGCGCGCGCCTGCGCGCCCGTGCTGGCCCGCGCGCGGCCCGCGCGGCCCGCGCAGGCCCGCGCGCGCCTGCGCGCGGCCAGACGGAGCCGCGCGCACCTGCGCGCGGCCCTGCCGCGCGCACCTGCGCGCGGCCAGGCGGTGCCGCGCGCGCCTGCGCGCGGCCCTGCCACGCGCGCCTGCGCGCGGCCACGCCGCGCGCGCCTGCGCGCGGCCAGGCAGGCCCTGCCGCGCGCGCCCGCGCGCGGCCTGGCAGCGCCGCGTGCAGCACTTTGCTGCACGCGGCGCCGCGCCCAGCGGCACGTCGGGTGCTGCCAACAGCAGCACCCTGGCGCCGCGCGTGCACCGTTGCGCGCGCGCGTGGCCGCCGGCGACGGAGAAATCAACCGATAAATACAAAAAGCCCGAAAAAATCCGACAAATCCAAAAATCCATTTTTAGCCTTTTAAAAACCAATTAAAATCCCCAAAGCTCAAAAACTGCACAAAACCTCTAAAATCCCAAAAATTTGAATTTTTGCTTACCTCGTCGTCGCACGCCGCACGCCCACGAGCTTCACACGGCCACCAACGGGGAGTCCAAGACCAAAATCACTTCAAAACCCTCTTTTTCTTCTTCTTCTTCTTCCTTTTCCTCTCTTTTCTTTTCCTTTCTTTCTTTCTTCCTTTTCTTTCTTTCTCTGCTGCAGAGGGAGGGTTGGAGCCTTTTATAAAGCAAAAGGCTTTATTAATTAAATAACTAATTAACTAATTCCAAAACTCCAACTCCAACTCACTTTTTGCCTTCGGGCTCTCCGCCGCTGCCCGAAACCTCCCGAACTCCGCTGTAAATCAAAAGTACACGCGCTCACAGCCTTTTCTCCTCAAAAAGCTCATCCGTTGAGTCGGGGTGCTCAAATCAATTACCGGCTCCAAAATTGCCAGTTCCGACTCACTTTTTGCCTCCGGGTCCTCCGCGTCAGTCCGGAACCTCCCGAACCTCGCTGTAAATCGAAAATACACGTGTCCATAGCTTTTTCTCTTCAAAAAGCTCATCCGTTGAGTCGGGGTGCTCAAATCAATTACCGGATCCAAAATTGCCAGTTCTGACTCACTTTTTGCCTCCGGGTCCTCCGCGTCAGTCCGGAACCTTCCGAACCTCGCTGTAATCTGAAAGTACACCTGTTCCAAGTGTTCCTGAATTTTCGGCACTCCACTGTGAAGTCGGAAATTTCCAATCTCATCCTCAATCGGCCTACAAAGCTCGGAAAAACTCCGAATCGAGCTGGAGCTTCCGCGTTGATCCGAATCAACCCGGTATCAACTGTAAACTCAGATGCAACATGCCCAAGGCAACTCTCTGCTCCAAGCCATCTGTGTGGTCGGCGCGCTATCCAAAGACCCGGTACTCTACATTCTCCCCTCCTTCAAAAGGTTTCGTCCTCGAAACCAAAACACACACCCTACCACAAGAAACCTACATCAGGAATAGCATCAACTCCAACTCTCTCTCAATTTGAAAAGCAACCGAAAATAGCGAAAAGTCCAAAATTTCCAAAGGACCGATGCCTTCGCCCCGATCAAACAAGAACAGGTTCCAGCATCGCCTCCATTTCTGGAGTAGTCCTTCGAAATTTTTCGCTCCGTTCGCTACTTTCGGTGTTAAAACGGGGTGACAAGGAGAGAGGTGTTGACGTTGTCCCTACTGTGGTCGCAACCCAAAACCACAATCCAACAACTCAACCATGTAGGGGTGCCAAATTCTGATCTCAACCACTTGGAAAGGAAGTCATACAAAGTACCACGTAATCCGCTAACCTGGCGCCCACCAATCGGCAACCCAAACTCATCCTCTCGATGTGGGTTGCCGTCGTCCTGACTGCCTCGACGTCGTGGCCTCCTCTGGCTGGCAGTAAGTCGGAGGAGCTCCTTCCTCCGAAAGAGGTAGCGGGGGTGCCGTCGCAAGCGGCATTACCGTAAGTACTACCTGAGGGCATGCTGCCTGGAAATGCCCCGACTGTCCACACGAAAAGCATCGCCCCTTCCTACGATCACACTGCTGCACTGCATGCGGTCCTCCGCAAATGACACACTCAACCTGAAACTACTGCTGGTGCCTCGGCTGAGGGGGACCTCCTGATCTCCGTCTCCTCTGAAATCCACGACCCTCAGACTGGGATGGTGGCGGTCCCGGGGGTCCCGATCCACTAAACTGTCCAAAATCAGGCGGCACTGGATGTCTCTCCCCGGAGCTGGTCCCTGGCGCTCGCTCCATCTCTGACATAACCACAACTCCTCGGTCAACCCACCGAGCATGCTCAATTGCCGCATCCAGAGTCGGCGCTCTACGCGAATGCACAAGGGGATAAATATCCGGATGCAACCCTCTCTCAAAAGGCTCAACCCTCTGGGCCTCATCCCGGGCAACATGAGGCACACAGCTCAATAACCGCTGAAACTCATTAACGTACTCATGAAGTGGTCGATCACCCTGCTGCAATCGTCGAAGATCCCCTTCTAGTTTCTGCTTTGCACTGCCAGGAAAATAGGCTCTGAGTAGCAAAGCACGAAACTCCGCCCACGTCAATAACTGTACTCCCGGTGGTCCCACTGGACGAACTCGACGCCACCAAGTCTCGGCGTCCTTCTCCAAAAAGTGCGCCCCAAAATGTACCCGATGTTCTTCCTTGATGAAGAGGTTCTCAAACAATTTCTCCATGGCCGCGATCCAGTTCTCAACCTCCCACGGCTCCGAACTCTCACCTGAGAACCGCGGGGGATGAAACTTGCGGATAAAGGATAGTCGATCCATGAGCTCCCTCTGCTCTGTTTCCGTCAACGGAGAAATCTGTGACGAGGTCGAGGATGTCATATCCGGAAGTACTGATGGTGGTGCCACAGGAGGTGCTCTCTGCTCCAGCATGCGCATCATGCGCTCCATATTTTCCTCCTAGCGCCTGGCCGCCACCTCCTGGCGCCGCAACGCCTCTGACATCTGGGCCACCTGAGCCCGGAGCTCCTGTACCTCGCTCCGCCCGGCCTGCTCGGCCTCCTCACTCAAGGTCGAACGCCCTCTCGTCGCTACACGACGTCTCGGCGGCATCGCAGGTAACTGAAACAAGAACGAATGTCAGGACATAACAACCATACGACCCAATCTAGCGAGAGTCTAAAATTTGTTATCCTTCCTAAAGTATTATGTTGTCTGCAGCCAACATAATCACTTTGAGAGAATAACATATCAAATCACTCATCCCAACCCGAGGGAGAGGTAAAAACTCAATCTGGACTCGCGCTAAAAGTCACGACTCTCACGTAGTCATCCTAATGTCCAACCACAAGCCTAGGGTTTCTAAGTCCTCAATGACCTACATCCTAGGCTCTGATACCACTCTAATCTGTCACGCCCCGGGGTCGAAACTGCGACCCGGGCTCGCTAACAGATCCGCCATCTGTACGGAAACTGCCGTACAGACGAAGCGTCTAGCCTGCAAAAGACAAAACTACAGCTACACAGATATCAGAGCGGATAAAAAGTTGTACTATAAAATTTCACAACTACAAAGTTGCAACAACACATAGCCTATCTCCCCAAAAATAGATGATACAAATAGAAGTCCGCCTATACAACATCTACAAATCCAAATGGGAGATAGCTAACAGGAAACATAACCAACTCCCACAATCCGGGATGGTACATCTACCTCTCTCTAAAGTAACAATGCTGGTAGGGAACTATCACGCGACTCCCTGTCCTCGGTCCGTCCAGTCAAGCCCAGCAGGAACGGAAGAAAGCCTCAGCAACCTGTCACCGACAGAGGGTGTGAGAACTACATCCTACAGTAGTTCTCAGTGGGTACCGTCTCCAAGAACCACGGTCTGCCCACTAAGTCTACTAGAGGCATAAGATAACAAAAAAGACTGTGACAATGAAAATAAGCTGGAAAAGAATCTACAACCATCATGCCTCTATCTACTATGCTCCAAAGGAAGAGACTATGGATGATGGTATGCAGCCACTCACTGCTGACAATATGTCACAAGTACTAAGCCCAAGACGCTCTACTATGACACATGCTATGCCAACACTCTCTCAGTGTAACCCATATCTCATCGACTGCCCCACAGGGTCCAGTCAAGTCAAGCCTGCGCCCCCTGGTGTATCAACCAGGGTGTCCAATCGGACAACTCGATATCTCACACAGTGACCCCATGGTAGCTCGGCCAGGGGTATCAAGCGACCTCTAGTATATGAACTAGGCGCATCATCGCAGCCTCGTCAGGCTCGGTATCACCATCGCAGCCTCATCAGGCTCGGAAACATCAACGCACCCGGGGCGTAGCTCGAGGGGTGCGACCCCACCGAACTCAAGTATCTCATCAGTAACACTGTCTCACAAGTGGCTCCTGCAGGCTATATTCCTCGATCAAACAGATCGGTATCTCGATGCTCAAAGCACAACTCGGTCGGAGAACCCTCCACGACTCAATCTCACAACACTGACCCACTCAACGAAAGTACTACACAGCTGGGACCACCGTCTCTCCCAACGGCTCCCACAAGAACACCCACTCAACTCAACACACAACTCACGGCCGGAGATGCTCCACAGCCCGATCTACGAAGGGTCCGAAATCTCAGGAGACTAACACCTACGTCCCCAAGAAAGAGAACAGCCCTTAGAACCCAGATCACTCGAATCCGCTCGGGTGGATAAGTTTATAAGAAACCATGTCATTTATTTCAGAAAACCATTCAATCTGAGAGAAATCCATCTTTTTAATGATTTTTAGTCTTTTTAGGAAAAACCCCTTTGAAATCAAGTTTTATGCCCAAGCCTCAAAGAGCTAATGCCCTCGTCCTATCAAACAAGAACAGACTCAGGCGACTTTGCGAGGCTTGGAAGAAAACACTGCCTGACCCAAATCATGTATTCGTCCAAAAAGGTTCTGGGTTCAATGTCCTGCTAACACACGTGCACCTCGATCACAACAGGGTGGTGACGAGAAGAACAGCGGAAAGGAAAACCCCGGGACCACCGTTTACCTGAAACGGTTCCCCACACACAAACACGGGCCTAACCCAGCCACCAGACCCCACTCGCCCCCCCGGCCCGAGTGCAACACCCGTCCCACAACACTCTGACCGCTCAGCCCACTACCCGGGCGAGGAACACTATGTCCAGAAGGATATGCGATGTGTGGGATGTCTAAAGCATAAAAGAACCTAGCCCAGATTAAGGTTCTCTATCGGTCTGGTCAAACACATGCACATATGACGGGGGTGCTAGTTAAGTTCCAAGAAAACACTTAAACTAGCAAGCAATCCTATCACAATAGAATTAGAAGGAAGTCCGTAGACTTGGAGAGAAAAACCAACCCACCTCAGAATGCCACCAATTGCTTGTCGACACTTGCAATTGGGCTCAGCGGGACTTACCTTGCCTCCACGAGGTCCGCACGCAAAACGGAGCACGCTGTGTCCAACCACACGACCGCGCGCTCCGCGGATGTCCCGAAACAAGCCGGCGGGTCCACGCGACGAAAAAACCAACAACCGCCCCCGGCGGAAGCTAAAAACAGCACTATAAGCTGCCAGAAGCGAAGAAATCGCAAAATCAATCAAAACGGTCAAAACCGAGCATCCGACGGCGAAAAACAGCCTCCGTCGGCGAAAACCAGCGCCCGACGGCGAAAAACAGCACGCGGCGGCGAAAAACTGCTCCGTCGGCGAAAAACTGCGCCCGGCGGCGAAAAACAGCCTCCGTCGGCGAAAACCAGCGCCCGACGGCGAAAAACAGCACGCGGCGGCGAAAAACTACTCCGTCGGCGAAAAACTGCGCCCGACGGCGAAAAACAGCACGCGGCGGCGAAAAACCGCTCCGTCGGCGAAAAACTGCGCCCGACGGCGAAAAACAGCACGAAAATCAGCTTGCGAAAATCCTGCGAAAACCGCTCGCGAAAAACTGCCCGAAAACCGCTCGCGAGACTGCTCGCGAAAACAGCGAGAAACGGCTTGCGAAAAACAGCGAAAACCTGCGCGAAAGCCCGCGAGAAAACTGCTCGCAACCTGCTCGCGAAAACAGCTCAAAAAACTGCTTGCCGGCGAAAAAGCAGCAGCCGACGGCGAACACCGCGGCCGACGACGAAAACAGCGGCCGACGGCGACAACGGCCTCCGACGACGAAAAAAACGGCGCCGGCACGCAAACCGAGGAGTCGCCCGCCGTCCGGGAGCACGCCGAGCGGCGAAAACCCAGCCGCGCGACGAGGGAGGCCCGCCGCACGACGACAAACCAAGCAGCGCCGCGCAGCAACCTGCTGCGCGGTGCCGGAGCGCGCCGCGCAGCGCCCTGCGGCGCTGCGCGCGGGCCCGCGCGCAGCCCGCTGCGCTGCGCGCGGCCGCGCGCGCCCGCGCGCCCGCGCAGGCCCGCGCACGGCCCTGCCGCGCAGGCCCGCGCGCGGCCCTGCCGCGCGCGGCCATGCCGCGCGCTCCTGCGCGCGGCCAGGCGGTGCCGCGCGCACCTGCGCGCGGCCCTGCCGCGCGCGCCCGCGCGCGGCCTGGCAGCGCCGCGTACAGCACTTTGCTGCACGCGGCGCCGCGCCCAGCGGCACGTCGCCGCAGGGTGCTGCCAACAGCAGCACCCTGGCGCCGTGCGTGCGCCGTTGCGCGCGCGCGCGGCCGCCGGCGACGGAGAAATCAACCAATAAATAGAAAAAGCCCGCAAAAATCCGACAAATCCAAAAATCCATTTTTAGCCTTTTAAAAACCAATTAAAATCCCCAAAGCTCAAAAACTGCACAAAACCTCTAAAATCCCAAAAATCTGAATTTTTGCTTACCTCGTCGTCGCATGCCGCACGCCTACGAGCTTCACACGGCCACCAACGGGGAGTCCAAGACCAAAATCACTTCAAAACCCTCTTCTTTCTTCTTCTTCTTCTTCCTTTTCCTCTCTTTTCTTTTCCTTTCTTTCTTTCTTCCTTTTCTTTCTTTCTCTGCTGCAGAGGGAGGGTTGGAGCCTTTTATAAAGCAAAAGGCTTTATTAATTAAATAACTAATTAACTAATTCCAAAACTCCAACTCCAACTCACTTTTTGCCTTCGGGCTCTCCGCCGCTGCCCGGAACCTCCCGAACTCCGCTGTAAATCAAAAGTACACGCGCTCACAGCTTTTTCTCCTCAAAAGGCTCATCCGTTGAGTCGGGGTGCTCAAATCAATTACCGGCTCCAAAATTGCCAGTTCCGACTCACTTTTTGCCTCCGGGTCCTCCGCGTCAGTCCGGAACCTCCCGAACCTCGCTGTAAATCGAAAATACACGTGTCCACAGCTTTTTCTCTTCAAAAAGCTCATCCGTTGAGTCGGGGTGCTCAAATCAATTACCGGCTCCAAAATTGCCAGTTCCGACTCACTTTTTGCCTCCGGTTCCTCCGCGTCAGTCCGGAACCTCCCGAACCTCGCTGTAATCTGAAAGTACACCTGTTCCAAGTGTTCCTGAATTTCCGGCACTCCACTGTGAAGTCGGAAATTTCCAATCTCATCCTCAATCGGCCTACAAAGCCCGGAAAAACTCCGAATCGAGCTGGAGCTTCCTCGTTGATCCGAATCAACCCGGCATCAACTGTAAACTCAGATGCAACATGCCCAAGGCAACTCTCTGCTCCAAGCCATCTGTGTGGTCGGCGCGCTATCCAAAGACCCGGTACTCTACAATAAAGCCACCCACCTCGATAAGCCACCAATTGCTCGTAGACACTTGCAATTGGCCTCCACGCGATCCGCACGCAAAACGATGCCCGCTGCAGGAGTCCGCACGCAAAACGGTGCACAATGCCGAAACCCGCGCGCAAAACGAAGTCTGCACGCAAAACGGAGCACGATGCCAAAACCCACGTGCAAAACGGAGTCAGCACGCAAAACGGTGCACTGTGCCGAAACCCGCACGCAAAACGGAGTCTGCACGCAAAACGGTGCACTATGCCGAAACCCGCATGCAAAACGGAGTCTGCACGCAAAACGGAGCACGGTGCCGAAACCCGCACGCAAAACGGAGTCTGCACGCAAAACGGTGCACGCCGCCGGAGTCCTCACGCAAAACGGTGCACGCCGCCGGAGTCTGCACGCAAAACGGAGCACGGTGCCGAAACCCGCGCGCAAAACGGAGTTTGCACGCAAAACGGAGCACTGTGCCGAGACCCCCGCGCAAAACGGAGTCCGCACGCAAAACGGTGCACGCCGACGGGGATCGCACGCAAAACGGTGCAGTAAAACACAGTCCCTAACACAGATAAGAGCAAGAGGGTTAATTTACAGTCCAAAAGAACGCCCCAAAACTGTGCCAAAAACACCGTAAAATCAAAAAGCGGGACCTACCGGACTGCGTCGCGCCGCCCGACTGCTCCAACGGAACACCTCGTGCGCTCCGCGAGGTCCACGGCGCACCACCACATCCCCCAAAAATCTCCTCCTTACTCCCTCTCTTGCTCGGGTGAAGAAGGAAGAAAGGAAAATGGAGGAGAAAAGGCCTGCGGGGGAGAAAGAATAAGAAGAAGAAAAAAAAGGGGAAGGAAGAGGGGCATGGACCCGGTCCACGGTGCACCGCACAAAGGGGGGGCCCGTTGCCCAGCCGGCTCACAAGGCCGGGGCGCGTGCACCGGGTCCACGCACGCGCCCCGGGCGCCACGCGGCGCGCGGTAACACGCCCGCCACACGGGCGCGTTACACCGCGCCTGCGCCAGGCGCGGGACACCGACACGCCGCACGGACGTGCGCCCCCACGTCCGCGCGGGCGCGAATGGGGGGCCGCCACGTGGCGCCCCCCCCCCCCGCATGGCCCGCGCAGGCAGGCGCGGTTTCCCAACGCGCCAGCCTGCCACGCGCAGTACGCCAGCCCGCACCTTGGGATCCGCGCGCGCACCTCGGGATCCGAGCCACCCCACGCCTCGAGATTCGTGCCGCGTCGCCTCGAAAAACGCGCACGTCATCCGGGCTCCAAAACAAACAAACAAATAGTCCATTCTTAGCGATTTCGCGCGCTGAATCCAAAAACGATGTCCGTTTCACCAAATTCTCATCCGAAAAATTGCCGAATGCCCCCGGATAGCCAACTTGATCTGATTTTCGCGCCGGATCCAATTCTGAAGTCCGAATTGCCAAATTCCAACTCTAAAAATTCCCGAAGGCATTCGGAGAGGTAAACTTCAATCCAAACTTCGCTGGGAGTCCAAATTTGACATCTATGTCGCGCGAAACCACTTCTGAACACCCGACAGGTCCGCCAATTTCCCCCGGGATCTCCTTTTAAACCCGAAGTTCACCACTTGTGCCCAAATTGCGCGCAAACACCACCGACACACCACGCAGGCTTCCAGTGATGCAAACTAAATCCCAAATTGCATCACAAATTCATTTCTCGGACCCGACACGCGCACAAACATTCCCAACGGCCACAAAAAGCTGCCCAACAACCAGCAAACCTTACGCGGGGAATCCGGGACCTCACAAATTAACTTAATCTAAACATGGATATCCAAGCATATTTCACCAAGGAGAAGAGAACAACAATCAACTATGCCACGAGGGAAACCAATAGCCCGAGTGGGTAAATCGTTGTTTTCGGCATAACACAACCACCCACCTGAAACTTGACGATCCGATGCCCGATTTGGCTGAATTTTGGCGTGAGAATAGTATCCAACATGGTTTTCACATAACATGAATCAGGAGATAAATGACAATCATTACTTTCCTAAAGAGTGAATCTCACATAGATAGACCAAGATTAATGTAGTCAGCTATTCTCACCCAAACCACTAACCACCCTCAAAAGAAACATCCATTCACATATAGACTTGCCAAAGATCATTTAACATTACTTGAATATGGTCATTCAATCCACTATCACCAATGAATAGACTAAGGTTCAACAACTTTTATTGATCTCACATAGGATGCACACAGAATCCACCAACAACATTCATTTTCCACATAGGCTAAATCGCCGACCATTCACAATACACAATCTCACGCAAAATAGTCTAAGGATCTACCATTATGATAAATATCACAAGATGTAGAAGGAAACATCTACAAGGTCAATTATTTTCACGTAGATAAGTCAAGAATCATTTAACACATAACCTCTCATGACATGGGTTCAAGAATCAACAATAAGATCACCCTCACTTACCCTGGATAGCCATTCACACTTAGCCCATATGACATTCACATAAAGTCATAATAACCTTTCTCACATAGCACCCATGTCCTTCACAAAATCAACCAAAATCATTTACATATAACTATCGCCATCATTCACCACAATTAGGTTAACCATTCATCACAAAGTGTAGGCTAAAGATTAATTTCCCAATTACCCTCACATAACATAGGTTAAAGGATGATCACTTATAATCAACTTCTTATGAGATAATGCAACATCCATCAAACTATTCATTCACTCATGCATACAATGAGGATCAATTAACTTAATCTAAACATGGATATCCAAGCATATTTCACCAAGGAGAAGAGAACAACAATCAACTATGTCACGAGGGAAACCAATAGCCCGAGTGGGTAAATCGTTGTTTTCGGCATAACACAACCACCCACCTGAAACATGACGATCCGATGCCCGATCTGGCTAAATTTTGGCGTGAGTAAACCTTATCCTCCCAGGAGTCCGATGCCGTGAAAATCATCCAAATCCGCCTCACGGATTGGGCGCAATCACTGAAACAATGCACACTACGCACTCAAATTCCAGAATTTCAGCAAGTGCAACAAGGTTAAATAAAAAGTATGTGCAACCTCAAATACCTCAAAATGAAGTCTCCAACAGTAAAACAAAGATCTCCTCTTTCATATAAATATCTTCAAGTCCCCAAAAATCCACCATTAATTTCCCTTAACATTCAAATGAAGCAAAAATTACAATGCTGTCCAAAATTGCTAACATAAACTTGCTAGCATTTCCAAGCTTAATTAGGGGCTGTTCCAAAGGGATTCATCCACAGATCACAACAGAGAATTTGCTCACCTTGAAGTTAAGAAGAAATCCCAACTTGAATTTCTGAAAAATACCTTATACCCACAAAGTTATCTGCATTCCAAGGTGCCTTGCTCAAATCAAAACTAAAACAGGGACTGCAGTAAACCATATAATCGCACTTAAAAGATCATTAAAGTTACCTAATCAAACGTGCTCCAAATCCTGCAAGAGAGGTACCATTGGATTCTTTGTCGAGATTAGATACAAATTGAGCTAAAGAACTCCAATTTTCATGCTCGGATGAAGGAGAAAACCCATAAATACTTTGAACTATCCACCAAGTTCCATCTGTACATGACTGCAGCAAGGTGCTCCAAAGATCATGCTGAAACCCTAATATAAACTCAGATCTGGGGAAAATGATACATACCAATATTGTAGATCTTCGAGTCCTGGAAATTTCCCCGCAAAAATAATCCAAATATTCCTATCCTACTGCCCAGAAAAGCCAAAATACTGAGGACTGTTCAGGATTCCAGACTGAAATGAAGCGTTCCAAAGATCGCCTTAAAACTCTGTAAAAACTTGAGATCTGAGGGGAGAGTTGAATACAAAGATTGTAGCCTTACCTCTTTTGAAAACGTAGAACCAAGAATGAGCTCGAAATTCCAAGAAATGAAGCCTGGGGAATTTTTGCACTGAAACGCGACGGGAAGGTCCACCAACAGCAACAATGGTGGAGCTTGCTTCTTGGTGAAGATGATGGTGATGAAGCCCCTTTTTGTCCATCTCTTTGCTAATGAAGATAAAGGAGGGTTGCCAATAAATCCTCTGTAGAAGTCCCCAAAGTTGGAAGCTCCAAAAGTGGGAGAAGGAGGAGGTAGAGGAGCTTAAGTAGGAGGAAGAAGAAGGAGAAAGAAGAAAAGGGAGAGAAGGAGGCTACTGTGCGATGCACAGTACTGGGCCAGGCCCAGCGCCCGGCCCAGCCCCCGCGCCCAACGGGGCACGTGGCGCCCATCCGGGCGCCCCGCCCCCGGGCGGATGGTCCTGATGGGGCCACGTCGCCCGTGGCGCCCGCCACTGGCGCGGCGACACGCGTCCCGCACAGGGACGCGCGCTGCGCCAGCGGGCGCACGTGGGCGTGCCGCGTGGCCCGAGTGGCCCACTCCAGCGCCGACAGGTGGCGCTCTCCTCAGCCGTTGCGCCTGGTGCATGCGCAACTCCATGGACCGGCCGCCTGATGAAGACCAAATAAGCTCCAAAAATGCCTTTTTATGCTATTTTCACGCGCTGAGTCCAATTCTGGAGTCCAAAATTCCAAATGAAGCAACCAAATAGCCGTTTTGATCGTTTTTCCGTGCTGAATCCAAATACGGTGTCCGTTTAGCGCGAAACCACCTCTATTTTTCGATGAAATTCCCAATTAAGCAATCTTGATCCATTTCTCGCACTGAGTCCGTTTCTTGGGTCCGATCTGTGCGCAACCAACACTATCCACATAATTTGGCCTCCACAAGCTGTCGATCACACTGTAATGACCACGAAGATCCGGGTCTTCACACAGGTAATATAGACATGCTAAACATGCATACAATAGCATTAGAAGGCATTCCATACATCTTGAAGAATTTCCAACCCACCTCAAATGCTTTCCGTAGGCATCGCTGAAGTCGGTGAAGCGCCGAACCGCTCACAGCCAAAATCTGCCGGAACATCAAACCACGCCGCACGCGCGCACTGTCGCGATCCTCGAAAAAATCCCCGGAAGCTCAAACAAATCTCTTACGTCCTCTACTAAAATTTTCGGCGCGCCTCGGCTCACTCTCTGTCAACGCACAGCAGCACGCAACACCTCAGCCCCGCGCAGTAAAAATACCAATTCTCTCAGCCAAGCAGCACATGCACAAGCTGCTCCTCAAGGTGAAAAAGATGGAAAGAATAATCCACTCAGCTCAAAACTCATAGAAATCCATCAACAAATCCAAAAACCCATGCTAGGAAAATCTCTCACTCACCTCACGTGCTGTCGACACGCGCGCGGCTCCGCTCAACTCCAAGTAGCAGGACAACACAAGCTGCACCCTCACACATCACTCTCTTTTCCAACACAAGCTGCACCCTCACACATCACTCTCTTTTCTTTCTTTCTTTCTGTCGTGGAGAAGAAGGCAGGGTTGGGGGCTCTATATAGAGGGTGGCGTAGGTGTAAAACAGTGAAGAAGTGAAAAGACTAAAACAACCTCACTCAAAAATCCAATCCTGCTCGAACTGGGCTAATTGTGGCACTGGGTACCGGTACCCAAGGCTTGGTACCGGTACCAAACCACATGTGAGGACCCGGAATTCCCACTTATTGATCACTGTTGCGTCTACTGCTTCTGGAGGTAATTGTGGCGCGTTGGCGGGGTTTGTGCACATTTTGGACACAAGTGATGGACTTCGGGCTTAAAAAGGAGATCCCGTGGGAATTTGGAAGACCCGTCGGGTGTTTAGAAGTGGTTTCGCGTGATTCAGATGTCAAAATTGGACTCCGGGCGAAGTTTGGATAAAGGATTACCTCTCTGGTCGCCTTCGGGAATATTTAGAGTTGGAATTTAGCAAATCAGACTTCAAGTTTGGACCCGACGGGGAAAATCGGATCGAGTGGGCATTCGGCAAATTTTCGGATGAGAATTTGGAAAAACTGACATCGTTTTCGGATTCAGCGCGCGAAATCGCTAAGTTTGGACTATTTACTTGTTTGATTTGGAGCCCGGATGAAGTGCGCGCTTTTCGAGGCGCGTGCACGGATCCCGAGGTGCGGCACGCTTTGCGAGGCGGCGTCGCGCGGCGGCGCACTGCGCGAGGCGCGCAGGCACCTTGGGAACGCGCTCCTGTGCGGGTGACGCAGGGGCCGCCACGTGGCGGGCCCCCGTTGGCGCCCGCGCGGAAGGGGAGCGGGGGGCTTCGGTGTGGCGCTCGCGGTGTCCCGCGCGCATGTAGCGCGCGGGTGCGGCGCCTGCGTGGCACGCGGTGACGCGTGCCGCGTGGCGTTGTGGGCGCGCGCGTGGACCGGGCGCGTGCGCCCATGTGCTGTGGACCGGGGGAGGATGGCTCCCCATTGGCTGCCGCGGTGGACCTGGACTGTGGACCGGGTCCGTGGACCACCTCCCTCTTCCCCATTTTCTTCTTCTTCTTCTTTCTCCCCCGCGCCATTTTCTCCTCTTTTCTTTCTTTCTTCTCCACCCGAGCGAGAGAGGGAGTGAGGAGGGAATTTTTGGGTGGCGCGGCGGTGCGCCGTGGACCTCGCGAAGCGCGCGAGGTGTTCCAAGGAGGCGGTTGGGCGGCGCGACGCGGTCGAGGTAGGTCCCACGTGTTATTCTTGCGGTATTTTGGCACAGTTTTGGAGCGTCCTTTTGGACATTGGATTTGACCCCTTACTCTCGTCTGTGTTAGGGACCGTGTTTTATTGCTCCGTTTTGCGTGTGGACCCCGACGACGTGCACCGTTTTGCGTGCGGACTCCGTTTTGCGTGCGGGTTTCGGCACCGTGCACTGTTTTGCGTGCGGACTCCGTTTTGCGCGCGGGTTTCGGCACCGTATTCCGTTTTGCGTGCGGACTCCGTTTTGCGCGCGGGTTTCGGCACCGTGCTACGTTTTGCATGCGGACTCCGGCGGTGTGCACCGTTTTGCGTGCAGCTTGTTGTGCGAGCTCGGATTGAGTCGTGCTTTTACTCTCTTTGGATCTACGCATCGCAAGGATTACCGTCGTGTTTTTCGGGGAATTTGCTGAGATCCGCCCGAAGGTATACTTCTTTCCCCTTTACTGTGCGGCGTATTACAGTTGTGTTTGTTGTGAACTTTCGCGCTCACCGCGTTGTGGAATTTGTAACTCGGCCTCCGGGACTCGGATTTTGGCGTGCAGGTACTCATTTCGAAGGGCTCGACGCGATGATCGCGTCCGTATTTTTGGTGGATTTTTCTGAGTCCGTTCTGCAGGTGAAAATTGCACATCTTCAGGGCTGGTTCTGGCAGATGGTGTATACTTGGATATTTTAGTATAAAGTGTAACCTTGGACCTTTTGTTGTACCCAGGAGGGTTCGCGAGTATTTTTGGAACACTGCTAGGAGCCGAGGTTTGCGAGACTTGTACCGTGGTTACGGGTTCAGCTGATTGTGCGTGCAAGTGGCCACGCTCTTCACCGACTCCAGGTTTGCCTTGGATTGAGCACTTCAGGTGGGTAAGCTTAATTTAGTAACTGTATAAGACTTTTATATCATGGTGAATGTAAGTGCACATGTGGGTTTATCATCCCTCTATGATTGATAACAGGCGTATTTGATGTACAACCGATATGAGCGAGAGGTAAGCAAGGGATGGCCCACTTGGGTGAGATTGGTATACCATAGTAGGAATGTTTTAGCATGCTTTACTAATATATGTTTCACCCACTTTTATTATTTCTGAGAACAAAGCATGCGTGCATGGACATGTAGTTAGGCCATCTTTTACCGCTGCACTACTTTTGGAACTTGACTTAGGAGAAACCATGTTATCCTTTTCTCCTTCTTTGTTAGTCAGGTGGTCTGTGTTGCTCAGGTTCGAGCAGGGGTGCTGGGTAGTGTAGTCGGGACTTGGTGTCTGGGACAGGTTGGATTAGTTGTGGGGCTTTGCGGCAACCGCGGATATTGGGCGGTTGACCGGACATTTATTTATGCACCAGATTGGGTATCTGATTTCTCTAGTGGATGGGTTTTCCCACTTTGATCAGAGTCATGATCCAGTCCTGCTGATTATGATACTTATGATACTGGATATTGAGATACTTTACTCGTGTGGGTCGCTCCCCTCGAGTGCCACTCCGGAGTGCGCGGCAGACAGACTTTGAGTCCTTGAGACTCCTTTGCTTCGGTGTTATGCGTAGGCTGGCATACCCGTCGCGGCAAGCAGAGCAGGCAGTACCAGTGTCTACTGGTGGTATTAGATTGGGCTTATTACAGACATTCGCTTTATAGTTGCGCTCGTGTCAGGGGGACCGAGTGGAGTTTAGTGGCGGTGTTTGGACCAGTGCTAGTGTTGTTGGGAACCGTTTGGGGGTACAGTGGTCCCAAGGTCATTGTGAGTTGTTGACCGTTGTAGAGCAGGCAGGCATGGCAGGCATAGTAGGCATAGGCAGGCAGAGCAGGCATGGCAGGCATAGGCAGGCATAGCAGGCATAGGCAGGCGTGGCCGGCATGGCAGGCATAGGCAGGCATGGCAGGCAGGCAGGCATGGCAGGCATAGTAGGCATAGGCAGGCAGGGCAGGCATAGACAGGCAGAGCAGGCATGGCAGGCATAGGCAGGCATAGGCAGGCATGGCAGGCATGGCAGGCATAGCAGGCATAGGCAGGCATAGGCAGGCAGAGCAGGCATGGCAGGCATAGGCAGGCATAGCAAGCTTAGTGGCTTGATAGCTGTTGAGAGGGTCCAGCTCCTTTTTATACGTCTTTACGGCTTTGGTTAGCTTTTTGTCTTTTGAGGACTTGGTGGGCAGACCGTCGGTCCTGGCGGTGGTACCCACTGAGAACTCCCTCCTTTGGTGTAGTTCTCACACCCTCTGGGGTTTTCCCCCTTCTTTTTCCTTCCTCTCCTTTGTTTTGTAGAGTCTTAGCGGGTGTTGCTGATTCTGCGGTTGTTGATCGAGGCGAGGGAGTTGCGAGCTAGATCCCTACCCATGTTTGGAGAGTAGCGGTACCCCTTCAGAGGAGAGCTTCAGTAGATTAGTTGTTTTATTTCCTCTTTTGAGAGACTGATGTAGTGAGGATATGATATGTATTGAGAGCCTGTACACTGATGTATTTATTGGAGATACCTTCCGGTAGAGCTATGAGTTTTGTGTCTGAGGATGTTGTACTATTATCATTTTTGGGAGGTGGACATTATTATATTATTTTCAGTTGTACAGTGGTTGTTTTTAGTTATACAGCAGTTTTATCTTATAGCTCTGATATCTGTTAGCTGTAGCACTTTTCTTGCAGGTAGGACGCTTCGCCTATGCGGAGTTTGGCATAGGTGGCGGATCTGTTGGCGAGCCCGGGTCGCAGTTTCGACCCCGGGGCGTGACAGATTAGAGTGGTATCAGAGCCTAGGTTGTAGGTCGTGGTGGACTTAGAAACCCTAGGCTTATGGTTTGACCCTTGGTTGACTTCGTGAGAGTCGTGACTTTTAGCGAGAGTCCTGATTGAGTTTTATACCTCTCCCAAGGGACGGGAAGAGTGATTGGCATGTTTATTCTCCTAAGTGATTATGTTGGCTGCAGACAAGATAATGCTGTGGAATGGGTGACATGCTTTAGACTTTCGCTGGATTGGGTCGAGCGTTGTGGTGTGCTGTTTTGTTGTTTCGTCGTGGCGAGCGGTGTCTCCCCGACGCTGGGTTTTGACCCGTGTGTATCCTGTCATAGCAGTTGAGCTTGAGCGGTTGGTTTTGGGCCGGACACCGGATTGAGGTCAAAGAACTCCGGACCCAGATGACAGGATTGTCTGAGGCTTATCAGCGGTTGAGTGAGCGAGCAGCTGGTTTTATAGGCACAGTTGTCGGAGCAACGGGCAGCTCGACAGTGCTTCCTTCTGAGACCACCCGGTTGCAGTATCCTCAGGGGCGGGGATGTTGTGGCACCGATGGAGTGATTAGCCCCCTCTGTGCCAATGTTCAGTGCCGAGGCACCGAGGCAGGGTGGATAGTCGACAGCTGGTGAGCTGAGGGGACGTGATCGATCTATTGAGCCGGATTTGGCAGATGAACCACCCCGACTCGTAAGATTAAGTTGGAGCATTTGGAGGCGGAGTCGTGGTTGGTGGTGATGGAATGATCAATTGATAGCCTCCCTGTGCTAGAGAGTTTTGGCAGTTGTTGAACTGCGCGCTCCAGGTTCGAAGGACGAGGCACATAGGATATGCGGCTGGGAGTGGACTGCGCCAGGATACCTTTCAGTTTATTCAGTCCCTCCGTTATAAGGTTTTGATGCCTCGTTGGAGTAGGCATTGTGTATGGAGCGTGGCGCTGCAGTTCCTTTGGATAGGGATCTGCCGCTAGAGGCGAGTTCAGGATATTGGCGCTTGGCGCCGGGTGAAGGAGGACAAATCGGCCGGCAGAGGCATTTCTGATTTCCTTTCCAGGATGACGGGTTCCTGAGATGCCAGAGATCGGGTGGACCCCGATGGTAGCATCAGCATTTATATCAGAGTGACGCAGCGGTAGCGTGGATTTGTTATCTGCGGAGGACCTTATTCGTCGCCTCAGTGTGAGCAGAGACAGAGGTCGTACTCCCTATGTGGATAGTCCTAATTTTCAGGCAGATTGAGCGACAACCACTTGCATCGAGTGGATGAACCTGTGCCGCCCGGTTGGAGGGCGCCACGGTAGTGGATCGAGTTGTCGCAGGTGTGATTCCATCACAGCAGTCGGAGTTAGAGCATGTTGCATTCCTGCATGGACTAGAGGCAGATTTGCTACCACGTGCACTCGAGGTACAGGTTCCTGTTAAGTGCTGTGCATGTGGAGAAGGCTTGTGGATCATGTCCAATGCAGCTGAGGCCGCGAGTTGTACCGGCAGGTTTATTGGTAATTGTGGCAGTTCGGTGTTTGATCATGTGCTTGAGATTGATTGGCACGATGCAACAGGATGTTTGACTGCGGAAAGAGAGGACGTCGATTCTCTGCGAGGCGGACGAGAGGAGGTTTGGTTGTAAAGACTGTTAGAGCGCACAGGCTTTAGCGACAGTGTGAGAGGTGCTTTTTGACGGCACCGGGATTCAAGGACATCTCTGTTGCCCACGGGATCCCGGGTGTGATTTCACCTGAGCTGTTGACGATGCCGCCGGTTAGGGAGATAGAGATTGCGTTTGACGTGGTTCGGGGAACCGCGCCACCCTTGATAGCACCTCATTGGATATCGCCTGTAGAGCTGAGAGAGCTGATGGCGCAGTTGTAGGATATGATGGATCGAGGGGTCTGCTTGACCTGATGCCACGCCGTTGGTACACGGTGGTGATGCCACGTCGTTGATGCACGACTGTGAGGGTCCTTTTATGGTTCGAGCGTAGACAGGTCCGGGTGGTATCTAGGACCTTTTGATTGAGTCATACTCCGGCAGTTATAGTATGGTGTGATTACCTACTTGGAATCAGACAGCCGAGGATCTTGCTTAGATGGCGTTCAGGACACGGTAGGGCATCACGAGCTCTTAGTGAGGCCAAGTGGATTGATTAATGCCCTGCCACTTTTATGATTTGAGGGAATTGTGCTCCAGCTGTACTTGATTGGATTGGTAACAAGATCCTCCGGGGATATTTGGATTTACTCCCAGAGCGATGTGGAGCGCGAGGAGCACTTGTGGATGTGCTACCATGCCCGTGTGGATGAAGTGGTATGCCAAGTTATTGAGGTACAAGTTGTAGCTCCAGAAGCATACCTTCTTGGGTCACGTTGTTCGAGCCGTAGGAGCGGCGGTGGAAATCCGGCCAATATGGATATCACTTGGTTTTGGCCGAGATCGACAGTTATTGTCAAGGTAAGGAGCTTCTTGGACTGGGCAGTGCCAGGAGAGCTGGCTGGGGTTGAGCTTGATGATTCCACAGCTGGCGCTGTGTGGACTGTTGAGGCAGACGTGGTGTGTGGTTGTATCCCTGAGGGTTCCTTTGGATGATAGACCGCGGCTAAGTAGTTCACTCGGATGGTCAAGATTCGGGAGTGACCGAGTGAGGACCCCTCCTTGTTAGGGCTCATTTCCTTATTGGTTAATCGTGTGGGTGTGCTTCGGGTTGCCTTGGTTGAGTTGACACAGGTTGTGGTTTGGTGTGTGTTGCACTGGCGGTTATCTGGTTTCCCCCAACTTTGTTGGAACCCCGGTTGTATTTTATGTCTCAGCTCAGGAGTGTTTTGTTTTTGGATTCCTCGCCCGCGATTGACTCGCTCCATGTGAGAGCTAAGAGTGTTTGGAGTACGAGGGACGCCCGTCGCGAATTCTGGCTCGTGAGATGAGAGAATTACGCATCGGGCCATGCCGTACTTGTTGTTTTGTTGTTGTGGAGTAATCACGGGGAGTGAGTGGGGTTTGGGGAGCCGGAGGCGTTATTGATGGATACCTACCCGCGGTATTTGTGACTCCTTGTGGATTTGAGCTAGTTTCGAGGACGAAATTTCCTTTTAGTGGGGGAGGGTGTGAGGACCCGGAATTCCCACTTATTGATCACTGTTGCGTCTACTGCTTCTGGAGGTAATTGTGGCGCGTTGGCAGGGTTTGTGCACATTTTGGACACAAGTGATGGACTTTGGGCTTAAAAAGGAGATCCCGTGGGAATTTGGAAGACCCGTCGGGTGTTTAGAAGTGGTTTCGCGCGATTCAGATGTCAAAATTGGACTCCGGGCGAAGTTTGGATAAAGGATTACCTCTCTGGTCGCCTTCGGGAATATTTAGAGTTGGAATTTAGCAAATCAGACTTCAGGTTTGGACCCGGCGGGGAAAATCGGATCGAGTGGGCATTCGGCAAATTTTCGGATGAGAATTTGGAAAAACTGACATCGTTTTCGGATTCAGCGCGCGAAATCGCTAAGTTTGGACTATTTACTTGTTTGATTTGGAGCCCGGATGAAGTACACGCTTTTCGAGGCGCGTGCACGGATCCCGAGGTGCGGCACGCTTTTCGAGGCGGCGGCGCGCGGCGGCGCACTGCGCGAGGCGCGCAGGCGCCTTGGGAACGCGCTCCTGCGCGGGTGACGCAGGGGCCGCCACGTGGCGGGCCCCCGTTGGCGCCCGCGCGGAAGAGGAGCGGGGGGCTTCGGTGTGGCGCTCGGCGGTGTCCCGCGCGCATGTAGCGCGCGGTGCGGCGCCTGCGTGGCACGCGGTGACGCGTGCCGCGTGGCGCTGTGGGCGCGCGCGTGGACTGGGCGCGCGCGCCCATGTGCTGTGGACCGGGGGAGGATGGCTCCCCATTGGCTGCCGCGGTGGACCTGGACTGTGGACCGGTCCGTGGACCACCTCCCTCTTCCCCTTTTTCTTCTTCTTCTTCTTTCTCCCCCCGCGCCATTTTCCTCCTCTTTCTTCTTTCTTCTTTCCACCCGAGCGAGAGAGGGAGTGAGGAGGGAATTTTTGGGTGGCGCGGCGGTGCGCCGGGGACCTCGCGAAGCGCGCGAGGGTGTTCCCAAGGAGGCGGTTGGGGGCTGCGCGACGCGGTCGAGGTAGGTCCACGTGTTATTCTTGCGGTATTTTGGCACAGTTTTGGAGCATCCTTTGGACATTGGATTTGACCCCTTACTCTCATCTGTGTTAGGGACCGTGTTTTTATTGCTCCGTTTTGGCGTGTGGACCCCGACGGCGTGCACCGTTTTGCGTGCGGACTCCGTTTTGCGCGCGGGTTTCGGCCACCGTGCACCGTTTTGCGTGCGGACTTCCGTTTTGCGCACGGGTTTCGGCACCGTATTCCGTTTTGCATGCGGACTCCGTTTTGCGCGTGGGTTTCGGCACCGTGCGCCGTTTTGCGTGCGGACTCCGGCGGTGTGCACCGTTTTGCGTGCAGCTTGTTGTGCGAGCTCGGATTGAGTCGTGCTTTTACTCTCTATAGATCTACGCGTCGCAAGGATTACCGTCGTGTTTTTCGGGGAATTTGCTGAGATCCGCCCGAAGGTATACTTCTTTCCCCTTTACTGTGCGGCGTATTACAGTTGTGTTTGTTGTGGGACTTTCGCGCTCACCGCGTTGTGGAATTTGGAACTCGGGCCTCCGGAGACTCGGATTTTGGCGTGCAGGTCCTCGTTCGAAGGGCTCGACGCGAGATCGCGCTCGTATTTTTGGTGGATTTTCTGAGTCCGTTCTGCAGGTGAAAATTGCACATCTTCAGGGCTGGTCCGGCAGATGGTGTATCCTTGGATATTTTAGCATAAAGTGTAACCTGGACATTTTTGTTGTACCCAGGAGGGTTCGCACGAGGTATTTTTGGAACACTACTAGGAGCCGGAGGTTTGCGAGACTTGTACCGTGGTTAGGGTTCAGCGATTTGTTGCGTGCAGTGGCCACACTCTTCACCGACTCCAGGTTGCCTTGGATTGAGCACTTCAGGTGGGTAAGCTTAATTTAGCTAACTGTATAGACTTTTATATTCATGGTGATACTGTAAGTGCCCACATGTGGGGTCATCATCCCTCTATGATTGACTAACAGGCGTATTTGATGTACAACGATATGCGCGAGAGGTAAGCAAGG
>CM055067.1:18003839-18043761 GCA_029204045.2 Tillandsia leiboldiana | reverse complement strand
GCACGTGGGCGTGCCGCGTGGCCCGAGTGCCCACTCCACAGCGCCGACAGTTGGCGCTCTCCTCAGCCGTGCGCCTGGTGCATGCGCAACTCCATGGACCGGGCCGCCTGATGAAGACCAAATAAGCTCCAAAAATGCCTTTTTATGCTATTTTCACGCGCTGAGTCCAATTCTGGAGTCCAAAATTCCAAATGAAGCAACCAAATAGCCGTTTTGAGATCGTTTTTTTTCCGTGCTGAATCCAAATACGTGTCCGTTTAGCGCGAAACACCACCTCTATTTTTCGATGAAAGTCCCAATTAAGCATCTTGATCCATTTCTCGCACTGAGTCCGTTTCTTGGGTCCGATCTGTGCGCAACAAACTATCCACATAATTTGGCCTCCACAAGCTTGTCGATCACACTGAATGACCCGAATCCGGTCTTCACACAGGTAATATAGACAGTCTAAACATGCATACAATAGCATTAGAAGGCATTCCATACATCTTGAAGAATTTCCAACCCACCTCAAATGCTTTCCGTAGGCATCGCTGAAGTCGGTGAAGCGCCGAACCGCTCACACACCCAAAATCTGCCGGAACATCAAACCACGCCGCACGCGTGCGCACTGTCGCGATCCTCGAAAAAATCCCCGGAAGCTCAAACAAATCTCTACGTCCTCTACTAAAATTTCGGCGCGCCTCGGCTCACTCTCTGGGCTAAACCCGCACAGCAAGCACGCAACACCTCAGCCCCCGCGCAGTAAAAAATACCAATTCTCTCAGCCAAGCGCACATGCACAAGCTGCTCCTCAGGTGAAAAAGATGAAAGAATAATCCATCAGCTCAAACTCATAGAAATCCATCAACAAATCCAAAAACCCATGCTAGGAAAATCTCTCACCACCTCACGTGCTGTCCCCCCCGACACGCGCGCGGCTCCGCTCACTCCAAGTAGCAGGACAACACTGCACCCTCACACATCACTCTCTTTTTCCAACACAAGCTGCACCTCACACATCATCTCCTTTTCTTTCTTCCTTTTCTTTCTGTCGTGGAGGAGGCAGGGTTGGGCTCTATATAGAGGGTGGCGTATGTAAAACAGTGAAGAATGAAAAGACCTAAAACAACCTCACTCAAAATCCAATCCTGCTCGAACTGGGCTAATTGTGGCACTGTGTACGGTAACCAAGGCTTGGTACCGTACAAACCACAGTAGACCCCGGAATTCCCACTTATTGATCACTGTTGCGCTCTACTGCTTCTGGAGGTAATTGTGGCGCGTTGGCGGGGTTGTGTGCACATTTTGGACACAAGTGATGGACTTCGGGCTTAAAAAGGAGATCCCGTGGAATTTGGAAGACCCTCGGGTGTTTAGAAGTGGTTTCGCGTGATTCAGATGTCAAATTGGACTCCGGCGAAGTTGGATAAGGATTACCTCTCTGGTCTGTCTCCTTCGGGATATTAGAGTTGGAATTTAGCAATCAGACTTCAAGTTTGGACCCGACGGGGAAAATCGGATCGAGTGGGCATTCGGCAATTTTCGGATGAGAATTTGGAAAAACTGACATCGTTTTCGGATTCAGCGCGCGAAATCGCTAAGTTTTGACTATTTACTTGTTTGATTTGGAGCCCGGATGAAGTGCGCGCTTTTCGAGGCGCGTGCACGGATCCCGAGGTGCGGCACGCTTTGCGAGGCGGCGTCGCGCGGCGGCGCACTGCGCGAGGCGCGCAGGCACCTTGGGAACGCGCTCCTGTGCGGGTGACGCAGGGGCCGCCACGTGGCGGCCCCCGTTGGCGCCCGCGCGGGGGGGGGGGGCGGGGGGCTCGGTGTGGCGCTCGCGGTGTCCCGCGCGCATGTAGCGCGCGGGTGCGGCGCCTGCGTGGCACGCGGTGACGCGTGCCGCGTGGCGTTGTGGGCGCGCGCGTGGACCGGGCGCGTGCGCCCATGTGCTGTGGACCGGGGGAGGATGCTCCCCATTGGCTGCCGCGGTGGACCTGGACTGTGGACCGGTCCGTGGACCACCTCCCTCTTCCCCATTTTCTTCTTCTTCTTCTTCTTTCTTTCTCCCCCGCGCCATTTTCTCCTCTTTTCTTTCTTTCTTCTCCACCCGAGCGAGAGAGGGAGTGAGGAGGGAATTTTTGGGTGGGCCGCGGTGCGCCGTGGACCTCGCGAAGCGCGCGAGGTGTTCCAAGAGGCGGTTGGGCGGCGCGACGCGGTCGAGGTAGGTCCCACGTGTTATTCTTGCGGTATTTTTGGCACATTTTGGAGCGTCCTTTTGGACATTGGATTTGACCCCTTACTCTCGTCTGTTAGGGACCGTGTTTTTATTGCTCCGTTTTTGCGTGGTGGACCCCGACGACGTGCACCGTTTTGCGTCGACTCCGTTTTGCGTGCGGGTTTCGGCACCGTGCACTGTTTTGCGTGCGGACTCCGTTTTGCGCGCGTGTTTTCGGCACCGTATTCCGTTTTGCGTGCGGATCCGTTTTGCGCGCGGGTTTCGGCACCGTGCTACCGTTTGCATGCGGACTCCGCGGTGTGCACCGTTTTGCGTGCAGCTTGTTGTGCGAGCTCGGATTGAGTCGTGCTTTTACTCTCTTTGGATCTACGCATCGCAAGGATTACCGTCGTGTTTTTCGGGGAATTTGCTGAGATCCGCCCGAAGGTATACTTCTTTCCCCTTTACTGTGCGCGTATTACAGTTGTGTTTTGTTGTGAACTTTCGCGCTCACACGCGTTGTGGAATTTGTAACTCGGCCTCCGGGACTCGATTTTGGCGTGCAGGTACTCGTTTCGAAGGGCTCGACGCGATGATCGCGTCCGTATTTTTGGTGGATTTTTCTGAGTCCGTTCTGCAGGTGAAAATTGCACATCTTCAGGCTGGTTCTGGCAGATGGTGTATCTTGGATATTTTAGTATAAAGTGTAACCTTGGACCTTTTGTTGTACCCAGGAGGGTTCGCGAGTATTTTTGGAACACTGCTAGGAGCCGAGGTTTGCGAGACTTGTACCGTGGTTTACGGGTTCAGCTGATTGTGCGTGCAAGTGGCCACGCTCTTCACCGACTCCAGGTTTCCTTGGATTGAGCACTTCAGGTGGGTAAGCTAATTTAGTACACTGTATAAGACTTTTATATCATGGTGAATGTAAGGGCACATGTGGGTTTATCATCCCTCTATGATTGAAACAGGCGTATTTGATGTACAACCGATATGAGCGAGAGGTAAGCAAGATGGCCCACTTGGGTGAGATTGGTATACATAGTAGGAATGTTTTAGCATGCTTTACTAATATATGTTCACCCCACTTTTATTATTTCTGAGAACAAAGCATGCGTGCATGGACATGTAGTTAGGCCATCTTTTACCGCTGCACTACTTTTGGAACTTGACTTAGGAGAAACCATGTTATCCTTTTCTCCTTCTTTGTTAGTCAGGTGGTCTGTGTTGCTCAGGTTCGAGCAGGGTGCTGGGTAGTGTAGTCGGGACTTGGTGTCTGGGACAGGTTGGATTAGTTGTGGGGCTTTGCGGCAACCGCGGATATTGGGCGGTTGACCGACTTTATTTATGCACCAGATTGGGTATCTGATTTCCTCTAGTGGATGGGTTTTCCCACTTTGATCAGAGTCATGATCCATCCTGCTGATTATGATACTTATGATACTGGATATTGAGATACTTTACTCGTGTGGGTCGCTCCCCTCGAGTGCCACTCCGGAGTGCGCGCAGACAGACTTTGAGTCCTTGAGACCCTTTGCTTCGGTGTTATGCGTAGGCTGGCATACCCGTCGCGGCAAGCAGAGCAGGCAGTACCAGTGTCTACTGGTGGTATTAGATTGGGCTTATTACAGACATTCGCTTTATAGTTGCGCTCGTGTCAGGGGGACCGAGTGGAGTTTATTGGCGGTGTTGGACCAGTGCTAGTGTTGTTGGGAACCGTTTGGGGGTACAGGGTCCCAGGTCATTGTGAGTTGTTGACCGTTGTAGAGAGCAGGCATGGCAGGCATAGTAGGCATAGGCAGGCAGAGCAGGCATGGCAGCATAGCAGGCATAGCAGGCATAGGCAGGCTGGCCGGCATGGCAGGCATAGGCAGGCATGGAGGCAGGCAGGCATGGCAGGCATAGTAGGCGCATAGGCAGGCAGGGCAGGCATAGACAGGCATAGCAGGCATGGCAGGCATAGGCAGCATAGGCAGGCATGGCAGGCATGGCAGGCATAGCAGGCATAGCAGCATAGGCAGGCAGAGCAGGCATGGCAGGCATAGGCAGCATAGCAGCTTAGTGGCTTGATAGCTGTTGAGAGGGTCCAGCTCTTTTTATACGTCTTTACGTTTGGTTAGCTTTTTGTCTTTTGAGGACTTGGTGGGCAGACCGTCGGTCCTGGCGGTGGTACCCACTGAGAACTCCCTCCTTTGGTGTAGTTCTCACACCCTCTGGGGTTTTCCCCCTTCTTTTTGCCTTCCTCTCCTTTGTTTTGTAGAGTCTTAGCGGGTGTTGCTGATTCTCTGCGGTTGTTGATCGAGGCGAGGGATTGTCGAGCTAGATCCCTACCCATGTTTGGAGAGTACGGTACCCCTTCAGAGGAGAGCTTCAGTAGATTAGTTGTTTTATTTCCTCTTTTGAGAGACTGATGTAGTGAGGATATGATATGTATTGAGAGCCTGTACACTGATGTATTTATTGGAGATACCTTCCGGTAGAGCTATGAGTTTTGTGTCTGAGGATGTTGTACTATTATCATTTTTGGAGGTGGACATTATTGTATTATTTTCAGTTGTACAGTGGTTGTTTTAGTTATACAGCAGTTTATCTTATAGCTCTGATATCTGTTAGCTGTAGCACTTTTCTTGCAGGTAGGACGCTTCGCCTATGCGCGTTTTGGCATAGGTGGCGGATCTGTTGGCGAGCCCGGTCGCAGTTTCGACCCCGGGGCCGTGACAGATTAGAGTGGTATCAGAGCCTAGGTTGTAGGTCGTGGTGGACTTAGAAACCCTAGGCTTATGGTTTACCCTTGGTTGACTTCGTGAGAGTCGTGACTTTTAGCGGAGTCCTGATTGAGTTTTATACCTCTCCCAAGGGACGGGAAGAGTGATTGTGCATGTTTATTCTCCTAAGTGATTATGTTGGCTGCAGACAAGATAATGCTGTGGATGGGTGACATGCTTTAGACTTTCGCTGGATTGTGGTCGAGCGTTGTGGTGTGCTGTTTTTGTTGTTTCGTCGTGGCGAGCGGTGTCTCCCCGTACGCTGGGTTTTGACCCGTGTGTATCCTGTCATAGCAGTTGAGCTTGAGCGGTTGGGTTTTGGGCCGGACACCGGATTGAGGTCAAAGAACTCCGGACCCAGATGACAGGATTGTCTGAGGCTTATCAGCGGTTGAGTGAGCGAGCAGCTGGTTTTATAGGCACAGTTGTCGGAGCAACGGCAGCTCGACAGTGCGTCCTTCTGAGACCACCCGGTTGCAAGTATCCTCAGGGGCGGGGATGTTGTGGCAGCCGATGGAGTGATTAGCCCCCTCTGTGCCAATGTTCAGTGCCGATGCACCGAGGCAGGGTGGATAGTCCGACAGCTGGTGAGCTGAGGGGACGTGATCGATCTTATGAGCCGGATTGGGGCAGATGAACCACCCCCGACTCGTAAGATTAAGTTGAGCATTTGGAGGCGGAGTCGTGGTTGGTGGTGATGGAATGATCAATTGATAGCCTCCCTGTGCTAGAGAGTTTTGGCAGTTGTTGAACTGCGCGCTCCAGGTTCGAAGGACGAGGCACATAGGATATGCGGCTGGGAGTGGACTGCGCCAGGATACCTTTCAGTTTATTCAGTCCTCCGTTATAAGGTTTATGATTGCCTCGTTGGAGTAGGCATGTGTATGGAGCGTGGCGCTGCAGTTCCTTTGGATAGGGATCTGCCGCTAGAGGCGAGGGTTCAGGATATTGGCGCTTGGCGCCGGGTGGGTGAAGGAGGACAAAATCGGACCGGCAGAGGCATTTCTGATTTCCCTTTCCAGGATGACGGGTTTCCTGAGATGCCAGAGATCGGGTGGACCCCGATGGTAGCATCAGCAATTTATATCAGAGTGACGCAGGCGTTGCGTGGATTTGTTAGTCTGCGGAGGACCTTATCGTCGCCTCAGTGTGAGCAGAGACAGAGGTCGTACTCCCTATGTGGATAGTCCTAATTTTCAGGCAGATTGAGCGGACAACCACTTGCATCGAGTGGATGAACCTGTGCCGCCCGGTTGAGGGCGCCACGGTAGTGGATCGAGTTGTCGCAGGTGTGATTCCATCACAGCAGTCGGAGTTAGAGCATGTTGCATTCCTGCATGGACTAGAGGCAGATTTGCTACCACGTGCACCTCGAGGTACAGGTTCCTGTTAAGTGCTGTGCATGTGGAGAAGGCTTGTGGATCATGTCCAATGCAGCTGAGGGCCGCGAGTTGTACCGGCAGGTTTATTGGTAATTGTGGCAGTTCGGTGTTTGATCATGTGCTTGAGATTGATTGGCACGATGCAACAGGATGTTGACTGCGGAAGACGAGAGGACGTCGATTCTCTGCGAGGCGGACGAGAGGAGGTTGTGGTTGTAAAGACTGTTAGAGCGCACAGGCTTTAGCGACAGTGTGAGAGGTGCTTTTTGACGGCACCGGGATTCAAGGACATCTCTGTTGCCCACGGGATCCCGGGTGTGATTTCACCTGAGCTGTTGACGATGCCGCCGGTTAGGGAGATAGAGATTGCGTTTGACGTGGTTCGGGGAACCGCGCCACCCTTGATAGCACCTCATTGGATATCGCCTGTAAGCTGAGAGAGCTGATGGCGCAGTTGTAGGATATGATGGATCGAGGGGTCTGCTTGACCTGATGCCACGCCGTTGGTACACGGTGGTTGATGCCACGTCGTTGATGCACGACTGTGAGGGTCCTTTTATGGTTCGAGCGTAGACAGGTCCGGGTGGTATCTAGGACCTTTTGATTGAGTCATACTCCGGCAGTTATAGTATGGTGTGATTACCTACTTGGAATCAGACAGCCGAGGGATCTTGCTTAGATGGCGTTCAGGACACGGTAGGGCAATCACGAGCTCTTAGTGAGGGCCAAGTGGATTGATTTAATGCCCTGCCACTTTTATGATTTGAGGGAATTGTGCTCCAGCTGTACTTGATTGGATTGGTAACAAGATCCTCCGGGGATATTTTGGATTTACTCCCAGAGCGATGTGGAGCGCGAGGAGCACTTGTGGATGTGCTACCATGCCCGTGTGGATGAAGTGGTATGCCAAGTTATTGAGGTACAAGTTGTAGCTCCAGAAGCATACCTTCTTGGGTCACGTTGTTCGAGCCGTAGAGCGGCGGGTGGAATCCGGCCAATATGGATATCACTTGGTTTTGGCCGAGATCGACAGTTATTGTCAAGGTAAGGAGCTTCTTGGACTGGGCAGTGCCAGGAGAGCTGGCTGGGGTTGAGCTTGATGATTCCACAGCTGGCGCTGTGTGGACTGTTGAGGCAGACGTGTGTGTGGTTGTATCCCTGAGGGTTCCTTTGGATGATAGACCGCGGCTAAGTAGTTCACTCGGATGGTCAAGATTCGGGAGTGACCGAGTGAGGACCCATCCTTGTTAGGGCTCATTTCCTTATTGGTTAATCGTGTGGGTGTGCTTCGGGTTGCCTTGGTTGAGTTGACACAGGTTGTGGTTTGGGTGTGTGTTGCACTGGCGGTTATCTGGTTTCCCCCAACTTTGTTGGAACCCCGGTTGTATTTTATGTCTCAGCTCAGGAGTGTTTTGTTTTTGGATTCCTCGCCCGCGATTGACTCGCTCCATGTGAGAGCTAAGAGTGGTTTGGAGTACGAGGGACGCCCGTCGCGAATTCTGGCTCGTGAGATGAGAGAATTACGCATCGGGCCATGCCGTACTTGTTGTTTTGTTGTTGTGGAGTAATCACGGGGAGTGAGTGGGGTTTGGGGAGCCGGAGGCGTTATTGATGGATACCTACCCGCGGTATTTGTGACTCCTTGTGGATTTGAGCTAGTTTCGAGGACGAAATTTCCTTTAGTGGGGGAGGGTGTGAGGACCCGGAATTCCCACTTATTGATCACTGTTGCGTCTACTGCTTCTGGAGGTAATTGTGGCGCGTTGGCAGGGTTTGTGCACATTTTGGACACAAGTGATGGACTTTGGGCTTAAAAAGGAGATCCCGTGGGAATTTGGAAGACCCGTCGGGTGTTTAGAAGTGGTTTCGCGCGATTCAGATGTCAAAATTGGACTCCGGGCGAAGTTTGGATAAAGGATTACCTCTCTGGTCGCCTTCGGGAATATTTAGAGTTGGAATTTAGCAAATCAGACTTCAGGTTTGGAGCCCGGCGGGGAAAATCGGATCGAGGTGGGCATTCGGCAAATTTTCGGATGAGAATTTGGAAAAACTGACATCGTTTTCGGATTCAGCGCGCGAAATCGCTAAGTTTGGACTATTTACTTGTTTGATTTGGAGCCCGGATGAAGTACACACGCTTTTCGAGGCGCGTGCAACGGATCCGAGGTGCGGCACGCTTTTCGAGGCGGCGGCGCGCGGCGGCGCACTGCGCGAGGCGCGCAGGCGCCTTGGGAACGCGCTCCTTGCGCGGGTGACGCAGGGGGCCGCCACGTGGCGGGCCCCCGTTGGCGCCCAGCGCGGAAGAGGAGCGGGGGGCTTCGGTGTGGCGCTCGCGGTGTCCCGCGCGCATGTAGCGCGCGGGTGGCTGCGCTGCGTGGCACGCGGTGACGCGTGCCGCGTGGCGCTGTGGGCGCAGCGCGCGTGGACGTGGCGCGCGCGCGCCCATGTGCTGTGGACCGGGG
This sequence comes from Tillandsia leiboldiana, assembly GCA_029204045.2. Lineage (NCBI taxonomy): Eukaryota > Viridiplantae > Streptophyta > Magnoliopsida > Poales > Bromeliaceae > Tillandsia > Tillandsia leiboldiana. Next base: position 18,034,952 of record CM055067.1, on the reverse strand, counting down.
GAGGATGGCTCCCCATTGGCTGCCGCGGTGGACCTGGACTGTGGACCGGGTCCGTGGACCACCTCCCTCTTCCCCTTTTTCTTCTTCTTCTTCTTTCTCCCCCGCGCCATTTTCTCCTCTTTTCTTTCTTTCTTCTCCACCCGAGCGAGAGAGGGAGTGAGGAGGGAATTTTTGGGTGGCGCGGCGGTGCGCCGTGGACCTCGCGAAGCGCGCGAGGTGTTCCAAGGAGGCGGTTGGGCGGCGCGACGCGGTCGAGGTAGGTCCCACGTGTTATTCTTGCGGTATTTTGGCACAGTTTTGGAGCATCCTTTGGACATTGGATTTGACCCCTTACTCTCATCTGTGTTAGGGACCGTGTTTTATTGCTCCGTTTTGCGTGTGGACCCCGACGGCGTGCACCGTTTTGCGTGCGGACTCCGTTTTGCGCGCGGGTTTCGGCACCGTGCACCGTTTTGCGTGCGGACTCCGTTTTGCGCACGGGTTTCGGCACCGTATTCCGTTTTGCATGCGGACTCCGTTTTGCGCGTGGGTTTCGGCACCGTGCTCCGTTTTGCGTGCGGACTCCGGCGGTGTGCACCGTTTTGCGTGCAGCTTGTTGTGCGAGCTCGGATTGAGTCGTGCTTTTACTCTCTATAGATCTACGCGTCGCAAGGATTACCGTCGTGTTTTTCGGGGAATTTGCTGAGATCCGCCCGAAGGTATACTTCTTTCCCCTTTACTGTGCGGCGTATTACAGTTGTGTTTGTTGTGGACTTTCGCGCTCACCGCGTTGTGGAATTTGTAACTCGGCCTCCGGGACTCGGATTTTGGCGTGCAGGTACTCGTTTCGAAGGGCTCGACGCGACGATCGCGTCCGTATTTTTGGTGGATTTTTCTGAGTCCGTTCTGCAGGTGAAAATTGCACATCTTCAGGGCTGGTTCCGGCAGATGGTGTATACTTGGATATTTTAGCATAAAGTGTAACCTTGGACCTTTTGTTGTACCCAGGAGGGTTCGCGAGTATTTTTGGAACACTACTAGGAGCCGAGGTTTGCGAGACTTGTACCGTGGTTACGGGTTCAGCTGATTGTGCGTGCAAGTGGCCACACTCTTCACCGACTCCAGGTTTGCCTTGGATTGAGCACTTCAGGTGGGTAAGCTTAATTTAGTAACTGTATAAGACTTTTATATCATGGTGAATGTAAGTGCACATGTGGGGTTATCATCCCTCTATGATTGATAACAGGCGTATTTGATGTACAACCGATATGAGCGAGAGGTAAGCAAGGGATGGCCCACTTGGGTGAGATTGGTATACCATAGTAGGAATGTTTTAGCATGCTTTACTAATATATGCTTCACCCACTTTTATTATTTCTGAGAACAAAGCATGCGTGCATGGACATGTAGTTAGGCCATCTTTTACCGCTGCACAACTTTTGGAACTTGACTTAGGAGAAACCATGTTATCCTTTTCTCCTTCTTTGTTAGTCAGGTGGTCTGTGTTGCTCAGGTTCGAGCAGGGGTGCTGGGTAGTGTAGTCGGGACTTGGTGTCTGGGACAGGTTGGATTAGTTGTGGGGCTTTGCGGCAACCGCGGATATTGGGCGGTTGACCGGACATTTATTTATGCACCAGATTGGGTATCTGATTTCTCTAGTGGATGGGTTTTCCCACTTTGATTAGAGTCATGATCCAGTCCTGCTGATTATGATACTTATGATACTGGATATTGAGATACTTTACTCGTGTGGGTCGCTCCCCTCGAGTGCCACTCTGGAGTGCGCGGCAGACAGACTTTGAGTCCTTGAGACTCCTTTGCTTCGGTGTTATGCGTAGGCTGGCATACCCGTCGCGGCAGGCAGAGCAGGCAGTACCAGTGTCTACTGGTGGTATTAGATTGGGCTTATTATAGACATTCGCTTTATAGTTGCGCTCGTGTCAGGGGGACCGAGTGGAGTTTAGTGGCGGTGTTTGGACCAGTGCTAGTGTTGTTGGGAACCGTTTGGGGTGCAGTGGTCCCAAGGTCATTGTGAGTTGTTGACCGTTGTAGAGCAGGCAGGCATGGAAGGCATAGTAGGCATAGGCAGGCAGAGCAGGCATGGCAGGCATAGGCAGGCATAGCAGGCATAGGCAGGCGTGGCAGGCATGGCAGGCATAGGCAGGCATGGCAGGCAGGCAGGCATGGCAGGCATAGTAGGCATAGGCAGGCAGGGCAGGCATAGGCAGGCAGAGCAGGCATGGCAGGCATAGGCAGGCATAGGCAGGCAGAGCAGGCATGGCAGGCATAGGCAGGCATAGCAGGCATAGGCAGGCATAGGCAGGCAGAGCAGGCATGGTAGGCATAGGCAGGCATAGCAAGCTTAGTGGCTTGATAGCTGTTGAGAGGGTCCAGCTCCTTTTTATACGTCTTTACGGCTTTGGTTAGCTTTTTGTCTTTTGAGGACTTGGTGGGCAGACCGTCGGTCCTGGCGGTGGTACCCATTGAGAACTCCCTCCTTTGGTGTAGTTCTCACACCCTCTGGGGTTTTCCCCCTTCTTTTTCCTTCCTCTCCTTTGTTTTGCAGAGTCTTAGCGGGTGTTGTTGATTCTGCGGTTGTTGATCGAGGCGATGGAGTTGCGAGCTAGATCCCTACCCATGTTTGGAGAGTAGCGGTACCCCTTCAGAGGAGAGCTTCAGTAGATTAGTTGTTTTATTTCCTCTTTTGAGAGACTGATGTAGTGAGGATATGATATGTATTGAGAGCCTGTACACTGATGTATTTATTGGAGATACCTTCCGGTAGAGCTATGAGTTTTGTGTCTGAGGATGTTGTACTATTATCATTTTTGGGAGGTGGACATTATTGTATTATTTTCAGTTATACAGTGGTTGTTTTTAGTTATACAGCAGTTTTATCTTATAGCTCTGATATCTGTTAGCTGTAGCACTTTTCTTGCAGGTAGGACGTTTCGCCTATGCGGAGTTTGGCATAGGTGGCGGATCTGTTGGCGAGCCCGGGTCGCAGTTTCGACCCCGGGGCGTGACACCTCATTGGTTCCGGAACACCCTCTTCGGTTCCGGAACTCAATGCCCAGTTCCGGAACCGACTCCCCAGTTCCGGAACTCAGCTCCCAAAATGCCAAAACCGAACTCTAAAGCTTCAGGAATGCCGCAACCAACTAACTTTTCTCCCCAGAAGCTTCCGTATCGCTCTGAAACCTCCCGAACCCCACTGTAAACATAAAGTACACATGTCCAAAGCTTTTCCCACTCAAAAGCTCAACTGTGGAGTCGGTGTGCTCAAACCGAAATCCGATACTCTACAAAAGAAAACCCTCACTTGCATTCTCTTCTCATTTTCCTCCCGTTTCTCTTCATAACTCCAAGAAGGTTACAATCAATTACTTGAATCAATTAATTAATCCTTTAATTGCCATCTCCAACTCACTTTTTGCCTTCGGGGCCTCCGCATCAAGCCGAATCAACCCGAACTCCGCTGTAATATGAAAATACACATGTTCCAAACATTTTCCAATTTTTCCGCGCACCACGGCGGAGTCGGTACTCTATCCAATCCAATACTCTGCAAGTACGCAAAACCCTGAAATCATTGATTCAAGCTGGGCTTCCAGGTTTCGACGTCGCTAACTCACTTTTCATCCCAAGGACTTCCGCGTCGATCCGAATCAATCCGAATTCATCTGTAAACGCAAATAGAACACGCCCAAAGCGATTTCTCCGCAGCACGCCATCTTGCGAGGTCGGTGCACTCTACAAAGTCCCGGTACTCTACAGTGGTGCCCTCTCCTCCCGTCGTGGGGTCGAAAGGCGTCCCGTCGATACTAAAGGGGACCTCCCAAACAACCAGCTAGGGTACAAACCTAGTTACCCACGACCGACAAAACGGCCGACACACTAACAAACACCGGCGGGTTACACCACCACCAGTCACCGATAATAACGACGGCAAGAACATCGGCAAAGGAGAAGGGTTTAGGAAAATAAAAACCAGCGCAATGATCTGCTGTGCTACCAACCGCACCAAGTGCATGAACACCCCAAGCTCACCCACCGTGCCCTGAGCCGGTTGCTCAATCAATTGATTTCCAGCAACCATCAAGGAACCGGTGGTAGCCGGCCACGACCCCATTCTCCTTTCCGCCTTCGAAAACTTGGCACAAGGCAGGCCTGCACACACAAGTACCACAAAACAACACGACTACACTAGCACAATACCTGAGCTAATCCGAGAAATAATTCTTAACAATCCCGCACTCTCGCGTATCTAAGACTCAGGTTATTCCATAGGTCAACCGCATGTGAATTATACTTAGTGGATGTTGGACACATATTCCAAAAAAAATTGTGGTTGATGCCATTTTTCTCTGATACCATCTTAATCTGTCACGCCCCGGGAGCAATTTTAAAGCGGAAAGTGTTAAGGATTTTGTTTTTGCACATTTCGTGAAAGTGTTAAGTCTTGAAGATTGAAGATGAATGAAGTTTGGATCATATACCTCAATCTCAAGAAAGAAGAATTCAAAAGGATCAGGTAAGTTTAACTAAATATTTTTGGTGATCCGAATACTTCTTGTAGTGTAGAAACACTTGGAAGAATTTCTTATTGCATAAAAATCAAGAACTGAACATGAGACTTGTTCAGGATCCGGATCAGATTGTTCGATCCGGATCCCGAAGGTGGTTCGTTCATACACCAGTTCAATCCGGATCGTAGCTTCCCTTGATCCGGATCCGGAACAGTGGGTTTACCATTTTCCTTGAACGATCCGGATCAGGCTTCGCAATCCAGATCCCGAACGTTGATGTTTGGTGAACTGTATGAACGATCCGGATCAAGCACTTCGATCCGGATCCCGAACCTTCGTTTTTCTGGAATTGCCTGACTCGTTACGACGATCCGGATCACAGCTAATCCGATCCGGATCGCCGTCGTAAAAATTTCCAGAAACGACAGTTTTTTATCCTTATCTTCTTCCTAGGGTTTCTAACCTATAAATAGACCCTATGATTCTTTTTCTAGGGTTAATCCAGAGAAGCCGCATAAGCCGTCATAATCAAATATCTTTTATACGGCCTAAGATCCACATATAGAGGAGAAAGGAAATCATTAGATATTACCCTATGTTTCTTCATCTATATTGATTGGTTTGATTCTAGGTTTTCATACTCACATCTTGAGTTGAATCAAACTAATGAATACTTAGATGGTATTTCCTATCTATCTTTGATCTAATTATTCGGCGGATCATCACCACCCAAACAAACAACGATTTACCCCAAAATCGGCGCGTGGACTCGCGTGGCCTTGTGGATTCAAGGTGCAACCGCTCTCGTGGATTCGGAGCGAGGTACGTTCGTGGATTCGAAGCGTGCTATTGGGTGAAGACCGTGGATTCGGTCAGACGTCGTGGACTCGACGTTGGACGCCGTGGATTCGGCGTTGGACGCAGATCGTGGATTCGAGACGCGTTGCGGAGCGAGCAGAGAAGATCAACTAGGAGCGTATGGAAAAGGTTGAGTCGTCTGTGAGTACGGTATATCACCTTGTACGTGTTTAATTCTAGTGGATTTCACCGTGTTATCGGTCCCGTGGTTTTTTACTCCGGTTTGGAGTTTTCCACGTAAAAATCTTGCGTGTTCATTTATATTTCCGCATTGGGTTTTTATTGCGCAATGATTTTTTGAGTGTTTATTGTTTACACCTATTCACCCCCCTCTAGGTGTTTTTTCCCCTATTTAGATCCATTATTACATATAACCCAACAGAAAGCAGCCCTATTTTTTTTTTCTTTGAAATGGACTCCCGCGTGGCACGTGCACAGACCCGCCACATATACAAGATCTCCCTTGGGTATGCACGGCGTCCCAAAGCCCGAATAAAAACATCAACCACCAAGCATTAACAGTTACAAATTACCAGGGTAAGAATTTGAAAACGCTATCATCTTATTTCATTAAACAGCGCACACCCGGTGCTTCAATAGGTTTGAAAGGATAAATCCACAAGTTTTGAAAACAGTGCCCACACGACACTAAATTTTCTAAAGCCATTTTCGCAATTCCCTTTTTGAGTGTGAAAACCCGCGTCCACACGACGCGTCCTAAGACCCTATATTGAAAGCATAGTTCTATAAAATAAGTCCATATGACAAACATAAGGCAAGACTCAACATCCACACCATCCATAGTAATACACATTCACATGCACCGAATTAGACCATAAAGGAAAATAACCAACTATAAACGAAAGAGGAAGAGGAACCTGACTGAGGTAATCTCACACCTCACCAAGTAGCGTCGTCACCATCGTCCTGATCCCCAGACCCGACCAAACCTGTCACACAGTGGGAGTCAGTGACATGAAGAGTAGAGATAAAACACAACACAAATACGATGCAAGAATGTGCGAATAATAAATCCAACCGTAAAACCAGAGCATCCAAAACCCATCCTGCAATCAATCACATCGTCCCCGAGGGACCACTACGGAGCACCTTGCCATGTCGGTCCGGAGACCTCGAGCAAAAGAAAACCACACCGCTCTCACCTTTGGTGTATGTAAACCCCCCCATAAATCACCGCGAGGGGTCCCCACTACGTCACCTTGTGGGGTACACGGGTCAACGTACCACCCTTCCGGAAAAGTACACCGATGCGGTGGCCAAACCGCTGGTGTGCGTGCAAGCGCCATGAGCATAGAAACCATAATAAAACGAGTGTTCACCTGCGACACTCGTTGCTCCAAAAGGTATAAGTGCCAATACACGTGTAGAACATGGGGTTAGTCATCAACTCATAAGATGTCATAAGGGAAAACAATAAAGTGCAAGGTCAGATATTACCAGTTCACCAGAGTACCCGACTCCAAGTCGGGGTACCAATCTCTACCCGTAAGTCATCCTGAGTACGAGATTCCCCTACGAACTCCTGTAAACCCCCGGACCTACCTAGGGTCCACTAATAGCACAAAATCTACTTTACCGAACCCCGATTTCGACTTCTGAATAGTCGCACCGATCACTGTCCCGATCGCAAGTATGCTCCGAACAACCATACCGTTGTCGGAGAGGGCAAACTGCACATCCAGTTTCTAACCGCGACATTCGTTCATCCGGAGGTCCACGTCACCCCCAATATCCCTTAAAATGATGAAACATAACAATAACGAATTATGTAACAAAGAGGTTCTAAGGGTGTACCCACTTGAAACGGAGATAAACGACCGCGCCCGCGACCCTCCTAAGCATTCAACACCCTCCGCGGACCTAATAAAATATCCAAAAACACAAAACAACACATTACCCCAAACTGGCAAAAACAGTGGTCCCGACTACTGTACTAGAAATGTCACGCCCCGGGGTCGAACTGCGACCCGGGCTCGCCAACAGATCCGCCGTCTGTACGGAAAGTGCCGCACAAACGAAGCGTCTACCCTGCATAAGATCTATAGCTAAGCATGTATCAGAGCTGAAAAAGAACGAATAGCTACAGAAAGTACAACACTGAACATCTGAATAAAAACAAATCCTCAATACAAGTCTCTCAACTAAAAAGAGTAAATACAATCCTCACAGATCTCTCAGAATGTCCAGTACAAAAGTGGAAATATAAAATATACCGGGTACATCTACCTCAGACTCTTAACGCTGGTAAGGAACTAATCGGCCACGTCCTCACCTCGATCTGCTGTCTCCGCGTGAACCAAGCCGGAATAGCTACCTCAAACCTGTCACCGCAGCGGGTGTGAGATCTACTGCAGAAGGCAGATCTCAGTGGGTACCGTCCCAATATCCACGGTATGGCCACTAAGTCTACTGGAGGCAAACAGATAGGTATGCATATAGATAGATAGGAAAGCTGAATGAATCTACAGCTAATATGTGTCAACCATCATGCTCAAAAGGAAACTCAACCATGAACATGCTATGCATACACTCGCTACTGCTAAAATGCCTCAGTATCAATGCTCAAAGGAAAAACCCATCTAAGAACATAATATGTAACCACCCGCTCATATCACCCAATCTCAATGACTGCCACATCGGGTCCAATCAAGCCTGCGCCCCCTAATGTATCAACCAGGGTGTCCAATCGGACTATCTCAATCTCAAAGCGAACTCTAGTGTATCAACTAGTCGCATCAACAACACGAACCCGGGGCGTAGCTCGAGGGGAGCGACCCCACCGAACTCAAGTATCTCATCAGTCTCAACTGTATCATAAGCGGCACATGCAGGCTAAGATCCACGATCAAACAGATCGGAAACTTAATGCTCAGATAGCACAACTCAGTCGGAGAAAGACTCCACGACTCAACAGGAAATTCCCAAATCCTCACATGAACTGTCGGAGAACCCTCTACGACTCAATCTGATAATGCACAATCCATGGCCAAGTCGAGTCGGGAAACCTCCACGACTCGATCTGCCAGAACCCCAAAACTCGCATAACTAAGTCGGAGAACCACCTCCACTATCAAGTCAGAGATACATAACTCATGATCTAGAATAAGCTCCTCAACCCACAAGGAAGCTCAAATCCACATGACACTAGAACTCATCCCCAAACTCAAAAAGGGATCACTCGGCCCCCAGGCACGAGGTCTAATGCACCCTGAATCTATGCCATACCTCTGGCGAACTCATAATTTAAAAACCACCTTTGAAAGTGCTGATTTTCCTTAAAACGACATTTCTCGATTTTAAAAACGATCAGGGTGCAAAAATAATGCCAACTGAACATGCAGTCTAGTGTCCTATAGTATCAGGAGTATGCTAAAAATGATCCAGGGTTCCAATAAATTTTACAGAAAATTCCTCTATCAGATTTAAAACAGTGAAAATAGCATGATAATTATGATCAAATTGCATTCAGGAGCATTAAAGGGCATTCCACGCATTTTGGAGAAATTCCAACCCACCTCAAGTGCTTTCCGTAGGCATCGCTAAAGTCGGTGAAGCGCCGAATCCTCAAACTGACGAAAATCCAAAAAATGCACCGCGCGCGCGCACACTGCCGCGAACCACGAAAAAATCCCCGAAAACTCGAACAATCCTCCCGAGTCCTCACAAAAATCCGAGCACACTCAGGCTCACTCCACGGCCAAATTACAGTGCAATTAAAGGCTCAAGTATACCACAAATCCACCACCAAGTCTCACAGCACTAATTAAATACACAATTACATCATCTAATACATACACAAAAATCCACAGCACACTCCCAGCACTTACAATACACTGTGAACAGGGCAACTCCAAGCTCCAAAGCCTCAAGCCAAAGCTACACTCAACTCCATAGCACCCACACACACAGCCCTTACTCACAGCACACACACAATCCACAGCCAATGCCGCACCAAGCTCACACGAACACTGCCAGGACTGCTCCGCCGGAATCCGCGTGCCGCGCACTCGATCCGGGCTCCGCACGGCACCTCGCCGAAATCCGCACAATTGGCGACAACCTGAGAGAGAAAAAGGGAACAACCCACGAAACCACGTTAACTCAGGAAAACACGCGCGATCGCCGGCGAAAAACAAACCCAATCGCGAAAACCCCGCGCGCCGACGCGAGCCGCAAGCCGCAGCCAACTCATCAGCATGCTGCGCGGCTGCTGCCCGCACCGCTGGCGCGCCTGCCGCGCGGCGCCCAAGTCTGCCGCGCGGCAACGAGCCTGCCGCACGGCGCCTGGATAGCCCCGCGCGGCCCCTGGGCCTGCCCGCGCAGCTGCGCGCGGCGCCCCTGGCGCCCGCGCAGCGCTCAAGTGCAGCTGCGCGCGGCGCCCCTGGCGCCCGCGCGCAGCGCCCTCGCGCTGGCAGTGCGGCGCCCAACTGCGCAGCGCCCAGCGCGCACCCGCCCTGCTGCGCGCCCGCCATGCCGCGCGCGCACCCTTGCGTGCCAAGGCCTCCTCCCCTTCTCGCAGCAGCCACACCGACACCCTTCCAAAACCAAAACCCAAAAACCAACACTCTCAAAAAAACTGCAACCCAACAAAACCTCCAACCAAGCTCTCTCTCTCTCTCTCTAAAAACTGTACGTACCTCATAAGTCCGCCGCGCGCGCCGCCCGTCGCGCTCACACTCGGCCCCAAGCAACAGACCACAAGCACCACCACCCTTCTCTTTCACTTCCTCCCTTCTTCCTCCTTCTTCTCCTTCTTTCACGCTTACTCACTTACTCTGCTTCTTTTCCAATCCTCTGTTTTGCAGGGAAGAGGAGGGAGGTGATGTGGCGGCTTCTTAATTAGGGGATACCTAATTAATGGTGGTGGTTGGCAGCATTAAATGCACCTTCAAAAATATCTCATTCCACTAATTTAATTGCATTCTCTAGTCCACTCTCTCATTTTCCTTTCTCTATAACACAGGCTAAAGCCAATTAATTAACTTCCAAAATTAATTAATTAAATAATCCCTTTTTAGCCCACTCCAACTCACTTTTTGCCCTTGGGGCCTCCGCACCAGTCCGAAACCTCCCGAACTCCGCTGTAATATGAAAATACACATATCCAAAGCTTTTTCTCATCAAAAAGTTCAACCGTAGAGTCGATGTGCTCAATCCAAAAACCGGCTCCAATAATTGCCAACTCCAACTCACTTTTTGCCTTCGGGTCCTCCGCGTCAGTCCGGAACCTCCCGAACTCCGCTGTAATCTAAAAGTACACATGTTCCAAGTATTTCCCAATTTTTTCTACGCACAACGGCAGAGTCGGTACACAAACAAAATCAGTCCTCTATCGGCACACAATGCCCGGAAATCTCCGATTCAAGCTGGGGCTTCCGCGTCGATCCGACTCAACCCGAACTCAGCTGTAAACAAATATGGAACACGTCCAAGGCGATTTCTCCGCACCACGCCATCTTGCAAGGTCGGTGCGCCATCCGAAATCCCGGTATTCTACAAGAAATCCTTTCTATCCCAAAACAGAAGCTGCCTCCGGTGTCCCGATTGTCGCACCGATTAAAGCCTGAGCCTCGGGAGCAAATTTAAAGCTGAAAGCAGCCCTATTTTTTTTTTTCTTTGAAACGGACTCCCGGGGCGTGACACTATGTCCATAATGACCTAAACCTAAGCTCTGATACCACTCTAATCTGTCATGCCCCGGGGTCGAAACTGCGACCCGGGCTCGCCAACAGATCCGCTACCTATACGGAAAATCCCGCATAGGCGAATCGTCCAACCTGCAAAAGTATCAACTAACAACTAGAACAGATATCAGAGCTGAAGAAAACTGCTGTAATAAAAATTTAAACCACTGTACAACTGAAAAATAAAAGTACAATATCCATCTCCCAAAAATAAGATGATACAATAATCCGGTCCACCGAAACTGAATACACGTAAAAACCACCTATACAACATCTATGAATCCAAAATGGGAGATAAACTAAAAATAATAAAATACAACAGTGTACAGTGAAACCCACAATCCGGGTTGGTATATCTATCCCGCTGTAGTAAACAACACTGGTAGGGATCTATCTCACAACTTCGTCGGCACGATCCGTCGATCCAACTGAAGCAGGGACAGAAGGGAAACCTCTGCGAAACTGTCACCAACAGAGGGTGTGAGAACTACTAGTAAAACCAGTAGCCCTCAGTGGGTAAATCCTCAAACTCCGACGTACCCACTAAGTCTACCAGAGGCAAGAAAAGGAATAAGAAAGGTGGTAAGCTATAAACAGAACTGCTGATAAAAGGAAGCTACCACTACTATGCCTCTAAATGCGGTGCTAGAAGGAGTAACTATATGAATGCATCAGTAAAAGTATATGCCTGAATAAACCCAATCAATGGACCAGTAAACACTGGCACTGCCTGCTAAACTGTCTCAAGTATCTGCTAACAGATCGGCACTCACTGACCGGATCTCAATGTCCGGTACTCACTGGCCACTGTGTCAAATGCCTACTCCGGAGTGGCACTCGAGGGGAGCGACCCACACGAGTAAAGTAACCATGTCACAAGTATCACGATATAGCAGGACTGGATCACGACTATGATCAAAGTGGGAAAATCCATCCACTAACGAAACTCGATCCCCAATCTGATGCAAAAGTACACAATAAGTGGGAAACTCCATCCACTAAAGAAATCTGAACCCCAATCTGATGCACAAGTAAACGTCCGGTCAACCGCCCAATGTCCGCGGTCGCCGCAATACCCCACAAATCCACAATCGAGTACGACCAATCCAGACTCGATAAACTCGGCTACACTATCCTACAACCCTGCTCAAACCCGAGCAATATACATCATGCAACTGAATAAAAAGGAGAAAAGAGTCAACATGGTTTCTCCTAAGTCAAGTCCCAATATGATAGTGTAGCAATAAATAGTGGCCTATTTAGATGTCCATACAAGCATGCAAGTGTCCTCATGTAGAATAAAAGAAAGGCATCTAACAGTGTTCTTACACCTATTAGAGCATGATATCCCAATATAATAATCAATCTCATAGAAGGGTTAGATGCTAACATGGCATACATCAAGTCTATACAAGTATGCAAGTTTTCTCATTTGGAAATAAAGGGAGAATAGTAACCATCACGATTTTCACATAATATGAATCAGGAGATAACCGACAACCATTAATCTCATAAGGAATGAATCTCACATAAATAGATCAAGATTAAGAAGTTAACTATTCTCACACAAGCCACTAACCACCATCACATGAACCATCCATTCACACATAGATATGCCAAAGATCATTTAACATCACTTAAATATGGACATTCAATCAACTATCACCAATGAATAGGCTAAGGTTCTACAACCTTCATTGATCTCGTATAGGATGAACATAGGATCTACCAACAACATCCATTTTCACATAAGCTAGATCACTAACCAACCGCAATACACATTCTCACATAAAGTAGTCTAAGGATCAACCACTATGATTAATATCACAAGATGTAGGATGAAGATCAATAAGATTAATTATCCTCATATAGATAAGCCAAGGATCATTTAACATAACAGTCTCACATGACATAGGCTCAAGAATCACCAACAATATCACTCTCACATAACCATAGTAACCATTCACCCATAACCCTGATAACCCTTCACTCACATACATTATAACCATCCTCACATAGTCATTTTAGCCATTCACACTTAACCATCATAATCATTCTTATCTAAACCAAATAACATTTCACATAAAACCATATTCACTTTTCTCACATAGCTACCATGTCCTTCACACATCAACCAACCATCCATTGTCTCATAGATAAGTGAAGAATCAACAATTATAGTAATCATACATAGAGTAGGCTAGAAGATCAATAACCAAAACTACTCTCACATAACATGGGTTTAGGGATAATCACTTGTAATCAGCTTCATATGAGACAATGTAACATCAACCAAACTAATCATGCACTCATGTATAAACCAAGGATTGATCAACTTAAAATAAACATGGATATTCAATCATGATTCACCAAGGAAAAGAGAGCAACAATCAACTATGCCATGAGGGAAACCAATAGCCCGAGTGGGTAAATCGTCGTTTTCGGAGAAGCACAACAACCCACCTGAAACCTGACGATCCGGTGCCTGATCTAACTGAAATTTGGCGTGAGTAATCCTTATCCTCTCAAGAGTCCGATGCCGTAAAAATCATCCAAATCCGCCACACGGATTGGGCGCAATAACTGAAACAATGCACGCTGCGCAATCAATTCTAGAATTTCAGCAAGTGTAACAAAGCAAAATAAAACGTATGTGCAACCTCAAATACCTCAAATTGAAGTCTCCAACAGTCAAACAAAGATGTCCTCTTCCATACAAACATCCCCAAGTCCTCAAAAATCCATCATTAATTTCCTTAAAAATTCAAATACAACAAATATCACATTGTTGTTCCAAAACTGCTAACATAAACTTGCTTGGACTTCCAAGTTTAATTAGAGGCTTTTTCGAAGGGAATCATCCACATATCACAAAAGAGAATTTGCTCACCTTGAAGTTAAGAAGAAGTTCCAATTTGAATTTCTGAAAAAGACTAATATTTCCAAAGATATCTTAATTCCAAGATGCATTGCTCAAATCAAAACCTAAAACAGGGACTGCAGTAAACCTTATAACAACACTGGGAAGATCATTAAAGTTACCTAACCAAATGAGCTCCAAATCCGGCAAGAGAGGTATTATTGGATTCCTTGTCGAGACTAGATGCAAATTGAGCTAAAGAACTCCAAATTCCATGCTCGGATGAATAAGAAAACTCATTAACACTCTGGACTATCCACCAAGTTCCATCTGTGCACGAATGCAGTAAGGTGTTCCAAAGATCATAAATAAACCCCAGTAAAAACTCAGATCTAGGAGGAATGATACATACCAATATTGTGGATCTTCGGGTCCTGGAAATTTCCCAGCAAAAATCATCTAAAAATTCCACTCCTACAGTCCAAAAAAGCCAAAATACAAAAGGCTGCCCAAAATTCCAGGCTGAAACAAAGGGTCCCAAAGATGGCCTTAAAACTCTATAAAATCATATAATCTGAGGGAATCCTTGAATACCAAAGTTGTAGGCCTACCTCTTATGAAAACGCAGAACCAAAAATGAGCTCAAAACTTCCTCTGGTTAGCTCTTTAGAATTTTTGCACCGAAATGCGACGGAGAGGTTCACAAGCTGCAACAATGGTGGTGCTTGCTTCTTGGGGAAGATGATGCTAAAAAAGCCTCCTTGGATCCTTCTCTTGTTGAAGAAGATGAAGAGGAAGAAGAGTGGGAAGCTCTGTAGAAGTTCCTCCAAAAATCTAAGTGCCAAAAGAGGGAAATGGTGGAGAAAGAACCGCTAAATACCCAAGGTGAAGAAGAAGTAGCAGGAAAATCCCCCTGTTGCTACAGTAACAGGCCAAGCCCGCTGCCGTCCCGGCCCGCACAACGCAAGGCCACGCGGCAGCCATCCGCGGCCTCCCCGCACGCGGGTGGACGGCTGGGATGCGGCCGCGTTGCCCAATCCGCGAGGTCGACGCACGCCCAATGGTCGGGCGCCACGCGTCGCGCATCCGCCCGCCCCCGCACAGCCACTCCCGGGTCGGATCGTTGCCACGTGTCGCTCCCCGATAGGCCGATCCGCGCGGCCAATCGGGAGGCGACACGTGGCCGCCCTTATCCAAACTCCGCCTCGCCTGCCCGCGCCTGCTGCCCGTGCCTGCCCGGCCTGCTGCCCGTGCCTGCCCGGCCTGCCCGCGCCTACTGCATGGGCCGGGTTCACTACGCCGCGCCTCCAGCTCCGCCACGTGGCGTACGGCACGAATGGAAAGCCGCAACGTGGCACACCCCCCGGTCCACCATGCACTTGAAAACACTGTAAACTTCGGGTTGTCCGTTTTCGCACGTCCGGACTCAGAAAAATACATGCAAATAGCTGATTTCTATCGTTTTTCCGCACTGAATCCAAATCCGAAGTCCATTTTGCAAGAATCCACTTCTATTTTTTGATGAAACTCCCAATTAGGCAATCTTGATCCATTTCTCGCACTAAGTCCGTTTCTTGGGTCGAATTTGCGCGCAACCAACACTATCAACAGAAATAGGCCTCCACAAGCTGTCGATCATACTGTAATAATTACGAAGATCCGGGTCATCACAGTTGGAGTCCGTGGAGTCAGTAATCACCTTGTTATCTTTCAAATTCTTAGTGGATTGTTATTGCGTGTTGGTCCCGTGGTTTTTACTCCTGTGATGGAGTTTTCCACGTAAATCTCGGTGTGCTGTTTTTATTTTCCGCATTTATTTTAAATTGCACTGAGATTGGTATTTTGGATATTGCACCTATTCACCCCCCCTCTAGGTGTTTGATAGAACCTATATAGATCCTTGGGGATCCATAAACCTACAATTGGTATCGGAGCGGGTTTTAGATTTTTCTATCATGTCGGGTGAAGGTGGTAATATTAATAGACCTCCTCTTTTCGATGGGACCAATTATGCCTATTGGAAAGTCCGGATGAGAGCTTTTCTCATCGCAATTGATGAGCGGGTATGGCAAACCATGGAATTCGGTTGGGTGCATCCAATTGAGGAAGTAGGAAATACTACTACCCCAAAACCTTGCTCTAGATGGTCCAGAGAGGAGATCGAAAAATCTTCTTACAACAGGAAAGGTATGAACGCTTTATTTAATTCTCTTTCCTCGATCGAGTTTACACGTATTTCTGCCTGTGAAACTGCAAAGGAGATTTGGGATATTCTTCAAATTACACATGAGGGTACTAGTCTAGTAAAAATTCAAAAGCTCTAGATGATTACAAGTCAATTTGACTCTATTCATATGGATGAGCATGAATTGTTTACTGATTATTATACCAGACTTCAAGATATAATCAAAACTTGTGCTAATTTAGGAGAAAAGATCCCGGAATCAAAAGTTGTATGAAAGATTCTTCGAACTCTTCCGGAACGCTTTAGGGCAAAGGTTGCCGCCATTGAAACCGTCAATCATCCGGATGACATAAGAATAGAGGAATTAGTAGGTGCTTTACAAACATATGAAATGACTTTTCCAAGTAATCAATTTTCTTCCAAGTCTTCTTCTAAGCGTGCAGAAATTGGATTCAAATCAATAAAGGAAGGAGATAGCGACTCAAACTCGGACGATAAAATTTCTTTTGCCGATTTTGAAGAACAACTCGCGCGGATCACGAAGAAATTTCATCAGAATTTTTGGAAGAATCGAACTGATAGATCTTCATCCTCGAAACCGAAAAGTTCATCTAAAGGATCATCGGGTTATAAATCCTCTAAACTCAAAAGATTTGCAAAACCTTCTAAAGAAAAAGAAAAAGATGAATTCGAAGGGAAAATCCAATGCTACAGATGCAAAGGTTTCAGCCATATCTCAACGGATTGTCCTTCTAATAAATCATATAAAAAGAAGGCTTTGCAAGCAAAAACTTGGGACGATTCTACTTCCGATGAATCGACCTCAAGTAAAGAGGAAAAGGATAATGTTGTTGCTTTTCATACTTCTCTAGTTCCCTCCTCTAATGTTTGCTTGTCATCGTTAATTACTGACTCTATTTCTTTGATTTTGCATGAATCATCTACATCCGACGGAGAGTCATCAATTGAGGGGGAGTCGGACGAAGAAGAACTTGTTGAGGCTTATCAACAACTCCTCAAGGAATCAAAGAAGATGGCCAAGCACATCATGAAGTTGAGGAAACAACGACTTGAGGTTGAAGATGTGATGACCCGGATCTCCACAGAGCTTTTGTAGTGTGTCTGGCAACTTCTGGAGGCTCTTTGCATGTGTTGGAGGTGTTTGTGTGCATATCGGACTCAAGAAATGGACTCGGTGCGAAATATGGGTTAAGAACACTTATTTGGAGGCCTTCGACAAATTTTAGAAGTGGAATTGGGCAAAACGGACATTCGATTTGGACTCAGTGCGCGAAAACGATGAAAATGGACTATTTACTTGCATTGTTCGGAGCCCGGATGCCCGTGCACGGATTTTGAGGCAGTGTGGTATTGTTCCGGCCGTCGGGGCAGCGCCGGCGGTGGCGGGCAGCG
Source organism: Tillandsia leiboldiana (assembly GCA_029204045.2). NCBI lineage: Eukaryota > Viridiplantae > Streptophyta > Magnoliopsida > Poales > Bromeliaceae > Tillandsia > Tillandsia leiboldiana. The sequence goes on along the minus strand of CM055067.1, from coordinate 18,017,423 downwards.
GCGGAGCTCGGTGGCACGGCGGCGGGCAGCGGCGAGGGCAGAGGCGCGAACCGCGCGGTCCACGGGGCAAGGCGTGCACCGGGGTTGGACGCATGGCGGCTTCCGGTTGGCCGGCGCAGCAGGCGCGGTCCACGGGGTCGCGCGGAGGGTGCATGGACCGGGGCGGAGCCACGTGGCGGTCGCGGGTTGACCGGTCCATGTGCGCTCGATCCACGCGAGGAGCGGAGCAGTTGTCTCGGGCTGCGTGCGCGGCGTGGTTGTGACACCCCCGGAATTTGGATTGGTCCTATATATAAATGATATAATAGGACTAAATCTCTTAACCCGGCTATAACATTTTGGATGGTAGCAAGATCCAAGAGGTTATGAGAGTTAAGCGTGCTAAAGCTATAGTAATTCTAGGATGGGTGACCTCCTGGGAAGTGGGGCGTCACAGTTGGTATCAGAGCCATTCACCAGCCGGAAATGTGAGATGAGTCTCGGCTGAGCCAGGGTTATATAGTGGGTAGAGCGAGGCTCCTCGACTAATGACCGTTGTGAGTGGAGTGCAGCTCCTCACAAGGTCAGCTAAGGCTAGCGAGACGAGTCTCACATCGCCTGGTGCTTGTGAGTGTGCTTGAGCCTGACGTGGACGTCAGGGCTTAAAGGGGGGAAGAATATGACACCCCCGGAATTTGGATTAGTCCTATATATAAATGATATAATAGGACTAAATCTCTTAACCCGGCTATAGCATTTTGGATGGTAGCAAGATCCAAGAGGTTACGAGAGTTAAGTGTGCTAGAGCTAGGGTAATTCTAGGATGGGTGACCCCCTGGGAAGTGGGGCGTCATAGTGGTCGCCGGCAGCGCGGATGCGCGCACGTGGGCGCGCCGACCGAGGCGCTGACGCGGGCGCGGGGGCTCGGCCACGTGTCACGAGCGGGATGGCCAGGCTCGCTGTTTGCTGTTCGGGGCCACGTGTCGCAACCAGGTTGTTTCGGGTGCTGATGGTTCGAGGTACGTTTTGGAGGACTGTAGCAGCCCGAATCCTTCCGGGCGCCCGAATGTGGGGAAACATAGGGAATTTTGGGAAATGTTCCATTTTTCCTATAAATAGCCCTTTTGGCTGCTCTTTTGGCCCTTTTTTGAAGGGCTGCTGGTGGTGAGCCCTCAAGCAAACTTGCTCTTCATCTTGTGCTGCATCTCGTGGTGGATTCCCAGGTTTTTTGGAGGCCGCGGCATTGGCGTTTTCTGTGATGCGGCGCACTTCGACGCTTCTTGGTTTGTAGCTTCTACCGTTGCATTTCAGTGCGCGAGACTCCCTGGATCACCCCGATTGACTTTTGAGCTGATTTTTGCGGAAACGCATTCATGAGAGGTACGGCTTCGATTTCTTTATTGATCACTTCGTCTCATTTTGAGTTTTTGGCATAGTTCCCAAGGAAAACTTTGACCCCTTGTACTGTTGTGCGTTTTGGGACAGCGGTAGAGTATTGTTGGTTTTTCTCGGTCTACGGGCATTGGAATGAGGCGTTTAAGGACTCGATTGATATCTACGCTTCGAGAGGAACACACCCGTATTTTTATCAGAATTTTTGGAGGACTCTTCAAAGGTGATAATTGAGCTTCTTTGGGACTGATTTTCTGCAGGCTTGTGTTCATGAAGGTTTTGGCTTTCGGTAATGTTCTAATTGTTTCTTGGCCTACAGGTGTCGGAATAAGGTGTATAAGTACTCGATTTGTATCTAATCGTCGCAAGGATCACAACGGTGATTTTTCTGGATTTTTCTGAGGACAGAATGCAGGTGAAAATCCCCTTCTTTGTGCTGGTTGGTAAAAACAGCATGTGTTGTTTGGGTGTTGTGGGGTATTGATCGTGTTGTTGTTGGTTGTGTTGTTGGTTGAGCAGAGGCTTGCGCGACCGTGTACCGAGGGTGCAGTTTCAGCAGATTTTGTTGGTGTGTGACTACGCGCTTCACCGACTTCGGCTTTGCCAGCGGAAAGCGTTTCAGGTGGGTTGCCTTGTCCCCGGAACCGGTGGACGGTTCTCTAATTCTATTTGATAGAACGCATGCATGTTTAGGGTACATTGTTTGTGATTGAGAGGTAAGCTTAGTAATGTTGATTGTCTAAGAGAATTGCAAGATTAATATTCATGTTATATTATGAGGACTTGCATGATTCGGATATCCATGTTGGTGATTAGGAAAAGCTTACCTAAGGGATTGTTACCCTCTGTGACTTATAGCATGCATAATTAAGGTACAACTAATAGAATTGAGATGTAAGCGTGGAAAGTGGCCTAGATCATGTGGATTAATGCTTACATGATTATTGTACATGCTTTAGAGGATTTGAGATCTAGCATTCTTGATGGCTATGTTCATTTTATACTAGATGAGATAGAGTGTCACGCCCCGGGATCGAAACTACGACCCGGGCTCGCCAACAGATCCGCCGTCGATACGGGAAGCCCCGCACCGACGAAGCGTCTAACCTGCAAAAGATAGAACTACAACTATACAGATATCAGAGCGGAAATAAAAGCTATAAATATAAAAATCAAACTACTACAAAGCTGAAATAAATACAAAGTCCATCTCCCCAAATACCTGAATAATATAAGGTCAGATACAAATAAAAATCCACCTATACAACATCTACGAATCCAAAAAGGGAGATAACTAAAAACTAGAAAAATAACAAATCCCACAATCCGGGATGGTACATCTACCTCACTCTAAAGGAACAATGCTGGTAGGGAACTATCTCGCGACTCCCTGTCCTCAGTCCGTCAAGCCAGCTCGGGCAGGGACAGAAGAAAAAGCCTCAGCAACCTGTCACCGACAGAGGGTGTGAGAACTACATCCTACAGTAGTTCTCAGTGGGTACCGTCTCCAAGACCCACGGTCTGCCCACTAAGTCTACTAGAGACATAAGATAACAGAAAAAGACTGTAATAAAGAAAAGTAAGCTGGAAAAGTATCTACAGCTATCATGCCTCTATCTACTATGCTCAAGGGGAAAAACACAGATGATGGTATGCATCCACTCGATACTGCTAATATGTCATAAGTACTATGCTCAATGAAAACTCCACTAAGACACATGCTATGCAACCACTCACTCACAGTAACCCAAATCTCAGTGACTGCCCCATAAGGTCTAGTCAAGCCTGCGCCCCCTAGTGTATCAACCAGGGCGTCCCATCGGACTATCTCAATCTCACGCAAAGTGACCCCATGGTAACTCGGCCAGGGGTATCAAGCGACCACTAGTATATGAACTAGGCGCATCATCATCTCATCATCACACGCACCCGGGGCGTAACTCGAGGGGAGCGACCCCAACGAGCTCAAGTATCTCATCTGTCTCAATAAGCGGCATATGCAGGCTATAATCCACGATCAAACAGATCGGAACTCAATGCTCAACTAGCATAACTCAGTCGGAGAAAGACTCCACGACTCAACCTCAGAAAGCTAACCCACTAAAAGAAAGTACACAACTACTGGGACCGCCGTCCGCCCAAACGGCTCCCAAAACGACACCCCACTCATAGACGAGAAGAACCGTCTGACGCAGCAAGGGTCCGAGAATCTCGTTAGGCCGGTGCCTAGAACCCCAATCAAGCAAGAACAGACTCTAGGCTTAGCCTATCGAAGTTCTCGATCCCTTACCGTTCAGGGATTCGGCTCCCTCGGTTGAAGTTGGAGAACCAACACAATATGCTAAACTCGCGGGCTGGAGATGCTCTACAGCCAAATAGCGGAGGGTCCGAAAACCCCGGGAGACTAATACCTACGACTCCAATCAAACAAGAACAGGCTATAGGCGTAGCCTCCCGTTGCTTTCGACCCCAGAAGGAAATCAGCCCTTAGAACCCAGACAACTCGAATCATCTCGAGTGGGTAAGTTTATAAGAAACAGTGACATTTATGACAGAAAACTATTTGATCTAAGAGAAATCCATTTTTTAATGATTTTTAGTCTTTTTAGGAAAACAATTTAAAAACAAGTTTTATGTCCAAACCTCGAAGAGCTAATGCCCTCGTCCTATCAAACAAGAACAGACTCAGGCGACCCTGCGAGGCTTGGAAGAAAACATTGGCTGACTAAAATCATGTTTGCGTCCAAAAAGGTTCTGGGTTCAAGGTCCTGCTGTCACTAGTACACCACTGCCACTACCACTGCAGTGACAACCAACCAGAGAAAATACCCAAAGATCCGGGCCACCGTTTTCCCAAAACGGTTCCCAAAACACTAACACTGGCCTAACACGGCTACCAGACCCCACTCAGCCCCCAGGCCCGAGTGCAACATACGTCCCACAATGCCCGGACCACTCGGCCCACTACCCGGGCGAGGAACTCTATGTCCAGAAAGAAATGCAATGTGTGAGATGTCTAAAGCTGTCATGCCCCGGGGGTTCGAATCGCGCGGAAGAGGAGCCACCGATGCCCCTGATTCAGCCATATATTTTTTTTTGTAAAACATTACTCCCCGGCGCGTGCACAGACCCGCCGCATACACAAATTCGCTCTGCAAATGAGCAGAGGCCCCTTTGTATATGCACGGCGTCTCAACTACAAAGTGTCTCACAAGGCGTAGTACATACAATCTCTAACCACATCAGTTGGGGTCTCGTACACATACAACCAAACAATTCACGTGACATTCTAGCATTCACTTAGAGCATAGAGGCCGGTGTTTTGAAAGGATAAATAATCACAAGGTTTTGAAAGCGGCATCCACACGATGCCCTCGTTTGTGAAAACAGTTCGTAAACACATAAATCCCACAAGGTTTACAAAGCTTGGTGCCCACACGACACCCACGTTTTAAAAATAGTTTTCGCAAACGGTTTTCTTTGTTTTTCATCGTTCAAAACGGCCAAGTAAGAGAGAACGTAGTATTCATTCAATTATTCAAAAAGAAAGGAAAGAAAAGGGCAACATCCACTTCGACCCCACGGGGGTGTCGCAATCCACAACTAGCTACCATGAATAATAAAAGAAAAGGGAAAGAAGAGTCACTGTATCTGAAGTCACCCATAAATCAGATCAGCACCCTAACGTCCTCACCGGCGCCCTAGCACTCGCCCCTGGACGAACCTGTCACGAAGTGGGAAGTCAGTGACTAGAAATAGCATGATAAGCGTAGTAAACAAAGATAAGGCAAACCACAAACACCGGAGCAACTATCCCTCCCATGCACCTTCCACCTTAACCACACCCTGTATCATTACGACATCGGGCACCTTCCCCGATGCCCACCGCCGAGCACCTGCCTCACAAAGCAACATCGGGCACCTTCCCCGATGCCCACCGCCGAGCACCTGCCTCACAAAGCAACATCGGGCACCTTCCCCGATGCCCACCGCCGAGCACCTGCCTCGGCCGCCGAGCACCTGCCTCGACGTCACCGCTCACACCCCCCACCCATGGGGGCCCCCATTCCTAACGCCACCTCCGCGTGGGGTACACGGGTCAACGTACCACTTTTCCGGAAAAGCACACCCTTGCGGTGGCCAAACCGCGGGTGTGCGTGTAGCAAATTTGAGCCTCAGATTGACATTGAGTATCATAACATAACATAACAGGGTTAGTGCATAAACAGAAGGAGACTGACAATTCCACCTTGCCCCAACATGCTATTTCTAACAGTTAAACCCCATTCCCGAAACCCCCGGGAACGTACCCACCTTGTGTGCGTCGTCCTGCGTTCGTCCAGTCCGCGTCTGTGCTCCAGTCGCCCACAGCGTCCCGCACTCCTGAAGGAACATAGGCAAATCGAGACTTAGAAGTCCGAAACTTACAACGACTCCCTACAGCGTGCGGCGGAGTTCTTCGCACGGCACCGGCCCGTGCGACGAACACCCTGCCAGGGCGCAGCCCCGCGCGGCACCAGCCCGCGCGGCGCCCCTCCTGCGGGCGGCCCCGCGCGGCCGAGCGCCGCGCGGGCGCGCGGCCCGCGGTGCGCGACGGCGCCGGGCCTCCTCCCTCCTCATGACCAACAAAAGAAAGAAAGAGGGAGATTCCCCCGAACGAAACGCGTCCGACTCACCTTGATGTGCGAAAGAGGAGGAAGAGAGGGATCGTCCGCTTGCCTCCACCGGTCCACCCTTGCGGTGTGCTTGGTTTCTCTTTGCCGGTGGCTACGAGGGAGGAAGAAAAAGAAAAGAGGCGGCCACCAAAAGAAAAATAAGAGGAACCCTAATCCTCTTTCCCTCACGGCTACATATATATACTAAGAGAATTAGGGTTTACCTTAAAAGGTGTGCGGCTGCCAACACGGATCCCGAGGCGTTTAAGGGGGACCCCAACTTCGAGAATTAATTCTGGTCAGACCGGGGAGTCGGAAAAATAAACCGATCGCGCCCACGCGCTCCGTTCCGCGAGCTCTACCGCCTAAAATTATTTGCGGGCCCGACGGTCTGTCCGGAAAAAATGCCAAAAATGAGCCCCCCGGTCAGGCATTACAAGAAGAGGGTGACCAGAAGGGTTAAGGAAAAGCCGGGTCTTACACCACTTACCGCTAAAAACAAGTTTCGTCCCCGAAACTTAATCTTCCCCAGCGGCGAACAGGTCCGGGTAGCACTCCCTCATCTTTGACTCGGGTTCCCAAGTTGCCTCACGCTCTTCTTGATTGCTCCAAAGCACCTTTACGTAGGGAATCGTCCGACTACGCAGCTTTTTGTCCTCCCGGGCTAGGATCCGCACTGGTACTTCCGCGAAACTTAGATCCTCCTTGAGTTCAATCGCGGAGGCGTCAAGCACTCGCGATGGGTCGGGGAGGTATTTCCGAAGCATGGATACGTGGAACACATCATGAACGCGGTCAAGGTTCGGCGGTAGGGCGAGGCGGTAGGCTACCGGGCCGATGCGCTCCAGAATCTCAAACGGCCCTATGTACCGCGGGCTCAGCTTGCCCCTCAACCCAAACCGCTTCACCCCCTTCGACGGCGACACCCGCAGTAACACGTGCTCTCCCACCTGGAATTCCAAGTCGCGACGTCTCTGGTCCGCGTAACTCTTTTGCCGGCTCTGGGCGGTCGCCAAACGTCGCCTGATGAGGCGCACCCTTTCCTCTGTCTCGGCCACTAGGTCCGGCCCCAAAAACTTTCTCTCCCCCAGATCGTCCCAGCAGATCGGGGATCTACAGCGTCTGCCGTACAACGCTTCGTACGGCGCCATCTTAATGCTCGCTTGGTAGCTGTTGTTATAAGCGAACTCTGCAAGGGGTAGGTAGCGCGACCATCCGTCTCCCAAATCCAGCACGCACGCCCGAAGCATGTCCTCGAGTATCTGGATCACCCGCTCGGATTGCCCGTCCGTCTGGGGGTGAAAGGCTGAGCTGAAGTGTAACTTGGTCCCCAAGGCTCGTTTAGACTCTTCCAAAAGTTCGAAACGAACCTCGTGTCCCTGTCCGAGGTGATCGTCGTTGGCACCCCGTGCAGCCTTACAATCTCGCTGAGGTAGACCTGTGCCAGCCGGTCACGTGTCCAGGTCGTGTGGATGGGTAGGAAGTGAGCTGACTTCGTAGCCGATCCACGACAACCCAGATAGCGTCGTGTCCCTGTTGCGAACGGGGGAATCCGGTGACGAAGTCCATTGTGACTTGCTCCCACTTCCATTCGGGCACGGGTAGAGGTTGCAATTTCCCCGCCGGCCGCTGATGCTCGGCTTTCACCTGTTGGCAAATCAAACAGTGAGCCACGAACAGCGTCACATCTCCCTTCAATCTTGGCCACCAGAAGGTCTGTCGGATATCCCGGTACATCTTGGTGCCTCCAGGGTGCGCCACGTAGGGGGCGCAATGTGCTTCAGTCAGGATTTCTTTCTTTAGATCCGGCAGATCGGGCACGCAGATCCGCCCTCGGAACCGAAGGGTGCCGTCCGTTCCCACTGCAAAGTCTCCTTCTTGCTCCGGTGAAATCCTATCTCGTTCCAGCTGTAGCTGCGGATCCGCACCTTGGCCTTCCCGAATCCTCTCCAATAGGGTCGGCGCGACTGTTAGGGTCAACAGTCGCTCAACCGTCCCTGCTGGTACCACTTCCAACCTCAATCGTGAAAATTCCGCGATCAAGTCGTTCTGCTGCGTGATCGCGCCCGCCGAAGTTCCTTCTGCTTGTCCCTTTCGGCTTAGAGCGTCGGCTACCACATTTGCTTTCCCCGGGTGGTACTGGATGGTTAAGTCGTAGTCCTTCAGTAGCTCCAACCACCTCCTCTGCCGTAGGTTAAGCTCCTTCTGGGTGAAAAGGTACTTAAGGCTTTGGTGGTCCGAGAACACGTTGCAATGCACACCGTAGAGGTAGTGCCTCCACAGTTTCAGAACGAAGACCACTGCGGCAAGCTCCAAGTCATGGGTCGGGTAGTTCTGTTCGTAATCCTTGAGTTGTCTTGAAGCATAGGCAATGACTCTTCCTTGCTGCATTAGTACTCCTCCCAGTCCTATTCGCGATGCATCGCAGTAGACTTCGTAGTCTTCTCCAGGGGTTGGTAAGGCAAGCACAGGCGCTCTTGTTAACCGTTTCTTAAGTTCTTCAAAGCTCTCTTGGCATTGGACCGTCCATATGAACTTTACTCCTTTCCGGGTTAGGCGGTTCAGAGGGGTCGCAATCTTCGAGAAACCCTCCACGAAACGTCTGTAGTATCCCGCAAGGCCCAAGAAGCTGCGCACCTCTGTCACTGTGGTCGGCTGGGGCCAGTCGGTCACCGACTCCACCTTCTTGGGATCCACTGCGACTCCTGCTGCTGAAATGATATGCCCTAGAAACCCCACTTCGCGAAGCCAGAATTCGCATTTCTTAAGTTTTGCGAACAGCTCCTGCTCCCTAAGGGTCTGTAGAACAATTCGAAGGTGCTTCCTCGTGCTTCTCATCGGTGGTGGAGTAAATCAGGATGTCGTCGATGAAGACCACAACGAACTGATCCAGGAAGGGTCTGAAAACTCGGTTCATCATGTCCATGAACACCGCTGGGGCATTGGTAAGCCCGAACGGCATTACTGTGAACTCGTAATGGCCATACCGAGTCCGGAATGCCGTCTTCGGAATATCCTCGTCTCGAACTCTGAGCTGGTGGTAGCCCGACTGCAGGTCGATTTTTGAAAAGACAGTTGCACCCCGCAGCTGGTCAAAGAGGTCATCAATCCTAGGTAAGGGGTACTTGTTTTTCACTGTGACTTTGTTGATTTCCCGGTAGTCGATGCACAACCGCAAGCTCCCGTCTTTCTTTCGTACAAAGAGTACAGGTGCGCCCCAAGGGGACACACTCGGTCGGATAAACCCCTTGTCCAGAAGGTCCTCTAGCTGCGCCTTAAGTTCCTTCAGCTCCGCGAAGGCCATCCTGTAGGGGGCCTTCGTGATTGGTCGAGTGCCGGGTGGAAGCTCAACGGGAAAGACAACTTCTCGCTCGGGGGGTAATCCAGGTAGTTCGGCCGGAAAAACATCTGGGAAGTCCCTCACCACAGGGATGTCGGGGAGTGCCGTGGAGGATCCGGCGGCCAGGGCCACCGACACCAAGTAGGCCATACACCCGCCTCTACCAGCTTCCTGGCTCGGGATGCAGGAATCATGGAAGAAAAGGAAACGCTCTTGCAAGCCAAGTACACGGTCTCCGGAACATCGGGGTACATCAGTCGTACCTCGCGCTTCTCGCAGTCTATGACCGCAAGGTACCACGTGAGCCAATCCATTCCGAGCACTACATCATACTCTTTCAATGGAATGACTACCAGATCCCAGGGGGCACGGAAGCCTTCCCATCCATATAGGGCAGGAAGGCACCATGTTGCGTGCCTCCAAGGATCCCCCCGCGTGTGTACGGTCATCAAACTGGGTAAGGGTCTCAACTCAAAATCATGGTCAGTGCGAAGTCTCGGGACATAAACGAGAGGGTCGCTCCGGTGTCAAAAAGGGTTCTAGCGCGATAAACAGAAGCAAGAGTGATACCTGCGACGACGTGCTCAGACGGGTGCGTCTCCTGCTGACCCATCGAATAGACGCGGCCTCCAGTTGTTTCTTCACGCTGTTGGTAAAGAACGCCCCGAATAGCTGCTGTTTAAAGGTAGTCCATGACGGAAGGGTAGCGCCCGACGCAGAGTCGGGGCGTACGGTCTTCCACCAAATGCGGGCGTTCCCCTCGAGCAAGTGGGCGGCCAGGGGGACCCGCTCATGGTCTTCCATCAATAGGTCCTCGAATAATTTCTCCATCGTATCCACCCATTTCTCCACAACCCAGGGGTCCGTCGTGTCCCCCTCGAACGTTGGCGGATCGTATTTCTTGAATGTCGGCCAGGTTGGCGCGCACACGGTCTCGCTCGTTTGGTAGGTTCGCCCCCTTGTCCTCGGCTGTGGATCTAGTCCTGGCCATGATCTGAACATTTTGCACGAACCAGTTACTCCTAGTTTAAATAAGACGGCACGCCACTAGTGCTGGCACTAGAGGGAGAAAGAAAAGAACACTAATTCCCTCCCCCCTTTTTCCCCCAACGAGCACTCGCGTTTTATTTATCCCGTGTTCACTTTATTACTCAGTAGCCAGAGTATTGCGCCCGTGGATGTTAGGCCCCGACTGTTGTGGTTAAAGTTTACCTCTCTGATACCATCTAAATCTGTCACGCCCCGGGGGTTCGAATCGCGCGGAAGAGGAGCCACCGATGCCCCTGATTCAGCCATATATATTTTTTTTGTAAAACATTACTCCCCGGCGCGTGCACAGACCCGCCGCATACACAAATTCGCTCTGCAAATGAGCAGAGGCCCCTTTGTATATGCACGGCGTCTCAACTAACAAAGTGTCTCACAAGGCGTTAGTACATACAATCTCTAACCACATCAGTTGGGGTCTCGTACACATACAACCAAACAATTCACGTGATTCTAGCATTCACTTAGAGCATAGAGGCCGGTGTTTTGAAAGGATAAATAATCACAAGGTTTTGAAAGCGGCATCCCCACACGATGCCCCTCGTTTGTGAAACAGTTCGTAAACACATAAATCCCACAAGGTTTACAAAGCTTGGTGCCCACACGACACCCACGTTTTAAAAATAGTTTTCGCCAAACGGTTTTTTCTTGTTTTTCATCGTTCCAAAACGGCCAAGTAAGAGAGAACGTAGTATTCATTCAATTATTCAAAAAGAAAGGAAAGAAAAGGGCAACATCCACTTCGACCCCACGGGGTGTCGCAATCCACAACTAGCTACCATGATAATAAAGAAAAGGGAAAGAGAGTCATGTATCTGAAGTCACCCATAAATCAGATCAGCACCTAACGTCCTCCGACGGGCTCCTAGCACTCGCCCCTGGACGAACCTGTCACGAAGTGCGAAGTCATTGACAAAAACAATAGTGGGGGAAGCAGTGACAGAAATAGCAGATAAGAGTAGTAAAACAAGAGAAGGCAAACCACAAACACAGGAGCAACTATCCCTCCCTGCACCTTCACCTTAACCACACCTGTATCCATTACGACACGGGCACTTCCCCGATGCCCACCGCGAGCACATGCCTCACAACCAAAACATCCCGGGCACCTTCCCCGTTGCCCACCACCGAGCAACTGCCGCACAAAGCAACATCGGGCACATTCCCGAGGCCACCGCCGAGCACATGCCTCGGCCGACGGACCACTGCTCGACGTCACGCTCAACCCCCAACCCATGGGGGCCCCCCTTCCTAACGCCACCTCCGCGTGGGGTACACGTGTCACAGCTACCACGTTTCCGGAAAAGCACACCCTTGCGGGGGCCAACACGAGGCGTGTTTGCGTGTGTGTAGCAAATTTGAGCCTCAGATTGACATTGAGTATCTAACATAACATAACAGGGTTAGTGATAAAACCGAAGGAGACTGACAATTCACCTTGCCCCAACATGCTATTTTTAACAGTTAAACCCCATTCCCGAAACCCCGGGAACGCCACCCACCTTGTGGCGTCGTCTGCGCTCGTCCAGTCCGCGTCTGTGCTCCAGTCGCCCACAGCGTCCCGCACTCCTGAAGGAACATAGGCAAATCGAGACTTAGAAGTCCGAAACTTACAACGACGCCATACAGCGTGCGGCGGAGAGTTCTTGCGCACGGCACCGGCCCGTGAGACGAAACAACCCTGCAGGGCGCAGACCCGGCGCGGGCACCAGCCCGCGCGGCGCCCTCCTGCGGGCGGCCCCCGCGGCTTTCCGAGCGCCGCGCGGGCGCGGCACGCGGTGCGGGGCGACCCCGCGCGGGCACCAGCCCGCGCGGGGCCCCCCCTTGGGGGTCGCGGGGGAGCCCCGCGCGGCCGAGCGCCGCTGCGGGCGCGTGCCCGCGGTGCGGGGCGACCCGCGCGGCACCAGCCCGCGCGGGCCCCTCCTGGGGCGGCCCCCGCGCGGCGAGCGCCGCGTGGGCGCGCTGCCGCGGTGCGGGGCGACCCCGCGCGGGCACCAGCCCGCGCGGGCCCCCTCTGCGGGCGGCCCCGCGCGCGAGTGCGCGGCGGGGGCGCTGCCGCGTGCGGGGCGGCCCCGCGCGGCACCAGCCCGCGCGGGCGCCCCTCCTGCGGGCGGCCCCGCGCGGACGAGCGCGCGAGCGGCGCGCGCGGCCCGCGGTGCGGGCGGCCCGCGCGGCACAGCCCGCGAGGGCGACCCCCTCCTGCGGCGGCCCGCTGCGCCACCCGGCCCGAGCGCCGCGGCGCGCGCGGCCGCGGTGCGGGCGGCCCCGCGCGGCACCAGCCCGCGCGGGGCCCCCCCTGCGGGCGGCCCCCGCGCGGGCCGAGCGCCGCGCGGGTTGCGCGCGCCCGCGGGCGGGGCGGCCCCCGCGCGGCACCAGCCCGCGGGGCCCCCTCCTGCGGGCGGCCCCCCGCGCGGCCGAGCGCCGCCGGGCGCGGCCGCGGGCGGGGCGGCCCCGCGGGTGGCGGGGCGGGAGGAGGGGGCCGTGCGCGCGCGGGGCGCGTGGCCCGCGGTGCGGGGCGGCCCCGCGCGGCGTGCGCGCGCGGGCGCGGGCCCGCGGTGCGGGGCGGCCCGCGCGGCACCAGCCCGCGCGGGCGCCTCCTGCGGGCGGGCCGCGCGGTTCGAGCGCCGCGCGGGCGGCGCGCACGCGGTGCTGCGACGGCGCCGGGCCTCCTCCCTCCTCGTGACCAACAAAAGAAAGAAAGAGGAGATTCCCCCGAACGAAAGCGTCCGACTCACCTTGATGCTGCGAAAGAGGACGGAGAGAGGGAACGTCCGCTTGCTCGACCGGTCCACCCTTGCGGTGTGCTTGGTTTCTCTTTGCCGGGCGGCTACGAGGGAGGAAGAAAAAGAAAAGAGGCGCGCCACCCAAAAAGAAAAATATAGAGACCCTATCCTCTTTCCCTCACGCTACATTATATATACTAAGAAGAATTAGGGTGTTACCTTAAAAGGTTGTTGCGGCGTGACAACACGGATCCGAGGCCGTTAAGGGGGACCCCAACTTCGAGAATTAATTTGGTCGACCGGGAGTCGGAAAAATAAACGAGTCGCGCCCACGCTTCCTTTCCGCGAGCTCTACCGCCTACTAAAATATTTGCGGGCACCGACGGTCTGGCCGGAAAAATGCCAAAAATGATGGCCACCGGTCAGGCATTACAAGAAGAAGAAGAAG
>CM055067.1:17932400-18003739 GCA_029204045.2 Tillandsia leiboldiana | reverse complement strand
GCCCGCAAGGTACCACGTGAGCCAATCCATTCGAGCACTACATCATACTCTTTCAATGGAATTACTACCAGATCCCAGGGGCACGGAAGCCTTCCCATCCATATAGGGCAGGAAGGCACCATGTTGCGTGCCTCCAAGGATCCCCGCGCGGTGTGTACGGTCATCAAACTGGGTAAGGTCTCAACTCAAAATCATGGGTCAGTGCGAAGTCTCGGGACATAAACGAGAGGGTCGCTCCGGTGTCAAAAAGGTTCTAGCGCGATAAACAGAAGCAAGAGTGATACCTGCGACGACGTGCTCAGACGGGTGCGTCTCCTGCTGACCCATCGAATAGACGCGGCCTCCGTTGTTTCTTCACGCTGTTGGTAAAGAACGCCCCGAATAGCTGTTTAAAGGTAGTCCATGACGGAAGGGTAGCGCCCGACGCAGAGTCGGGGCGTACGGTCTTCCACCAAATGCGGGCGTTCCCCTCGAGCAAGTGGGCGGCCAGGGGGACCCGCTCATGGTCTTCCATCAATAGGTCCTCGAATATTTTCTCCATCGTATCCACCCATTTCTCCACAACCCAGGGGTCCGTCGTGTCCCCCTCGAACGTTGGCGGATCGTATTTCTTGAAGTCGGCCAGGTTGGCGCGCACAACGGTCTCGCTCGTTTGGTAGGTTCGCCCCCTTGTCCTCGGCTGTGGATCTAGTCCTGGCCATGATCTGAACATTGCACGAACCAGTTACTCCTAGTTTAAATAAGACGGCACGCCACTAGTGCTGGCACTAGAGGGAGAAAAGAAAAGAACACTAATTCCCTCCCCCCTTTTTCCCCCAACGAGCACTCGCGTTTTATTTATCCCGTGTTCACTTTATTACTCAGTAGCCAGAGTATTGCGCCCGTGGATGTTAGGCCCCGACTGTTGTGGTTAAAGTTTACCGCTCTGATCCATCTAAATCTGTCACGCCCCGGGGTTCGAATCGGCGCGGAAGAGGAGCCACCGATGCCCCTGATTCAGCCATATATTTTTTTTTTGTAAAACTTACTCCCCGGCGCGTGCACAGACCCGCCGCATACACAAATTCGCTCTGCAAATGAGCAGGCCCCTTTGTATATGCACGGCGTCTCAACTACAAAGTGTCTCACAAGGCGTAGTACATACAATCTCTAACCACATCAGTTGGGGTCTCGTACACATACAACCAAACAATTCACGTGACATTCTAGCATTCACTTAGAGCATAGAGGCCGGTGTTTTGAAAGGATAATAATCACAAGGTTTTGAAAGCGGCATCCACACGATGCCCTCGTTTGTGAAAACAGTTCGTAAACACATAAATCCCACAAGGTTTATAAAGCTTGGTGCCCACACGACACCCACGTTTTAAAAATAGTTTTCGCAAACGGTTTTCTTTGTTTTTCATCGTTCAAAACGGCCAAGTAAGAGAGAACGTAGTATTCATTCAATTATTCAAAAAGAAAGAAAGAAAAGGGCAACATCCACTTCGACCCCACGGGGTGTCGCAATCCACAACTAGCTACCATGAATAATAAAAAAAAGGGAAAGAAGAGTCACTGTATCTGAAGTCACCCATAAATCAATCAGCACCCTAACGTCCTCACCGCGCCCTAGCACTCGCCCCTGGACGAACCTGTCACGAAGTGGAAGTCAGTGACTAGAAATAGCATGATAAGCGTAGTAAACAAAGATAAGGCAAACCACACACCCGGAGCAACTATCCCTCCCATGCACCTTCCACCTTAACCACACCCTGTATCATTACGACATCGGGCACCTTCCCCGATGCCCACGCCGAGCACCTGCCTCACAGCACATCGGCACCTTCCCCGATGCCCACCACCGGCACCTGCCTCACAAAGCAACATCGGGCACCTTCCCCGATGCCCACCGCCGAGCACCTGCCTCGGCCGCCGAGCACCTGCCTCGACGTCACCGCTCACACCCCCCACCCATGGGGGCCCCATTCCTAACGCCACCTCCGCGTGGGGTACACGGTCAACGTACCACTTTTCCGGAAAAGCACACCCTTGCGGTGGCCAAACCGCGGGTGTGCGTGTAGCAAATTTGAGCCTCAGATTGACATTGAGTATCATAACATAACATAACAGGGTTAGTGCATAAACAGAAGGAGACTGACAATTCCACCTTGCCCCAACATGCTATTTCTAACAGTTAAACCCCATTCCCGAAACCCCCGGGAACGTACCCACCTTGTTGCGTCGTCCTGCGTTCGTCCAGTCCGCGTCTGTGCTCCAGTCGCCCACAGCGTCCCGCACTCCTGAAGGAACATAGGCAAATCGAGACTTAGAAGTCCGAAACTTACAACGACTCCCTACAGCGTGCGGCGGAGTTCTTCGCACGGCACCGGCCCGTGCGAACGAACACCCTGCCAGGGCGCAGCCCCCCCGCGGCACCAGCCCGCGCGGCGCCCCTCCTGCGGGCGGCCCCGCGCGGCCGAGCGCCGCGCGGGCGCGCGGCCCGCGGTGCGGGGCGACCCCGCGCGGCACCAGCCCGCGCGGGCGCCCCTCCTGCGGGCGGCCCCGCGCGGCCGAGCGCCGCGCGGGCGCGCTGCCCGCGGTGCGGGGCGACCCCGCGCGGCACCAGCCCGCGCGGCGCCCCTCCTGCGGGCGGCCCCGCGCGGCCGAGCGCCGCGTGGGCGCGCTGCCCGCGGTGCGGGCGACCCCCGCGCGGCACCAGCCCGCGCGGGCGCCCTCCTGCGGGCGGCCCCGCGCGGCCGAGTGCCGCGCGGGCGCGCTGCCCGCGGTGCGGGGCGGCCCCCGCGCGGCACCAGCCCGCGCGGCGCCCCTCCTGCGGCGGCCCCGCGCGGCCGAGCGCCGCGCGGCGCGCGCCCGCGGTGCGGGGCGGCCCCGCGCGGCACCAGCCCGCGCGGGCGCCCCCCTCCTGCGCGGCCCCGCGCGGCCGAGCGCCGCGCGGGCGCGCGGCCCGCGGTGCGGGGCGGCCCCGCGCGGCACCAGCCCGCGCGGGCGCCCCCTCCTGCGGGCGGCCCCCGCGCGGCCGAGCGCGCGCGGGTGCGCGGCCCGCGGTGCGGGGCGGCCCCGCGCGGCACCAGCCCGCGGGCGCCCCCTCCTGCGGGCGGCCCCCGCGCGGCCCGGCGCCGCGCGGGCGCGCGCCCGCGTGCGGGGCGGCCGCCGCGCGGCCGTGCGCCGCGCGCGGCGCGTGCCCGCGGTGCGGGGCGGCCCCGCCGGCCGTGCGCCGCGCGGGCGCGTGCCCGCGGTGCGGGGCGGCCCCGCGCGGCACCGCCCGCGCGGGCGCCCCTCCTGCGGGCGGCCCCGCGCGGCCGAGCGCCGCGCGGGCGCGCGGCCCGCGGTGCGCGACGGCGCCGGGCCTCCTCCCTCCTCGTGACCAACAAAAGAAAGAAAGAGGGAGATTCCCCCGAACGAAACGCGTCCGACTCACCTTGATGTGCGAAGAGGAGGAAGAGGAGAGGGATCGTCCGCTTGCCTCCACCGGTCCACCCTTGCGGTGTGCTTGGTTTCTCTTTGCCGCGGCTACGAGGGAGGAAGAAAAAGAAAAGAGGCGGCCACCAAAAGAAAAATAAGAGGAACCCTAATCCTCTTCCCTCACGGCTACATATATATACTAAGAGAATTAGGGTTTACTTAAAAGGTGTGCGGCTGCCAACACGGATCCCGAGGCGTCTAAGGGGGACCCCAACTTCGAGAATTAATTCTGGTCAGACCGGGAGTCGGAAAAATAACCGATCGCGCCCACGCGCTCCGTTCCGCGAGCTCTACCGCCTAAAATTATTTGCGGGCCCCGACGGTCTGTCCGGAAAAATGCCAAAAATGAGGCCCCCGGTCAGGCATTACAAGAAGAGAAGAAGAAGAAGAAGAAGAAGCAGAAGGGGGGGGGGGGGGGGGGGGGGGGGGTGTGCTCCCATGGACCCGGTCCATGGAGCCCACCAAAGGGGGCCCCGCCACCTGGCGGTCCACCACACAGGGGCGCGCGCACCCGCCCAGGCGCGCGCCCCCTGTGCCACGCGGCGCGCGTCCCTGCGCACCACGCGGGCGCCGCAGCCCGCGCGCCACATGGGCGCGTTACACCACGCCACCCAGGCGCGGGACACCCGGGCGCCACACGGCGCGCGTCCCCCGCACCCGCGCGGGCGTCAATGGGGGCCCGCCACGTGGCGGCCCTACGCGGCCCGCGCAGGAAGGCGCGATTCCCCAGCGCGCCAGCTGCGCCATGCGCAACACGCCCCGCGCCGCACCTCGGGAACAGCGCGCCATCTCGAGATTCGCGCATGAACCTCAAAAAATGCGCTCATCAGCCGGGCTCCGAAAAAAGCAAGTAAATAGTCCAAATTCATCATTTTCCGCGCGCTGATTCCAAATCCGAAGTCCGATTTGCCAAATTCCAACTCTAAAAATTGCCGAAGGCATCCGGAGAGGTGATCTTTTGTCCAAACTTTGCCCTGAGTCCAATTTTGACATCTGTGTCGCGCGAAACCACTTCTAAACACTCGACGGGTCCTCCAATTCCCACGTGATCCCTTTTTAAGCCCGAAGTCCACCACTTGTGTCCAAACTGCGCACTAACTCCATCGAGACACCACGCAGGCCACCAGAAGCTGCCAAACAACCAAAACTCAACGCGGGGATCCGGGTCCTCACATAGAGTTAATGCTCGATTACCTTTTTTCATATGTATGCGGATATTACTGTGAGGAGTTATTATGGATTATGGATCATGGATATTGACAGGTGTAGTTCATTAGTGATTCTGGCATGTGCTTATACTTATGTGGAGCTGCTATTTGTTATTATCTTGTATCTTACTTGAGGACAAATGCATGCTTGTATGGACATCTAGATAGGCCATCTTTTATCGCTACACTATCATGTTGGAGCTTGACTTAGGAGAAACCATGTTTGCTTCTTTTCTCCGTATTCTCTAGTCAGGCGATTCTTGTTGCTCTAGTTGAGCACGGGTTTGGGATAGTGTAGTCGAGATTTTGTATCTGGGACAGTTGGATTAGTTGTGGACTTGTGGGGTGTTGCGGCAACCGCGGATATTGGGCGGTTGACCAGATATGTCCTTGTGCATTAGATTGGTATCAGATTTCCTCTAGTGGATGGAGTTTCCCACTTATTGTTTACTGTTGTTTCAGTTTGGGGATCGGGTTTCCCTTTAGTGGATGAGTTTTCCCACTTTGATCAGAGTCGTGATCCAGTCCTGCTATATCGTGATACTTGTTACAGTGATACTTGTTACAGTGATTCTTTACTCGTGTGGGTCGCTCCCCTCGAGTGCCACTCCGGAGATAGCCTATGACCGAGCCATGTGTGCCGGTCTGATACTTATTTTGGGATGCGAGCCATGTGTGCCGATCCCCGGATTCGAGCCATGTGTGCAGATTCCGCTATTGAGTTCTTGAGATACTGAGTTCGCGAGATTGATGAACACAGCACAGCAGTACCGGGTTTTATACCGGTTCATTTGATTGGGTTTATTAAGGCAGGTACTCTTATTATTGCACTCGTGCCTGGGGGCTGAGTGGAGTCTAGTAGCTGTGTTTAGACCTTGCTAGTGTTGGTGGGAACCGTTTGGGGTTAACGGTGCCCGAGGTCATTTGAGTTTTTCGACCGTTGTGTGAGAGATTGAGGATCTTGAGTCTATCCGTTCCGAGAGAGTGTGTGGATTTTGACTATACCTGCATTGCCACTATTCGATAGCGAGTTAGTCGTATGGACACCCTACGTAATTCCTGCCCGGCAGCGGAGGTTTTGTAGGTGGGCGCAGGCTTACTGGACCAATGTGCAGTCAGCTCGATTGGGGTCGATTGTGCACTTCATGTGCGAGTGTTGCATACCTTCATTGTTTTTCCCCTTTTGAGCATGTAATAGAGGCTTGGTAGCTGTTGATGTAAAGTACCGGAGCTTCGGGCAGTGTGCCGACTCCACGGGCAGCCTGGTATTGTGGAAATACCTTTAGCATTTCTGTTTGTATTTACAGAGAGGTTCGGGTGGTCCCGGAGCGACGCGGAAGTATTCTTGTAGAAAAGTGAGTTGGCGTCGGATTGAGAGCTTGCGGGTCGAGCATTGGTTTCATGGATGGGTTTGATGTGAGTTGATCCCTTGGGACATGTGTATTATGAGTTTACAGAGGTGTTCGGTTTGTTCGGGGGGTTGGGGGTAATGCGGAGGTCCCGAGGCGAGAAAGTGAGTTGACGGGGCATTTCGGAGATTTTCTGGCTAGTTCTGGAGCTTTTGGGTGGCTTGGTTCCGGAACCAGCCATTTGGTTCCGGAACCAGGCCCGTGTACCGGTACCAAGTGGGTGGTACCGGTACACAAGCACAGAAAGTGCCCAGTTAGCTCGGTTTGGTGCACTGTAGCTTGAGGTATGGGCTTCTTCTGTTCCAACCACTCCCGTCATGTTTTATACCCAGACTCTTGCTCCCTCTCCACCCTTCATTCCTTATCATCTCCTCCTCCCTTTCTGCTGCCAGAGAAGAAGAAGAAGATGAAGTAGTAGAAGGAGAAGCAGGCTCGTGCATTGTGGGAGGTGACCGAGTCAACGTGCGCTCGCGAGGAGCAATTGAGGTAAATTAATTGTTGGAGAATTGTGGATTGGATTCGATAGTTCTCCTCTTGGGTTTATTGATGGAATTGATTGGGATTTTGAGTTAATTTCCATCCTTTCTCTCCCTCTCTCCCTGTGCTCTCGGGTGCAAGCAGGGAGGTTACTGCGCAAATCTGAGGATTTGTCTGCTTCTGCGCACGTGTGGGGGACCCTCTTGAGCTGAGCAGAGGCATGCTGAGACCCTTGGGGAGTGTGATAGAGGATTGATCGGAGCTTCGTGGATTTTCTTCCGAGACGCGCGACGGCGCGCGTGCGCGTGAGAGGCACAGTGCAGTTTTTCGTCTGTTTTCGCCCGTTCTTCTTCTCCGATTTCGGCGCGGCCTTCGGAAAGCATTTGAGGTGGGTTGGAATTTCTTCAAGATGTATGGAATGCCCTTTAAAAGCTATTGAATGCATGTTGATCATGTTTAGCTTAATTATTTGCATAGCTGGTAAATCTGATAGTTGCCTAGAAAATTGTAGGAATACAATTGCAAGCCCCAGATATTTTTAGCATGATCTAGAAGTGATTTGACACTAGACTTGCATGTTTAGTTGGCTTTATATTGGCATCTGAACCGTTTTAAAAATCGTCGGACCTGTTTTAATGAAAACTGGGTTTTGAAAAAGTGTTTTAAAATATTGAGATCTTCCCGAGGGGGTTGAGTAGGTTCAGAATGCATGTGTTCTCGTGCCAGAGGGCCGAGTGGATTTTTAGAGCATTATGAGATGACTTTCTAGTGTCATGAGAGAGTTTTGAGATACTTGAGTTCGCGGGGTATTGAGGATGTATTCCCTGATTGGGTTACTCTAGATCATGGGTCGTGTTCTGATTTAGTGGTGGAGATGGTTCTCCCACTTAGCCTTGAGAGTTTTGGGGGCTCTGGCAGATCGAGTCGTGGAGGTTTCCCGACTCAGCCACGGGGCGTGCATTATTAGATTGAGTCGTTGAGGGGTTCTCCGACATAGCTGTGAGAGTGTTGGGCTTTCCTGTTCGAGTCGTGGAGTCTTTCTACGACTGCGTATGCTTGTTGAGCATTGAGATCCGATCTGTTGATCGTGTATTTTAGCCTTGAGTCGTTGAGGGTTCTCCGACATAGCTGTGAGAGTGTTTGGGCTTTTCTGTTCGAGTCGTGGAGTCTTCCTCCGACTGAGTTATGCTAGTTGAGCATTGAGATCCGATCTGTTTGATCGTGGATTATAGCCTGCTGAGCCTGGCTTTTTATGCCAGTTATGAGATACTTGTGATACTTGAGTTCGGTGGGGTCGCTCCCCTCGAGCTACGCCCCGGGTGCGATGATGATACCGAGCCTGACGAGGCTGCGATGTGATTACTGAGATGGTCCTAGAGGGACACCCTACGTAAGTCCGTTCCTCCGGGATGTGCGGCAGTGGATGCCTACGTAAGTCCGTTCCTACGGTATGCGCGGCAGTAGATGAGCGCAGGCTTGTTTGACTGGTCCAAAGAGGGACAGTCATTGGGATTGGGTGATATGTGTGAGTGAGTTTCATAGCCTGTTCATAGATGAGTTTTCCTTTGAGCATGATACTTGAGGCGTGTTAGCAGTAGTGGGTGTATGCATATCTTCATCATTTGTAGAGTTTCTTGAGCATGATGATTGAGACATGATAGCTAGTTCCTTTCAGCTTTTATCTATCTATCTATCTGCATACCTATCTGTTGTGCCTCCAGTAGACTTAGTGGGCATACCGTGGATATTGAGACGGTACCCACTGGGAACTACCTTTGCAGTAGTTCTCACACCCGCTGCGGTGACAGGTTCCTGTGGTAGCTATTTCCGGCTTGGTTCGCGCGGAGGCAGCTGATCGAGGTGAGGACGTGGCCGTTTAGTTCCTTACCAGCACTGAGAGTCAGAAGTAGATGTACCTTGGGTATTTTATGACTCCACTTTTGTACTGGACATTCTGAGAGATCAGTGAGGATTTCTTGTACTTTGTAGCTGAGAGACTTTGTATTGAGATTTTTTTTTATTATATCAGATGTTCAGTGGATTTCTGTAGCTACTGGTTCTTTTTCAGCTCTGATACATTATAGCTATAGATCTGACTTGCAGGGTAGACGCTTCGTCTGTACGGCAGTTTCCGTACAGATGGCGGATCTGTTGGCGAGCCCGGGTCGCAGTTTCGACCCCGGGGCGTGACAGATTAGGGTGGTATCAGAGCCTAGGAATATAGGTCGTTGAGGACTTAGTGACCCTAGGCTATTGGTTGGACAGTAGGATGACTGTCGTGAGAGACGTGATTGTAGCGAGAGTCCTGATTGAGTTTGTACCTCCCCCGAGGGATTGGGGCGAGTGATTTTACATGTTTATTCTCTAAAGTGATTATGTTGGCTGCAGACAACATAATACTTTAGAACGGTTAACATGTTATAGACTTTCGCTTGATTGGGTCGAGAGTGTTTGTGGTTTGGTTGGCCGTGACTGTTCTTCTTGTTGGCCCTGTGATGCCGTGCAGCGGCGAGGGCGTGTTTGACCTTGGATGAGGAGCCCGAACAGCGGGGGGCTGAATGGACAGAGCAGAGCGAGGTCTGCGAGTTACGGGCCCAGGTAGCTCAGTTGTTTAGGGCGACGCGGCGCCAGGAAGAGAACACGGAGCGCGTGATGCGCATGTTTGAGCAGAGAGTATCGTTTGAGGTATCGCCGTAGTACCTCCAGCCGCGACATCGTCGACTTCGGCCCCGTTGGCACTGTGAGTAGTGCGGGGAGCAGCGAGAGATTGCTGATTGATAGTCGTGCATCCGCCAGTTCCATCCCCTACAGATTTCAGGGCGGAGTTGGAACCTTGGGAGGCCGGGAACTGGATTGCTGCCATGGAAAAGTTAGCTGAGGACTTGTTCATCCAGGAGAAGCATCAGGTGCCCTTAGTTGCGCACGTGTGTTGGTGGCGTCGAGTCTGTCCCGTTGGACCATCAGGAGAGCGGTTGAGGATTTGGAGCGAATTTCTATGATTGTTGAGCTGAGTGCCCCATGTCGCCCAGGATGAGGCCCAGGAGATTGATCATGTTTGAGAGGGGACTGCTTCGAGATGTTATCATTTTGGATATTCTCGACGAGCGACTTCAGATGCAGCGGTTGTGCATGCCCGATGGATTGACTGAGGTCTGTGATCATGTCCGAGAGGGACGGAGAGCGAGGGACTAGCTCCAGAGAGAGATGTCCCAGTATCGCCTGATTTTGGGATAGTCGAGTGGATCGAGGTTGCCATGATTCCAGTCATAGGATCATGAGTCTCAGAGGAGACAGAGACTAGGATGTTCTCAACAGTCGAGGCACCAACAGCAGTGTTCGTATGATTGTGTCTTTTGTGGTGAGCCGCATTCTTCGCTATAGAGTGACTTCAGGATGAGGGCGATGTTTTTCATGTGTTTAGTCAGGACATCTTCAGGCAGAGGGTCCCAGAGTGGTGTTCTTGGATTTGCCGCCTGCGACGGCACCCCACTACCCCTTCAGGATGCAGCGGTTCATCCGACTTACCGGTAGGCTGATTGAGCCGAGATGCCGAGGCAGATTGAGCGATGGCCACCAGCATCTAGTGGATGAAATGGTGTAGTTGGTTGGAGGACGCCAGGATAGTGGAGCGCGTCTTACCAGGTGTGGTTTTCTTATGGTCATCGGAGTTAGAGCATGTTGATGCCAACACCGCTGGTGTGTGCGTTACTAGAGCAAAGATAGCTGCGTGTGGGCCGGAGGTGGGACTGTTGGCTTGTGCACGTGAGGATCAGGTTCCAGATCACGTATAGCACATGGATAAGTGTTGCCAGTCCTGCCAGTGCAGATAATACCTTGGATTTGATCCTAGAGTTGTTAGTCCTACATCAGCTCCGAGATGTTGATATAAGGTTGGATAGGGATTGGTTATCCCAATGTTGTGCTATCTTGGATTGTCGAGAGTGGACATGACCCTCCGTGGACCTGGCCAGGAGGAGTGTGGTTATAGAGGATGCTAGAGCACGGCAGAGGTTGAGTCGTGGTCGTGTCGCTTTGCTAGCGACGGTAGAAGAGGTGCCTACGGCGGCACCGGGACTAAAGGAATATCTTTATCGCCGTGTGATTCCGGACAGGAGTTTACCTGATCTGATGTTGAAGCCGCCGTTTAATGAGACTGAGATCGAGTTTGTGATCGACGTGGTTTTGGAAACCGCGTCGACTTCAGCATCATCACTTGGAGTATCATTCGTGAGACAGTGAGAGAGCTGTTAGCGCAGTTGCGAGAGCCGAGGGATCGAGGGGTCTGTGTGACCCAGTACCACGTCGTGGGGATATGACAGTGAGGATCCGAGAGATTGATATTTTGGATGTGTTACCACACCGTTGATACACGGTGGTGATGCCACGCCGTTGATACACGGTGGTGATGCCATGCCGTGGTATACGGCAGTGATGCCGCGTTGTGAGTGCACAACGGTGAGAGTGCTGTGACGATTCGAGCACAGTTAGATTTGGATCGTGTTGGGTTGATGCCTTGCGGGACATTGAAGGCTTTGTGGAACCCTACAGCTGAGGGCTGTGCCAGATAGAGTCTGAACCCGATAGAGACATTTTGAGCTTACAGTGAGGTCAAGCGGATTGACTTAGGCCCTGCAGCCTTTTGGATTTGAGGACTTGTGTGTTCCGGCGGTACTTGGACCGGGCAGTAGAACCAGTGTGAGTTTGAGCTCTACAGTGAGTTGCCGTGCTAGTAGTTGAGTTAAATTTATACAAGGCCAGTTGATTTGATTATATCGGATTTGGTTTCCGAGATGAGTTTAAGCACGAGGAGCACTTAAGGATAGTGCTGCAACTTCTATGAGAAGAAGTTGATGCCGAGTTGTAAGAGAATTTGCTCTTAGACTTCGGAAGATTTTGTGGTTAGGCCAGGTGTTTTCAGCTGCAAGGGTGACAGTGGACCCGACGAAGGGTGTTGCCGTTTGGGTTCGGCTTAGACCCACGATAGTGACAGAGGTCCAGAGTTGTGGATTAAACAGTGCCAGCTTAACCTTGAGGAGTTCAAGCTGTGGATGTTATTAACATCATTGTGAATAGTTGCTTGAGATAGAGAGAGATTTGAGATATCTATCGATCCTAGAACCTGAGGTACTGGGTTACTCAGAAGGAATTTGATTTGAGGCAATGCCGGTGGATAGAGTTATTAAGGATGTATGATTGAGCTTACAGTAACGTCCCGACAAAGCCAATGTGGTCGCAGCTGCCTTGAATAGGCGAGCGGTGCAGTTTTGGAGTATGGTGGTTACTCAGCAGATGCCGCTGAAAGAGTAATTGAGACGAATTGAGATTAAGGTGGTGTTCCCTGGGAATGTGGCAAAACTTGTGTTTTGGACTCGTAGCCCACTCCGTTGGACAGGATTGAGAGGGAACTTCTCAGTGAATGCAGCGGGAGTACTGAAGTACAAGGACCGCATCTGTGTGCCCGTGGATTCCGAGATCCGAGAGCTGATTTTGAGAGTTAGGGGCTGAGTGTTGTTCCCGATGTTGGACTTCTTACCCTGTAGAGGGATGTAAGAATGCTTTTGTGAAGCTCTCAGCATTGTGGTTGCTAAGGTGCAACGGAAAAGTTATGCCAATTGGAAGCAGGGAGTTTTGGTGACTTCTGAGAATCACTATCCGCAGAAATGTGTAGATTTGAGTTTTCGCGGGAAGTTGAGTCAGCGAATTGTTGGCATATTCGAGTAGTTAGAGCGCATTGGATCAGTTGCTCACCGATTTGCGCTACCGCCATGAATTGGCAAGTACCCACGAGGACGTTGGTGTATCCGTTTTGAGGGAAGTGTGGATTTGGATTCCTTGCATGATTTGGACTTCGTTTCTTTGGAGTCAGACGAGGACTTGGGCTATCAGGAGTGACCGGTGCGAATTCTTGCTCGAGAGACGAGAGAATTGCGCAACCGGATCTTACCTTTGGCAAAGGTCCAGTTGAGCCGTCTTGATGAGACAAAGGCTGCATGAGAGCCTGAGGATGAGCTGAGAGTTTCATATCCCCACTTATTTGAGTCACCCCCCCCCCTGAGTTCTGGAGTTTTGAGGTTTCGAGGACGAAACCGTTAAAAGGAGGGGAGAGTGTAGAGTACCGGAGCTTCGGGCAGTGTGCCGACTCCACGTGGCAGCCTGGTATTGTGGAAATACCTTTAGCAGTTTCTGTTTGTATTTACAGAGAGGTTCGGGTGGTCCCGGAGCGACGCGGAAGTATTCTTGTAGAAAAGTGAGTTGGCGTCGGATTGAGAGCTTGCGGGTCGAGCATTGGTTTCATGGATGGGTTTGATGTGAGTTGATCCCTTGGGACATGTGTATTATGAGTTTACAGAGGTGTTCGGTTGGTTTCGGGGTGATGCGGAGGTCCCGAGGCGAGAAAGTGAGTTGACGGGGCATTTCGGAGATTTTCTGGCTAGTTCTGGAGCTTTTGGGTGGCTTGGTTCCGGAACCAGCCATTTGGTTCCGGAACCAGGGCCCGTGTACCGGTACCAAGTGGGTGGTACCGGTACACAAGCACAGAAAGTGCCCAGTTAGCTCGGTTTGGTGCACTGTAGCTTGAGGTATGGGCTTCTTCTGTTCCAACCACTCCCGTCATGTTTTATACCCAGACTCTTGCTCCCTCTCCACCCTTCATTCCTTATCATCTCCTCCTCCCTTTCTTGCTGCCAGAGAAGAAGAAGAAGATGAAGTAGTAGAAGGAGAAGCAGGCTCGTGCATTGTGGGAGTTGACCGAGTCAACGTGCGCTCGCGAGGAGCAATTGAGGTAAATTAATTGTTGGAGATTGTGGATTTGGATTCGATAGTTCTCCTCTTGGGTTTTATTGATGGAATTGATTGGGATTTTGAGTTAATTTCCATCCTTTCTCTCCCTCTCTCCCTGTGCTCTCGGGTGCAAGCAGGGAGGTTACTGCGCAAATCCGAGGATTTGTCTGCTTCTTGCGCACGTGTGGGGGACCCTCTTGAGCTGAGCAGAGGCATGCTGAGACCTTGGGGAGTGTGATAGAGGATTGATCGGAGCTTCGTGGATTTCTTCCGAGACGCGCGACGGCGCGCTGTGCGCGTGAGAGGCACAGTGCAGTTTTTCGTCTGTTTTCGCCCGTTTCTTCTCCGATTTCGGCGCGGCCTTCGGAAAGCATTTGAGGTGGGTTGGAATTTCTTCAAGATGTATGGAATGCCCTTTAAAGCTATTGAATGCATGTTGATCATGTTTAGCTTAATTATTTGCATAGCTGGTAAATCTGATAGTTGCCTAGAAAATTGTAGGAATACAATTGCAAGCCCCAGATATTTTTAGCATGATCTAGAAGTGATTTGACACTAGACTGCATGTTTAGTTGGCTTTATATTGGCATCTGAACCGTTTTAAAAATCGTCGGACCTGTTTTAATGAAAACTGGGTTTTGAAAAGTGTTTTAAAATATTGAGATCTTCCCGAGGGGTTGAGTAGGTTCAGAATGCATGTGTTCTCGTGCCAGAGGGCCGAGTGGATTTTTAGAGCATTATGAGATGACTTTCTAGTGTCATGAGAGAGTTTTGAGATACTTGAGTTCGCGGGGTATTGAGGATGTATTCCCTGATTGGGTTACTCTAGATCATGGGTCGTGTTCTGATTTAGTGGTGGAGATGGTTCTCCCACTTAGCCTTGAGAGTTTTGGGGGCTCTGGCAGATCGAGTCGTGGAGGTTTCCCGACTCAGCCACGGGGCGTGCATTATTAGATTGAGTCGTTGAGGGTTCTCCGACATAGCTGTGAGAGTGTTGGGCTTTCCTGTTCGAGTCGTGGAGTCTTTCTACGACTGCGTATGCTTGTTGAGCATTGAGATCCGATCTGTTTGATCGTGTATTTTAGCCTTGAGTCGTTGAGGGTTCTCCGACATAGCTGTGAGAGTGTTTGGGCTTTTCTGTTCGAGTCGTGGAGTCTTCCTCCGACTGAGTTATGCTAGTTGAGCATTGAGATCCGATCTGTTTGATCGTGGATTATAGCCTGCTGAGCCTGGCTTTTTATGCCAGTTATGAGATACTTGTGATACTTGAGTTCGGTGGGGTCGCTCCCCTCGAGCTACGCCCCGGGTGCGATGATGATACCGAGCCTGACGAGGCTGCGATGTGATTACTGAGATGGTCCTAGAGGGACACCCTACGTAAGTCCGTTCCTCCGGGATGTGCGGCAGTGGATGCCTATGTAAGTCCGTTCCTACGGGATGCGCGGCAGTAGATGAGCGCAGGCTTGTTTGACTGGTCCAAAGAGGGACAGTCATTGGGATTGGGTGATATGTGTGAGTGAGTTTCATAGCCTGTTCATAGATGAGTTTTCCTTTGAGCATGATACTTGAGGCGTGTTAGCAGTAGTGGGTGTATGCATATCTTCATCATTTGTAGAGTTTCTTGAGCATGATGATTGAGACATGATAGCTAGTTCCTTTCAGCTTTTATCTATCTATCTATCTGCATACCTATCTGTTGTGCCTCCAGTAGACTTAGTGGGCATACCGTGGATATTGAGACGGCACCCACTGGGAACTACCTTTGCAGTAGTTCTCACACCCGCTGCGGTGACAGGTTCCTGTGGTAGCTATTTCCGGCTTGGTTCGCGCGGAGGCAGCTGATCGAGGTGAGGACATGGCCGTTTAGTTCCTTACCAGCACTGAGAGTCAGAAGTAGATGTACCTTGGGTATTTTATGACTCCACTTTTGTACTGGACATTCTGAGAGATCAGTGAGGATTTCTTGTACTTTTGTAGCTGAGAGACTTTGTATTGAGATTTTTTTTATTATATCAGATGTTCAGTGGATTTCTGTAGCTACTGGTTCTTTTTCAGCTCTGATACATTATAGCTATAGATCTGACTTGCAGGGTAGACGCTTCGTCTGTACGGCAGTTTCCGTACAGATGGCGGATCTGTTGGCGAGCCCGGGTCGCAGTTTCGACCCCGGGGCGTGACAGTTGAGTACCTCCAGCTTTCTTGTTCAGTTTTACTGCATTGTTATCTTATGCCTCTAGTAGACTTCGTGGGCAGATCGTCGGACTTGGCGGTGGTACCTACTGAGAACTCCCTTTTGGTGTAGTTCTCACACCCATTGGGGGTTCCCCCCCCCCCCCCTTCTCTTTCTTTTCTCTCCTTTGTTTTGCAGAGTCTTAGCGGTTGTTGCTGATTCTGCGGTTGCTGTGCGAGGCGAGGGAGTCGCGAGCTAGATCCCTACCCGTCTGTGGAGAGTAGCGGTACCCCTACATTGGAGATTCTGAGTACAGTCAGTAGATTATTTATTTTTCCGCTTTTGAGAGATTATTGTATTGTGAGGATCTGACTTGTACTGAGAGCCTGTACACTGATGTTTTATTTTCACGTTACCTCCCTATTGAGTTCTGGTTTATTGTATTTGAGGATATTATATGATTATCATTTATGGGAAATGGATATTGTATCATTATTCCAGTTGTACAGATGGTTGGTTTTAGTTTTACAGCACTTTTATTTTATAGCTCTGATATCTGTTTAGCTGTAGCCCCTTTCTTGCAGGTAGGACGTTTCGCCTATGCGTGGTTTTGCATAGGCGGCGGATCTGTTGACGAGCCCGGGTCGCAGTTTCGACCCCGGGGCGTGACAGATTAGAGTGGTATCATAGCCTAGGTTGTAGGTCATGGTGGACTTAGAAACCCTAGGCTTATGGTTTGCCCCTTGGATGACTTCGTGAGAGTCCTGAACTTGTAGCGAGAGTCCTGATTGAGTTTTATATCTCTCCCAAGGGACGGGATGAGTGATTGGCATGTTTATTCTCCTAAGTGATTATGTTGGCTGCAGACAACATAATGCTGTGGAATGGGTGACATGCTCTAAACTTTCGCTGGATTGGGTCGAGTGTTTGTTGTGTGCTGATTTGCGGTTTTGTCGTGGTGAGCGGTGTCTCCCCGACGTTCGGTTTTGACCCGTGTGCATCCTGTCGCAGCAGTGGAGCATGAGCGGTTGGATTTGGGTCGGACACCCAAATTGAGGTCAAAGAGATCCGGACCCAGATGGCAGGATTGCGAGAGGTATATCAGCGGCGGAGTGAGCAGCTGGTTTAGGTGACACAGTTGTCGGAATAGCGGGCAGCCCGACAGTGCTTTTCTCCTAAGGCCACCTGGTTGCAGTATCCTCAGTGGCAGTGATTTCTGTGGCGCCGATGGAGCGAGTAGCCCCCTCCGTGCCAATGTTTAGTGCCCAGGCACCGAGGCAGGGTGGATAGCTGACAGCAGATGAGCTGTGGGTCAAGATCGGTCTATTGAGCCAGTTTTGGCAGATGAACCACCCCGATTCGTAGGATCGAGCTTGGAGCCCTTGGAGGCAGAGTTGTGGTTGGTGGTGATGGAGAGACTGGTTGAGAGCCCCCTTGTGCCGAGAGTTTACACAGTTGTTCAACTGCGCGCTCCATGTTAGAGGGACGAGGTGCATAAGATTTGTGTATCTGGGAGTGTATTACGCTAGGATACCTTCCATTTTATTCGGTCCCTCCGTTACAGGTTTTGGATGCCTCGATGGAGTAGGCATTGAGTGGAGCGTGGCGCTACAGTTCCTTTGGATAGGGATCTGCCGCCAGAGGCGAGTTCTGGATAGAGGCGCTTGGCGCCAGGTGATGGAGGACAGATCAGCCGACAGAGGCATTCCCGATTTCCTTCCCCAGGGAAGTGGATTTTGAGACGCCAGGGATCGGGTGGACCCCGATGGTAGCTTCAGCATTGGTGTGAGGACCTGAATTTCTGCAAGAGGTTTACAGCTTTTGGAGGCCTTTGCTGTGTGTTGGAGGTGTTTGCGCGCGAATCGGACCTCAGGATTGGACCCAGTGCGAAATTTGGAATAAGAATGCTTTTCCGTATGCCTTTGACAAATTTTAGAAGCGGAATTTGGCAAAACGGATGTCAGATTTGGATTCAGCGCGCGAAAACGATAAAAATGGGCTATTCACTTGATTTTTGCGCCATTGTTACTGTTCACGCCGGAACAGAAACTCCGGCACCGGCGGCGACCGGCGGGAGGCGGAGCACGGCGGCGCAGCGGCGGATCGCGGCCGCGGGCAGGCGCGCGGGCAGGGCGCGCGAGCTGGCGCGGTGCAGCGGAGTGGGTGTGCCACGTGGCAGATCCCAATTGGATGATCGGGGACACGTGGCAGCTGAGGGTTGGTTGGTCCTGTGAGCGCGGTTCACGGCGTGGCGTGGGGTGTACGGTGGACCGGGCGGGACAGGTGGCGGCTTCCGGTTGGTGGGCTCACCAAGGCCGGGTCCACGGAAGTGCACGGGGGCGCCTCGGGGCGCGTGCCTAGCAGGGGGCGCAGGCGGCGCGCCAAGCGGCACGCCAGGGTAGGTCGGGGCTGTTAGTGCGGGCCAGGTGGCTTTGCGATTCCCGGGCGCCACCCACCCGCGTTGATCGGGAGCGGCCACGCGGCGCCCCGCGTGTGGCGGGGCTTGCTGTTGCCTGTTCGGGGTGACGTGGCGCTCCCCAGGCGTTTTGGGCGCTCGCTGTTGGGGGCTTCACAGCGGATTCGGGCGCCCGAATCCACTGTGGGCGCCCGAATCCTGGGACAGGATGGGTATTTTGGCAATTGTTTTCCCAGCCTATAAATAGGCCGAGAACAACAGCCTGTAGCTTTTTCCCTGCGCTGTTTCTCTCAGTGCAACCTTCAGCAAGTTTCTTCCTCTTTCTGAGCTGCTTCCACCTGAGGACTTCTGGGATTTTTGGTGGCACGCACTTTGAGGTTTTTGTTTTTACGGCGCGGCACGACGCTCGTTCATTTGTGACCTCCTTCGTCCCGTTTCAGTGCAAGGACTCCCCCGGCCTACTCCGACCTCCGTTTCCGAAGATTCTTACGCCGTTGGATTCACGATAGGTAGGGCTTCGATCTTTGTGTTTTGAGCTCCCCCTCTTTTCGAGCTTGTCTTGGATTTTCCCGAGCTTTCTTTTGACCATTTTTCGTGGGCGGAGTTTTGGACATCACCACAGTGTTTCGGCGATAACTTTGCGCTCAGGCGTCGGATGGAAGCATGCCTGTAGTCGTTTTGCATCTACACATCGCAAGGAACGTCCTCGAATTTTTCTAGATTTTTCTGAGTTTTTCCCGAAGGTGAAAAATCCCTTTTTCCAAAGCTAAGTGATACAGATTTCTGTACAGGGTTCTTTTGAGAGGGTCATCTTGTCGGATTTTTATCTTGATGTACGAAACTCGGATTGAGACGTGCAGGTACTCGTTTGGATCGGCTCAACGCGACGAACGCAGCAATTATTTTTTCAAATTTTTTTGAGATTATCTCGCAGGTGAGATTTAGCCATCTTCAGTGCTGGTTGTGTGGACAGCGGCATGTTGTAAGTTGTCACGCCTCGGCGTCGAAACTGCGACCCGGGCTCGCCTACAGATCCGCCGCCCATACGAGAGGCCCCGTATAGACGAAGCGACTAACCTGCAAAAGATCAACTATACTATACAGATATCAGAGCTGAAAGTAAACTGCTAAAAATGAAAATATATACAACTCAAAATCCTCCCCAAAACACATAAATCTCTCAAGAAGTAAAATAAAATACAACTCTATACCTCACTACAAGGGTCTCTCAACATGAACTCTCAAAAGTAAAGGGGTACATCTACTCTCTGGACGACGACGACTGGTAGGGATCTATCTCGCGACTCCCTTACCTCGATCAGCCGGATCAGCAACTGGAGCAGCAGGAACAGGAGTAGAAGTCCCTGGGGAAAAGACACCACAACGGGTGTGAGAACTACGTCCCAAGTAGTTCTCAGTGGGTGCCCCCAACAAGCCCGACGGTCTGCCCACTAAGTCTACTAGAGGCATAAAGTAACAATATAATACAGAAATGAAAGGGCTGGAAAAGTAACACTACAGCTACCATGCCTCTATCTAGATGCTCAAAAAAGTGGAACAGATGGAAACATGATGCATCTACTAACACACACAGTATACTCACCCAATCTATATTGACTGCCGCATAGGGTCCAGTCAAACCTGCGCCCACCTACTGCCGCACATCCTCAACAGGATGGGTCTACCGTAGGGTGTCCATGACTGCCAAAACTGGCCCAGCCAGAGGGACTGCGTCGACAAGTCGCGATAGCAAGTAACAGGCCCAACTCCGGAGTGGCACTCGAGGGGCGCGACCCTACCGAGGAAAGTATCTGCGCATCTCTGTCGAGCTCAAATATGGCTCATGCAGGCTATAGTCCAAACCACGATCACAAGATCGACTAACAACACCAACGCTCACTCACAGGCTGGAAAGCCACACAGCCGGGGGCCACCGTCCACCAGACGGCTCCCACAACAGAACACTAAACTCACAGCAAAAACCGACACCATAAGGGTTCGAAAATCCGATAGGCCGGTGCTTAGAACCCTATCAAACAAGAACATACTCTAGGCTCCGCCTATCGAAGTTCCCGACCCCCTTATAGTTCGGGAACACAACAATCTCGGTACTACACGCAGAAGACACCAACAGGGCCCGAAAGTCTCGGGAGACCTACACCTACAACCCTATCAAACAAGAACAGGTTCCAGGCTCGGCCCCCGTGGCTTTCGTCCCGACAAAGGAACGGCCCCTAGAATCCAGACCACTCGAATCCTTTCGAGTGGGGATATTTACAGGAAAAAGGTGACATTTGTTATTGAAAGCTATTTTCACTCAACCCACACAGGGTGATGATTAAAAGTAGTACCCTTTTTGAAAAGCTATCTTGTTTTGAGAAGAAATCCATTTTTAATGATTTTTAGTTTTTTTTAGAAAAACAGTTTAGAAAAACAAGTGTTTTACCCAAACCCCGAAGGACTGATGCCTTTGTCCAATCAAACAAGAACAGACTCCAGCGGCCCTTCGATGCTTGGAAGAAAACATTGGTAGACTAAAATCATGTGTATGTCGAAAAGGGTTCTGGGTTCTATGTCCGGCTAACACTAGTAAACTACTGCCGCTAACACAGTGGCGACAACCCAAACAGGGGAAAACAAGACCTCCCGGGACCACCGTTTATCCCCAAACGGTTCCTGGTACAGACAAGCGATCCACTACATCTACCAGACTCCACTCTGCTCCCAAGCACGAGTGCAAATGCATCCCACACTAAAAAGAAGTCCCGACCGCTCGGTCCACTACCCGGGCGAGGATAACACTAAGTCCAGGAATGAAACATAATGTGTGGATGTCTAAACATAAATAACCCTAGCCCAAGTGAGGGTTTTCTACTGGTCTGGTTACACATGCAACATATGATGGGGGTGCTAGGTCAGGTTCCAAGATAACAATAATTTAACAGGTGGTAGGAAGCAAAAGAGATCATACGATCATCAGATAAATACAAAGAATAAGAACATTCAAATTCTAGCATGCTACCCAGTCCAATCCCTATCATGCATGATTCTATATCAATAGAATTAGCGCACAGTCCATAGATCCTGAAAGCAAAGCCACCCACCTGAAGGCGCTAACTGTCCAAGATCCAACAGCTGAAAACACCAGGAACAGCAACCTCCAAATAATCCTCAGTCCCACAATCCCTGAGCAACTCTTCCTGGTACAACATACAGTCCAAAGTTACACTTAATTCCAAAAAACCCAAGTTTTACAATTCTGCTGGGAACAGTCCTCTTAATGCGAAATTTTCACCTGTAAAACAAACTCCAAAAATTCCAATAAAAATACCACAGCGATCCTCGCGTCGAGACCTTCGAAACGGGTACCTGCGGGTCCAAATCCGAGCACCGTAGGCCAAGTTACAAATTCCACAGTAACAGTGCGCAAAATCCCATAACCAAACAACTGTAAACTCTTGTACAGATAAAAAGGAAAATGTATACCTTCGGGGAGGTTTCCAAAAATTCCAAGAAAAATACTATGATGATCCTCGCGTCGAGTAGATGAAAAAAGTGTATAAGAGCGTCTCAATCCGATGTCCGAGCGCGGAGATAAAATTCCATCAATCCGCTGTCCTAAAAAATCCACACAGCAAACAAGGTCCTCAGTGAGCATGGAAGAACTCCTCGAAAAGCACGAAAACAGGAAATACGGAAAATACCAAAATCGTAGCCTTACCTGTTGCGAATCCAACGGCGAAGAAATCGCTCGAAAAGATGGTTGGAGTAGGCCGGGGGAGCTCGTGCACCGAAACGCGACGAAAGAAACACCGAAGAAAGAACGTCGCGACGCGCCAAGAAAATGGGAATCTCGAAAACCGTGCCATGTAAAATCTCCAAACTCTGCAGAAAGGTGCAGCACTGCGTGGGGATCAACTTTGCTGAAGACTTCCCGTCGGTTTGAAGCTCGGAAATGCCAAAAAGAAGCAAAAGAAGGCGGCACGGGCTATTTATAGGCCTCACCAAACAAATAGAAAAATTCCACTCATGTCCCAACTTTCGGGCGCTCCCGAAGATTCGGGCGCCCGAATCCGGGCGCAGAGGAGAAACACTGTAGCCGCCCGGAAATTTCCCGTGCCGCCACGTCACCCGCACAGCAAACAGCTGTGAGGGGCGCGCCGGGAGTGGCCACGTGGCCCTCCCGGTGGCCGACACGTGTCCCGCACAGCAAACAGCCGTGCGGGGCGCGTGTGGTGCCGCCGCGTGGCGCCTTCCCGGTCAAACGGGTAGGTGGCGCCCGCCAATGGCGGGGCACCACCTGGCCTCCACAGTGTCGCGGTCACACGTGCGGGCAGGCGCAGCCTGACCGCCTGCCACGCACGCGCCCCGAGGCGCCCGCCCGCGACCCCGTGCGCCGCGCCTCGTGAGCCCGCGAGTAGCACGCCGACATGTGTCCCCTGCACCCGGTCCACGCACCTTATTTCGGGTTACGTGGACCGTGCCGCGTGCACCGACCAACCGGGGACTGCCAAGTGTCCACCCGCCTTGGTCCATGCACCGCCGCGCCACCCAGTAAACCGTGCATCACGAGCCCGCCAATCAGGCGGCGCCACGTGTCCATGCGCCGGGTCCGTGCACCCAGCCGCACCCCTCTGTGGACCGAGTGCTGCGGACCGGCCAATAACAAGCCGCCACGTGGCAGCCGGCGGTCCACGGCCCCTCCCATGCACCGAAATTCAGCGAAAACTTTCGGGAGTCCGTTTTTGGGCATCCGGACTCAGAAACAAACAAGCAAATAGCCGTTTTCAAGCATTTTTCCGCGCTGAATCCAAATCCAACCTCTGTTTGGCCCAAAACCACTTCGAAAATTTGGCAAATGCTGCCGAAGGCCAATCCAGCTGTGGATATCACACAGGGTCCATCTATGGCATCCCTTTGATGCACTATGGGCCAGACACACCAACACTAGGTGTTCTACACCACGGTTCATGGGAGAAGCTACACGGGGATCGGGGTCACCACATAAGTTATTTGGTTTAATTGTGCGCCGATTGGTTATCTTTGCAGTTTTGGGTGTTTTGGCGGTGATTAAGGTTATTGGATAGCGAGGAGGTTTTACAGCTATGGATTACGCATTTCCAAGTGGGTGGTTGCTATATCCCTCTTTTCTGACTTACCCACTAGGAGTATTAGAGAGATCATTTTTGGGACATCTATGATCGGTGATTGCTATTCTTATGAGTTTGTCATGTGAGACACATCATGTTGGAAATGTTATTAAGGAATCACTATGTGGGAAACATAATTGTAATTGGAACTTATGCATGCTTGTGTGGAATCATGGATTGCTATGTTAGCATTAAACCTTGCATGTGGATTTGATTATAATATTGAGGCCAAGTAATTTACCTTGATGGTGGAATATTTGAATGCTTGTGTGGAATTATAGATTTCTGTGTTAGCACTTAACCTTGCATGTGGAATTGTTTATTATATTGGATCAAGACTATTTATCCTGTTAGTGGTATTACTTGAGGATAGGTGACATGCATAGGTGGATACTGTTAATGATCAATGACTTAATTAATTTTTCTTGAGAACACTTGCATGCTTGTATGGACATCTAGATAGGCCATCTTTTATCGCTACACTTTCATGCTGGAACTTGACTTAGGAGAAACCTTGTTTGCTTCTGTTCTCCTTATTCTTTAGTCAGGTGGTCATTGTTGCTCGGGTTTGAGCAGGGGTACGGGATAGTGTAGCCGGGACCTTGGGGTCGGGGACAGGTGATATTTGATTATGGGTTGTCGGGTATTGCGGCTACCGCGGATGGTAGGCGGTTGACCGGATACAGATTATTTCACCCGATTTTGGATTGGGGGTTATTGCGGCTACCGCGGATATTGGGCGGTTGACCGGTTGTCGGTTGTTGGGCTTGATGTTGAGTTATTAATCCCAAAAGGATCTAAATAGGTACTATCAAACAACTAGAGGGGGGGGGTGAATAGGTGTAATACTTAAAAACTCAATCTCAGTGCAAAATAAAAAACAATGCGGAAAATAAAAACAGCACACCGAGATTTACGTGGAAACTCCAATCCAGGAGAAAAACCACGGGACCAACACGCAATAACAATCCACTAAGAATAGAAGAATAACAAGGTGATTACCGACTCCACGGACTCAACCCCTCCTTCAGCTTCTTCGGACCTTGCGCTGACCGGTTGGATGTCCACGCAATAACAATCCCTAAGAAAAGAAGAATAACAAGGTGATTACCGTCTCCACGGATTTAACCCCTCCTTCAATTTCTTGGACCTCGCGCTCCACCGATTTTGCACGTCCACTGCACACGTTCGAATCCACGAACGCCACTCGAATCCACGAGCACACGTTTTGAATCCACGAAACGCCTTTAGCACACCGAATCCACGATGCCACGTCGAATCCACGACGCAAACTCAGTCGATAAGAATATTGACTTCGATGGTGATCCTTTGCTTAGATTATCAATGAGGAACCGTAGAAGAAATCTCTAAGCAAAGATTAGATCAATTCGACAAAAGATAGATCTTGGAAGAACCGTCGAATTGACCTAAAGGAGGCTATAAAGAAGATCGATAAAAACCTAGCCTCTAGGGTTGCTCTCAAGAGTTTTATAAAATGATCGGCCGTAGCTCCCACGTTTTTGAGAAACCCTAAACGTCTATTTATAGTTTAGAAACCTTTGGAAAGAGATAAGAATCAAAAACATACCTTATCTGGAAATTTTCAGGACGGCGATCCGGATCGGATTTACTGCGATCCGGATCGTCGTAACGAGATTGACGATTCCAGAAATACCATGGTTCGGGATCCGGATCGCATCGCCCGATCCGGATCGTTCATACAAATCAGAAAACTTAACATTCGGGATCCGGATCGGAAATTGCATGGATCCGGATCGAAGTCTTGTATGAAGCAACAACCTTCGGGATCCGGATCGTTGGCTCTGATCCGGATCCTGAACAAGTCCGAACACCAGTTTTTGATTATTATGCAATTAAAAGTTCATCCAAGTGTTTCTACACTATAAGAAAGTATTCGGATCACCACAATTATTTAGTTAAACATACCTGATCCTCTTGAATACTTTCTTCTTGAGATTGATGTAACTGATCCACAATTCTTCAACTTCAATCTTCAAGATTCAAGACACTGAGTGTCAACTTGAGCTCTTGTTGAATCTTCTCTAAGTCTTTGATTGCTGATTGACAATTTGATCCCTTTAAGACTCCGACTCAACTCACTGACTTGACTCACGAAATATGCCAACACCAGAATGCCGTAACAATCTCCCCCTTTGGCAATTTCGTGACAAAACCCAAAAATACATAAAAGCGCTCAAGTCACTCATCTTAAACCAAAAAGTCGAAATTCAATGTTATCACCAAAACATTGATTTTCTTTGCGTGAAAGATCCAATAAATACAAAATTACATTTGAACCAAACAGTCCTAGAACATACTCTATGACTTAGGACTTGGAGTCTTAAAGTGATGTAATTCCTGCAAAACAAAACTCCAAACGAAATCAAACGTTAGTCGTTAGAAATTAGAATCCTGCATTTGATCCGTCTTCCTTTTGGTTCTTTTGTTTTTCGGCTCTTTCAATCTTTCTTTGTCTCCCCCTATCTTGAGCATCTCTAACATGTTCTCCATGTTCTTGAGCATCTATGTTCTCCCCCTTTGTGGTACGATCATCATTTTCCGTTCTACCCCATTTTTCTATTTTCGTTTCGTTTCTCTTGATGATCTCATCTCCGTCATTTCTCTTCTCCCCCTTTTTGTCACAAATTGTCAAACAGTGAACATACTAGACAAAAGAAAATCACTAACAACATCAGTTCAAAGAGAAAGAGAGATAAAAGCTCAGTTCCGGTATATAACAAAAATGCAGATTGCGTACCGGTACCAGAAGGCAAAAAACTAATAATTCCTTGAAACAAATCCAAATTTTAGAATCTTTTCAAATACCGATTTGTATTCCATCAAGAAAACAATTTAAGTGCTTTAACCAATGAATTAACAAGATGTCATTCAATCCAATTAATTTCACAAGATTAAAAAGATTTACTCCTAAATCATGAAAAACAAAGATAAAACATTATAAACAGTTTTTCATGTTATATTCATCAAACACAAGTCATCAAAAATAATCTTGAGATCCAAAGTCTATCAAGATGTAACGGATGTACAAAGATGACTTACAGAGATTTCCAAATGACATCAATTCTGAATTCTACCCTTTCAAATTTGAGATAAGCACTAAAATACCTAAGGGTGGCTCTTTGAGCATCTTTCAACTATCCCACCTTATACCAACCAGGAGATTGTTCAAAATATAAGAGTTTTGCATATAAATCTCCAAATGCTTCAACTAAAGATTTTCTCATAAAATACTATCAAGCATCCATAACATGTGGTAGCTTCACACACAAACCGGACGACCGGGGTGGCAGCTCTTTCCAGCATGTGGTGGTAGTTTTCACACTCCTTTCGGATGTAACTCTTTCCACATCTTTTGCAAATCATTTCAATACCCTTGTAAGAATGCAATCTCTTACGTGAAAGAATTAAATCCCAAATTTTAGTCTATCGGTTGTCTCACGTTTATCACAATGAACTCACACAACCGAGATAGATTAAGCATCTAAAGATCACACATGATTTCTAAAATTTGATGCTTA
Organism: Tillandsia leiboldiana; assembly: GCA_029204045.2. Taxonomy (NCBI): domain Eukaryota; kingdom Viridiplantae; phylum Streptophyta; class Magnoliopsida; order Poales; family Bromeliaceae; genus Tillandsia; species Tillandsia leiboldiana. The sequence goes on along the minus strand of CM055067.1, from coordinate 17,977,104 downwards.
TAATATCAAAAACTCCTATAATGAAGTATCTTCAAGATTATGATTATGGAGTAAAGTTGATAATCCATATAAAATTAAATTGGAGTGATTGAAAGTGAAAGCCCTTTTCATTCAATGCACTTGTTCATTAAAAATCCTTTTGTTCAAAAATAAAGTATAAAAACGAAGAGCATTGAAAAACATGTAATGCAAAGATTAAGAAAGATATGAAGGGAAAACCAATCAAAGCATTACATACAGTCATAAGCTATTTAGAACTTAAGACAAGAAAAGATATCACCTTTCCGAATCCAAAATCGCTGGATTTTGGGTTGTCTTGATTCGTTGTGGCCGGGGGTTGTCCGCTTTGACTGTTGGTCCACCTTAGGTCTTTGCCTCGCAATGATCCACTTGTATGATTGATGTTGTGGCTCGGACCTTTGGTGGGTTGAGTGAACTCCTTTGACTTGATGTGTCTTTTGATTCCGTTGAGTTCGCCCCGTAGATGAAGTTGCCGAAGGACTCTTCTTTCTCTTTTTCGGGCAATTCTTCACCAAATGTCCTTCAAGTCCACATAAGTGACAAGTTCTTCCTTTCAATTTAGTTGTGGAACTTGAAGCCTTCACAGTTTGGTTCTTTTTAAATCCCAAACCAACCTTTCTTGTTTGACCTAATCCGGACATACAATCAAATTTCTTGGAACCGGTTGAAAACCTTTGTATGTCGGATTTAAGTTGATGAACTTGCTTGGTCAAAGCTTGATTGGTGACATGAATATCCTCAAACTGTTTTTCTAGAAAACCAATCTTGTCCGTATATGATTTAGCGTTTGTCTCCGATTGGTTTAGCTTTTCTTGGAGGATTTTATTGTTATTCAATAAACGTCCTTGTTCCTCCTCGAGATCATGAAGTTTTATCTTTAAAGCATGATTCTCGTCTTGATTCTCAAGTCGTTGCTTCCTCAACTTCTTGATATGCTTGGCCATCTTCTTAGATTCCGCAAGAAGTTGTTGATATGCCTCAACGAGTTCTTCCTCGTCCGACTCCCCCTCACTTGATGACTCTCCGCCGGTCGTTGATGTTTCATACAAAATCAAAGGAGTAGAGTCAGTGACTAATGATGATAAACAATTATTAGAAGAGGGAAAATGAGAGGCATGAGAAGCAACGATTTTTTCCTCTTTACTTGAGGTCGATTCATTAGAAGTAGAATCGTCCCAAGTTTTCGCTTGCAAAGCCTTCTTTTTATATAATTTCGGAGTAGGACAATCCGTTGAAATATGGTCGTAGCCTTTGCATCTATAACATCGGATTTCCCCTTCGAATTCATCTTTTTCCTTAGAAGGTTTTGCAAGGCTTTTGAGGTTAGAGGATTTAGAACCCGATGATCCTTTAGATGGTTTCGTGGATGAAGATCCATCGGTTCGATTCTTCCAAAATTTCCGACGAAATTTCTTTGTGATCCGCGCCAATTGTTCTTCAAAATCGGCAAAAGAGATTTCATCGTCGGAACTCGATTCGCTATCTTCTTCCTTTGTTGATTTGAATGCAATACCTGTAAGCTTAGAAGAAGACTTGGAAGAAACTTGATTAGTAGGAAAAGTCATTTCATAAGTTTGCAAAGCACCTACTAATTCCTCTACACTCATCTCATCCGGATGACTAACGGTTTCAATGGCGGTAACCTTTGCCCTAAACCGTTCCGGAAGAGTCCGAAGTATCTTTCTTACAATTTTTGACTCCGGGATCTTTTCTCCTAAATTAGCACATGTATTTATTACATCTTGAAGTCTAGTGTAATAATCTGTAAACAATTCATGCTCTTCCATATGAATAGAATCAAATTGACTTGTAAGCATCTGGAGCTTTTGAATTTTTACAAGATTAGTACCCTCATGTGTAATTTTGAGAATATCCCAAATTTCCTTCGCGGTTTCACACGCGGAAATTCATGTGAACTCAGTCGAGGAAAGAGAATTAAATAAAGCATTCATACCTTTCCCATTGTAAGAAGATCTTTCAAATTCCTCTTTGGACCATCTAGAGCGAGGTTTTGGGGTAGTAGAATTTCCTACTTCCTCAACAGGATGCACCCAACCGTATTCCACGGATTGCCATACTCGCTCATCAATTGCGATGAGAAAAGCTCTCATCCGCACTTTCCAATAAGCATAATTAGTCCCATCAAAAAGAGGAGGTCTATAAATATTACCACTTTCACCCATCATGATAGATAAACCTAAAACCCTCTCTGATACCAATTGTTGAGTTATTAATCCCAGAAGGATCTAAATAGGTACTATCAAACAACTAGAGGGGGGGTGAATAGGTGTAATACTTAAAAACTCAATCTCAGTGCAAAATAAAAAACAATGCGGAAAATAAAAACAGCACACCGAGATTTACGTGGAAACTCCAATCCAGGAGAAAAACCACGGGACCAACACGCAATAACAATCCACTAAGAATAGAAGAATAACAAGGTGATTACCGACTCCACGGACTCAACCCCTCCTTCAGCTTCTTCGGACCTTGCGCTGACCGGTTGGATGTCCACGCAATAACAATCCCTAAGAAAAGAAGAATAACAAGGTGATTACCGTCTCCACGGATTTAACCCCTCCTTCAATTTCTTGGACCTCGCACTCCACCGATTTTGCACGTCCACTGCACACGTTCGAATCCACGAACGCCACTCGAATCCACGAGCACACGTTTCGAATCCACGAAACGCCTTTAGCACACCGAATCCACGATGCCACGTCGAATCCACGACGCAAACTCAGTCGATAAGAATATTGACTTCGATGGTGATCCTTTGCTTAGATTATCAATGAGGAACCGTAGAAGAAATCTCTAAGCAAAGATTAGATCAATTTGACAAAAGATAGATCTTGGAAGAACCGTCGAATTGACCTAAAGGAGGCTATAAAGAAGATCGATAAAAACCTAGCCTCTAGGGTTGCTCTCAAGAGTTTTATAAAATGATCGGCCGTAGCTCCCACGTTTTTGAGAAACCCTAAACGTCTATTTATAGTTTATAAACCTTTGGAAAGAGATAAGAATCAAAAACATACCTTATCTGGAAATTTTCAGGACGGCGATCCGGATCGGATTTACTGCGATCCGGATCGTCGTAACGAGATTGACGATTCCAGAAATACCATGGTTCGGGATCCGGATCGCATCGCCCGATCCGGATCGTTCATACAAATCAGAAAACTTAACATTCGGGATCCGGATCGGAAATTGCATGGATCCGGATCGAAGTCTTGTATGAAGCAACAACCTTCGGGATCCGGATCGTTGGCTCTGATCCGGATCCTGAACAAGTCCGAACACCAGTTTTTGATTATTATGCAATTAAAAGTTCATCCAAGTGTTTCTACACTATAAGAAAGTATTCGGATCACCACAATTATTTAGTTAAACATACCTGATCCTCTTGAATACTTTCTTCTTGAGATTGATGTAACTGATCCACAATTCTTCAACTTCAATCTTCAAGATTCAAGACACTGAGTGTCAACTTGAGCTCTTGTTGAATCTTCTCTAAGTCTTTGATTGCTGATTGACAATTTGATCCCTTTAAGACTCCGACTCAACTCACTGACTTGACTCACGAAATATGCCAACACCAGAATGCCGTAACACTTGATTGTTGACAGTGGGTATCGCAGCGACCGCGGATATTGGGCGGTCGACCAGATGGTTACGTATGCATCATATTGGGGATCGGGGTTCTTTAGTGGAGGGTTTTGTTCCACTTGAGTATAGTCGTGATCCAGTCCTGCTTTTATGATACTTGTGACAGTGATTGAGTTCTATTATCACACCGGCGCGGCTTTATATACCCGGTGATGCTTTCCTCGTGTGGGTCGCTCCCCTCGAGTGCCACTCCGGAGCGCGCGGGGCACCAGTTAGGTGCCGGACAGGCATTGAGTTTTGCTATCACATCGGCGCGGCTTACTTGCCTGATGATGAGGGCGGCAGCAGGAGTTTTGCTATCACATCGGCGCGGCTTACTTGCCCGATGATGAGGGCGGTACAGATTGGGTTCATCTGGGACGGTTGGTTACTATTGCATACGGTTATTCCAGTCTAGGACTGCATTTTAGAGGCATAGTAGTGGTAGTTTCCTTTCTTCAGTAGTTTTATCGCTTACCACACTTCTTTCCCTTTTGCCTCTGGTAGACCTAGTGGGTGTGTCAGAGTTTGAGGATTTACCCACTAGGGGAGGCTACTGGTTTACTAGTAGTTCTCACCGCCATTCTTCTTTCCTCTTTTTCTTCTCCCTTGTTTTGCAGTGTCTTCTGCGGGTGCTGCTGGGCTTTCAGCGGCGGGTCGAGGAGAGAGGACGGCTGAGTAGATAGATCTCGAGGCAGGATGAGCGAGTTAGCTAGACTGTTGGTGTACCCATGTTCCTCAGACGGTTGTACTTTTACTTTTGGGACTGGCTTCTGCCAGCCGGTTGTATTCATTTTTGGTGAGCTGGGAGAGACAGATGTATCATTTATACAGATGTACTGTATTTTATTTCCAGCTTCAGTCTGAGATTTAGTAGTTTTAGTTCAGCTCTGTTTTTATTGCTCTTTATTATTATCTCTTATATCTGAGCAGGTTACTGGCGCTTCGTGTACGCGGAAAATTCCGTGTGCACGGCGGATCTGTAGACGGGCCCGGGTTCTGGTTTACACCCGGGGCGTGACAGATTAGGTGGTATCAGAGCTTAGGGATAGGTCTGTTGGGACTTAGGAAACCCTAGGCTTTTGGCGGACCCTAGGATGTTAGGGCGTGAGAGACACGACATTTTGCGAAAGTCGGTGATTTGTTTATTTGACTCTTCCTGTGAGTGAAGAGGGATCGACATATCCTATTTTTGTGGGACAATTATGTTGGCTGCAGACAACATAAAGTTACAAAAATAGGGGGATGTCTTTGACTTTCGCTAGATTGGGTCGAGTGATTGGGGTGTGCTGATTTCCGGCTTTGTCGTGGCGAGCGGTGTCTCCCCGACGTTGGACACTGACCGTGTGCACCTTGGTGCAGCAGTTGGGTCTAAGCTGGTTGTTTCGGGACGGATTCCCAGATTTAGAGTCTGAGAGCTCCGGACCTTAGGGGTAGTAGTATTGGGGGGCAAATCAGCGGCGGAGTGACACAGTTGTCGGAACAGCGCAGTGACACAGTTGTCGGGGCGGTGACACAGTTGTCGGGATAGCGCAGTGACACAGTTGTCGGAACAGCACAGTTGTCACGCCCCGGCGTCGAAACTGCGACCCGGGCTCGCCAACAGATCCGCCGCCCATACGGAAACCCCGTATAGACGAAGCGACTAACCTGCAAAAGGAATCAACTACAGCTATACAGATATCAGAGCGAAAATAAAAGCTGCAGGAAAACTGAAATCCAAACACTGTACAACTAAAAATAATACAATATCCATCTCCCAAATACGATCGTATGAAAAGTCCTCTGATACAAAACCCAAATGGGAGATATCTCCAATAAATACATCAGTGTACAAGCTCTTAATACAACCATATCCTCACTACATCAGTCTCTCAAACTGTAAAATAAAATACAACTCTATACCTCACAACAAAGGTCTCTCAACAGGAAACTCTCAAAATATAAAAAGGGTACATCTACCACACTCTAAAGGAACTATGCTGGTAGGGAACTATCACGCGACTCCCTGTCCTTGGTCCGTCAAGCCAGCTCGGGCAGGAACGGAAGAAAAGCCTCAGCAACCTGTCACCGACAGAGGGTGTGAGAACTACATCCTACAGTAGTTCTCAGTGGGTACCGTCTCCAAGACCCACGGTCTGCCCACTAAGTCTACTAGAGGCAAGATAACAGAAAAAGACTGGGATAGGAAAACAAAGCTGGATAAGTATCAACAGCTATCATGCCTCTATCTACTATGCTCAAGGGGAAAAACACAGATGATGGTATGCAACCACTCACTACTGACAATAAGTCATAGGTACTATGCTCAAGTAAACTCTACTATGACACATGCTATGCCATCACTCTCTCGGTGTCACCCAATCTCAATGACTGCCTCATAGGGTCCAGTCAAGCCTGCGCCAAACCTACTGCCGCACATCCCGGAGGAACGAACTTACGTAGGGCGTCCCACACGGACTATCACAAGCGAACTCTAGTGTATCAACTAGTCGCATCATCGCAGCCTCGTCAGGCTCGGTAACATCACACACACCCGAGTGGTAGCTCGAGGGGAGCGACCCCACCGAACTCAAGTATCTCATCTGTATCACTGTCTCATAATCGGCTCCTGCAGGCTATAGTCCTCGATCAAACAGATCGGTACTCAATGCTCAACTAGCATAACTCAGTCGGAGAAAGACTCCACGACTCGTTCTCACAACACTCACCCACTAAACGAAGGTACAACACAACTGGGACCGCCGTCACTCCAAACGGCTCCCAAAACGACTCCCCACTCATAAGCGAGAAGAGCCGACTGACGCAGCAAGGTCTGAGAATCCCGTTAGGCCGGTGCCTAGAACCCCAATCAAACAAGAACAGACTCTAGGCTCAGCCTATCGAAGTTCTTGATCCTTTACCGTTCAGGGATTCGGCCCCTCTCGGTTAAAGTGGGAACCCATCTCAACCTACAAATCTCACGGGCTGGAGATGCTCTACAGCCAGATCCACGAAGAGTCTGAAAACCCCGGGAGACTAATACCTACGACCCCAATCAAACAAGAACCGGCTATAGGCGTAGCCTCCCGTTGCTTTCGACTTGCTTTCGACCCCAGAAAGAAATCAGCCCTTAGAACCCAGACCACTCGAATCTTCTCGGGTGGATAAGTTTATAAGAAACAGTGACATTTATTACAGAAAACCATTTGATCTGAGAGAAATCCATCTTTTTAATGATTTTTAGTCTTTTTAGGAAAACAATTTGCAAAAAAGTTTTATGTCCAAACCTCGAAGAGCTAATGCCCTCGTCCTATCAAACAAGAACATACTCAGGCGACCCTGCGAGGCCTGGAAGAAAACATTGGCTGACTAAAATCATGTGTGCGCCCAAAAAGGTTCTGGGTTCAAGGTCCTGCTGCCACTAGTACGCCACTGCCACTACCACTGTAGTGACAACCAACTCAAGAACACAACGTCTCGGGACCACCGTCTACCCAAACGGCTCCCGCCAGAACTAAACAACTGGCTCTTGTTACGGAATTTGAGTTGGCGTATTTCGTGAATTCGGTTAAGTCTTGAAGATTGAAGATAAAGGATGTTGGATCATTTAACTCAATCTCAAGAAAGAAGAATTCAAAAGGATCAGGTATGTTTAACTAATTATTTTTGGTGATCCGAATACTTCTTATAGTGTAGAAACACTTTGATGAATTTCTTATTGCATAAAAATCAAAAACTGGACATGGGACATGTTCAGGATCCGGATCAGACTTTCCAATCCGGATCCCGAAGGGTGTTCGTTCATACATCAGTTCAATCCGGATCGTACCCACCCTTGATCCGGATCCCGAACACTGGTTTTACCATGTTTTATGAACGATCCGGATAAGGCTTTGCAATTCGGATCCCGAACGTTGGTGTTTGGTGAAACTGTATGAACGATCCGGATCAGGCACTTCGATCCGGATCCCGAACCCTGGTTTTTTTGGAAACTGTTTGTCTCGCTACTGCAATCCGGATCGCCGAAGTCCGATCCGGATCGCCGTCCTGAAAAATTCCAGAAATGGTTAGTTTTTTATTCTTATCTTCTTCCAATGGTTTCTAACCTATATATAGACCCTTTAATTCATCTTTTAGGACAACCCACGAAAAAGAAAAAAGACGACCGAATTAGATAGATCCACAAATAGAGAAGAAAGGAAATCAATAGATTAAATCTTATGTTTCTTCATCTATATTGATTGATTTGATTCTAGGTTTTCTTACTCACATTTTGAGTAGAATCAAATCAATGAATACTTAGATGGTATTTCTGATCTATTTCTAATCTAAGTATTCGGCGCATCATCACCACCCAAAAACAACGATTTTCCCAAAATCGGCGCGTGGACTCGCGTGGCCTTGTGGATTCAAGGTGCTACCGCTCTCGTGGATTCGGAGCGAGGTACGTTCGTGGATTCGAAGCGTGCTACTGGGTGAAGACCGTGGATTCGGTCGGACGTCGTGGATTCGGCGTTGGACGCAAATCGTGGATTCGAGAAGCGTCGTGGAGCGAGCGGAGAAGATCAACTAGGAGAGTATGGAAAAGATTGAGTCGTCTGTGAGTACGGTATATCACCTTGTACGTGTTTAATTCTAGTGGATTTCACCGTGTTATCGGTCCCGTGGTTTTTTTACTCCGGTTTGGAGTTTTCCACGTAAAAATCTCTGCGTGTTATTTATTTTTCCGCATTGGGTTTTATATCGCAAAGATTTTTGAGTGTTTATTGTTTACACCTATTCACCCCCCTCTAGGTGTTTTTTTCCCTATTTAGATCCAATTATACATAACCCAACAAGTGGCATCAGAGCGGGAATAGGGTTGTAAACAATGGTTGAAGGTGGAAACATCAACAGACCCCCGTTCTTCGATGTAACAAATTATGCCTACTGGAAAGTACGGATGATAGCCTTTTTAATTTCCATCGACGAACGGGTGTGGCAATCAATTGAATTAGGATGGTCTAATCCAACTGAAATTCTTGCTGGTGTTCGCACCATCAAACCTAGGTCGAAATTGACCAAGGAAGAGATAGATACTTCTTCTTACAATGGCAAAGGGATTAACGCTTTATTTAATGCTTTGTCGCAAACAGAGTTCTCTCGCGTCTCGGCATGTGAGACTGCGAAAGAAATCTGGGATGTTCTTCAAGTTACGCATGAGGGAACTAACCTTGTGAAGATTCAGAAACTGCAAATGCTTACGAGCAAATTTGACTCTATTTTCATGGCAGAAAATGAATCTTTCACAGACTATTACACACGATTGCAAGACATCGTAAACTCATGTGCTAACTTGGGAGAGAAGATTCCAGAATTTAAAGTTGTAAGAAAAATATTAAGGACTCTTCCTGAAAGATTTCGCTCCAAGGTTACAGCCATTGAAACTATTAAACACCCGGACGAAATCCGTGTAGAAGAATTAGTTGGTTCATTACAAACTTATGAAATGACATTTCCTACTAACTATTCTTCTGGAAAGGCATCCTCTTCTAAGTCTTCAGGTTATGCGTTGAAAACAACAAAAGAAGAAAACGCGGATTCATCCTCCTCAGGCGATGACGAGAATTTATCTATGGAGGACTTTGAGAAGCAGCTTGCTCTCTTAACAAGAAGATTTCGCCGAAACTTTCGAAGGGGTAACTCAAGCAAAACTCCATCCTTCGTAAAGTCGAAGAAAGGCAAAGGTTCTTCAAGTTTCAAACCAAGAAAGCAAGAGGGTTTTTCTAAGGATAAGAAAAGCTCAGAAGGACAAGTCCAATGCTTCAAGTGCCGAGGGTACGGCCACATCTCAACGGAGTGTCCTAATAAGAATCCGTCAAAGAAGAAAGCGATGCAAGCCGTCACTTGGGATGACACCTCATCATCAAATGAGTCATCCTCAAGTGATGAAGAAGATAACGCAACAGCGTTCCACGCGTCCACATCTTCACCCTTCATGAGCTTAATGGCTAGTACATCCGAGTCATTGTCCTCCTCCCAAGTTGGAAAGAACGCAACGGACGATGAATCGGATGATTCGGAAGGTGAAGATTTTGCTCTAGCCTATCACAGACTTTTGAGGGATTCAAAGAAACTGGCTAAGCAAAACAAGGGGTTGAGAGGGAGATTGCAGGATCTCGAAGAAGAAGTAAAAAGGGTAACTTCTCTCTCGACCGATCTTGAAGTGGAAAGGGATGATCTGATTAAAATAAATGTTTCCCTTCAAGAGTCCAATGAGCAACTCGAGAAGAATTATATAGATATGGTGAACAAAGCGAATTACTTCTTGAAGCTCAACGGCGAGGCTCGACAAGAAAAATTGGAAATGACAGAGACCATTCTCCAACTCAAGGATGACTTACAGCGATTTTCATCAGGAAGGAGTAAGTTGGATAAGCTTCTTGGTCTTGGTCAATCAAACAAGTTCGGCCTCGGATACAATCGAACTAACGACAATTTTAGTTCGGTTGGGACAGTTTTTGTGCCCCAGTCGGTATCTCCTCCTCCGACACCGGAATTGACGACAAACAACGACAACAAACCTACTTCCCCCTCTTCAGAATCGTCAAGCATCAAGGTATGTTTTCGTTGTGGCCTTGCAGGGCACATAAGGAGAAATTGCAAGATGGGAGCCAAACGCTCAACTCAAGCACTTCTTGCAACGACTACCAAAAGGGTGATTCCTCGGAAATCAAATGCAAATTCTTCAAAGGAAAAGAGCCTCGGTAGTTCATCAAACGAGACGACGACGTCAAGGAAAAGCGACGGATCAAACAAGACGCTTTCACCAAAGGTATCAACCTCACAATCATTTCCGACGTACACCAAAACTCGAAAGGTTTGGGTACGCAAAGGTGAAGTTTTTCCTTGTCTTGTTACAAATATTTCCTTGCATGCTTATGATAATTCGTCTTGGTATCTGGATAGCGGTTGTTCTCGTCACATGACCGGTGACAAAAACTGTTTTCAAAATTTTGAGAAAATCTCCGGAGGACTTGTAGTTTTCGGAGACGGTCAGTCTTCCAAAATTGTTGGAAAATGAACAATAGCTATTCCAGATGGCCCGATTCTAAATAATGTGTTATTTGTTGATGGCCTTAAGACTAACCTCATAAGTATCAGTCAACTTTGTGACAATGGTTTTTCAGTTAATTTTTCATCTGTCGAATGTATTGTAACTGATAAGGACCATGTTTTCTTTTTAAAAGGGGTTAGATCTGAAAACAATTGTTATGTTGTTCCCAATAAAATTTCTGAAAATTGTAACTTAGCCTCTTTGAATAATGAAACACTTTGGCATGAAAGGCTAGGTCACATAAATTTTAAGGAACTTGCTAGAATTTCAAACAAAGACGTGGTCAAGGGGGTTCCTAAACTTTCACTTAACCAAAACATTGTGTGTAGTGGTTGTCAAAAGGGAAAACAATCTAGGACTGCACACAAGAACTTGAATCACGTCGGTACCAAACGGCCCTTGGAATTATTGCATATGGATCTTATGGGGCCGACACGTCAACCATCCTTGGGAGGTAAATGATATATTTTCTTATTGGTTGATGATTTCTCTAGATACTCATGGGTAGCATTTTTAAAAGAGAAAGCCGATACTTTTGATTCTTTTCACGAGATTTGCCTTCGTATTATGATTGAAAAGAATGAAAAGATCATTCGTGTTAGAAGTGATAGAGGTGGAGAATTCATAAATTCAAAATTCATTGACTTTTGCACTTCCAATGGCATTAAACATGAATTCTCAGCACCCTATACACCTCAACAGAATGGTGTTGTCGAGCGCAAAAACAGGGTTGTTCAAGAGATGGCACGTGTTATGCTTCACAGCCGGAATTTACCGTTATATTTTTGGGCTGAAGCTGTGAACACTGCAATCTATGTTATTAATCGAGTTTATTTGCGCCCGGGAACGTTAAATACACCATATGAACTATGGTGTTGTAGAAAACCCAACATCAAATATTTTCGCATCTTTGGGAGTCGTTGTTACATTTTACGTGACCGCGAAAATCTTGGAAAATTTGACTCTCGAAGTGACGAAGGAATTTTCATGGGTTATTCTACAAATAGTAGAGCATATCGGGTATTTAACTTGGAATCTAAAACGATTGTAGAATCCATAAATGTTAAAGTAGATGAAGCTTTCCACTTTGCATCTGATAAATCTACCCCTGATATCTCTCTTGATGATGATACTCCTGTAAATGCATCTTCTCATGATAATACTTTCAATATTAATGATGCATCTAATGGTTCTCCAAGTTTATCCGATGTGCAGGAATCATCTCATATACCTCCGAGTACTCCATTACATCAAACGTTACGCATCTCCAAGGATCATCCTGAGTCAAACATCATTGGAGACCCACAAGAAGGAGTCAAAACTCGGAGACAGTTGGTTTGTGGATTCGCTTGTTACGTTTCCATGATCGAACCAAAGAATCTCGATGAAGCTCTTCAGGATGACTACTGGATTGAAGCAATGCAGGAAAAGCTCCATCAGTTTGAACGCAACAAAGTCTGGGAATTAACGACGCCTCCGAAGCAACACAATGTGATCGGTACTAAATGGATTTTCAAGAACAAGAAAAATGAGGATGGTACCATCATCAGAAATAAAGCACGCTTAGTTGCTCAAGGCTACTCTCAAATAGAAGGTATAGACTTTGATGAAACGTTCGCCCCTGTAGCTAGACTCGAGTCCATTCGTATCTTGTTCGCTATTGCTTGTCACTTTAAAATAAAACTCTTTCAAATGGACGTTAAGAGCGCGTTTTTAAATAGGTTTTTAAATGAGGAAGTTTATGTGGCTCAACCGAAAGGTTTTGTAGACTGTAAACTACCTAACCATGTTTTTCGTTTGAAAAAGGCTCTTTACGGTTTAAAACAAGCACCGCGAGCGTGGTACGAAAGGTTGACAAAGCACCTTTTGGAGAAGGGCTATACTCGAGGGGGAGCAGACAGGACTCTCTTTGTGAAGCATTATCAAAATAACTTCATTGTTGCACAAATCTATGTCGATGACATTGTATTTGGAGCAACAAAGGATAATGATGCTTCTAAATTCGCTGAAACCATGGAAAGCGAATTTGAGATGTCTATGATGGGCGAACTGACATACTTTCTAGGATTGCAAGTGAAACAAAATGGTGAAGGCATCCATCTGTGTCAATCCAAGTATGCAAAGGAGTTGGTAAAGAAATTCGGATTAGAAGATTCTAAAGATTTTCCTACTCCTATGGGAACTAGCAATAAGGGATTAGGAAGTGAATCTCTTAGTGAGAATGTAGACGAGAAACTTTATCGCAGCATGATTGGAAGTCTACTTTACCTCACAGCTAGTCGCCCGGATATATCCTTTAGTGTTGGGATTTGCGCGAGATATCAATCGGCACCAAAGGAGGTTCACCTGAAAGCGGTGAAACGGATCATCCGGTACATCAAAGGAACCATTAATTTCGGAATTTGGTATCCTATGGGAACAAGTCTAGATATTATTGGATACTCAGATGCTGATTGGGCAGGATCTGTGGATGATCGGAAAAGTACGAGTGGTGCATGCTTTTATCTTGGCCATTGCCTTGTTGCATGGCATAGTAAAAAGCAAAACTGCATTGCACTCTCGACTGCCGAAGCGAAATACATCTCAGCGGGAAGTTGCTCAACTCAACTCATTTGGATGAAAAGCGTGTTGAGCGACTTCCGGATTTCAGCAACTTCGGTAACTGTTTTATGTGACAACACTAGTGCTATAAACATTTCAAAAAACCCTGTGTTGCACTCTAGAACAAAACACATTGAACTTAGATATCATTTTCTTAGAGAGCTAGTTGAATCAAATATTCTTCAAATTTCCTACATTTCAACTGAAGATCAATTAGCTGACTTTTTAACAAAACCTTTGGATCAAAAATGTTTTATTCATTTGCGTAAAGCAATTGGAATGCTTTCCTTGAAATAACCTCTTTTTGAAACTTTTGTTTAGGTTAGGTTTTGTTTTTGTGTTTTTGTTCGTTATCTATGCTTAGACATAGAACATTAATTGAGCATTAGTTTTTTATTGACTTTAACTGCATCCTTTTATATGCTTAGAAATTTATTATGCTTTGGATATCATAATAATTCATTTGGTGCAATGATCATTTATGTGAATTAAATCATCTTTGTTTTGATCAAAGTCAATTTCTCTCTCGATGATCTCTTGGTATAGTTTTTATCTTATTTGACTGTTTAGTCGAGTATGAAATCGATATCAATATATGGCTGAATACTTTATATCTTAAATAATTCATAGCCAATTGAGGGGGAGTCAAAGAAAAAGTGTTATGCTCAAAAGATGTGGAAAGAGTTACATCCCAATGAGGAGTGTGAAAACTACCACCACATGGAGGAAAGAGCTACCACCTCGGTCGTCCGAGTACTGTGTGCAGCTACCACATGTATACCAAGCAAGGTTTTTCAAGTTTGATTAAGTAAAATGCATGTTGAAATACTTGACTCTGTCAAAATTTCAAGGTTGGTATAAGGTGGGAATTTTAATGAAAGATGCTCAAAGAGCCACTCTCTTCAATAAATTGACTAGATATATTATCTAACTTATCTGGGATTTTAGACATCTATTGATCTTTGTATTTCATTTTCTTTACCAAATTGATGATTTGATAAAGGCATTACTCATAAGATCAAGTTAGATGTAATTGAAGTTGTTCAACTTTAAGGGATTTAATTTTTATAAATTTTCGTTTCATTTGTTGGATGTTATTGATAGATTTGGCATAATATATTTCTTGTTGTATGAAACGATGATTTTCATTTAAAGTTGATACACAAAAGTGCTTACAATCTTTTTCTGGATTTTCTAGAATTTTTCTGAATTTTTCTGAAGAAAAAGTTGGAGCCGATCCGGATTGGACAAGCCGATCCGGATCCCGAACGCAGGTATTCTCTGCGGGTAGCCGATCCGGATCGTAATCACGAACTGATCCGGATCGCGGCTAGGGTTTTTTATAGAACAAAAGGGTTTTGATTTCTTTTACCTCAATCTTTTGTTCAAAAGTCTCCAGAGCTTCTCTCTCTAGAATACATCCATCTTGGAAGCTTTCAAACTCAAGTTCTTTGATTCCAAGTAAGTTTTATTGATCAAAATCTCGGTATTTCACAGTTTTTCATATTCTTCCTCAAAAACGTGATGAATTTCCGTATCTTTCTCGTTTATGGATGGTTTTTGATCAAATTTCTTTTGAAATAAGAACTCTGGGTAGATTAGTTTTGATTATATGCTAGGTATTCTAATGATAAACGGATTTTTGGCCTTCGATTTCAAAAATCTCGGTTTTAGGGCATATAATGGGAATTTTCCAAAATCATACGATTGATCTATTTTTAAAATTCCTTTTGCAAAACTAATTTGATTCTTAGTCTCTCTACACGATAATGATTGTTTGGGTACAATTTTTCAAATTTTTGAAAATTAACAATTTTTTCGTGTTCTTGAGTTGTTGCTCACAGGATTTCCTTTCTCACAAGCAACTAGTAGCAATGGTGATCACCTGGATCATTCTTCTTCTGGCTACTATGGTACATACTAGAGACACTATCAAGCCCAAGAGGGCTAAGAAGGCGAAGAAAACTAAAGATGATTCCGATACGGAATCTGAGACGGAATCGATCGATTGGGATGAGTTGCAAGTTGAAGCAACTGCACCCACTGCCTCGAAGGGAAAAGCGCCTGCAGAAACATCAAAGGCTCCGCCTACTGCTGCTGAAAAGGGCAAAGCTCCGATGGAAGAAACATCTGTGAAAACTAAAAGAAAAAGACTTGCTCGACGGCTTGGATGAGCTCGGGGTATTGAAATAAATGAAACATGTCAAGAGGAAACAAAGAATATCCCTCAAACTGAAACTGAATCTGAAGACGAAGAAGATTGGGACACTTTTCTTATTGAAGTACAACAAGGTATTGATGAAGAAAATAAGGTTTACCTAAAGAACAAAAAGCTAGTGAAGTCTTCCTCAATAATTAAGCAGCACGCAAGGAAAAAGAATTCGCCAAGCAATGAACCTCTTGACAATTCACATTCTCTGCCAAGGAGATCTCCTCGGAATGAAGGTCAGACTGCTCCGTCAGTTGTCACACAACGTTCTTCAACTTCCAGAAGAATCGACCAAAAGGCAAACTTAGTGTCTTCCATCAACCAAGAACAAGATAAAATGGCTCTAGAACTCAGAAAGATGTCCAAGGACATACTTAAGATGAAACAAGAATGTTCTACGATTTCGGGAATGCTGAAAGGAATTTTGAACAAACTGGGCTGCACGAGCTCTGAAGACTCTACCTCAGATGATTGATTTGTGCTCAAACTGCAGATTTTTAATCTTTTTCTTGTGCAGGTTTTAAGTTTTAGTTTTTAGTTTTCATTCTCAAACTTTTGGTTCTTGAACTTGTTAACTTTGCTCTCCTTTTTGGTAATTTTTGGCTAACTTTGTGACAAAAAGGGGGAGAGAGTATTAGAACAGTTTGAACAATCTTGATTGTCCAGTTGAACTATGAAGGTAAGTAAGGTAAGTAGAACTTCAACTTTTGGTTTTCTTTTGTGATTTCTTGCATGCCTCGACTAACTAATTGCTAACTATTTGGGCATGTAATATAACTAACAAGTTGATGTTCACTAACAATTTTTGTGACATTTGGATTTTGATTGCATAGGAGATATGTTGGTTTTTAACTATGATCAAATTACATATCTGAATGTGTAAATGTCATGGTAAGTAAATGAGCATAAACTTCATCTCTGTATGTGGTTTTTGAATGATATAAAATTCTTGAGGTATCTAACGATTTCTTTTGTCAAGAATGATTTCTTTTGCAGAGAGTACAGATGTCTAAGTCTAGAGTCTGTTTTAGGAGTTTAACTCATGTATCTATTTTGGATCTCCATTGTAAATTTTTGTTGTATGGTGATAGCAACAAAAATATCTTTTTGAATTTTCTTGAGTGGATTTATGTTTTGTCACGAAACCGCCAAAGGGGGAGATTGTTACGGAATTTGAGTTGGCGTATTTCGTGAATTCGGTTAAGTCTTGAAGATTGAAGATAAAGGATGTTGGATCATTTAACACAATCTCAAGAAAGAAGAATTCAAAAGGATCAGGTATGTTTAACTAATTATTTTTGGTGATCCGAATACTTCTTATAGTGTAGAAACACTTGGATGAATTTCTTATTGCATAAAAATCAAAAACTGGACATGGGACATGTTCAGGATCCGGATCAGACTTTCCAATCCGGATCCCGAAGGGTGTTCGTTCATACATCAGTTCAATCCGGATCGTACCCTCCCTTGATTCGGATCCCGAACACTGGTTTTACCATGTTTTATGAACGATCCGGATCAGGCTTTGCAATCCGGATCCCGAACGTTGGTGTTTGGTGAAACTGTATGAACGATCCGGATCAGGCACTTCGATCCGGATCCCGAACCCTGGTTTTTCTGGAAACTGTTTGTCTCGCTACTGCAATCCGGATCGCCGAAGTCCGATCCGGATCGCCGTCCTGAAAAATTTCAGAAATGGTTAGTTTTTTATTCTTATCTTCTTCCAATGGTTTCTAACCTATATATAGACCCTTTAATTCATCTTTTAGGGCAACCCACGAAAAAGAAAAAAGACGACCGAATTAGATAGATCCACAAATAGAGAAGAAAGGAAATCAATAGATTAAATCTTATGTTTCTTCATCTATATTGATTGATTTGATTCTAGGTTTTCTTACTCACATTTTGAGTAGAATCAAATCAATGAATACTTATATGGTATTTCCGATCTATTTCTAATCTAAGTATTCGGCGGATCATCACCACCCAAAAACAACGATTTTCCCAAAATCGGCGCGTGGACTCGCGTGGCCTTGTGGATTCAAGGTGCTACCGCTCTCGTGGATTCGGAGCGAGGTACGTTCGTGGATTCGAAGCGTGCTACTGGGTGAAGACCGTGGATTCGGTCGGACGTCGTGGATTCGGCGTTGGACGCAAATCGTGGATTCGAGAAGCGTCGTGGAGCGAGCGGAGAAGATCAACTAGGAGCGTATGGAAAAGGTTGAGTCGTCTGAGAGTACGGTATATCACCTTGTACGTGTTTAATTCTAGTGGATTTCACCGTGTTATCGGTCCCGTGGTTTTTTTACTCCGGTTTGGAGTTTTCCACGTAAAATCCTCTGCGTGTTATTTATTTTTCCGCATTGGGTTTTATATCGCAAAGATTTTTGAGTGTTTATTGTTTACACCTATTCACCCCCCTCTAGGTGTTTTTTCCCCTATTTAGATCCAATTATACATAACCCAACAGCTCTAACTACCAGACTCCACTCGGCCCCCAGGCCCGAGTGCAACATACGTCCCACAATGTCCTGACCACTCGGCCCAATACCCGGGCGAGGAACTCTAAGTCCAGAAAGAAATGCACTGTGTGGGATGTCTAAAGCATAAAAGAACCTAGCCCAGATTGAGGTTCTCTATTGGTCTGGTTACACATGCAACATATGACGGGGGTGCTAGTCAAAGTTCCAATGAAACACTTAAACTAGCATGCAAAATCCTATCATAATAGAATTAAAGAGAAGTCCGCAGACTTGGAGATAAAAACCAACCCACTTTGGTAAGCCACCAATTGCTCGTAGACACTTGCAATTGGCCTCCACGCGATCCGCACTCAAAACGATGCACGCCGCCGAAGTCCGCACGCAAAACGGAGCACGGTGCCGAAACCCGTGCGCAAAACGGAGTCCGCACGCAAAACGATGCACGCCGCCGGAGTCCGCACGCAAAACGGAGCACGGTGCCGAAACCCGGGCGCAAAACGGAGTCCGCACGCAAAACGATGCACGCCGCCGGAGTCCGCAAGCAAAACGGAGCACGGTGCCGAAACCAGCGCGCAAAACGGAGTACGCACGCAAAACGGTGCACTGCGCCGGAGTCCGCACGCAAAACGGAGCACGGTGCCGAAACTCGCGCGCAAAACGGAGTCCGCACGCAAAACGGTGCACGCCGCCGGAGTCCGCACGCAAAATGAAGCAGTAAAAAAAAACGGTCCCTAACACAGATAAGAACAAGGGGTCAATCCAAAGTCCAAAAGAACGCCCTCAAAACTGTGCTAAAAACACCGTAAAATCAAGTGCGGGACCTACCCGACTGCGACGCGCCGCCCAACTGCTAAATGGAACGCCTTGCGCGCTCCACGAGGTCGCCGACGCACCGCCGCACCCCACGAATTCCCCTCCCTCACTCTCTCTCGCTCTCGGTTGGAGAAGAAAGAAAAGAAAAGGGAGGAGAAAGGTGCTCGGGTGGAGAAGAAAGAAGAAGAAGAAGAGAAAGAGAAGGAGAAGGGGGGGGGGGGTGGTCCACGGATCCGGTCCACGGATCCGGTCCACGAAGCCGGCCAACAAGGAGCCCCAAACCCCCAGTCCACGCAGCTGGGCGCGTGCACCGGGTCCACGCACGCGCCCAGTGCGCCACGTGGCGCGCTCCCAAGCACTCCACGCGGGCGCGCAGCTTGCGCGCCACAGGGGCGCGTTACATCGTGCCCCGCGCAGGCGCGGGACACCACGCGCGCCACACGGGCGCGCGCCCCCCCAACGCGGGTTGTACTCAACGGGGGGCCACCACGTGGCGGCCCCTGCGCTGACCCGCGCAGGTGCGCGTTCCCAACGCGCTCCAGACGCGCGCATTCCCGCGTCGGTACGCCGCCTCGAGCCGCGCGCCACCTCGGGAACCGCGCCGCGCTAACACCTCGATTCTCGTGCCGCGTCGCCTCGAAAAACACGCACGCCAACCGGGCTCCAAAACAAACAAGTAAATAGTCCATTCTCAACGATTTCGCGCGCTGAATCCAAAAACGATGTCCATTTCTCCAAATTCTCATCCGAAAATTTGCCGAATGCCCCCGGATAGCCCACTTGTTCCGATCTCCCCGCCGGGCCCAATTCTGAAGTCCGATTTGCCAAATTCCAACTCTAAAAAATTCCCGAAGGCAACCGGAGAGGTAATCTCTTATCCAAACTTCACCCGGAGTCCAAATTTGACATCCGCGTCGCGCGAAACCACTTCTAAACACCCGACGGGTCCTCCAATCTCCCACGGGATCTCCTTTTAAGCCCAAAGTCCAACACTTGTGTCCAAATTGCGCAGAAACACCACCAACACATCACGCAGGCCTCCAGTGATGCAAACTAAAACCCGAATTGCACCACAAATCTATTTCTCGGGCCCGACATGCGCACAAAACACTCCCAACGGCCACCAAAAGCTGCCTAACAACCAGCAAACCCTACGCGGGGGTTTACGGGACCTCACAGCAGTGACACAGTTGCCCGAGCAGCGCAGTGACACAGTTGTCGGAGCAGCGCAGTGACACAGTTGTCGGGGCAGTGACACAGTTGTCGGAGCAGCGCAGTGACACAGTTGTCGGAGCAGCGCAGTGACACAGTTGTCGGGGCAGTGACACAGTTGTCGGAGCAGCGCAGTGACACAGTTGTCGGAGCAGCGAGTAGCCCCCTCTGTGCCAACGTTTAGTGCTGGGGCACCGAGGCAGGGTGGATAGTGGACGATGGATAAGCTGTGGGACAACATCGATCGAGTGAGCTAGTTTTGGCGGATGAGTCATCCCGATTCGTGGGATTGAGTATGGAGCCTTTGGAGGCAGGGTCGTGTTCGGTGGGGGATAGAGAGTACTTGGAAGCCTTTTGTGTCAAAGACTTAGCGCAGTTGCAGAACGGCGTGCTCTATGTGTGGGGGGACGAGGCGCATCGGATATGTGTGTTTGAGAGTGGGTTGCGCCAGGATACCTTTTGGCTCGTTGGGTCCCTCTATTTCGGAGTTTGGACGTCTTAATGGAGTAGGTGTCGGGTATGGAGCGTGGCGCTGCAGCTACTTTGAGTTTGGACCTGCCGCCAGAGGGGAGTTCTGATAGAGGCTCTTGGCGCCGGGTGATGGAGGACAGATCAGTCGGAGGAGGCATTCCCGATTTCTTTTCCCAAGATAGTGGATTTCTGAGACGCCAGAGGTCGCGCGGACTCCGGTGGCAGCATCAGCATCAGTATCGGCAGTAGTGGTGGCATGGGTGTGTTACCTGTGGAGGGTCACTTTTGTCGCCCCAGTGTGAGCAGAGGCAGAGGTCGTACTCCCTGTGTGTGGTTGGTTGTGATCTTGTAGGCAGACTGAGCGACGACCACCTGCATCGAGTGGATGAGTCTGTGTCGCCCGGTTGTAGGGCGCCACGGCAGAGGATTTTGATTATCGCAGGTGTGATTATATTGCAGCAGCATGAGTTAGGGGTAGGATGGATGCTACGTGCATGGGAGGTTCAGATTTCTGATCATATTTTGTACGTGGAGGAATGTTGTTGGCCTGCCCGGTGTAGATAGGGTCCAAGATAGTGCCGGTAGACCGGATGGTCTTGACTGAGCTGTGGGACTTGGATTGTGTTACTTTGGATGGCTCACTTCGGCTTTGCGAGGAATACCGGTACTTGGATGAGGTGACCATCAGGAACAAGTACCCTTTGCTGAGCATGGAGGATATGTTTGACCAGCTGCAAGGGTCTTGTACTTTCTCGAAGATTGAGTCGTAATTTGGTTATCACCAATTGAAGGTGAAGGCCGAGGATTTCCCCGAAGACAGCTTTTAGGACAGTATAGGCAATGTGAGTTCATAGTCATGCCTTATGGATTGGCCAGTGCCCTGCCGCGGTAATGGATTTGATGAACTGGATTGTTCGACCTTATTTGGGTGCGTGTGGATTCAGGGAGCAGGGAAATTGCTTATGCATCCCGGCGGCATAAGGATTAGAGATCAGAGTCCGAGTGATCAGTCGGGGGGCTTCATTTTGGATACCTCGGGAGTATGGAAGTATTTGGATCGAGCTTTTGTGCCGATGGACTCGCGGTTGGTTTACTGGGGGGCCCTGGGAAGAGCGGATGTTTTTGCCGATGCAGGCTACTTGGTCACTCGAGCGGTTAGCCCAGCTGTACTTGGATGAGGTGGTGCGGTTTCCTGGAGTGCCCGCCTCTATTTTATTCTAGTTAGAGGCCCGAGGATTGCATCGCGTCTCTGGAGGAGGTATTAGACAGCCTTGGGGGTTTGAGTGGTGGATGATTGGATATTTACCCCCCTCAACTTGGTTGAGGTTCCGGGTTGAGGAATGACTTTAGTTTCGAGGACGAAACTTTCTTTTAGTGGGGGAGGATGTGAGGACCTGAATTTCCGCAAGAGGATTACTGTTGGATCAACAGAGCTTCTGCAGTGTGTTTATGTAATACCCGAGAAATTTGAGTTTGTATAAAGAGTGAAATTCAAGTGTGAGTGTGTGCGAGGAAACAAAATTTAACCTTAGGGGTGTGTATACCGGTGTGCGAATGGCACAGTTTTCGGAGCACAAATTTCGTCTTTCCGATCCGAGTCTGATCTCGGAAAACTGAGGTCTCTAGTGCGACCGTCTCATCGAATCGAGTGAAAATGGTATAGACCGTTTGTCGATCCACGGTCGGATCGTCCTGAACTTAGCAAGGAAACTAGTGGGACCCGCGACTTAAGTGAATAGTAACTCCCTGATTTAATTCCCTCGCTAGCCAACGTCGGCCGATCGACTGTCTGGAGTCCGAATCTGACGATCCAGGTAGTCGATTTGAATGGCATCGTCGTTCTGAGCGCAGTGGCATTGACCAAATTTTCGTTTGACGAGCCGGAAGCATCATAAAGCGTGCAGAACTATTGAATTTACCATATATGATGGATTTTAAAATTATAGGGGATCGAATGCGACAAACCAAAATCGCTACCTAATGGTTTTCATCGAGCCGAACGTCGTGGCGAAGTCCGTTTTTCGATTTGACGACTAAAGTGTCTCGAAAAGCGTGAAATACGGTGAAAAATGCGGCATTTTACACAGAGACCCCTATATTTATGCTCTGAAATCCGCGCTATTTCACGGAGAAGGACTTAAGTGTGAGACACAGCTGCTGTGAGGGACCTAGGACTAAATATCCTGTGTAGAGGGACCAAAATGCATTTTGTTACATTTATATAAGTTTGCATTAGGGTTTCTCTTTCATAACCCTAATCTTAAGCCCTAGCCCTAGTCGCACAGCACAGACCCCTTCACCTCCCTCTGCATCTCCCCACGGACCTTACGCCGCGGGCCGCCGCCATTCCATCGCCGGAGAAGAAGAAGAAGTAAAGGAAAGGTTGTCTTCTTCGGTTGTTGGCAAGAGAAACATCCAAGGAGGGCCCAAGTTGATCCAAAGTTGGTCTGGGAGAGCCCCTGTGTAGTAGACATCAAGCCAAGGGGGTTCCGGCACCTTGCTCCACCGTACGCCGCCGCGGGAAGGTTTTCATCTTCCCTGGTTTTCCGGCGAGGTGAGTGGTTGGAAATTATTGCTTTTAAATGGGCCAAGTGACTGAGCTGTAGGTTCCTGACGTTGAGACAATCCTACCAGTGAAGACTGAGCCGCCGCCGTCATCCCTGTTGCCGGCGGGGGCAACATCTGGTCGGAAACCTTATTTTGGCCGATCTTGAACGCGGGCTTCATCCGACCGGTGAAACCAAGATCTAGACCGTTGGATCTGGTCTTCTCGATGACTACAACCTGTTCACCAAGTTTCAGAGTGATCGGATAAGGATCCGAGTCTCACGAGCCAACCCTAGAACCGGGTTATGTTGCACCTCGGCCGAACCTCGCCGCCCAGCGCCGCCGCTCACCCGCACCGCCGACCACCACCTCAGCAAGCTCCGTGGCACCGTGTGGAACACTTTGGTCCAAGTCGGAGGGACTCAAAAGCGCTGGTCGGAAATCCACCATTAGAGCATCTCCTTCTTCCCCGAGTCGAGCTCCGGCGATTGCCGCCGCTCCCGGCCGCCGCCCAGTGCCTCAGGTGAGTTCCTTGGACATTGAGGAGGATTTTCATGCATTTGCATGAAGGTTTTAACGTGGGGTTTTTGCTCGCTGTAGTTGCACCACTAGAGCAACCCGAGGTTGAGCTCCGGCCGCCGCCGCCGCCGCCGCCTTTGGTCGCCGGCCAACCACCCAGGTTAGTTCTAAATCTCCCATAGAATAACTCTAGCTTTTTGGTTTGGCCGAGAACCTTTGGGAGCAAAGTTGCTCCAATCTTTGTGTTAAAGGGTGTGTGTTGGGTGTTTTCCGGCCAACCGCCGCCACCGACCGCCGGTGCCACATCTGGCTAGGTCCGAGCCACTTCTGGGAGGATATATTGACTGATGCTCACCTTTGCATCAGGTTTGAGCCTGGTTTGTTCAGGTGGTTGCCAACCCGAGCCTAGCTTGATTTGGGGGTTGCTCCGGCCAACTTCTCCGGCCGGTCTTCGGCAAGCCATAGGTGAGCACTTCACTCCTCTGTCCACCCAGAGCATGATGCTCATGTTTAATTCCAACTTGATCAAGCGGTTGATTGGTTGTAGCATAGTAGCTATTGTGGACTTACAATGTTTTTGGGCCAACTTTGCCCTCGGGCCTCGTGCCAACCCAAACCAATGAGCACGGGCTTTGTCGCGTCAAAACCTGCGCGCTGAAATTTACGGCGCAGTCTAAAGCTTCCTGGCTTGGAAGATCGGATCAAAACAGTGTAGCAAGTTAATGTATTTATGCAATTTTAGAGTATTTTATGGACCAAGTTGCAAAGGTACTTCTTGGCTGTCTTTGGACAGTGTGTACGCACCCTCTAAGCATTTCGTTAGAGGTCCGGAGACTTCCGTTGAGCGGAAGACGGATATCGTTTCGTAAATCGACAAAATCGTCGGTTTACGATTTCTAACGAGTGTCTCGCATACCCCGGTATGAAAGAATGGTTTCAGGTTACTGTAGTGTTGTCGGGATAGGTGTGAGTGAGTCTATTTCTGATCACAGTTTTTGTTCAGGGCCCAGCAGTTCAGCACCAGCCTCCCGGTAGTCTAGCGGGAGTTCGGGATCGGCCTACAATCGGGGGGTTCGTTCGACTGACTTCGAGGTGGGTACTCTTCCATGGTTATTTGGGAAAGGGTATGAGTTATAGAAATTGCATGTTTGGCAAAGTGAAGAATAAAATAATTACTTATTTCCATGCTAACCCTGTTTAAGTTATTATATATATACTTAGTTATGAGGCTCGAGATTGCTACACGCACACCAACGGTTTGGCCACCGCGAGGGTGTGCTTTTCCGAAAAAGTGGTACGTTGACCCGTGTACCCCACGTGTGGGTGACGTAATAGGGGCCCTCATGGGTGAGGGGTGTGAGCGGTGCCGAGGCAGGTGCTCGAGGTGGTGCCGGGGCAGGTGCTCGGTGCGATTTGCCGAGGTAGGTGCTCGGTGTGGTTGCCGGGGCAGGTGCCCGGGTTTGGATTGTACAGGGAGAGGGTTTTCATTGTGGATTGCACGATGAGGAGGGCGGTTGCTCTATTTTTACTGCGGTTTGCCATTTTTATAGCCCTTATTGCTTTCGTGCTTTATTTTCCTGGTCACTGACTTCCCACTGTGTGACAGGTTCCTCCAGGGGTGAGTGCTAGGGCGACAGCGAGGCCGCATGAGAGACCATTTGGCCCTTCGAGGCCACGGACATTGGTTATCTCTTCTTATGATCATTTCGTTACTTGTAGTAGCTGTGTGTTATGTCATTTTGGGAATTGTTGTGGATGTTGGGATTATTACAGTACTCTGTGGATGCCTCTTTCGTTTACTATTTAATAGTTGGCCGTTGGCGAACAAAAAGGAAAAGAGAAGAAAACATTGCGAAAATGATTTGAAAAATGTTGGCGTCAAGTGGGCACCGTTTTCAAAACCCTGTGGATTTATGGATTTCAAAATAGTTTTGTAAAACCTGGGTGTCGTGTGGGCACCGCTTTCAAAACCCTGCGGTTTTATCCTTTCAAAAATAGTCGGCCTCTTCATTACTTATGGAAAATGGTTGTATGTATTTGACGATTGAACTAGTGTGGTTAAAGGTATGATGATATGGACTGTGTAGTCAGGACGCCGTGCATATACAAAGGAGACTCTGCCCGTTTGTAGAGTGAATTTGTATATGCGGCGGGTCTGGGCATGCACCACGGGAGAGCAGTTTCAAAAAAAAAAAAAATGTATGTAAATTTGGGAGCATCGGTGGCTATCCTTCTGCGCGTTTAAACCCCCGGGGCGTGACAGATTATGATGGTATCAGAGAAAAATAACTTTAACCACTGTAGTCGCTGTCCAACATCCACAGAAGCACATTACCACTGGCTACTAACTAATGAAATGATCAGGGTATAGGTGCGTAGAGATGCGAGAGTGCGGGATTGTTATGTTTTGTTTCTCGGTTTAACTCGGGTGTTGTGCTAGTGTAGTCGGGTTGATTTGGAGGTTGGGGTCGAGGTCGGCTGCCACCGGGTTCGTGGAGGTTGCTGGGAATCGATGGTTTAAGCAACCGGCACAGGACACGGTGGGACTGCCGACGGTGCTCATGCACCCGGTGCGACTGTTAATACAGCAGATCGTTGTGTCGGCTTTTGTTTTCCGAACCCCTCCCTCTGTCGACGTCCTGGTCGTCGGTAGCGACGGACTGGTGGCAGTGTAATCCGCTGGTGGTAGTTAGAGTGTCTGCTGGGTTGTCGGTCGTGGGCAACCGGGTAGCCTCTTGCCTAATTTTGGTACCTTCGAGGTCTGCTGGTGTTAAGTTACAGCAAATTACAACAGATAGTCATCGTTCGTTTGGGCTCGATTTCGGTTAGGGAGGTCGTGTCTCGCTTCGCACCAGTGTGCGTAAGTGGCGACTTCTTATTGGGGGTTTAGCTTTTTGACGCTGGGTGGTGCCAGCTAGCCCTTTTTAGAAGGTTGTCGTGGTGTAGCTCTGGGTTGGGTTCCTGTGTTCTGCACAAGAGGGTCGGTTAGGTTGTCCTACTGGTGGGTTGGCGCGTGATCCCTCGAGTGCACTTAGTGAACCTAGGCAAATTTTGACAAGGTTCTTCTCGCTGTTTTCGTTGCATGTCTTCTTCCGACCCTTTAGGCTTTGGACGGGTAGTCTACTGTACCCGGAGGTCATTGTTGAGCGGACCTAGAGCTTAGATTCCTCCTAATTGGGAGCATGACCGTTTGGTCCGGGGGTATGCAGCTCGGTTCAATGCCCGGTGCTGGGAGGGGCAACGGATTGGGACCGAGCGTTAGGGGCTAATCAGAGTGTCGCACCCCTTCGATGCCAGGACGGAAGTAGGACCGTATTTCTTGGGTTTTGTCGCCAACTTCCCATGACCAAGGCATAGTCTTGAGGATTTTGGGTTGCGAGTCTATTGATTGTGAAGCAGTGTAGGTCAGCGGGGGCTGTTGACTACATGGCGCTCTGGCATTGGTCACCTTCGGCTAGGATGCCCTGCATGCAGCTTGTTCTGTGGGGTAGACCTTGTGGTAGGTCTTAGAGCTGAAACCTAACTTTAGTTTGACCGTCGCCTCGGTAGGACGGACAGTCGGAGCGGACAATCCGGGATGGTGGTTATGCTCCGAGCTTGTGGCCTGTGTTGGTGACGGGTGGAAGTGGCCCGTGTTGGTGACGGGTGGAGGTGGTCTGTGTTGGTGACGGGTGGGTTCGTTGTTTTCAAGGGAGGATTACTTGTAGGCGGTGACCCGGCTGGTTTGGTTGGCACACCGTGGAGTTTTGTGAGGGTATTAGTGTGGTTTCCCCCTTTGATTATTTTGGGCATTTAAGGGCCCGTCGGTCCGGGTTTGGTGGTAGGACTGGGGTACCTCGACGCATCGCGAGACTTTAGTTGCTGACTGCTCAGCACCGTCAGAGGTGGTCAGCAAACCGGTGGCGTCATAACAGGAAACTCCAAGACGAGAAGCATTTACGAGTGACCTTGCAGAATCTCAGGGACCAGAGAGTGTAGGCCAAACTCCTAAGGTGTGAGTTTGGGCCTCGCGGGGTGGGCTTTGTAGGACGGCCAAATGTCGGGAAAGCTTCGAAGAACGCAAGGTTAGGCTATCACAGGCACCCATGCATGCACTACCGACACCGGGTGAGGATTTTGAGGTGTGGTGATGCATCACGGAACAGACTTGGAGGTGTGTTGAGGCAACGGGGGGGGGGGGAGTTAAGGCCTATACGACCAAGCAACTCAAGGAAACGATTCGTCCAATCAAGATCACCTCGGGAAGACAAGTGGAGCAGTCGATGCCTGGAGCGGTAAGAGTCAGACGGGAGACATATCGGTAACCGCGATTACGCAGCAGAACGGATCAACAGCTTACTCTTGGGGGCTTAAACTGACAAGGGATGTAGCACAACTCGTGGCTCGCTATTGGGTTGGTCATCGAATAAGGGCCGAACATCAGCGCCCGGCGGGGAAACTGTAATCTCTCCTAGTGCCAGAGAGAAACGAGAGGATCATGAGGGGCGCGAAGCCAATTGGGAGTGCAAGTCGGACATGTTTGGGAACTTTCCCCATTTATGGGATTCCTGGTGTATTTAAGTTTCGAGGACGAAACTTCTTATAAGGTGTGAGTGATGTAATACCCGAGAAATTTGAGTTTGTATAAAGAGTGAAATTCAAGTGTGAGTGTGTGCCAGGAAACAAAATTTAACCTAAGGGGTGTGTATACCAGTGTGCGAATGGCACAGTTTTCGGAGCACAAATTCTGTCTTTCCGATCCGAGTCTGATCTCGGAAAACTGAGGTCTCCAGTGCGACCGTCTCATCGAATCGAGTGAAAATGGTATAGACCGTTTGTCGATCCGACGGTCGGATCGTCCTGAACATAGCAAGGAAACAAGTGGGACCCGCGACTTAAGTGAATAGTAACTCCCTGATTTAATTCCCTCGCTAGCCAACGTCGGCCGATCAACTGTCTGGAGTCCGAATCTGACGATCCAGGTAGTCGATTTGAATGGCGTCGTCGTTCTGAGCGTAGTGGCGTTGACCAAATTTTTGTTTGACGAGCCGGAAGTGTCGTAAAGCGTGCAGAACTGTTGAATTTACCATATATGATGGATTTTAAAATTATTGGGGATCGAATGAGACAAACCAAAATCGCTACCTGATGGTTTTCGTCGAGCCGGACGTCGTGGTGAAGTCCGTTTTTCGATTTGACGACTAAAGTGTCTCGAAAAGTGTGAAATACGGCGAAAAATGCGGCATTTTACACAGAGACCCCTATATTTTATGCTCCGAAATCCGTGCTATTTCACGGAGAAGGACTTAGTGTGAGACACAGCTGCTGTGAGGGACCTAGGTCTAAATATCCTGTGTAGAGGGACCAAAAATGCATTTTGTTACATTTATATAAGTTTGCATTAGGGTTTCTCTTTCGTAACCCTAATCTTAAGCCCTAGCCTTTGCCGTACAGCACAGACCCCTTCACCTCCCTCCGCATCTCCCCACGGGCCTAACGCCGCGGGCCGCCGCCATTCCGTCACCGGAGAAGAAGAAGAAGTAAAGGGAAGGTTGTCTTCTTCGGTTGTTGGCAAGAGAAACATCCAAGGAGGGCCCAAGTTGATCCAAAGTTGGTCTGGGAGAGCCCCTGTGTAGTAGACATTGAGCCAATGGGGTTCCGGCACTTTGCTCCACCCGTACGCCGCCGCTGGAAGGTTCTTTTCTTCCTTGGTTTTCCGGCAAGGTGAGTGGTTGGAAATTATTGCTTATAAATGGGCCAAGTGACCGAGTTGTAGGTTCCTGACGATGAGACAATCCTACCAGTGAAGACTGAGCTGCCGCCGTCATCCTTGTTGCCGGCGGGGGCAACTTTTGGCCGGAAACCTTATTTTGGCCGATATTGAACGCGGGCTTCATCCGACCGGTGAAACCGAGATCTAGACCGTTGGATCTGGTCTTCTCGACGACTGCAACCTGTTCACCAAGTTTCAGAGTGATCGGATATGGATCCGAGTCTCACGAGCCAACCCTAGAACCGGGTTATTTTGCACCTCGGCCGAACCTCGCCGCCCGGCGCCGCCGCTCACCCGCACCGCCGGCCACCACCTCAGCAAGCTCCGTGGCACCGTGTGGAACACTTTGGTCCAAGTCGGAGGGACTCAAAAGTGCTGGTCGGAAATCCACCATTAGAGCATCTCCTTCTTCCCCGAGCTCGAGCTCCGGCGATTGCCGCCGCTCCCGGCCGCCGCCCAGTGCCTCAGGTGAGTTCCTTGGACATTGAGGAGGCTTTTCATGCATTTGCATGAAGTTTTTAACGTGGGGTTTTTGCTCGCTGTAGTTGCACCACTAGAGCAACCCGAGGTTGAGCTCCGGCCGCCGCCGCCGCCTTTGGTCGCCGGCCAACCACCCAGGTTAGTTCTAAACCTCCTATAGAATAACTCTAGCTTTTTGGTTTGGCCAGAGAACCTTTGGGAGAAAAGTTGCTCCAATCTTTGTGTTAAAGGGTGTGTGCTGGGTGTTTTTCGGCCAACCGCCGCCACCGACCGCCGGTGCCGCATCTGGCTAGGTCCGAGCCACTTCTGGGAGGATATATTGACTGATGCTCACCCTTGCATCAGGTCTGAGCCTGGTTTGTTTAGGAGGTCGCCAACCCGAGCCTAGCTTGATTTGGGGGTTGCTCCGGCCAACTTCACCGGCCGGTCTCCGGCAAGCCATAGGTGAGCACTTCACTCCTCTGTCCACCCAGAGCATGATGCTCATGTTTAATTCCAACTTGATCAAGTGGTTGATTGGTTGTAGCATAGTAGCTATTGTGGACTTAGAATGTTTTTGGGCCAACTTTGCCCTTGGGCCTCGTGCCAACCCAAACCAGTGAGCACGGGCTTTGTCGCGTCAAAACCTGCGCGCTGAAATTTACGACGCAGTCTAAAGCTTCCTGGTTTGGAAGACCGGATCAAAACAGTGTAGCAAGTTAATGTATTTATGCAATTTTAGAGTATTTTATGGACCAAGTTGCAAAGGTAACTTCTTGGCTGTCTTTGGATAGTGTGTACGCACCCAATAAGCATTTCGTTAGAGGTCCGGAGTGTAGGTATTTATATATTAAGGATCCACAAGGATCTAAATAGGTACTATCAAACAACTAGAGGGGGGGTGAATAGGTGTAATACTTAAAAACAAATCTCAGTGCAAAATAAAAACCAATGCGGAAAATAAAAACAGCACACCGAGATTTACGTGGAAACTCCAATCCAGGAGAAATACCACGGGACCAACACGCAATAACAATCCACTAAGAATAGAAGAATAACAAGGTGATTACCGACTCCACGGACTCAAACCCCTCCTTCAACTTCTTCGGACCTTGCGCTCCATCGATTGCACGTCCACTGCACACGTTCGAATCCACGAACGCCACTCGAATCCACGAGCACACGTTTCGAATCCACGAAACGCCTTCAACACACCGAATCCACGATGCTATGTCGAATCCACGACGCAAACTCAGCCGATAAGAATATTGGCTTCGATGGTGATCCTTTGCTTAGATTATCATTGAGGAACCGTAGAAGGAATCTCTAAGCAAAGATTAGATCAATTCGACAAAAGATAGATCTTGGAAGAACCGTCGAATTGACCTAAAAGAGGCTAAAGAGAAGAGATAAAAACCTAGCCTCTAGGGTTGCTCTTGAGTGTTTCTGAAATTTATCGGTAGTTCTCGAGAAACCCTAAATGTTTATTTTTAGGTTAGAAACCTTTGGAAAGAGATAAGCATGAAAAACTGACTTAACAAAATTTTTCCCGCACGGCGGTCCGGACTGGATTGGCTCGTTCCGGACTGTCGTCTTTTTTCAGCAATTTTCCTGAAAAAACAGTTTGGGGTCCGGACTGAAACATGAATCCGATCCGGACTGAAATAGGAATCCGATCCGGACTGAAACAGGAATCCGATCCCGACTGAAAGTGCGCATGAACTAAACTACGTTCGGGGTCCGGACTGGATTGGTCTGATCCGGATCCTGAACATCCAATTTGTCCAGTTTTTTATTTTTAAGCAAAGAAAACTTATCCAAGTGTTTCTAAACTACACAAATGTATTCGGATCACCAAAATTATTTAGTTAAACGTACCTGATCAATCCGAATCCATTTTCCTTAAGATTGATGTATATGATCCACAATTCTTCAACTTCAATCTTCAAGACTCAAAACACTGAGTGTCAACTTGAGCTCTTGTTGAATCTTCTCTGAATCTTCGATTGCTGATTGACAATTTGATCACTTCAAGACTCCGACTCAACTCACGAAATATGCCAACACAAAAAGCCGTAACAATCTCCCCCTTTGGCAATTTCGTGACAAAACCCAAAAATACATAAAACGCTCAAGACACTCATCTTAAACCAAAAAATCGAAACTCAATGTCATCACCAAAACATTGACTTTCTTTGCGTGAAAGATCCAATAAATAAAAATTACATTTGAACCAGTCTTAGAACAAACTCTATTACTTAGGACTTGGAGTCTTAAAGTAATGTAAATCCAGCAAAACAAAACTCCTAACAAAATCAAACGTTAGTCGTTAGAAATTAAATGTAAATCCTACATTTGATTCGTCCTTTTGGTTTTTTTGTTTTTCGGCTCCTTGTTCATCATCTCCCCCTATCTCGATGATCGCATCTCCGTCTCCCCCTATCTCGATGATCTCATCTGCGTCATTTCTCTTCTCCCCCTTTTTGTCACAAATTGTCAAACAGTGAACATACTAGACAAAGGGAAATCACTAACAGCATTAGTTCATAGAGAAAGAGAGATAAAAGCTCAGTTCCGGTATGTCACGCCCCGGGGTCGAAACTGCGACCCGGGCTCGCTAACAGATCCGCCATCTGTACGGAAACTGCCGTACAGACGAAGCGTCTAGCCTGCAAAAGACAAAACTACAGCTACACAGATATCAGAGCGGATAAAAAGCTGTACTATAAATTTTTTTCTCAACTACAAGTTGCTACAACTCATAGCCTATCTCCCAAAATTAGCTGATACAAAAAGAAGTCCACCTATACAACATCTACGAATCCAAAAAGGGAGATAGCTAACAAGAACATAACCCACTCCCACAATCCGGGATGGTACACCTACCTCTCTCTAAAGTAACAATGCTGGTAGGGAACTATCACGCGACTCCCTGTCCTCGGTCCGTCCAGTCAAGCACAGCAGGAACAGAAGAAAGCCTCAGCAACCTGTCACCGACAGAGGGTGTGAGAACTACATCCTACAGTAGTTCTCAGTGGGTACCGTCTCCAAGAACCACGGTCTGCCCACTAAGTCTACCAGAGGCATAAGATAGAGAAAAGACTGATGAGAAATATAAATAAGCTGGAAAAGAATCTACAGCTATCATGCCTCTATCTACTATGCTCAACAAGAAGAGACTATGGATGATGGTATGCAGTCACTCACAGCTGACAACATGTCACAAGTACCAAGCCCAAGACGCTCTACTATGACACATGCTACACCATCACTCTCTCAGTACATCACAAATCTCAGCGACTGCCCACCCGGGTCCAGTCGAGTCAAGCCTGCGCCCCCTGGTGTATCAACCAGGGTGTCCCAACGGACAAACTCGATATCTCACACAGTGACCCCATGGTAGCACGGCCAGGGGTATCAAGCGACCTCTAGTATATGAACTAGGCGCATCATCGCAGCCTCGTCAGGCTCGGTATCATCATCGTAGCCTCATCAGGCTCGGAATCATCAACGCACCCGGGGCGTGGTTCGAGGGGTGCGACCCCACCGAACTCAAGTATCTCATCAGTATCACTGTCTCACAAGTGGCTCCTGCAGGCTGTGGTCCTCGATCAAACAGATCGGTATCTCGATGCTCAAAGCACAAACTCAGTCGGAGCACCCTCCACGACTCAATCTCACAACACAGACCCACTCAACGAAGGTACTACACAGCTGGGACCACCGTCTCTCCCACGGCTCCCACAACACAACTCCACTGAACTCAACACTCAACCCACGGCCGGAGCTACTCCACGGCCAGATCTACGAAGGGTCCGAAACCCAGGGAGACTAACATCTACGTCCCCAAGAGAGAAAGCAGCCCTTAGAACCCAGATCACTCGAATCCGCTCGGGTGGATAAGTTTATAAGAAACCATGTCATTTATTTCAGAAAATCATTCGATCTGAGAGAAAGCCATCTTTATAATGATTTTTAGTCTTTTTAGGAAAACCCTTTGAAATCAAGTTTTATGCCCAAGCCTCGAAGAGCTGATGCCTTCGTCCCAACGGACGAGAACAGACTCAGACAACCTTGCGAGGCTTGGAAGAAACATTGGCTGACTAAAATCATGTATTTATCCAAAAAGGTTCTGGGTTCAAGGTCCTGCTAACACACGTGCACCACGATCCCAACCTGGTGGTGACGAGAAGAACAGTGGAAAGGAAAACCCCCGGGACCACCGTTTATCTGAAACGGCTCCCCAAAATGCTAACACTGGCCTAACCCAGCCACCAGACCCCACTCGGCCCCCCGGGCCCGAGTGCAACACCCGTCCCACAACACTCTGACCACTCGGCCCACTACCCGGGCGAGGAAACTCTAAGTCCCAAAGGATAAGAAAAGTGCGGGATGTCTAAAGCATAAAGGAACCTAGCCCAAATTAAGGTTCACAATGGTCTGGTCAAACTCATGCACATATGACGGGGGTGCTAGTTAAGTTCCAAGAAAACACTTAAACTAGCATGCAATCCTAACACATTAGAATTAGAAGGAAGTCCGAAGACTTGGAGAGAAAACCAACCCACCTCAGAAAGCCACCAATTGCTCGTCGACACTTGCAATTGGCTCAGCGGCTTACCTGGCCTCCAAGGGGTCCGCACGCAACACGAAGCCCGATGCCAGAATCCGCCCGCGAAACGGAGCACGCAGCGACCAACCACACGACCGCGCGCCCCGCGGAACAAAAACCGCACCGCACGCTGCCAGAAGCGAAGAAATCGCAAAATCAATCCACACAGTCAAAACCGAGCATCCGACGGCGAAAAACAGCTTCCGTCGGCGAAAACAGCCTCCGTCAGCGAAAACCAGCGCCCGACGGCGAAAAACAGCTTCCGTCGGCGAAAACAGCCTCCGTCAGCGAAAACCAGCGCCCGACGGCGAAAAACAGCACGCGGCGGCGAAAACAGCTCCGTCGGCGAAAAAAACAGCGCCCGACGGCGAAAAACAGCACGCGGCGGCGAAAAACAGCTCCGTCGGCGAAAAACAGCGCCCGACGGCGAAAAACAGCACGCGGCGGCGAAAAACAGCTCCGTCGGCGAAAACCAGCGCCCGACGGCGAAAAACAGCACGCGGCGGCGAAAAACAGCTCCGTCGGCGAAAACCAGCGCCCGACGGCGAAAAACAGCACGCGGCGGCGAAAAACAGCTCCGTCGGCGAAAAACAGCGCCCGACGGCGAAAAAACAGCTCCGTCGGCGAAAAACAGCGCCCGACGGCGAAAAACCGCTCAAAAATCAGCTTTGCGAAAATCCTGCGAAAACCGCTCGCGAAAAACTGCCAGAAATCTGCTCGACGGCGAAAAAGCAGCAGCCGACGGCGAAAAACAGCGGCCGACGGCGACCCACGGGCTCCGACGGCGAAAACACGGCGCCGGCACGCAAACCGAGGATTCGCCCCCCGTCCGGGAGCACGCCGCGCGGCGAAAACCCAGCCGCGCGACGAGGGAGGCCCACCGCGCGGCACCAAGCCAAACCGCGCGGCGCAGGGCCTGCTGCGCGACGCTGGAGCGCGTCGCGCAGTGCCCCAGCGGCGCTGCGCGCGGCGCCCAGCGGCGCTCCGCGCACCGCCCAGCGGCGCTGCGCGCGGCAGCGCGCAGCCCGCCGCGCGCGCGCGGCCGCTGCGCGCAGCAACGCGCGCCCGCGCGCCCGCGCAGGCCCGCGCACGCCTGCGCGCGGCCCGCGCGGCCCGCGCAGGCCCGCGCGCGGCCCTGCCGCGCGCGGCCATGCCGCGCGCACCTGCGCGCGGCCAAGCGGTGCCGCGCGCACCTGCGCGCGGCCCTGCCGCGCGCGGCCATGCCGCGCGCACCTGCGCGCGGCCAAGCGGTGCCGCGCGCACCTGCGCGCAGCCAAGCGGTGCCGCGCGCACCTGCGCTGGGCGCTGCCGCGCGCGCTCGCGCGCGGCCAGGCAGCGCCGCGCGCACCTGCGCGCGGCCAGGCAGGGCCTGACACGCGCGCCTGCGCGCGGCCAGGCACCGCCGCGTGCAGCACTTTGCTGCACGCGGCGCCGCGCCCAGCGGCACCTCGCCGCAGGGTGCTGCCAATAGCAGCACCCTGGCGCCGCGCGTGCGCCGTTGCGCGCGCGCGCGGCCGTCGGCGACGGCGAAACCCAGAATTTCCGAAAAAATCTCCAATAATCCGAAAAATCCGTAAAATCCCATTTAATCCAAAAATCCCATTTTTAGCACTTAAAATTCAATTATAAAAATCCCTAAAGCTCAAAAACTCCAAGAAACCTCAAAAAGGAGAAATTGCTTACCTCGTTGTCGCACGCCGCACGCCCACGAGCTTCGCACGGCCTCCAACGGCGAGTCCAAAAAATCCAAAAAGCTCCAATCCCTTTTCCTTCTTTTTCTTCTTCTTCCTTCTCCTCTCTTTTCTTTTCCTTTCTTTCTCTTTTCCTTTCTTTCTCTTTTCCTGCTGCAGAGGGTGGAGGTGGAGCCCCTTTATATAAAGCATAAAGCTTTATAATTAATTAACTTAATTAATTAATTCCAATAATTCCAACTCCAACTCACTTTTTGCCTTCGGGCTCTCCGCCGCTGCCCGGAACCTCCCGAACTCCGCTGTAAATCGAAAATACACACGCTCACAGCTTTTTCTCTCTAAAAAGCTCATCCGTTGAGGCGGGGTGCTCAAATCACTTACCGGCTCCAAAATTGCCAGTTCCAACTCACTTTTTGCCTCCGGGCCCTCCGCGTCAGTCCGGAACCTCCCGAACCTCGCTGTAATCTGAAAGTACACGTGTCCACAGCTTTTTCTCCTCAAAAAGCTTATCCGTTGAGTCGGGATGCTCAAATCAATTACCGGCTCCAAAATTGCCAGTTCCGACTCACTTTTTGACTCCGGGTCCTCCGCGTCAGTCCGGAACCTCCCGAACCTCACTGTAAATCAAAAGTACACGTGTCCACAGCTTTTTCTCCTCAAAAAGCTTATCCGTTGAGTCGGGGTGCTCAAATCCATTACCGGCTCCAAAATTGCCAGTTCCGACTCACTTTTCGCCTCCGGGCCCTCCGCGTCAGTCCGGAACCTCCCGAACCTCGCTGTAATCTGAAAGTACACCTGTTCCAAGTGTTCCTAAATTTCCGGCGCTCCCCGGTGAAGTCGGAAATTTCCAATCTCATCCTCAATCGGCCTACAAAGCCCGGAAAAACCCCGAATCGGGCTGGAGCTTCCGCGTTGACCCGAATCAACTCGGCTTCAACAGTAACCTCAAATGCAACATGCCCAAGGCAACTCTCTGCTCCAAGCCATCTGTGTGGTCGGCGCGCTATCCAAAGTCCCGGTACTCTACATTCTCCCATCCTTCAAAAGGTTTCGTCCTCGAAACCAAAACACACACCCTACCACAAGAAACTTACATCGGGAAATCATCAACTCCAACTCTCTCTCAAAAGAAAAGCAGCCGAAAATAGCGAAAAGTCCAAAATTTCCAAAGGACCGATGCCTTCGCCCCGATCAAAACAGAACAGGTTCCCGCATCGCCTCCATTTCTGGAGTAGTCCTTCGAAATTTTTCATTCCGCTGCTATTTTCGGCGTTAAAACGGAAAAACAAGGAGAGAGAGATGTTGAAGCTGTCCCAGCTGTGGCCGCAACCCAAAACCACAGTCCACCAACTCAACCAAGTAGGGGTGCAAAACTCTGATCTCAGCCACAAAGAAAGGAAGTCATACCAAGTACCAAGCGATCCGCTAACCTGGCGCCCACCAATCGGCAACCCAAACTCATCCTCTCGGCTCTCAGGTGGTCGCTCTAACCCAACAAACAGGCATCGCCGAACCTTCACTGGGTAAACTCAACCGTAAATTCCATAACTCCACAAGCAAGAATTCCATCGGTTGCTTCTGATAGCTCAAATCCTTGTTCGACTCCAACGAAGAAAAGCCGATAAAGTGCGAGGATTCAATTACACTTCCTCCTATCAGACGAAAAAATCCCGGTCCAAACTCCCCGCGCAAACTCAAGTCTATAATCATAAACCTCTGCGGCTGGTGGCTTCCAAAAGATCGAAGTCTCCAAAAGGCAAAAATCCTCCGTTGCTCCTTAGCAACCAAAACTATCTAGTTCCGCCGGTACATCTCTCGATTAGGCAACCAACATCTCCCCTCTTAGGAGTTGCTGCACCATCCTCCAGTGATCTTGAAGCTCTAAGCCACTTCGGAAACAAATCCAAATGTCCACGACGGGTCCGGCTGCTAACCCGTTCAAACACAGCTGGAGAACTCGATCCTTCCATTACTAACAATCGCAGGCCTCAGTCAATCCACTTGACCGCAAGGCAAGCTCAGGAAGCCTCTACCGGGTTCTGAACACTAACCGGGCACGGCCCCCGGCTGCAAGGTTCCATAACCATGTCGACCACTAACTCGGTCTCCAATCCACTATCTCGGCACCTCAACCGCCGAGAACCTCCAGGTCTCTGTCTCCTCTGAGACACAGATCCTGGGGCTGGCACCATGGCAACCTCGATCCACTCCGCTAACCCGAATTCAGGCCATACCGGAAGACTCTCTCTCTGGAGCTGGTCCCTCAATCTCCGTCCCTCCTGGACGTGATCAGTGATCCTCGGTCAATCCATCGCACATGCCCAATCGCTGCATCTACGGTCGGCACTCGCCGAGAATACACAATGAGATAAATATCCAGGTGCCGTCCCCTCTCAGCATAACAACCCCGAAGCCTCAACCTGGGTGACAAGGGGCCCACTGCTCAACCCTCGCGGAAACTCGCTCCCGGTGGTCCAACAGGACGAACCCGACGTCACCAACTCTCGGCGTCCCAAACGAGAGGCGCAAGATCCCGCGCCCTGAAGCTTCTCCAGGATGAACAAATCCTTGAACAGCTTTTCCATAGCAGCGATCCAGTTCTCGGCCTCCCAAGGCCCCCCAACTTAAATCCCAAAATCTGCAGGGGATGGGACTGGATGAAGTAGAACAACCGGTTGACAACCTCTCGCTGCTCCTGCACCATCAGTGGTGCGACCAGGGTCAAAATCGACAATGTCGCGGCTGGAGTACTACTGGCGATACCTCGGGAGGTGCTCTCAGCTCAAACATGCGCAACACACGCTCCATGTTCTTCTCCTGCCGCCGCAACGCCTCCGACATCTGGGCCCCCTGAGCCCGCAGATCCTGTACCTCACCCTGCCTAGCCTGCTCGGCAGCCCGCCGTCCGGGCTCCTCAGCTGAGGTCAAACGCCCGCTCGTCGCTGCACGACGTCTCGGCGGCATCGCAAGTAACTGAAACAAAACAAACATCAGGACACAACAACCATCCGACCCAATCCAGCGAGAGTCTAAAATTTGTTATCCTTCCTAAAGTATTATGTTGTCTGCAGCCAACATAATCACTTTGAGAGAATAACATATCAAATCACTCATCCCAACCCGAGGGAGAGGTAAAAACTCAATCTGGACTCTCGCTAAAAGTCACGACTCTCACGTAGTCATCCTAATGTCCAACCACAAGCCTAGGGTTTCTAAGTCCTCAATGACCTATATCCTAGGCTCTGATACCACTCTAATCTGTCACGCCCCGGGGTCGAAACTGCGACCCGGGCTCGCTAACAGATCCGCCATCTGTACGGAAACTGCCGTACAGACGAAGCGTCTAGCCTGCAAAAGACAAAACTACAGCTACACAGATATCAGAGCGGATAAAAAGCTGTACTATAAATTTTTTTCTCAACTACAAGTTGCTACAACTCATAGCCTATCTCCCAAAATCAGCTGATACAAAAAGAAGTCCACCTATACAACATCTACGAATCCAAAAAGGGAGATAGCTAACAAGAACATAACCCACTCCCACAATCCGGGATGGTACACCTACCTCTCTCTAAAGTAACAATGCTGGTAGGGAACTATCACGCGACTCCCTGTCCTCGGTCCGTCCAGTCAAGCACAGCAGGAACGGAAGAAAGCCTCAGCAACCTGTCACCGACAGAGGGTGTGAGAACTACATCCTACAGTAGTTCTCAGTGGGTACCGTCTCCAAGAACCACGGTCTGCCCACTAAGTCTACCAGAGGCATAAGATAGAGAAAAGACTGATGAGAAATATAAATAAGCTGGAAAAGAATCTACAGCTATCATGCCTCTATCTACTATGCTCAACAAGAAGAGACTATGGATGATGGTATGCAGTCACTCACAGCTGACAACATGTCACAAGTACCAAGCCCAAGACGCTCTACTATGACACATGCTACACCATCACTCTCTCAGTACATCACAAATCTCAGCGACTGCCCACCCGGGTCCAGTCGAGTCAAGCCTGCGCCCCCTGGTGTATCAACCAGGGTGTCCCAACGGACAAACTCGATATCTCACACAGTGACCCCATGGTAGCACGGCCAGGGGTATCAAGCGACCTCTAGTATATGAACTAGGCGCATCATCGCAGCCTCGTCAGGCTCGGTATCATCATCGCAGCCTCATCAGGCTCGGAATCATCAACGCACCCGGGGCGTGGTTCGAGGGGTGCGACCCCACCGAACTCAAGTATCTCATCAGTATCACTGTCTCACAAGTGGCTCCTGCAGGCTGTGGTCCTCGATCAAACAGATCGGTATCTCGATGCTCAAAGCACAAACTCAGTCGGAGCACCCTCCACGACTCAATCTCACAACACAGACCCACTCAACGAAGGTACTACACAGCTGGGACCACCGTCTCTCCCACGGCTCCCACAACACAACTCCACTGAACTCAACACTCAACCCACGGCCGGAGCTACTCCACGGCCAGATCTACGAAGGGTCCGAAACCCAGGGAGACTAACATCTACGTCCCCAAGAGAGAAAGCAGCCCTTAGAACCCAGATCACTCGAATCCGCTCGGGTGGATAAGTTTATAAGAAACCATGTCATTTATTTCAGAAAATCATTCGATCTGAGAGAAAGCCATCTTTATAATGATTTTTAGTCTTTTTAGGAAAACCCTTTGAAATCAAGTTTTATGCCCAAGCCTCGAAGAGCTGATGCCTTCGTCCCTAACGGACGAGAACAGACTCAGACAACCTTGCGAGGCTTGGAAGAAACATTGGCTGACTAAAATCATGTATTTATCCAAAAAGGTTCTGGGTTCAAGGTCCTGCTAACACACGTGCACCACGATCCCAACCTGGTGGTGACGAGAAGAACAGTGGAAAGGAAAACCCCCGGGACCACCGTTTATCTGAAACGGCTCCCCAAAATGCTAACACTGGCCTAACCCAGCCACCAGACCCCACTCGGCCCCCCGGGCCCGAGTGCAACACCCGTCCCACAACACTCTGACCACTCGGCCCACTACCCGGGCGAGGAAACTCTAAGTCCCGAAGGATAAGAAAAGTGCGGGATGTCTAAAGCATAAAGGAACCTAGCCCAAATTAAGGTTCACAATGGTCTGGTCAAACTCATGCACATATGACGGGGGTGCTAGTTAAGTTCCAAGAAAACACTTAAACTAGCATGCAATCCTAACACATTAGAATTAGAAGGAAGTCCGAAGACTTGGAGAGAAAACCAACCCACCTCAGAAAGCCACCAATTGCTCGTCGACACTTGCAATTGGCTCAGCGGCTTGCCTGGCCTCCAAGGGGTCCGCACGCAACACGAAGCCCGATGCCAGAATCCGCCCGCGAAACGGAGCACGCAGCGACCAACCACACGACCGCGCGCCCCGCGGAACAAAAACCGCACCGCACGCTGCCAGAAGCGAAGAAATCGCAAAATCAATCCACACAGTCAAAACCGAGCATCCGACGGCGAAAAACAGCTTCCGTCGGCGAAAACAGCCTCCGTCAGCGAAAACCAGCGCCCGACGGCGAAAAACAGCTTCCGTCGGCGAAAACAGCCTCCGTCAGCGAAAACCAGCGCCCGACGGCGAAAAACAGCACGCGGCGGCGAAAACAGCTCCGTCGGCGAAAAAAACAGCGCCCGACGGCGAAAAACCGCACGCGGCGGCGAAAAACAGCTCCGTCGGCGAAAAAATAGCGCCCGACGGCGAAAAACAGCACGCGGCGGCGAAAAACAGCTCCGTCGGCGAAAACCAGCGCCCGACGGCGAAAAAAAGCACGCGGCGGCGAAAAACAGCTCCGTCGGCGAAAACAAGCGCCCGACGGCGAAAAACAGCACGCGGCGGCGAAAAACAGCTCCGTCGGCGAAAAACAGCGCCCGACGGCGAAAAACCGCTCAAAAATCAGCTTTGCGAAAATCCTGCGAAAACCGCTCGCGAAAAACTGCCAGAAATCTGCTCGACGGCTAAAAAGCAGCAGCCGACGGCGAAAAACAGCGGCCGACGGCGACCCACGGGCTCCGACGGCGAAAACACGGCACCGGCACGCAAACCGAGGAGTCGCCCGCCGTCCGGGAGCACGCCGCGCGGCGAAAACCCAGCTGCGCGACGAGGGAGGCCCACCGCGCGGCACCAAGCCAAACCGCGCGGCGCAGGGCCTGCTGCGCGACGCTGGAGCACGTCGCGCAGTGCCCCAGCGGCGCTGCGCGCGGCGCCCAGCGGCGCTGCGCGCGGCCGCGCGCAGCCCGCCGCGCGCGCGCGGCCGCTGCGCGCAGCCCGCAGCGCTGCGCGCAGCAGCTCGCGCCCGCGCGCCCGCGCAGGCCCGCGCGCCCGCGCAGGCCCGCGCACGCCTGCGCGCGGCCCGCGCACGCCTGCGCGCGGCCCGCGCACGCCTGCGCGCGGCCCGCGCAGGCCCGCGCGCGGCCCTGCCGCGCGCGGCCATGCCGCGCGCACCTGCGCGCGGCCAAGCGGTGCCGCGCGCACCTGCGCGCGGCCCTGCCGCGCGCGCCCGCGCGCGGCCATGCCGCGCGCACCTGCGCGCGGCCAAGCGGTGCCGCGCGCACCTGCGCGCGGCCCTGCCGCGCGCGCTCGCGCGCGGCCAGGCAGCGCCGCGCGCACCTGCGCGCGGCCCTGCCGCGCGCGCCTGCGCGCGGCCAGGCAGGGCCTGCCGCGCGCGCCTGCGCGCGGCCAGGCAGCGCCGCGTGCAGCACTTTGCTGCACGCGGCGCCGCGCCCAGCGGCACCTCGCCGCAGGGTGCTGCCAATAGCAGCACCCTGGCGCCGCGCGTGCGCCGTTGCGCGCGCGCGCGGCCGCCGGCGACGGCGAAACCCAGAATTTCCGAAAAAAATCTCCAATAATCCGAAAAATCCGTAAAATCCCATTTAATCCAAAAATCCCATTTTTAGCACTTAAAATTCAATTATAAAAATCCCTAAAACTCAAAAACTCCAAGAAACCTCAAAAAGGAGAAATTGCTTACCTCGTTGTCGCACGCCGCACGCCCACGAGCTTCGCACGGCCTCCAACGGCGAGCCCAAAAAAATCCAAAAAGCTCCAATCCCTTTTCCTTCTTTTTCTTCTTCTTCCTTCTCCTCTCTTTTCTTTTCCTTTCTTTCTCTTTTCCTTTCTTTCTCTTTTCCTGCTGCAGAGGGTGGAGGTGGAGCCCCTTTATATAAAGCATAAAGCTTTATAATTAATTAACTTAATTAATTAATTCCAATAATTCCAACTCCAACTCACTTTTTGCCTTCGGGCTCTCCGCCGCTGCCCGGAACCTCCCGAACTCCGCTGTAAATCGAAAATACACGCGCTCACAGCTTTTTCTCTCCAAAAAGCTCATCCGTTGAGGCGGGGTGCTCAAATCACTTACCGGCTCCAAAATTGCCAGTTCCAACTCACTTTTTGCCTCCGGGCCCTCCGCGTCAGTCCGGAACCTCCCGAACCTCGCTGTAATCTGAAAGTACACGTGTCCACAGCTTTTTCTCCTCAAAAAGCTTATCCGTTGAGTCGGGATGCTCAAATCAATTACCGGCTCCAAAATTGCCAGTTCCGACTCACTTTTTGACTCCGGGTCCTCCGCGTCAGTCCGGAACCTCCCGAACCTCGCTGTAAATCAAAAGTACACGTGTCCACAGCTTTTTCTCCTCAAAAAGCTTATCCGTTGAGTCGGGGTGCTCAAATCCATTACCGGCTCCAAAATTGCCAGTTCCGACTCACTTTTCGCCTCCGGGCCCTCCGCGTCAGTCCGGAACCTCCCGAACCTCGCTGTAATCTGAAAGTACACCTGTTCCAAGTGTTCCTGAATTTCCGGCGCTCCACGGTGAAGTCGGAAATTTCCAATCTCATCCTCA
This sequence comes from Tillandsia leiboldiana, assembly GCA_029204045.2. Taxonomy (NCBI): domain Eukaryota; kingdom Viridiplantae; phylum Streptophyta; class Magnoliopsida; order Poales; family Bromeliaceae; genus Tillandsia; species Tillandsia leiboldiana. The sequence continues at coordinate 17,933,130 of CM055067.1, read as the reverse complement.
ATCGGCCTACAAAGCCCGGAAAAACCCCGAATCGGGCTGGAGCTTCCGCGTTGACCCGAATCAACTCGGCTTCAACAGTAACCTCAAATGCAACATGCCCAAGGCAACTCTCTGCTCCAAGCCATCTGTGTGGTCGGCGCGCTATCCAAAGTCCCGGTACTCTACAGTGCGGCCTGCAGGCGGCACGCGCGGCGCCCGCCTGCGGGCAGCACCCGCGCGGAGCGCGGTGCGCCTGCCGCGCGGCTCACGGCCCGCGGGCGGCCCGCGCGGCACATGCACGTGCGGTGCCCGCCTGCGGGCAGAGCCCGCGCGGTGCGCCTGCCGCGCGGTGCACCACCCGCGGGCGGCCCGCGCGGCACAAGCTTGCCCGGTGCCCGCCTGCGGGCAGCGCCCGGGCGGCGCGCTGCCTGCAGGCGGCCCGTGCGGCACCCACCCGCGCGGTGCCCGCCTGCCGCCCGGCGCGCCGCCTGCAGGCGGCCCGCGTGGTGCTCGCCTGCCGCGCGGCACGCCGCCTACGGGCGGCCCGCGCGGCGCGCCTGCCGCGCGGAGCGCTGCCTGCAGGCGGCCCGCACGACACCTGCCCGCGCGGTGCTCACCTGCGGACGGCCCCGTGCGGTGCGCGGCGGCGGCGGTTTTCCCCGCAAAACCCAATTCCGAAGCGAAACCTCCGAAACCCTAAAAGGAAAAACTCACCTTCAATCCGCCGAGGGAGAAGAAGAAGAAGAGGATC
>CM055067.1:17904292-17932300 GCA_029204045.2 Tillandsia leiboldiana | reverse complement strand
TGAGCAGAGAGTTGCCTTGGGCATGTTGCATTTGAGGTTACTGTTGAAGCCGAGTTGATTCGGGTCAACGCGGAAGCTCCAGCCCGATTCGGGGTTTTTTCCGGGCTTTGTAGGCCGATTGAGGATGAGATTGGAAATTTCCGACTTCACCGTGGAGCGCCGGAAATTCAGGAACACTTGGAACAGGTGTACTTTCAGATTACAGTGAGGTTCGGGAGGTTCCGGACTGACGCGGAGGGCCCGGAGGCGAAAAGTGAGTCGGAACTGGCAATTTTGGAGCCGGTAATGGATTTGAGCACCCCGACTCAACGGATAAGCTTTTTGAGGAGAAAAAGCTGTGGACACATGTACTTTTGATTTACAGCGAGGTTCGGGAGGTTCCGGACTGACGCGGAGGACCCGGAGTCAAAAAGTGAGTCGGAACTGGCAATTTTGGAGCCGGTAATTGATTTGAGCATCCCGACTCAACGGATAAGCTTTTTGAGGAGAAAAAGCTGTGGACACGTGTACTTTCAGATTACAGCGAGGTTCGGGAGGTTCCGGACTGACGCGGAGGGCCCGGAGGCAAAAAGTGAGTTGGAACTGGCAATTTTGGAGCCGGTAAGTGATTTGAGCACCCCGCCTCAACGGATGAGCTTTTTGGAGAGAAAAAGCTGTGAGCGCGTGTATTTTCGATTTACAGCGGAGTTCGGGAGGTTCCGGGCAGCGGCGGAGAGCCCGAAGGCAAAAAGTGAGTTGGAGTTGGAATTATTGGAATTAATTAATTAAGTTAATTAATTATAAAGCTTTATGCTTTATATAAAGGGGCTCCACCTCCACCCTCTGCAGCAGGAAAAGAGAAAGAAAGGAAAAGAGAAAGAAAGGAAAAGAAAAGAGAGGAGAAGGAAGAAGAAGAAAAAGAAGGAAAAGGGATTGGAGCTTTTTGGATTTTTTGGACTCGCCGTTGGAGGCCGTGCGAAGCTCGTGGGCGTGCGGCGTGCGACAACGAGGTAAGCAATTTCTCCTTTTTGAGGTTTCTTGGAGTTTTTGAGCTTTAGGGATTTTTATAATTGAATTTTAAGTGCTAAAAATGGGATTTTTGGATTAAATGGGATTTTACGGATTTTTCAGATTATTGGAGATTTTTTCGGAAATTCTGGGTTTCGCCGTCGCCGGCGGCCGCGCGCGCGCGCAACGGCGCACGCGCGGCGCCAGGGTGCTGCTATTGGCAGCACCCTGCGGCGAGGTGCCGCTGGGCGCGGCGCCGCGTGCAGCAAAGTGCTGCACGCGGCGCTGCCTGGCCGCGCGCAGGCGCGCGCGGCAGGGCCGCGCGCAGGTGCGCGCGGCACCGCTTGGCCGCGCGCAGGTGCGCGCGGCATGGCCGCGCGCAGGTCCGCGCGGCACCGCTTGGCCGCGCGCAGGTGCGCGCGGCATGGCCGCGCGCGGCAGGGCCGCGCGCAGGCGTGCGCGGGCCTGCGCGGGCGCGCGGGCGCGCGCTGCTGCGCGCAGCGCTGCGGGCTGCGCGCAGTGGCCTCGCGCGCGCGGCGGGCTGCGCGCGGCCGCACGCAGCGCCGCTGGGCGCCGCGCGCAGCGCCGCTGGGCGCCGCGCGCAGCGCCGCTGGGGCACTGCGCGACGCGCTCCAGCGTCGCGCAGCAGGCCCTGCGCCGCGCGGTTTGGCTTGGTGCCGCGCGGTGGGCCTCCCTCGTCGCGCGGCTGGGTTTTCGCCGCGCGGCGTGCTCCCGGACGGCGGGCGACTCCTCGGTTTGCGTGCCGGCGCCGTGTTTTCGCCGTCGGAGCCCGTGGGTCGCCGTCGGCCGCTGTTTTTCGCCGTCGGCTGCTGCTTTTTCGCCGTCGAGCAGATTTCTGGCAGTTTTTCGCGAGCGGTTTTCGCAGGATTTTCGCAAAGCTGATTTTTGAGCGGTTTTTCGCCGTCGGGCGCTGTTTTTCGCCGACGGAGCTATTTTTCGCCGTCGGGCGCTGTTTTTCACCGACGGAGCTGTTTTTCGCCGCCGCGTGCTGTTTTTCGCCGTCGGGCGCTGGTTTTCGCCGACGGAGCTGTTTTTCGCCGCCGCGTGCTGTTTTTCGCCGTCGGGCGCTGGTTTTCGCCGACGGAGCTGTTTTTCGCCGCCGCGTGCTGTTTTTCGCCGTCGGGCGCTGTTTTTCGCCGACGGAGCTGTTTTTCGCCGCCGCGTGCTGTTTTTCGCCGTCGGGCGCTGTTTTTTTCGCCGACGGAGCTGTTTTCGCCGCCGCGTGCTGTTTTTCGCCGTCGGGCGCTGGTTTTCGCTGACGGAGGCTGTTTTCGCCGACGGAAGCTGTTTTTCGCCGTCGGGCGCTGGTTTTCGCTGACGGAGGCTGTTTTCGCCGACGGAAGCTGTTTTTCGCCGTCGGATGCTCGGTTTTGACTGTGTGGATTGATTTTGCGATTTCTTCGCTTCTGGCAGCGTGCGGTGCGGTTTTTGTTCCGCGGGGCGCGCGGTCGTGTGGTTGGTCGCTGCGTGCTCCGTTTCGCGGGCGGATTCTGGCATCGGGCTTCGTGTTGCGTGCGGACCCCTTGGAGGCCAGGTAAGCCGCTGAGCCAATTGCAAGTGTCGACGAGCAATTGGTGGCTTTCTGAGGTGGGTTGGTTTTCTCTCCAAGTCTTCGGACTTCCTTCTAATTCTAATGTGTTAGGATTGCATGCTAGTTCAAGTGTTTTCTTGGAACTTAACTAGCACCCCCGTCATATGTGCATGAGTTTGACCAGACCATTGTGAACCTTAATTTGGGCTAGGTTCCTTTATGCTTTAGACATCCCGCACTTTTCTTATCCTTCGGGACTTAGAGTTTCCTCGCCCGGGTAGTGGGCCGAGTGGTCAGAGTGTTGTGGGACGGGTGTTGCACTCGGGCCCGGGGGGCCGAGTGGGGTCTGGTGGCTGGGTTAGGCCAGTGTTAGCATTTTGGGGAGCCGTTTCAGATAAACGGTGGTCCCGGGGGTTTTCCTTTCCACTGTTCTTCTCGTCACCACCAGGTTGGGATCGTGGTGCACGTGTGTTAGCAGGACCTTGAACCCAGAACCTTTTTGGATAAATACATGATTTTAGTCAGCCAATGTTTCTTCCAAGCCTCGCAAGGTTGTCTGAGTCTGTTCTCGTCCGTTGGGACGAAGGCATCAGCTCTTCGAGGCTTGGGCATAAAACTTGATTTCAAAGGGTTTTCCTAAAAAGACTAAAAATCATTATAAAGATGGCTTTCTCTCAGATCGAATGATTTTCTGAAATAAATGACATGGTTTCTTATAAACTTATCCACCCGAGCGGATTCGAGTGATCTGGGTTCTAAGGGCTGCTTTCTCTCTTGGGGACGTAGATGTTAGTCTCCCTGGGTTTCGGACCCTTCGTAGATCTGGCCGTGGAGTAGCTCCGGCCGTGGGTTGAGTGTTGAGTTCAGTGGAGTTGTGTTGTGGGAGCCGTGGGAGAGACGGTGGTCCCAGCTGTGTAGTACCTTCGTTGAGTGGGTCTGTGTTGTGAGATTGAGTCGTGGAGGGTGCTCCGACTGAGTTTGTGCTTTGAGCATCGAGATACCGATCTGTTTGATCGAGGACCACAGCCTGCAGGAGCCACTTGTGAGACAGTGATACTGATGAGATACTTGAGTTCGGTGGGGTCGCACCCCTCGAACCACGCCCCGGGTGCGTTGATGATTCCGAGCCTGATGAGGCTGCGATGATGATACCGAGCCTGACGAGGCTGCGATGATGCGCCTAGTTCATATACTAGAGGTCGCTTGATACCCCTGGCCGTGCTACCATGGGGTCACTGTGTGAGATATCGAGTTTGTCCGTTGGGACACCCTGGTTGATACACCAGGGGGCGCAGGCTTGACTCGACTGGACCCGGGTGGGCAGTCGCTGAGATTTGTGATGTACTGAGAGAGTGATGGTGTAGCATGTGTCATAGTAGAGCGTCTTGGGCTTGGTACTTGTGACATGTTGTCAGCTGTGAGTGACTGCATACCATCATCCATAGTCTCTTCTTGTTGAGCATAGTAGATAGAGGCATGATAGCTGTAGATTCTTTTCCAGCTTATTTATATTTCTCATCAGTCTTTTCTCTATCTTATGCCTCTGGTAGACTTAGTGGGCAGACCGTGGTTCTTGGAGACGGTACCCACTGAGAACTACTGTAGGATGTAGTTCTCACACCCTCTGTCGGTGACAGGTTGCTGAGGCTTTCTTCCGTTCCTGCTGTGCTTGACTGGACGGACCGAGGACAGGGAGTCGCGTGATAGTTCCCTACCAGCATTGTTACTTTAGAGAGAGGTAGGTGTACCATCCCGGATTGTGGGAGTGGGTTATGTTCTTGTTAGCTATCTCCCTTTTTGGATTCGTAGATGTTGTATAGGTGGACTTCTTTTTGTATCAGCTGATTTTGGGAGATAGGCTATGAGTTGTAGCAACATGTAGTTGAGAAAAAAATTTATAGTACAGCTTTTTATCCGCTCTGATATCTGTGTAGCTGTAGTTTTGTCTTTTGCAGGCTAGACGCTTCGTCTGTACGGCAGTTTCCGTACAGATGGCGGATCTGTTAGCGAGCCCGGGTCGCAGTTTCGACCCCGGGGCGTGACATAATATCCTCACTACAACAGTCCCTCAAAAAAAAAAAAAGAAACAACTAATCTACTGATGATCTCCTCTGAAGGGGTACCGCTACTCTCCAACGACGGGTAGGGATCTAGCTCGCGATTCCCTCGCCTCGATCAACAACCGCAGAATCAGCAACACCCGCCAAGACTCTGCAAAACAAAGGAGAGGAAAGAAAAAGGGGGGGAACCCCCAATGGGTGTGAGAACTACACCAAAAAGGGAGTTCTCAGTGGGTACCACCTCCAGACCCGACGGTCTGCCCACCAAGTCCTCAAGAGACATAAACTAACCCGAGTCATAAGACTGAAATGAGTAAACTGGAGACTCTCAATAGCTACCATGCCCCTATCTAAAGGCAAAAAGGGGGAGAACCAAACAGTGGTATGCAACCACTAGCACATGAAGTGCACAATCGACCCAATCGAGCTGACTGCCACATCTGGTCCAGTCAAACGCAATCTCTATCTCCCTAACCGGCGGCATTACCAACAACTAAGGTGAAATCACACCCGGGATCTCGTGGGCAACAGAGATATCCCTGAGTCCCGGTGCCGCCGTAAGCACCTCTCACCCTGTCGCTAAAACCCGAGTGCTCTAACAATCTCAACAAGCAAGCCTCCTCCTGTCTGCCTTGCCGAAGATCAAAGTCCTCTCTCGCCGCAGTCAAACATTCTGTGGCATTGTGCCAAACAATCTCAAGCACAGGGTCGAAACACCGAATTGCTACAATTTCCAATAATTCTGCCGGTAACTCGCGGTCTCGGCCGCACTAGACATGATCCAAAAGCCTCCTTCACGTGCACAACAACAACAGGAACCTGCACATCTAGTGCACGTGGTAACAAATCTGCCTCTAGCCCATTCAAGAGTGGAACATGCTCTAACTCCGACTACTGTGGTGAAATCCCACCTGCGACACTCAATCCACTACCGTGGCGCCCTCCAACCGGGCGGCACAGATTCATCCGCTCAAAGCAAGTGGTTGTCGCTCAATCTGCCTGAAAATCAGGACTATCACTAGGAAGCACGACCTCTGTCTCTGATCACATTGAGGCGACGAATAAGGTCCTCCGCAGATAACGAATCCACGCTACCGCTGCGCCACTCTGATATGAATACTGATGCTGCCATCGGGGTCCACCCGACCTCTGACATCTCGGGAACTCGTTATCCAGGAAAAAGAAATCAGACATGCCCCTGCCGGCCGATCTGTCCTCCATCACCCGGCGCCAAGCGCCAAAATCCAGAACTCACCTCTGGCGGCAGATCCCTATCCAAAGGAACTGCAATGCCACGCTCCATACATAATGCCTACTTCAACGAGGCGTCCAAATCTACAATGGAGGGACTGAATAACAGAAAGGTGTCCTGGCGCAATCCACTCCCAGTCTCATATATCCTATGCGCCTCGTCCCTCGAATCTGGAGCGCGCAGTTCGACAACTGCATACACTCTCTAGCACAGGGAGGCTCTCAATTAATCACTCCATCACCACCAACCACGACTCTGTCTCCAAAGGCTCCAAACTCAATCTTACGAGTCGGGGTGGTTCATCTGCCAAATCTCGCTCAATAGATCGATCATGTCCCACAGCTCCTCTGCCGTCAACTATCCACCCTGCCTCGGTGCCTCGGCACTAAACATTGGCACGGAGGGGGTTACTCAGTGCTCCGACAACTGTGTCACCAAGACCAGCTGCTTACTCTGTCGCTGATAAGCCTCTGACAATCCTGTCATCTGGGTCCGGAGTTCTCTGACCTCAATCCGGGTATCCGGCCCAAAACCAACTGCTTAAGCTCAACTGCTATGACAGGATGCACACGGGTCAAAACCCAGCGTCGGGGAGACACCGCTCGCCACGACGAAACCACTAAACAACACAAAACAGCGCTCGACCCAATCCAGCGAAAGTCTAAAGCACGTCACCCGTTCCACAGCGTTATGTTGTCTGCAGCCAACATAATAACTTAGGAAAATAAACATGTCAAACTCTCTTCCCGTCCCTTGGGAGAGGTATAAAACTCAATCAGGACTCTTGCTAAAAAAATTACGACTCTCACGAAGTCAACCAAGGGTCAAACCATAAGCCTAGGGTTTCTAAGTCCACCATGACCTACAACCTAGGCTCCGATACCACTCTAATCTGTCACGCCCCGGGGTCGAAACTGCGACCCGGGCCCGCCAACAGATCCGCCACCTATGCCAAATCCGCATAGGCGAAGCGTCCAACCTGCAAGGAAAGTACTATAGCTAAACAGATATCAGAGCTATAAATAAAAAAAAATCTGCTGTATAACCCAAAATCAATCACTGTACAACCGGAAATAAAACAACACTGTCCGCCTCCCAAAATAATAATAAAACAATATCCTCAAATACAAGCTCTGAACCCAAACGGGAGGTAACTCCAATAAATACAACAGTGTATAGTCTCTCAATACGTAATATCCTCACTACAACAGTCCCTCAAAAGAGGAAAAAGAAACAACTAATCTACTGATGATCTCCTCTGAAGGGGTACCGCTACTCTCCAACGACGGGTAGGGATCTAGCTCGCGACTCCCTCGCCTCGATCAACAACCGCAGAATCAGCAACACCCGCCAAGACTCTGCAAAACAAAGGAGAGGAAAGAAAAAGGGGGGGAACCCCCAATGGGTGTGAGAACTACACCAAAAAGGGAGTTCTCAGTGGGTACCACCGCCAGACCCGACGGTCTGCCCACCAAGTCCTCAAGAGACATAAACTAACCCGAGTCATAAGACTGAAGTGAGTAAACTGGAGACTCTCAATAGCTACCATGCCCCTATCTAAAGGCAAAAAGGGGGAGAACCAAAAAGTGGTATGCAACCACTAGCACATGAAGTGCACAATCGACCCAATCGAGCTGACTTCCACATCTGGTCCAGTCAAACCTGCGCCCACCTACAACCACCTCCCGCTGACGGGCAGGAATTACGTAGGGCGCCCAAACGGACTAACTCGCTATCGAGTAGTGGCTCATGCAGGCTATGGTCAAAATCCACGCTCTCTCTCAGAACGGATAGAATCAGGATGCTCAACCTCTCACACAGCGGTCAAAGTACTCTCAACGACACGGGACCACCGTCAACCAAACGGCTCTCAATAATACTAGCACTGATCTAAACTCAACTACCAGTCTGCACTCGGCCCCCAGGCATGAGTGTAACAATAGAAGTATTTGACCGAAATAAACCCAATCGAATGAACCGGTATAAAACCCGGTACTGCCTGCTCTGTCACCAATCTCCCGAACTCAGTATCTCCACTGTCCAAATGACCGGAACCCAACACGGTCTGACCGGAACCCAACACGGTCTAAAGCCTACTCCGGAGCGGCACTCGAGGGGAGCGACCCACACTAGTAAAGTATCTCTGTCATCAGTATCACAAGTATCTCCATATAGCAGGACTTTGATCATCAATCTGATCAAAGTGGGAAAACTCAACCACCAAGGAAAGACCCGACCTCAATCGGATGCCACTGAACGATAAGTGGGAAACTCCATCCACTAAAGAAAACTGATACCCAATCAGGTGCATAGAGAAACATCCGGTCAACCGCCCAATATCCCCGGTTGCCGCAAAGCCCCACAACTAATCCAACCTGTCCCAGACACGAAGTCCCGACTACACTATCCAGACCCCTGCTCGAACCCGAGCAACACTGACCACCTGACTAACAAGAAGGAGAAAGGAAAAGCATGGTTTCTCCTAAGTCAAGTTCCAATAAGTAGTATAGCAATAAAAAGGGGGCCTAACTATATGTCCATACAAGCATGCATTTGTCCTCAAGAAAGATACAACAAAGTAATCCACATGCCTACACCTGACCATAATCCTCGATCATAATAACTCCTCGGAGTACAAATTCGCACATAGCTACGAAATCCTGTCCCAAAGCATAAACCAACCACATGAAAGGCTATGTGCTAACATGGCATGTTACATAATCTCATAGGGTAACATTATCCTAGGTAAGCTTACCCTAATCATCACATAGATGTCCAAGTCATGCAAGTCCTCAGTATACCTCCTAAATACTATTCTTGCAATCATTTATACAAATATCATTATCAAGCTTACCTACCTTACAAACATAAACCATGTACCCTAAACATGCATGCATCAGTCATAGAGGGGTGACATCCCCACAAGTGCACTTATATTCGCCATAACATAATCATTGCCTTATACAGTTACTGATATTAAGCTTACCCACCTGAAGCGCTTAAACCAAGGCAAACCTGAAGTCGGTGAAGTGTGCAGACGCTCACAGTCCAAATTCTGCCGAAACTGCATCCTCGGTGCACGTCGCGAAAGCCTCGACTCCCAACAGCTGAAAGTACCCCGAAATCAAAGTCTGCAGATCCAACGGGTCCAGCAACACTTGCAAACACCCCTGGGTACAACAATAAGGCCCAACATTACACTTTTATTCCAAAATTAACCAAGTATACATAGTCTGAAAATCAGTCCCAAAGCCGTGCTTATTTCACCTTCCGAAAGTGCCCAGAAAAATCCAATAAAAATATCACAGCAATCTTCGCGTCGATACCTTCGAAACGAGTACCTGCACGTCCAATTCCGAGCCCCGTAGGCCGAGTTACAAATTCCACAGTACAGGTGCGCAAAACCACACAGCAACATAACTGTAATTCCAATTACAGACAAGGGGAAGAACATATACCTTCGGGCAAAACTCAGAAAAATCCAAGAAAAATACTGTGATATTCCTTGCGTCGAGTAGATGAAAAAAGTGTATAAGCACGTCGTCAAACGATGCCCGGTTGCGGAGATAACGCCGAAAGACCATGCCGCTGTCCAACCGGCCAACCGGTGTGCGCCACGTGTCCCCCCACCGGTCCACCGTACACCCGCCTTTCCCGTGGACCGCGCCCGCTGCGCCGGCCCAACCGGGAGCCGCCACGTGGCCCGCGACCGGTGCACGCCTCCGCGGTGGACCGCGCACCCGCCCGAGCCAGCTCCGCCGCGCTCCGCCGCTGCCCGCCGCCGCACGCCGCCGCCGCCGGTGCCGGAACAGTAACCTTGCCTCGAAAAATGTGCCGAATCATCCGGACTCCGGAAAAAGCAAGTGAATAGTCCATTTTCATCGTTTTCGCGCGCTGAATCCAAATCCGAAGTCCATTTTGCCAAATTCCAACTCTAAAAATTGCCAAAGGCATCCGGGAAGATGTTCCTTGATCCAAACTTCGCGCTGAGTCCAATTTTAATATCCATGGCGCGCGAAACCACTTCTGGAGCTCCGACAGAGTCCACCGATCACCCACGTGATCCATTTAACACACTGAGCCCATCACTTGTGTACAATTGGTGCACAAATACCACTGACACTCCCCATAAGCCTCCAGGAGCTGCTGGTCAACCAGTAATCTCGTCGTGGGGATCCGGGTCCTCACACGGTATATAACAGAAACGCAGATTGCGTACCGGTAGCCGAAAGCAAAAATCAAATAATTTCTTGAAACAAATCCAGAATTTGAAATATCTGAATTACCTATTTGTATTCCATCAAGAAAACAATTTAAGTGCTTGAAAATAATATGAGATCACATAGATGTCATTCAATCCAATTAATTTTACAAAAATTAAAAAGATTTACTCCGAAATCATGAAAAACAAAGATAAAACATTATAAACCGTTTTTCATATTATATACGTCAAACACAAGTCATCAAAAATAATCTAGAGATCCAAACTCTATCAAGATGTAACGGATTTACAAAGATGACTTACAGAGATTTCCAAATGACATCAATTTAATTTCTACCCTTTCAAATTTGAGATAAACACTAAAATACCTAAGGCTGGCTCTTTGAGCATCTTTCAACTATCCCACCATATACCAACCAGGAGATTGTTCAAAATATAAGAACTTTGAATATGAATCTCAGAATTGTAGGTTTTTATATATAAGGATCCACAAGGATCTAAATAGGTACTATCAAACAACTAGAGGGGGGGTGAATAGGTGTAATACTTATAAAACGAATCTCAATGCAAAATAAAAACCAATGCGGAAAATAAAAATAGCACACCGAGATATACGTGGAAACTCCAATGCAGGAGAAAAACCACGGGACCAACACGCAATAACAATCCACTAAGAATAGAAGAATAACAAGGTGATTACCGACTCCACGGACTCCAACCCCTCCTTCAACTTCTTCGGATCTTGCGCTCACCGATTGCACGTCCACTGCACACGTTCGAATCCACGAACGCCACTCGAATCCACGAGCACACGTTTCGAATCCACGAAACGCCTTCAACACACCGAATCCACGATGCTACGTCGAATCCACGACGCAAACTTATTAAAAGCTTCGATGGTGATCATTTGCTTAGATTATCATTGAAGAACCATGGATGGAATCTCTAAGCAAAAACTTGATCAATTCGACAAAAAATAGATCTTGGAAGAACCGTCGAATTGACCTAAAAGAGGCTAAAAGAAGAACGATAAAAAACCTAGCCTCTAGGGTTGCTCTCAAGTGTTTTATTAATTAATCGGTAGTTCTTGAGAAACCCTAAGTGTGTATTTATAGGTTAGAAACCTTTGGAAAGAGATAAGCATAAAAAACTGACTTAACATAATTTTTCCCGCACGACGGTCCGGACTGGATTGGCTCGTTCCGGACTGTCGTCTTTTTTCAGCAATTCCTGAAAAAACAAGGTTCGGGGTCCGAACTGAAACATGAATCCGATCCGGACTGAAACATGAATCCGATTCGGACTGAAACAGGAATCCGATCCGGATTGAAAGGCGCATGAACTAAACTCTGTTCGGGATCCGGACTGGATTGGTCTAATCCGGATCCTGAACATCCAATTTGTCCAGTTTTTGATTTTTATGCATTGAAAACTTATCCAAGTGTTTCTAAACTACTCAAATGTATTCGGATCACCAAAATTATTTAGTTAAACGTACCTGATCAATCCGAATCCATTTTCCTTAAGATTGATGTATATGATCCACAATTCTTCAACTTCAATCTTCAAGACTCAAAACACTGAGTGTCAACTTGAGCTCTTGTTGAATTTTCTCTGAGTCTTCGATTGTTGATTGACAATTTGATCACTTCAAGACTCTGACTCAACTCACGAAATATGCCAACACAAAAAGGCGTAACAATCTCCCCCTTTGGCAATTTTGTGACAAAACCCAAAAATACATAAAACGCTCAAGACACTCATCTTAAACCAAAAAATCGAAACTCAATGTCATCACCAAAACATTGACTTTCTTTACGTGAAAGATCCAATAAACAAAAATTACATTTGAACCAATCTTAGAACAAACTCTATGACTTAGGACTTGGAGTCTTAAAGTGATATAGATCCTGTAAAACAAAACTCCAAACAAATCAAAAGTCAGTTGTCAGAAATTAAAGTTATATCCTACATTTAATTCGTCATTTTGGTTCTTTTTATTTTTTCGGCTCCTTTTTCATCATCTCTTTTCTTTTTCTCCCCCTATGTCTGTTCTCCACCTATTTCTGTTCTCCCCCTTTTCGTCACAAATTATCAAACAGTGAATATAGGCAAAAAGAAATCACTAACAGCATTAGTTCATAGAGAAAGAGAGATAAAAGCTCAGTTCCGGTATATAACAAAAACGCAGAATTCGTACCGGTCCTCGAAGGCAAAAATCACAAAAATTCTTGAAACAAATCCAAAATTTGAAATCTTTCAAATACCGATTTGCATTTCATCAAGAAAACAATTTAAGTGCTTGAAAATAATATGAGATCACATAGATGTCATTCAATCCAATTAATTTTACAAAAATTAAAAAGATATACTCCGAAATCATGAAAAACAAAGACAAGACATTATAAACCGTTTTTCATATTATATACGTCAAACACAAGTCATCAAAAATAATCTTGAGATCCAAAGTCTATCAAGATGTAACGGATTTACAAAGATGACTTACAGAGATTTCCAAATGACATCAATTTTGAATTTTACCCTTTCAAATTTGAGATAAGCACTAAAATACCTAAGGGTGGCTCTTTGAGCATCTTTCAACTATCCCACCTTATACCAACCAGGAGATTGTTCAAAATATAAGAACTTTGAATATGAATCTCCGAATGCTTCAACTAAAAATTTTAAAAAATATTTTTCAAGCATCAAAACATGTGGTAGCTTCACACACAGACCGGACGACCGGGGTGGCAGCTCTTTCCAACATGTGGTGGTAGTTTTCACACTCCTTTTGGATGTAACTCTTTCCACATCTTTTGCAAATCATTTCATTACCCTTGTAAGAAAATACAATCTCTTATGTGAAAGAATTAAATTCCAAATTTTAGTCTATCGGTTGTCTCATGTTTATCACAAAGAACTCACACAACCGAGATAGATTAAGCATCTAAAAATCACATATGATTACTAAAATTTGATGAATATAATTATCAAAAACTCTTATAATGAAGTATCTTCAAGAATTATGATTATAGAGTAAAGTTGATAATTCATATAAAATTAAATTGGAGTGATTGACAGTGAAATCCTTTTTATTCAATGCACTTGTTCGTTAAAACCCTTTTGTTCAAAAACAAAACATAAAAACGAAGGGCATTGAAAACATGTAATGCAGAGATTTAGAAAAATATGAAAGGAAAACCAATCAAAGCATTACATACAGTCATAATCTATTTAGAACTTAAGACAAGGAAAGATATCACCTTTCTGAATCCAAAATCGTAAGATTTTGGGTTGTCTTGATTCATTGTGGCTGGGAGATGATAGCTTTGACTGTTGATCCACCTTAGGTCTTTGCCTCGCAGTGATCCACTTGAATGATTGATGTTGTGGCTCGGACCTTTTGTGGGTTGAGTGAACTCCTTTGACTTGATGTGTCTTTTGATTCCGTTGAGTTCGCTCCGTAGATGAAGTTGCCGAAGAATTCCTCTTTCTCTTTTTCGGGCACGACTTCATCAAGTGTCCTTCAAGTCCACATTGGTGACAAGTTCTTCCTTTCAATTTAGTTGTGGAACTTGAAGCCTTCACAGTTTGGTTCTTTTTAAATCCCAAACCAACCTTGCTTGTTTGACCTAATCCGGACATACAATCAAGTTTCTTCGAACCAGTTGAAAGCCTTTGTATGTCGGATTTAAGTTGATGAACTTGCTTGGTCAAAGCTTGGTTGGTGACATGAATCTCCTCAAACTGTTTTTCTAGAAAATCAATCTTGTTAATATGGGAATTAACGATCGTTTCCAATTGATTTATCTTTTCTTGGAGGATTTTATTATTATCCAATAAAAGCTCTCGTTCTTCCTCGAGATCATGAAGTTTGATCTTTAAAGCATGATTCTCGTCTTGAATCTCAAGTCGTTGCTTCCTCAACTTCCTAATATGCTTGGCCATCTTCTTTGATTTCGTAAGAAGTTGTTGATATGCCTCAATGAGTTCTTCTTCGTCCGACTCCCCCTCACTTGATGACTCTCCGCCGGATGTTGATGTTTCATGCAAAATCAAAGGAATAGAGTCAGTGATTAAAGATGATAAGCAAACATTAGAAGAGTGACTTTGAGAGGCATGAAAAGCAACAACTTTTTCCTCTTTACTTGAGGTCGATTCATTTGAAGTAGAATCGTCCCAAGTTTTTGCTTGCAAAGCCTTCTTTTTATATGATTTCGGAGAAGGACAATCCGTTGAAATATGGTCGTAGCCTTTGCATCTATAACATTGGATTTTCCCTTCGAATTCATCTTTTTCCTTAGAAGGTTTTGCAGAGCTTTTGAGGTTAGAGGATTTAGAACCCGATGATTCTTTAGATGGTTTCGAGGATAAAGATCCATCGGTTTGATTCTTCCAAAACTTCTGACAAAATTTCTTTATGATCCGCGCTAATTGTTCTTCAAAATCGGCAAAAGTGATTTCATCGTCGGAACTTGATTCGCCATCTTCTTCCTTTATAGATTTGAATGCAACACCTGTAAGCTTAGAAGAAGACTTGGAAGAAACTTGATTAGTAGGAAAAGTCATCTCATAAGTTTGTAAAGCACCTACTAATTCCTCTACTCTCATCTCATCCGGATGACTAACGGTTTCAATGGCGGTAACCTTTGCCCTAAACCGTTCCGGAAGAGTCCGAAGTATCTTTCTTACAACTTTCGACTCCGGGATCTTTTCTCCTAAATTAGCACAAGTGTTGATTATATCTTGGAGTCTTGTGTAATAATCAGTAAATAATTCATGCTCATTCATATGAATAGAGTCAAATTGACATGTAAGCATCTGGAGTTTTTGAATTTTTACTAGATTAGTACCCTCATGTGTAATTTTGAGAATATCCCAAATTTCCTTCGCGGTTTCACACGCGGAAATTCGTGTGAACTCAGTCGAGGAAAGAGAATTAAATAAAGCGTTCATACCTTTCCCATTGTAAGAAGATCTTTCGAATTCCTCTTTGGACCATCTAGAGCGAGGTTTTGGGGTAGTAGAATTTCCTACTTCCTCAACAGGATGCACCCAATCGTATTCCACAGATTGCCATACCCGCTCAACAATTGCGATGAGAAAAGCTCTCATCCGCACTTTCCAATAAGCATAATTAGTCCCATCAAAAAGAGGAGGTCTATAAATATTACCACTTTCACCCGACATGATAGATAAACCTAAAACCCGCTCTGATACCACTTGTAGGTTTTTATATATTAAGGATCCACAAGGATCTAAATAGGTACTATCAAACAACTAGAGGGGGGGTGAATAGGTGTAATACTTAAAAACAAATCTCAGTGCAAAATAAAAACCAATGCGGAAAATAAAAACAGCACACCGAGATTTACGTGGAAACTCCAATCCAGGAGAAAAACCACGGGACCAACACGCAATAACAATCCACTAAGAATAGAAGAATAACAAGGTGATTACCGACTCCACGGACTCAAACCCCTCTTTCAACTTCTTCGGACCTTGCGCTCCACCGATTGCACGTCCACTGCACCCGTTCGAATCCACGAACGCCACTCGAATCCACGAGCACACGTTTCGAATCCACGAAACGCCTTCAACACACCGAATCCACGATGCTACGTCGAATCCACGACGCAAACTCAGCCGATAAGAATATTGGCTTCGATGGTGATCCTTTGCTTAGATTATCATTGAGGAACCGTAGAAGGAATCTCTAAGCAAAGATTAGATCAATTCGACAAAAGATAGATCTTGGAAGAACCGTCGAATTGACCTAAAAGAGGCTAAAGAGAAGAACGATAAAAACCTAGCCTCTAGGGTTGCTCTTGAGTGTTTCTGAAATTTATCGGTAGTTCTCGAGAAACCCTAAGTGTCTATTTATAGGTTAGAAACCTTTGGAAAGAGATAAGCATCAAAAACTGACTTAACAGAATTTTTCCCGCACGGCGGTCCGGACTGGATTGGCTCGTTCCGAACTGTCGTCTTTTTTCAGCAATTTTCCTAAAAAAATAGTTCGGCGTCCGGACTGAAACATGAATCCGATCCGGACTGAAATAGGAATCCGATCCGGACTGAAACAGGAATCCGATCCGGACTGAAAGTGCGCATGAACTAAACTATGTTCGGGGTCCGGACTGGATTGGTCTGATCTGGATCCTGAACATCCAATTTGTCCAGTTTTTTATTTTTAAGCAAAGAAAACTTATCCAAGTGTTTCTAAACTACACAAATGTATTCGGATCACCAAAATTGTTTAGTTAAACGTACCTGATCAATCCAAATTCTTTTTCCTTAATATTGATGTATATGATCCACAATTCTTCAACTTCAATCTTCAAGACTCAAAACACTGAGTGTCAACTTGAGCTCTTGTTGAATCTTCTCTGAGTCTTCGATTGCTGATTGACAATTTGATCGCTTCAAGACTCCGACTCAACTCACGAAATATGCCAACACAAAAAGCCGTAACACGGAGACTTTCGTTGAGCGAAAGATGGATATCGTTCCGTAAATCGGCAAAATCGTCGGTTTACAATTTCTGACGAGTGTCTCGCATACCCCGGTATGAAAGAATGGTTTTATGTTACTGTAGTGTTGTCGGGATAGGTATGAGTGAGTCTATTTCTGATCACAGTTTCTGTTCAGGGCCCAGCAGTTCAGCACCGGCCTCCCGGTAGTCTAGCGGGAGTTCGGGATCGGCCTACAGTCGGGGGGTTCGTTCGACTGACTTCGAGGTGGGTACTCTTCCATGGTTATTTGGGAAAGGGTATGAGTTATAGAAATTGCATGTTTGGGCAAAGGGAAGAATAAAATAATTATTTGTTTCCGTGCTAACCCTGTTTAAGTTATTATATATATACTTAGTTATGAGGCTCGAGATTGCTACACGCACACCAGCGGTTTGGCCACCGCGAGGGTATGCATTTCCAGAAATGTGGTACGTTGACCCGTGTACCCCACGTGTGGGTGACGTAATGGGGGCCCTCATGGGTGGGGGGTGTGAGCGGTGCCGAGGCAGGTGCTCGAGGTGGTGCCGGGGCAGGTGCTCGGTGCGATTTGCCGAGGTAGGTGCTCGGTGTGGTTGCCGGGGCCGGTGCCCGGGTTTGGATTGTACAGGGAGAGGGTTTTCACTTTGGATTGCACGATGAGGAGGGCGGTTGCTCTGTTTTTACTGTGGTTTGCCATTTTTATAGCCCTTATTGCTTTCGTGCTTTATTTTCCTGGTCACTGACTTCCCACTGTGTGACAGGTTCCTCCAGGGGTGAGTGCTAGGGCGACAGCGAGGCCGCATGAGAGACCATTTGGCCCTTCGAGGCCACGGACATTGGTTATCTCTTCTTATGATCATTTCGTTACTTGTAGTAGCTGTGTGTTATGTCATTTTGGGAATTGTTGTGGATGTTGGGATTATTACAGTACTCCGTGGATGCCTCTTTCGTTTACTATTTAATAGTTGGCCGTTTGCGAACAAAAAGGAAAAGAAAAGAAAACATTGCGAAAATGATTTGAAAAATGTTGGTGTCGAGTGGGCACCGTTTTCAAAACCCTGTGGATTTATAGATTTCGAAATAGTTTTGTAAAACCTGGGTGTCACGCCCCGGGCGTAAACCAGAACCCGGGCCCGTCCACAGATCCGCCGTGCATAAAGAATTTCCCGTGTACACGAAGCGCTGGTAACCTGCTCAGATATAAAAAATATAATAAAGGAGCATAAAACAGAGCTAAAATAAAACTACTACATCTCAGACTACAGCTGGAAAGTAAAAGCATAATAAAACTCTCAAAATACAAGTGTCTCTCCCAGCTCACTGAAATAGGTACAAACAGCTGGCAAGCGCCAGGCCCAAAATAAACTACAACTGTCTGAGAAATAAAAAGGGTACAACTGGTACACCGCTAAGCTCGAAGTCGGGGTAGACAAGCTATCTAGTCAGCGATCTGCTTACCTCGGTCTGCCCGAGACGGCCCTGCAACTCCCGCAGAAGACTCTGTGTAGTGTACTGGTTTTTCCCATGCAACTTTCCGATGAATCCACTGTGTTGAACACCTAGTGTTGGTGTGTCTGGCCCATGGTGCATCGAAGGGGTGCCACAGATGGACCTTGTGAGACTTTGATAGCGGATTTGGCCTTCGGCTGCATTTGCCGAATTTTAGAAAAGGTTTTGGGCCAATCTGAGGTTGGATTTGGATTCAGCGCGGAAAAACGCTTGAAAACAGCTATTTGCTTGTTAAATTTGGAGTCCGGATGACCAAAAGCGGGCTTCCGGAAGTTTTCGGGGATTTTCGGTGCATGGGGGAGACTCGTGGACCGGCCTGAGCCACGTGGCGGCCTATTATTGGCCGGCTCACGCAGCTCGGTCCACGGGGAGGCGCGGCGGTGCATGGACCGCGGGCGGGAGACGCGTGGCGTGCCCTGATAGGCCGGCGCACGCGGCACGGCTCAGCGGTTTTGCGGGGTGGCGGTGGACCGGGCGCATGACACGTGGTGGCTTCGGATTCGCTGGCTCACGTGGGCGCGGTCCACGGTGTGCGCAGTGGGGCGCCTCGGGACGGTGCGCGCACAGTGGCGCCAGGCGGGCGGTCGGCCGCACTCGAGTGCGCCACGTGTCGCCTCGTGGTTGGGCGGCCGTACCTACCCCCGCTGACCGCGAGGGGACACGCGGCGCACAGCGGGCCGCCTGGAATTGCTGTCCCCTGTTTGGGGTGACGTGGCCGCACCAGGGTTTTTCGGGCGCGTCGGACGGGAGGTGTACAACCGGGTTTCCGGGCGCAGTGCGCCCGAAACCTGCGCCCGAAAACCCAGCCCAACAGCATATGGGCTGGGCCTATAAATAGGTTTCCCTGTTCGTTCTTTTGGCTTTTTGGACCCCTTTTTCGTAGAGTGTTCTTCAGAGAAGATTTCCCTCACTCAGTGCACTACCCATTGGAGAACTTTGAGGATTTTTGGACGCACTCTTCCCGAGGTTCACCATTTTACGGCGCGGCGCGACGCTTTTTTCCCGGCGATCCTCTTCGCCCCTTCTCAGTGTTTGGACTCCTCCGACTACCCCGACTTCGGATTTCGCCGATTCTTGCGCCGTTGGACTCACGACAGGTAGGAATTCAACTCCTGTGTTTTGAGGTTCCTCGATTTCCGTGCTGATCTTGGAGTTTTCTGAGCACCCATTTGACCCATTTTTCTTCGCGGACTTTTGGACAGCACCGCGGTGTTCTTGCCGTATCTTTTCGCTCAGACGTCGGATTGAGGCGATTCAAAAGGCAATCTTCATATACTTTTTGCAAGGAGTCTCCTGGATTTTTCTCAGATTTTTCTGGATTTTGCACGAGGGTGAGAATCTCCTTTCCCTGTGGTTCTTTGTTACAGAAATTTGGTACAGTTTGGATTGGGGTGTACCCCTTGCCGGATTTTTATCTCAGCGTAGGAAACTCCGATTTGGGCGTGCAGGTACTCGTTTCGACGGGCTCGTCGCGAGGATCGCGATAGTATTTTTCTTGGATTTTTCTGGGCATTATTCGCAGGTAAAAATTGGAGAATTCTGGACTGTGGTATTAGGGGACAGATTTTGGAAATTGAGAATGAATAGCTTATGTACTTTCCTTTGGGGTATTTTGTACAGATTGGTGGTGAGTTTTGGGACTGAGCTTGGGCTTCGCTTTTGGGAACTTGGAATAGCACTCGAGGTGGGTGATGTTGTGAACCTCCTACTTGTGAATGTCACTAGGCCTATTAGAAATGCCTTGATCATGTGCTATTGATTGTGAATGTATCTAGCATGCTTGTATGAGATTAAGGTTCCTTTGTTAATATTTGCATTGTTAGCAAGCTACAGGTTAGTAAGTGGTGTTTCTATGTTTTAGATATGCAGTTTAATTAGTTGGAAATAATACTAAAGCCATATCATGTAATATGTTAAGGGAAGGTTTGGGCATGTGGTTAGAATGCATGTTGTAAAAAGAGGTACTTGCTAGTAGATTGTGCATCTAAATTGTATCACGTATCATATATCCTGCCACATGTACATTGGGAGTTCCAAACACTTAATGTTGCATATGTTAGAATAATTGAAATGATTTTATCAAATAAAGGACTTGCATGCTTGAATGGTCATCTAGCTAGGCCACCTTTTTCTGCTACACAAACATATTGGAATTGACTTAGGAGAAACCATGATTTTATTCGTTCTCCTGTCGTCTAGTCTTAGGGGGTTGTGTAGTCAGATGTTCAGAGCTGGGACAGTCGGGGATCGATGTTTGGGTGTTGCGGCGACCGCGGACTGTGGGCGGTTGACCGGATTATTATTATTATTATTATTATTGCATCAGATTGGAGGTAGGGGATCGAGTTTCCCTTTAGTGGATGAGTCTTCCCACTTTGATCAGAGTCGTGACCCAGTCCTGCTATTTTATGATACTGATGATACTAGTGACAGTGATACTATGCTCGTGTGGGGTCGCTCCCCTCGAGTGCCACTCCGGAGTAGGTTTCAGACCGTGTTGGGTGCCGGTCAGACCGTGTTGGGTTCCGGTCATTTGGACAGGGGAGATACTAAATTGTGAGGTTGACAGCAGAGCAGGCAGTACCAGTGTTTACTGGTGTTTTGATTGGGTTGGTCTGACAGTCTTTGACGTTCTGGTGCATGCTTTCAGCTATTCTTTTAGTTAGGCATCATAGAGGCATGTTAGTGGTAGCTCTTCATCAGTAGTGTACTTGTAGCTTACCATCTTTGTTTTCATTTTCGCCTCTGATAGTCCTAGTGGACATGTCTGAGTTTGAGGTCTACCCACTAGGGGGAGGCTACTATTTTTATAGTAGTTCTCACCCCCCCACTGCTTTCTCCTTTCTTTTCCCCTTTGTTTTGCAGAGTCCTCTGCGGGAGTTGCGGGACCCTCTTCCCTGGATCGAGGTAAGAGGATCTCTGATTAGATAGCCACTGCCCCGAGTTCGAGTTTTGTAGTTTTGATGTATCCCCAGTACACTCAGACGGTTGTATTTTCTTTTATTTTGGGTCTGGCTGCGGCCAGCTGGTTGTATTTATTTCGTGAGCTGGGAGAGACACTTGTATATTTGTGAGAGCTTATTGTACATTTATTTCCAGCATTTGTCTGAGATGTATTAGTTTTAGTTTAGCTCTGTTTTATGCTCCTTTATTATATATTTTATATCTGAGCAGGTTACCAGCGCTTCGTGTACACGGAAAATTCCGTATGCACGGCGGATCTGTGGACGGGCCCGGGTTCTGGTTTACACCCGGGGCGTGACAGATTAGGTGGTATCAGAGCTTAGGGATAGGTCAGTTGGGACTTAGGAAACCCTAGGCTTTTGGCAGACCCTAGGAAGGCAGAGCGTGAGTGACGCGATATTTTGCGAAAGTCGGCAATTAGTTGTTAACTCTTCCTGTGTGTGGAGAGGGATTGGCATAGCCTATTTCTGGGGGACTATTATGTTGGCTGCAGACAACATAAGGTTACAGAAATAGGGGAATGTCCATGACTTTCGCTGGATTGGGTCGAGAGTGGTTTGGTTTAGTGACCCGTGGATTTTTGTGTGGCAGGATGCCTCCTAGGCGACAGATTCCTACTCGGGGTACTCCTACACCCCCGGAGGAGCCGGAGCAGTCCGGGCCTTCTGAGATCAGTGAGCTGAGGGCCATGGTGGCCCAGTTGGCGGAGAGCCACCGCCGACAGGAGCAGAGGTTCGAGCAGTTATTTGCCCAGGTTGCGGCACCTCCCCCTACTACTGCAGAGGCCCCCGTACCACCTGTTGTACCACCGGCTATTCCACCTGCCCCTACGGCGCCGTCGTCGAGCAGTGGGGCCCAGGGGATGTTCAGGCCATTGACCCCAGTGGAGGAGCGGGAGTTTTCTGACAAACTCACACAGTTCTGTAAGCGAGGACCCCCTAGGTTCTCGGGGCGGAGCACTCACCCTTGGGAGATTGGATCGTGGCTAGCATCAATGGAGAAGTTGTTTCGGGACTTCTTCATTGACCAGAGGTTCAGAGCACATTTGGCAGTACACTGTCTAGAGGGGGATGCTGATGCTTGGTGGCGTCGGGTCGAGCCCTTAGAGTTTCAGGTCACCCGACAGCTACCCTGGTCGGAGTTCAGGAGGATGATCCTTGACACTTACTTCTCCACGAGCGTGAAGAAGAAGATAGAAGATGACTTGAAGAACCTTCAGCAGGGTGATCGCCCAGTGTGGGACTATTTCCAGGAGTTTACGCAGTTGCTTAACTGCGTACCCTATGTTGCCAGGGATGGGCTACACCAGGTGGAGCTGTTTGAGACAGGTTTGCGCCCTGAGATCTATACCTTGGTACACGCCCAGAGGCTTCAGACTTTATCAGAGGCAGTGGATCATGCACAGTGGGTCGAGAGGGGAGATCATGTTGTTTCTAGACGCGGAGGTCTGGTCGCTCAGAGTTCTAAGAGGAAGCGACCAGCATCGGATGAGGGGGGACAGGCCAGTTCCTGGAGGCCGCCCCGACCGCCACCGCCTCAGTTTACGGGCCGGGGGCGTTCGGAGCGGCGAGGGCCTGGGGGATCCCAGAGGCCCCCACAGCATCAGCAGCCCCAGCGACAGCAGCAGCACTCGCAGCAGCAGAGGTCGCAGTCGCGACAGCAGGGATCTCAGCGGCAGTCGCAAAGGCAGCAGCAGCAGCAGCAGTCACGGCAGTTGCGGGCCCCTGGCAGTTGTATCTTCTGCGGGGGTCAGCATTTCCCCGGCACTTGTGACAGAGGTGGGGGCGTTGTTATGGCTGTGGTCAGGCCGGGCACATACGATCTTCATGCCCTTTTTCGGCATCAGTGGCACCTTCTTCGGCCTCAGTTTCTCTTCCACCTCAGCAGCGACCGCCAGCTCAGCGGCCCTATGCTCCTGCGAGCAGGGCTCCTTCCTCCCACCCTGTAGACTACAGACCACCAGCTCAGAGCGGGCGAGTCTACGCCGCTCAGGTAGGGGACTCCACGGCAGCCGACCACGTGGTGGCAGGTATCACTTTACTTTTTGGTATTAGAGCTCGCACTTTATTTGATACCGGTGCATCACATTCTTTTATCAGAAGAGCATTTGCATCATCTCATGGACTAGAGTTAGGTCGGTTGCCACATGCATTAGAGGTACAGATTTCCGATCACATATTGCATGTAGAGGAGTGTTGTTGGTCTTGCCCGGTACAGCTTGAGTCTTGGATTTTGCCAGTGGACCTGATGGTCCTTAGTCAGCTGCGAGATTTTGACATTGTACTGGGGATGGATTGGCTGGCTCGCTATTTCGCGACGATTGATTGCGCCGCGAGGACTGTTTCTTTTAGCGAGCCAGGCCAGGAGGTGTTCGTTTTCGGGGGGTGCCAGAGTGCTTTCTTTGCCTCTGTGGTTTCGACTTCTCGTGCGAGGCAGATGATGCGCAGTGGATGCATAGCCTTTATGGGATCTGTGGTTAAGGAGCCTACGGTGGCTCCGGGACTCGCGGATATCCCGATTGCCCGCGAGTTCCCGGATGTGTTTCCTCCAGAGCTGATTAGTATGCCGCCGGATAGGGAGGTTGAGTTTTTGATTGACGTAGTCCCAGGAACTGCGCCAATCTCTAAGGCTCCTTACCGAATGGCACCGGCTGAGCTGCGAGAATTAAAGGCGCAACTCCAGGATTTAATGGACAAGGGTTTTGTGAGACCGAGTGTATCGCCTTGGGGAGCGCCGGTGCTATTTGTGAAGAAGAAAGATGGTTCGCTTCGACTGTGCGTTGATTACCGGGAGCTGAATAAAGCGACCATCAAGAACAAGTACCCTTTGCCGCGCATTGATGACTTATTTGATCAGCTGCAAGGGTCTTGTGTCTTCTCCAAGATTGACTTACAGTCTGGTTACCACCAATTGAAGGTGAAGGCCGAGGACATCCCAAAGACGGCATTCAGGTCGCGGTATGGGCATTATGAGTTCACCGTCATGCCTTTTGGATTGACAAATGCCCCTGCTGCTTTTATGGATTTAATGAACAGGATTTTTCGACCATATCTGGATCGGTTCGTCGTTGTTTTTATTGATGACATCCTAGTTTATTCCCGAAGCGATGTGGAGCACGAGGAGCACCTGAGGATTGTGCTACAACTTCTGAGAGAGAGAAAATTGTATGCCAAGTTATCTAAGTGTGATTTCTGGCTTCGGGAGGTTGTCTTTTTGGGCCACGTGATTTCAGCCGCTGGAGTGGCAGTAGACCCGGCGAAGATCGAGGCAGTCCGGGATTGGCCCCGACCGACGACGGTATCAGAGGTCCGCAGTTTCATGGGCTTAGCAGGATATTACCGTCGGTTTGTGGAAGGTTTTGCGAAACTTTCCACACCCCTCACTCGTTTGACGCGAAAAGGGATTAAGTTTACTTGGAGTGAGGATTGCCAGAGGAGCTGTCACGCCCCGAGTCCGCCAATTTGTACGGTTCGGGCACGCCAACAGACCCGCCAATCGGGTAAGACCTTTTCCTACCCGAAAGGAACGGTAACATCCATAATAACACAACAAGTGTATGCGGAAGCTCAATATCAGAGTACTAAAATCACTATAAATTTGAACTTTCATTTTATAAACAAACAGTTTAAGCGATAATGAAAGCATACAAGAGTGAACCATAACTTAAATTTATTACACTTTACATTTCTGAACTTGCTAATAAAATTATTACAATTCTTTTACATCATTTCCTCACCATACAAGGTTCACTCAAGAAATATAAAAATGGGATACCTCTGCTAGACCCTCTAGGTCTCTATGCTGCTGGGCCCTTGCCCCTGTCGTATATCTCGCCGTCTGCCTCTGAACCGTCGCGATCGCTGCATCCATACCTGAACCTGTGGGGGGGGGGGGGGGGGGGGGGGGGGCACCCAAGGGGTGTGAGAACTCCTGACAGAGTTCCCAGTGGGTTCAACCACCGAGAAAAAGTGTCCTACACCACTTGGTCCAATGGAAGCAATAATAATAGTGCTAGGAAACTAAAATCCTCAATATCAAAATGCGGCCATGCAATATAATATATCACTACACTATCTGTGTATACTCATCGACCCAGCACTACTCTGTCTAGCCACACTAGGCTGCTAAGCACCAACTCGGCCACTATGCCGCTGAATACAGGGTCCAACTAACCCGGCCACCTTGGCCACTCTATTTTTCTTTAATCTTTAGATTCTGGTGCTTTAGTTCAAGTTAACCCTCGGAAATTCTTATCCAACGGGCCCGAGCCCGGTAGTCTTGCTACCATAAGATAAGATTTCTAAGGTTGCCGATAACACCCGCAAGTGTTACCCCGCCCAACGGGGAACTTGTCATACGGGTCACTGCCCGGGAGAGGGACACTGCCCATGGCTCCGACAAGATCTACGTTTCACCCCCGAAGGTACGCCCATTTTATCTTTTTATATTTTCTTTCTTTTCTTTTTACTTTAGTTCTTAGCCTCTTTGCCTTTGAACACTTGCTTTCGTTTCTTATTCGGGCTTATAGCTCCCTTTTTGCCACTGGCAAATCACCTTCTCTTTTCTTTGAGCATTTAGCTCCTTGCTTTCACTTTTAGCCATTCGAAAGTACCTCGTCCGACGGGTCACTGCCCAGGGAGTCCTGCTCCACTTGACGAGTCTCAAATTCGAAGGCGCCAATTACATTTTCTTTATGCTTTTAGCCACTTTTAGCTTGCTTTTAATCTTTGCCTTTTAGCAACAATTTTTCCTCTTATCCTAGGTCTTGCCATAAGGATAACTAGAGAGTCTCCTGGACTCTTAAACATTTCTCTTTTATTTCTTTAACTCAAATTGAAGTTAAAGTTATTATCCATTTGCCCAGACACCCTATGACCTTCTAGGGTTATATTTGATCAACTCTTTAAACTGGGGATCTCATCCCACATTTCTGATTCCTAACTGAATCCTAGAGTTAACTAAACTCTGTTTTCCTGCTCCACCATTAACTTAGAGTTACACTGACTCTAATTCCATGTTCCACTGTTATCTTACAATTACATTGACTCTACTTTTCTGTTTTCCCTTTCATATCTCCACACTTGATCCACCTTTTCCATCCTCCTGATTCCTTACAGAATCCTAGAGTCTGTTGGGTTATATGTAATACGGATCTAAATAGGGGAAAAAAACACCTAGAGGGGGGTGAATAGGTGTAAACGTATAAACACTCAAAAAAATCGTTGCGATAAAACCCAATGCGGAAATAAAAATAATACGCAAGATTTTTACGTGGAAAACTCCATCACCGGAGTAAAAAACCACGGGACCGATAACACGGCAGAAATCCACTAGAATTAAAACACGTACAAGGTGATTTACCGTACACACTTACGACTCAACCTTTTCCATACGCTCCTAGAGGATCTTCTCCGCTCGCTCCGCGACGCTTCTCGAATCCACGATCTGCGCCCAACGCCGAATCCACGGCGTTCAACGTCGAATCCACGACGTCCGACCGAATCCACGGTCTTCACCCAATAGCACCCTTCGAATCCACGAACGTGCCTCGCTCCGAATCCACGAGAGCGGTTGAACCTTGAATCCACAAGGACACGCGAATCCACGCACCGATTTTTGGGGTAAATCGTTGTTTTGGGTGGTGATGATCCGCCGAATACTTAGATCAAAGATAGATCGGAAATACCATCTAAGTATTCATTAGTTTGATTCAACTCGAGATGTGAGTATGAAAACCTAGAATCAAACTAATCAATATAGATGAAGAAACATAGAGTATTCTCTAATGATTTCCTTTCTTCTCTATATGTGGATCTATAGCCGTATAAAATGGTATATGAAAATGACGGCTATGTGGATTCACCCTAGAAAAAGAGTCATAGGGTGTATTTATAGGTTAGAAACCCTAGGAAGGAGATAAGAATCAAAAACCTAACATTTCTGGAAAATTTACGGACGGCGATCCGGATCGGACTAGCTAGGATCCGGATCGTCGTAACGAGTCAGCCAGTTCCAGAAAAACGAAGGTTCGGGATCCGGATCGAAGTGCATGATCCGGATCGTTCATACAGTTTACCAAACATCAACGTTCGGGATCCGGATTGCGAAGCATGATCCGGATCGTTCAAGGAAAATGGTAAACTCACTGTTCGGGATCCGGATCAAGAGACTACGATCCGGATTGAACTGATGTATGAACGAACCACCTTCGGGATCCGGATCGAACAACCTGATCCGGATCCTGAACATGTCCCAAGTCCAGTTTTTGATTTTTATGCAATGAAAGATTCTTCCAAGTGTTTCTACACTACAAGAAGTATTCGGATCACACAAAATATTTAGTTAAACATACCTGATCCTTTTGAATTCTTCTTTCTTGAGATTGAGTTAAATGATCCAACTTTCTTCACCTTCAATCTTCAAGACTTGAGACTTTCACGAAACTACGCCAACTCAAATTCCGTAACAATCTCCCCCTTTGGCGGTTTCGTGACAAAACATAGATCCACTAAAGAAAATTCAAAAAGATATTTTTGTTGCTATCACCATACAACAAAAATTTACAATGGAGATCTAAAAAATTTAAAACATGAGATAAACTCCTAAAACAGACTCTAGACTTAGACATCTGTACTCTCTGCACAAAGAAATCATTCTTGACAAAAAGAGATCGTTAGATACCTCAAGAATATTTAGCATACAAACCTAGTACAGAGATAGAGTTTATCTAATCATCATGACATTTGAGAACTCAGATATGTAAGAGAATCATAGTCAAAAACCAACATATCTTCTATGCATTCAAAAACCAAATGTCAAAATGTTAGTCCAACATCAACTTGTTAGTTATATTACATGCCCAAATAGTTAGTCGAATAGTTAGTCGAGACATGCAAACAATCACAAGATGAAAACCAAAAGTTGAAGTTGAGATCATACTTACCTTGATGTATACAAAATCTTCATCATCA
>CM055067.1:17843802-17904192 GCA_029204045.2 Tillandsia leiboldiana | reverse complement strand
TGTTTTCGTTATAATACGGATCTAAATAGGTAAACACACCTATAGGGGGGAAAATAGTGTAAACGTATAAACACGTCAAAAATCGTTGCGATAAAAACCCAATGCGAAATGAAAACAACTCGCAAGATTTTTACGTGGAAACTCCCTCACCGGACGAGTAACAACCACGCGGACCGATAACCGGCATAAATCCCTAGAATTAAAACACGTACAAGGTGATTTACCGTACACATTACGACTCAACTTTTCCATACGCTCCTAGAGGATCTTCTCCGCTCGCTCCAGACGCTTCTCGAATCCACGATCTGCGCCCCACGCCGAATCCACGGAGTCCAACGTCGAATCCACGACGTCCGACCGAATCCACGTCTTCACCCAATAGCACCCTTCGAATCCACGAACGTGCCTCGCTCCGATCCACGAGAGCGAATGAACTTAATCCCAAGGACACGCGAATCCACGGCGCCATTTTGGGTAATCGTTGTTTTTGGGTGGTGATGATCCGCCGAATACTTAGATCAAAGATAGATCGGAAATACCATCTAAGTATTCATTAGTTTGATTCAACTCAAGATTGAGTATGAAACCTAGAATCAAACTAATCACTATAGAAGACAACATAGAGTATTCTCTAATGATTTCCTTTCTTCTCTATATGTGGATCTATAGCCGTATAAAAAGATACATGAAAATGACTGCTTGTGGATTGACCCTAGAAAGAAGACATAGGGTGATTTATAGGTTAGAAACCCTAGGAAGGTAAGAATCAAAAACTGCACATTTCTGGAATTTTACGGACGGCGATCCTATCGTGATACCTGAATCCGGATCGTCAAACGAAACAGCCAATTCCAGAAAAACGAAGGTTCGGGATCCGGATCATGTACTACATCCGGATCGTTCATACAGTTCACCAACCATCAACGTTCGGGATCCGATTGCGAAGCAAGATCCGATCGTTCAAGGCTAGATGGTAACTCAACGTTCGTGATCCGATCAAGAGACTACGATCCGATTGCGACGATGTTGAACGAACCACCTTCGGATCCGGATCGAACAACCTGATCCGAATCCTGACACAGGTCCCAAGTCCAGTTTTTGATTTTTATGCAATGAAAGATTCTTCCAAGTGTTTTCTACACTACAAGAAGTATTCGGATCACACAATTCTTTAGTTAAACATACCTGATCCTTTTGAATTCTTCTTTCTTGAGATTGAGTTAAATGATCAACTTTCTTCACCTTCAATCTTCAAGACTTGAGACTTTCACGAAACTACGCCAACTCAAATTCCGTAACAATCTCCCCCTTTGGCGGTTTCGTGACAAAACACAGATCCACTAAAGAAAATTCAAAAAGATATTTTTGTTGCTATCACCATACAACAAAAATTTACAATGGAGATCCAAAATACAATACATGAGTTAAACTCCTAAAACAGACTCTAGACTTAGACATCTGTACTCTCTGCAAAAGAAATCATTCTTGACAAAAGAAATCGTTAGATACCTCAAGAATTTGTATTATTCAAAAACCACAAACAGAGATGAAGTTTAAACTCATTTATACTTACCATGACATTTATATTCAGATATGTAAACTGATCATAGTTAAAAAAACACCAACATATCTTCTTTGCACGTAAAAACCAAATGTCATGAACATGTTTGTGACAACTAATATTATATAGATATGTAATTGATCAGAGTTAAGAACCAACATATCTTCTATGCAATCAAAAACCAAGTGTCACAAACTTGTTAGTGAACATCAACTTGTTAGTTATATTACATGCCCAAATAGTTAGCAAATAGTTAGTCGAGGCATGCATTCATACAGCTGAAAAACCTCAAGTTGAGAATGGAAGTTGGAGTAATACTTACCTTGATATTCATCCAGTTTTCATATCAAACATTGTTCACTTACCTTGATGTTTCATGCAGTCAACATTGTTCAAAGTTCTCTCTAACTCTCTCCCCCTTTTTGTCACAAAACAAAGCCAAATGTAGTTAAGACAAAATGTGAGGAGAGTAAAAAGTCCAATAAAATGTAAAACCTGAGAACTAAGCTAACGTAGTATAAAACTAAATCCTAAAATCGTAATCCTGCACAAAAGGAAAGGAAAAGAAAATGAGTCAAAAGTAATCATTGTCAGAATCTGAGTCTTCAGAGCTTGTGCAACCCATCTTAGAGAGTATCTTTCGCATCCGCTTGTCCATTGAATTGATCTTCTTCGTTATGGTAATGTGAGCTGCCGTTGTAATTTCAAGCTCATTGGTAATTCGTTGTTGCTCCGTCAAAATTTGTTCTTGCTTAACAGATAGTCGCTGTTGTTCCTTGATAATCGATGTTATTGATGCTTCATCATCTGTGCCAGTTGCTTGTTGAGATGGTGATGCGGCAGTGCTTGTACTGGCTTGTTCCAGATGCAGGAACTGGAGTGACATGCGGCAACTATGGAGGGATTTGACAATAGTAGACTCATCTATCATGCTCAGACATTGATGATAAGTTGTTGAAGTAATGTCAACCTGAAATTTCTGTAAAATCCTCATTATAATCAAGGGAAATGGAATTCTCTCAGTGGGATGAGGATGCTCAACATATCGCGCCATTCTATTCCAATAATGTATGGAATGTTGATATTCAATGCCGTTGCCTCTGATCGATGTCCTAAGAGATACAAAAACAGCAACCGTCCCATCTCACACCTTTGTCTGCATATTTGGAAGTATATTGTAACATGTGATGAAGTTTAAGAATCGATATTCAAGACGAAGTTCTTTAGACGAACAGATTTTTCGGTTGATTGTGTCCCTCGAAACAAATTCCCTCTATAACTTTTTGCCATAATGTGTTTGTCAAATTTACCCCCTTCAAGAAGTGAACTCCTTTCTTGCTGGCTTCCATTCCCAAAACCTCGCCAATCAATTGTGGAGTAATCTTAAACCTTGTGCCTTGGATATTCGTGTAGAACTCCATAGGACCGTTCTCAACCTCTCGAAGATGTCGTGCATTAGTGTAGAAGGTCCTCACATGATGCAAACAGTAGCCAAGAGTTTCTGGGAAACGACATACTTGAATAAGGTTGCTTGTTCAATCAGAAGGCCAAAGGCAGGGGAGTGACCTTGCAGAGCCTCAATGTTAACATGCCTTTCACCAATGCATTCGCGATGTGCAAAGGCTCGAAGACGATCAGTGTTAACGAATACTTCTTCCAAGCGATGTGGGAGTCAGGAGCTATCGGCGTGTCAACATTAATGTCCTGTCGTAGCCCACAGCGTCTAGTTATTCTCTTTCTTTTCATGGAGATGGTTGGTGCTGCCTTTGATGCTTTTCCGGTTGGTTATTTGCCTTTTCTTTTGATTTAACAGACGCCTTTCTCCTTGAATCATCAGACGGTTCTTGTTCATACATTGAGTCATCATCATCCGTCAATGCTGCCCAGTCAACCTCATGACAATCTACCTCTGTGTCACTGACCTCGACAAAATCACCTTTTGTTGGAGGTTCTGGCTCTCTTTAGTTTTTTGTAGGGCGAGTGTGTACCATTGAGACCAGGAGAAGGATTAACCAAGAGAACACATTGAATTAAGTGCCATTGAACAAATGCTTGAGTAAAGAAGGTGTCCTGTGAAACCAACTCAAGAACACAAAAATTAGTTTTCAAAAATTGAAAAATTGTACCCAAACAATCATAATCATGTAGAGAGACTAAGAATCAAATTAGTTTTGCAAAAGGACTTTTAAAAATAGATCAATTGCATGAATTTTCGAAAATCCTTATTATATGCCCTAAAACCGAAATTTTAGAAATCGAAGCCTAAAAATCCGTTAATCAGGAGAAAACCTAGCATATAATCAAAACTAATCTACCCAGAGTTCTTATTTCAAAAGAAATTTGATCAAAAACCATCCACAAACAAAGTTGATCCAAGAATTTCGTACGTTTGAGGAGGAAAAGAGAAAAACGGTGAAAAACCGAGATTTTGATCAATAAAACTTACTTGGAACTGAAGAACTTGAGTTAGAAAGCTTCCAAGGAGGATGAAATCTAGAGAGAAGCGCTCTGAAAACTTTTTGAACAAAAGATTGGAGTAAAATAATCAAAACCCTTTGTTTCTTCTAAAAACCTAGCCGCGATCCGGATCCTCCCGAGCTTGCGATCCGATCGGCTACCCGCAGTGAAAAAACTGCGGTTCGGATCCGGATCGGCAGGTCCACTCCGGGATCGTCAGGCCCGCAGGAGAAAACCTGCGTTCGGGATCCGGATCACCTTGCCCGATCCGGATCGGCCCCAACTTTTTCTTTAGAAAAATTTCAGAGAACTTCAAGAAAAACCAGAAAAAGATTGTAAGCACAAGGTGTATCAACTTTAAACAAAAAGCATCGTTTCACACAACACAGAATTAGATTATGCCAAATCTATCAGTAATATCCAAAAATGAAACGAAAATTTACAAGAATTAAATCTCTTAAAGTTGAACACCTTCAATTACATCTAACTTGATCTTATGAGTAATGCCTTTATCAAATAATCAATTCGGTAAAGAAAATGAAATACAAAGATCAATAGATGTTGAAATCCCAAATATGGTAGATAATATTTCTAGACAATCTGTTGAAGAGAGTGGCTCTTTGAGCATCTTTCTTTAAAATCCCACCTTATACCAACCTTGAAATTTGAACAGAGTAAAGTATTTCAACATGCATTTTACTTAATCAAAAATTTGAACAACCATGCTTGGTATACATGTGGTAGCTGCACACAATACTCGGACGACCGAGGTGGTAGCTCTTTCCTCCATGTGGTGGTAGTTTTCACACTCCTCATTGGGATGTAACTCTTTCCACATCTTTTGAGCATTTTACATTATCTTTGACTCCCCCTCAATTGGCTATCAATTATTTAAGATATAAAGTATTCAACCAAAAAATTGATCTCGATTTCATACTCGACTAAACAGTCAAATAAGATAATGACTATACCAAGAGATCATTGAGAGAGAAATTGACTTTGATCACTTTAGAAGATGATTTAATAACATAAATGATCATTGCACAAAGAAATATTATGATGGCAAAAGCATAATAAATTTCTAAATGTGTGAACAGATGCAATTAAAGTCAATTAAGATCTATGCTCAATTACTATCCTATGTATAAACATAGATATGGAATAGAACAAAACAAATACAAAACCTATTTTAAGCAAAGGTTTCAAAAAGAAGTTTATTTCAAAGAAAGCATACCAATTGCTTTTCGCAAATGAATAAACGTTTTTTGATCCAAAGGTTTTGTTAAAAAGTCAGCTAATTGATCTTCAGTTGAAACATATGAAAGTTGAAGAGTATTTGATTCAACTAGCTCTCTAAGAAAATGATATCTAAGTTCAATATGTTTTGTTCTAGAGTGCAACACAGGGTTTTAGAAATGTTAATTGCACTTGTGTTGTCACAAAGAATTGTTACCGAAGATGCTGAAATGCGGAAGTCACTCAATACGCTTTTCATCCAAATGAGTTGAGTTGAGCACTTCCAGCTGAAATGTATTCCGCTTCGGCAGTCGAGAGTGCTATGCAATTCTGCTTTTTACTGTGCCATGCAACAAGGCAATGGCCAAGATAGAAGCATGCGCCACTCGTGCTTTTCCGATCATCCACTGATCCTGCCCAATCGGCATCTGAGTATCCAACAATGTCCAGACTTGTTCCCATAGGATACCAAATTCCGAAATTAATTGATCCTTTGATGTACCGGATGATCCGTTTCACCGCTTTCAGGTGAACCTCCTTTGGTGCTGATTGATATCTCGCGCAAATCCCAACACTAAAGGATATATCCGGGCGACTAGCCGTGAGGTAAAGTAGACTTCCATCATACTTCTATACAGTTTCTCGTCTACATTCTCACTATGTGATTCACTTCCAAGTCCCTTGTGGCTAGTTCCCATTGGAGTTGGAAAATCTTTACAATTTTCTAGATCAAAACTTTTTGACCAACTCCAGTGCATACTTGGATTGACTCAAGTGAATACCTTCATCATTTTGTTTAATTTGCAATCCAAGAAAATAAGACAGTTCGCCCATCATGGACATCTCAAATTCGCTTTCCATGGTCTCCGCGAATTTAGAAGCATCATTATCTTTTGTTGCACCAAATACAATGTCATCGACATAGATTTGTGCTACAATGAAATTATTTGATAATGCTTCACAAAGAGAGTCCTGTCAGCTCCCCCCTCGAGTATAGCCCTTCTCCAAAAGGTGCTTTGTTAACCTTTCGTACCATGCTCGCGGTGCTTGTTTCAGACCGTAAAGAGCCTTTTTCAAACGAAAAACAATGGTTAGGTTGTTTATGATCTACAAAACCTTTCGGTTGAGCTACATAAACTTCCTCATTTAAAAACCCATTTAGAAATGCGCTCTTGACGTCCATTTGAAATAATTTGATTTTAAAATGACAAGCAATAGCAAATATATACGAAATGGACTCGAGTCTAGCTACAGGGGCGAAGTTTCGTCAAAGTCTATACCTTCTACTTGAGAGTAGCCTTGAGCAACTAGTCGTGCCTTGTTCCTGATGATAGTACCATCTTCATCTTTCTTGTTCTTGAAGATCCATTTGGTACCTATCACATTATGTTGCTTTGGAGGCTTCGTTAATTCCCAGACTTTGTTTCGCATCAAATTGATGGAGCTCTTCCTGCATTGCTTTAATCCAGTAGTCATCCTGAAGAGCTTCATCTATTGTCTTTGGTTCGATTAAAGATACGTAGCAAGCAAATCCGCAAACCAACTGCCTTCGAGTTCTACTCCTTCTTGTGGATCTCCAATGATGTTCGATTCCGGATGATCCTGTAAAAACTCAAAATATTTTATTTTAATAAATAGTCTAAAAGTAAATTTTGACCTGGTTTTTGAATTCAAAAGACCTATGTTGATTTATCTAGTCAGTTGCCAGTGTGCGGTTGCACGTTTTACGAGATAAAAAGGCTACTTTCTAATCCGAACATGATCTTGGAAATCCGAGTTGACCGTTGCGATCGTCTCGTCGAACTGAGCGAGATTCATATTCAGCACTTTTCGATCTGACGGTCGGATCTTCCAGAAATCGATGAAGAAGCGAGTAAATAAACGCAATCATTGTGACAGTGCCTGTGCACAGTGTCACTTAAGTGGCCACTGTAGATGAACAGTAAACCTCAATTTCGGGACTACGGCGGTTGCAACGCTGACTGATTCACTGTTCGGAACCCAAACATAGTGATTCAGGTAGTCGTTTTGATCCGTTTCGACGTTCTGAACACAATGGCACCGACGGAATTTCCGTCTGGCGACCCTAAGGCGTCGTGACGCGTGCCGAACTGTATAATTTACAGTATAGGATGGAATTTAAAAATTCTGGAGCGAAATTTGAACGAACCAAAGTCGCTACCTGATAGGTTTCGTCGAGCCGGACGTCGTGGCGGTGTCAGATTTTCAGTTTGACCGTCCGGTTGTCTCGAAAGGCGTGAAATACGGCTAAAATACAGCTTTTGCACAATGGTCCCTAGATTTGTTGCCTCGGAAAGCGTGCCACTCATGGGAGAGGGACCTAGATGTGAACAAAAGCCACGGTGAGGGGTCTGAACCCAAAATACCAAGTGTAGAGGGACTACCTTGTAATTGTAGCAAAACCCTATATAATCTTGCCACTCGAGCTAGGGTTTTCGAAAACCCTCGTGGCCCTCCGCCCTTAGCCGCACACTCCAACAGAACCCTCTCCTCTCTCTCTCTGCGCACTCCACGCAACCGAAGCTTCGCACCGGCCGCCACCACGTCGCCGGAGAAGAAGATCAAGAATCACCTTGATCGCGGGTGACTTGGAGTGAAGGGTGCCTCGGGGGTGTCTTAGTCGATCAATAACTCATCTGAGGACTCCCCTGTGATGCCGCAACCAAGCTGCGTTGGACCCAGCCCTAGTCGCCGCCGAACGCCGTTGAGTGAGACGACCTCCTCCTTCCAAACTCCGGCGAAGAGAAAGTTTGGAAAAGACTTTAAACTTTTGGGTTTTTGATCCTTGAGAAGTCTTCCTGACGTCGAGGGGATCCTCCCTACGCAACCCGAGCCCTCGCCGCCGTCCCCGTTGCCGGCAAAGGCTAGGTTCACCGGAAATTATCGTTTTCCGACGAACTCGGTTTCCGATTTTTCCAACCTTTGAACCTCGGATCAGAGCCGTTGATCCTCTTCTCCTTGGTGACTGCTCACTACGCGCGAAGTTTCAAGATGATCGGGTGAGTGGTTAAGCCGCGCGGAGAAGCCCTAGAACCCGGTTTTCTCCACCTTCGGCCGATCACGGCCGTCCGGCGCCGTCGCGGCCTTCCGACGCCGGCCACCTCTGCTCCGAGACTCCTGGCACCGAGTGGAACCTTTTGGTCCAAGTCCCACCGGCCAGAACCTAGCCGGCCGGAATCCGCCATTAAAGCTCCTCCGAGCTTGCCCGAGCTCCTCCGCCGCGCCACGCCGCCGCCTCCAGTCGCCCGGAAAACCACTCAGGTAGGCTCCTCTGATCCTCTAGAGTCTTTCCATCGTGTTGCATGAGGATCTTGACGTCGGGTTTCTTGCCACCACAGGTTGCACCCGAATTTGCCTTCAAGTTTAGCTCCGGCGATCCCCGGCGACTCGGGACTCCGGCAACCATCCAGGTAAGACCTAGATGACCTCCTCTCGCTCCCCATTGTTTAGGTTGGGTCAAAAGGGCCCCGGTTCCATGGACTTAATTCTTGCACCCGATATCACTACTACGGGCTTAGCTCCGGCCGCCGCCGCCTCCGGCCGCCGGGGCTCGACCCCGCTTGCACTAAACCTCTTCTGGGACACCTCCTTAGCTGATGCTCACCTCTGGAGCAGGTCTGCACCTGTGTTGCTTCAAGAACACCCAACCCGAGCTGGGACCTTGTGGGTGGTGCTGCTCCGGCCACTGCTCCGGCCAACCTCCGGCAAGCCCCAGGTGAGCCCCGTTGTACCTGGTCCATGCTGACCACCATGCTCTGGCTAACTCTCCGTGTTGGTCACGTATTAATTAAGTTTTAGCATAGTGGCTTGTTGGGCTTAGTGATTGTTGGGCCAACTTTGCCCTCGGGATCCGTGGCAGTCCAAACTTGTAAGCACGGCCTGGGTCTCGCCGTAATGAACA
The DNA here is from genome assembly GCA_029204045.2 of Tillandsia leiboldiana. NCBI lineage: Eukaryota > Viridiplantae > Streptophyta > Magnoliopsida > Poales > Bromeliaceae > Tillandsia > Tillandsia leiboldiana. The sequence continues at coordinate 17,895,016 of CM055067.1, read as the reverse complement.
CGCTGAAACTTACGGCGTCAATTTTGGACCCCCGGATTTCAAGAGCGAGTCGAAACGGATAATAAAATAGGATAATAATGCGAATTGAAATATACTACGGACCTAATTGCAAATTAGACACACAGGCTGACTTTAGACAGTGTTTTCTTACACCACTAGACACTTTGTTAGAGTCCCGTGGACTCTCGCTAATCGGAAATTGGGTTTGTATTCAATAAAATCGACGACATTGCTCCTTATTAGCATCGCATTACTGTTGTGTCATCGGGATGGGTTTGTGTGAGTCTATTACTGATTCTAGCCCTTGTTCAGGGCCCAGTTGTTCAGCGCCAGCCTCCCGGCAGTCTAGCGGGAGTTCGGGATCGGCCTACATTCAGGTGGGTTTTATTTCCTTGGTTCTAGCATCTAACTCTATCATATTGGACGGGGGCAATTCTAAGTATACTGGGGTTAAATATTGATGGGTGATGGCTTATGCATGTTAATGGGTTTCGTCATAATGTTTAGCGTCGGTTTTCCGACGGTCGCTTTCCTTTTGATTATACATGATAGCGGGTTACTTTCGATCGCATATGTTACGGTTTTACTTTGAGCATACATGTTGCCGTTTTACTTTTGTTATATATATTATGATGCTGACATGATGATGGTTATGGTTACTTGGCTCGAGGCTGTCACACGCGCACCCGCGGTTTGGCCACCGCAAAGGGTGCGCTTTTCCGGAAAAGTGGTCTATGACCGTGTATACCCACGAGGTGACGTAGTGGGGCCCCTTATTAGTGGTGGGTTGAGACGCCGAGGTGCGAGCGGTGCGACCCGTCGGTTTAGTTGTCCGGCGTGGTCGGGTTTCTGCAGGTACGGTGCGGGCCGTCGGTTTAGCTGTCCGACGTGCCCGGGTATTACAGGATGCAGGTGTACAGGTTGCCTTCCCTCCTTGGGAGGATGGTTGCTCCAGTTGTCTTCAACGGTTTGTTTTACTATATTCTCCTGCTTTACTATTTCTGCGTCACTGACATCCCACTTCGTGACAGGGTCCAGACGGGGAGAGAGGTAGGCGGTGGTGAGGACGGGACAGGAGCAGCTGGGTCGCTGGGGACCCTGGACTGTATTTATTCTTTTATTCTCGCTTTTCATTACTTTGTAGTTATGTGAGTGGTTTCGCGATACCCTCGTGGGGTCGGCATGGATGTCGGTACGGGCTACATTTAGTGCCCCTGGTGGAATATTTTTCCCCTTTTATTTCTATCGGCCATTTAAAAATCAAAAAGACAGAAGCCAAAGAAAAGATTGCGAAAACCGTTTTTAAAATCTAAGTGTCGTGTGGGCACTGGTTTCAAAACCCTGTGGATTTATGGATTGCGAAAGGGATTTCAAAACTTGGTGTCGGGTGGGCACCGCTTTCAAACCTTGTGGATTCATGCTAATTTCGAAACTAGCTTTCAAAATGTAAGCGCCGGGTAGGCGCTCTTTCAAAACTGTGGATTTATCCTTTCCAAATTGACCGGCCATATGTTCTTCTGTTATTAGTTTAGAATGCTGGTTAATTGTTGTGATTGATTGGCTGTGTATGTTGGAACATGTACTGAACGCTACGCCGTGCACGCACAGGGGAGACTCTGTCCGTTTGCAGAGTGATCCTGTATGTGTGGCGGGTCTGGGCACGTGCCGGGGAAGAGGGGTTCTCTCTTAAACAAGAAAAAAAAAAAAAAAAAAAAAAAAAAAAAAAAAATTTCACGTCAAACATTCGACCTTTATGAATCGTTTCCGCTAAAACAAACCCCGGGGCGTGACAGATTAAATGGTATCAGAGAGGTTCTTTCAATCACAACAGTTAGTGCCGACATCCGTGGACAACCCTCACATGTCTACATACGAATGAAATGGGTAGGGCATAGGACTGTAGAACGTGAGTGACCGAGGGGGGGAAAATGTTGAGTCCTTTCTCTCACTTTATGGTTGTTGTTAGTAGGGTAGTCTAAAGTTGACTCTTATGATGTGTGACAGACCTGGCCCATACTAGATCATCGGCCGGGGACGCAGAGTCAGTGTCCGACATCCACGGAGATACCACACTTAGCTACGAATGAATGAATTGAATAAGGCATAGAAGCGTAGAACGCGAGTGATCGGGGGAGCGGGGAAAAGTATATGTCCCGTTTTCTAGATAGTTGGTTAAGTGCTATACTAGCGGAGTCTAGAACTGATTTGTGGGGTGTGTGAGTACGGGTTAAATTTTGTTTCTCGTTTTAGCTCGGTTGTCGCGTTTATGTAGTCGTGTTGCTTGGGCTCGTGTAGTAGTGTTGTTGTGGGGGTCTTGGGATTCCCCCTGGGGTTGAGAAAAGAGACCACCGGGACTAGCAAATCGTGTTCGTTTGGGCTTGATTCTTCCTTTGTTGAGCGGACCTAGAGCTTAAATACTCCTAGTGGGGAATGTGATCGTTGGTCTGGGGGTACGCAGCTCGGCTCAGTGTATGGTGCTTGGAAGGGCAATGGATTGGGACCGAGCGGTAGAGGTTAATCAGAGTGTCGCACCCCCTTGGGTGCCAAGACGGGAGTAGGACCGTGCTCCCTGGGTTTCGTCGCCAGCTCCCCATGACCAAGGCATAGTCTTGAGGTTTTGGGTTGCGAGTTTGTGATTGTGAAGCAGTACAGATCACGAGGGGCGCAAGGCCAGTGGGAAGCGCAAGTCGGACATGCTTGGCCACTTTTCCCATGTATTGGATTCCTGGCGTAATTAAGTTTCGGGGATGAAACTTCTTTTAAGGTGTGAGTGATGTAGCGCTCGAGAAAATTCTAGTGTGCTTGCGGGCGAGGAAGCAGATCTAACCTTAGCGATTTGCAAGCCGGCGCGTGAATTGCACAGTTTCCGATGCACAATTTCCGCCTTTCCGATCCGATACCTGGGTATTTGGTTAGGAACGAGCCCTAGGGTGACTTGCGTTCACGAGAGAGCGCAGGGTATTGGCATAGGGGTTTGGAGCCCAGGTGTGTTTCACACAGTTGAGTCTCGTTGTTTCGGTTATTAGTCGTACGCACTCTGATTTTTGGGATCGTTGTTAGTGCAGGGTTAGCCGCGGCCAGGGTTTCGGCTGTGGGCTTGATGTTTCAATGGGGCCAGAGTGCTCGGATCAGTTACGGTGGTTAAGGGTTAATCACTGTTCTCTTCGTAATCGTCCAGCTGATGGCACAGCAGTAGATGACTGCTATTGTTGCACTAGCCTCACAGTTTGCTTAGAGGTTGAACAAGTTGCTGACCCTTCAGTGTCCCCGTGTCTTAATTTCGTTGGCCTATGGGCCCGATGGTAACCCTGTTTTGGGGCGGATGCAAATTGACCCCACCTTTTGCACAGGTTTTGTGGATCGACGTGGACTCGCCTAAGTGTTAGTCATGGCGATGTTTGTGACCGCGAGGCGGTAGTAATCCTCGATAAAGGTTATGTTTTGGCACTGAGATTGTGTTGGGAAGTATGTGATATACCTTCTGGTAGGAGTTGCGTCCCCAACTTGTTGTTGGCGACAAACCTTTAGTGTTCCGCTGTTCTTTTGGTAAGCACGTTGGCTACAGGCAACGGACGGTCGAAAGAACTGAGGAAATACTCTGCCCTATAATGAGGAGTACCAGATTGGGTCTAAATTAGTAGCCTTAGAGTTGTAGATACCTTGCGACTGACTTGTAGCCCTCGATTAAACTTTTTGAGCATTTTCATAGAGTACGACTTCAGGCTGTAAGCTCCGGGAATGAAACTTTTAAGTTGTAAGTTTCGGGGACGAAAACTTCTTTTAAGTTGTAAGTGATGTAAAAACTCAAAATATTTTATTTTAATAATAGTCTAAAAGTAAATTTGACCTGGTTTTTGAATTCAAAAGACCTATGTTGATTTATCTAGTCAGTTGCCAGTGTGCGAGTTGCACGTTTTACGAGATAAAAAGGCTACTTTCCAATCCGAACATGATCTTGGAAATCCGAGTTGACCGTTGCGATCGTCTCGTCGAACTGAGCGAGATTCATATTCAGCACTTTTCGATCTGACGGTCGGATCTTCCAGAAATCGATAAAGAAGCGAGTAAATAAACGCAATCATTGTGACAGTGCCTGTGCACAGTGTCACTTAAGTGGCCACTGTAGATGAACAGTAAACCTCAATTTCGGACTACGGCGGTTGCAACGCTGACTGATTCACTGTTCGGGAAACCCAAACATAGTGATTCAGGTAGTCGTTTTGATCCGTTTCGACGTTCTGAACACAATGGCACCGACGGAATTTCCGTCTGGCGACCCTAAGGCGTCGTGACGCGTGCCGAACTGTATAATTTACAATATAGGATGGAATTTAAAAATTCTGGAGCGAAATTTGAACGAACCAAAGTCGCTACCTGATAGGTTTCGTCGAGCCGGACGTCGTGGCGGTGTCAGATTTTCAGTTTGACCGTCCGGTTGTCTCGAAAGGCGTGAAATACGGCTAAAATAAGCTTTTTACACAATGGTCCCTAGATTTGTTGCCTCGGAAAGCGTGCCACTCATGGGAGAGGGACCTAGATGTGAACAAAAGCCACGGTTGAGGGTCTGAACCCAAAATACCAAGTGTAGAGGGACTACCTTGTAATTGTAGCAAAACCCTATATAATCTTGCCACTCGAGCTAGGGTTTTCGAAAACCCTCGTGGCCCTCCGCCCTTAGCCGCACACTCCAACAGAACCCTCTCCTCTCTCTCTCTCTGCGCACTCCACGCAACCGAAGCTTCGCACCGGCCGCCACCCACGTCGCCGGAGAAGAAGATCAAGAATCACCTTGATCGCGGGTGACTTGGAGTGAAGGGTGCTCGGGGGTGTCTTAGTCAATCAATAACTCATCTGAGGACTCCCCTGTGATGCCCAACCAAGCTGCGTTGGACCCAGCCCTAGTCACCGCCGAACGCCGTTGAGTGAGACGACCTCCTCCTTCCAACACTCCGGTGAAGAGAAAGGTTGGAAAAGACTTTAAACTTTTGGGTTTTTGATCCTTGAGAAGTCTTCCTGACTCGAGGGGATCCTCCTACGCAACCCCGAGCCCTCGCCGCCGTCCCGTTGCCGGCAAAGGCTAGGTTCACCGGAAATTATGTTTTCCGACGAACTCGGTTTCCGATTTTTCCAACCTTTGAACCTCGGATCAGAGCCGTGATCCTCTTCTCCTTGGTGACTGCCTCACTACGCGCGAAGTTTCAAGATGATCGGGTGAGTGGTTAAGCCGCGCGGAGAAGCCCTAGAACCCGGTTTTTCCTCCACCTTCGGCCGATCACGGCCGTCCGGCGCCGTCGCGGCCTTCCGACGCCGGCCACCTCTGCTCCGAGACTCCTGGCACCGAGTGGAACCTTTGGTCCAAGTCCCACCGGCCAGAACCTAGCCGGCCGGAATCCGCCATTAAAGCTCCTCCGAGCTTGCCCCGAGCTCCTCCGCCGCACCACGCCGCCGCCTCCAGTCGCCCGGAAACCACTCAGGTAGGCTCCTCTGATCCTCTAGAGTCTTTCCATCGTGTTGCATGAGGATCTTGACGTCGGGTTTCTTGCCACCACAGTTGCACCCGAATTTGCCTTCAAGTTTAGCTCCGGCGATCCCCGGCGACTCGGGACTCCGGCAACCATCCAGGTAAGACCTAGATGACCTCCTCTCGCTCCCCATTGTTTTAGGTTGGGTCAAAAGGGCCCCGGTTCCATGGACTTAATTCTTGCACCCGATATCACTACTACGGGCTTAGCTCCGGCCGCCGCCGCCTCCGGCCGCCGGGGCTCGACCCCGCTTGCACTAAACCTCTTCTGGGACACCTCCTTAGCTGATGCTCACCTCTGGAGCAGGTCTGCACCTGTGTTGCTTCAAGAACACCCAACCCGAGCTGGGACCTTGTGGGTGGTGCTGCTGCCGGCCACTGCTCCGGCCAACCTCCGGCAAGCCCAGGTGAGCCCCGTTGTACCTGGTCCATGCTGACCACCATGCGACTCTGGCTAACTCTCCGTGTTGGTCACGTATAATAAGTTTTTAGCATAGTGGCTTGTTGGGCTTAGTGATGTTGGGCCAACTTTGCCCTCGGGATCCGTGGCAGTCCAAACTTGTAAGCACGGCTGGGTCTCGCCGTAATGAACACGCTGAAACTTACGGCGTCAATTTTGGGACCCCGGATTTCAAGAACGAGTCGAAACGGATAATATAAATAGGATAATAATGCGAATTGAAATATACTACGGACCTAATTGCAAATTAGACACACAGGCTGACTTTAGACAGTGTTTTCTTACACCACTAGACACTTTGTTAGAGTCCGTGGACTCTCGCTAATCGAAATTGGGTTTGTATTCAATAAAATCGACGACATTGCTCCTTATTAGCATCGCATTACTGTTGTGTCATCGGGATGGGTTTGTGTGGAGTCTATTACTGATTCTAGCCCTTGTTCAGGGCCCAGTTGTTCAGCGCCAGCCTCCGGCAGTTAGCGGGAGTTCGGGATCGGCCTACATTCAGGGGGGTTTTATTTCCTTGGTTCTAGCATCTAACTCTATCATATTGGACGGGGGCAATTCTAAGTATACTGGGGTTAAATATTGATGGGTGATGGCTTATGCATGTTAATGGGTTTCGTCATAATGTTTAGCGTCGGTTTTCCGACGGTCGCTTTCCTTTTGATTATACATGATAGCGGGTTACTTTCGATCGCATATGTTACGGTTTTACTTTGAGCATACATGTTGCCGTTTACTTTTGTTATATATATTATGATGCTGACATGATGATGGTTATGGTTATTGGCTCGAGGCTGTCACACGCGCACCCGCGGTTTGGCCACCGCAAAGGGTGCGCTTTTCCGGAAAAGTGGTCTATGACCGTGTATACCCACGAGGTGACGTAGTGGGGCCCTTATTAGTGGTGGGGTTGAGACGCCGAGGTGCGAGCGGTGCGACCCGTCGGTTTAGTTGTCCGGCGTGGGGGTTTCTGCAGGTACGGTGCGGGCCGTCGGTTTAGCTGTCCGACGTGCCCGGGTATTACAGGAGCAGGTGTACAGGTTGCCTTCCCTCCTTGGGAGGATGGTTGCTCCAGTTGTCTTCACGGTTTGTTTTACTATATCTCCTGCTTTACTATTTCTGCGTCACTGACATCCCACTTCGTGACAGGGTCCAGACGGGGAGAGAGGTAGGCGGTGGTGAGGACGGGACAGAGCAGCTGGGTCGCTGGGGACCCGGGACTGTATTTATTCTTTGATTCTCGCGTTTCATTACTTTGTAGTTATGTGAGTGGTTCGCGAAACCTCGTGGGGTCGGCATGGATGTCGTACGGGCTACATTTAGTGCCCTGGTGGAATATTTTTCCCATTTATCTCTCGTCTAAAAATCGGCTTTGTCATGATCGGTCAGGGCAAAAGACGGAGAGCCTCGTTGAAATAGATGAGCCCGCAACCCATCGGTTCCTTACAAGACAGAAGCCAAGAAAAGATGCGAAAACCGTTTTTAAAATCTAAGTGTCGTGTGGGCACTGGTTTCAAAAACCTGTGGATTTTGGATTGCGAAAGGGATTTCAAAAACTGGGTCGTGGTGGGCACGCGCTTTCAACTTGGGGATTCATGCTAATTTCGAAAACTAGCTTTCAAATGTAAGCGCCGGGTAGGCGCCTTTCAAAACTGTGGATTATCCTTCCAAATTGACCGGCCATATGTTCTTCTGTATTAGTTTAGAATGCTGGTTAATGTTGTGATGATTGGCCTGTGTAGTTGGAACATGTAGCTGAACGATACGCCGTGCACGCAAGAGGGGACTCTGTCCGTTTGAGATGTGATCCTGTATGTGTGGCGGGTCTGGGCCGTGCCGGGGAAGGGGCGGTTCTCTATTAAACAAGAAAAAAAACAAAAAAAAAAAAAAAAAAAAAAAAAAAACCATTTCCGTCAAACATTCGACCTTTATGAATCTTCCGCTGGAACTCCAAACCCCGGGCGTTGACAGATCCTTGGAGATTCGTAGCGTTTGTTGAAACGGAGTACTCGGAGGTACACGAGATGATTCCTGCACATCAGATAAACTAGAAGAACCATTAGATGCATCATTAATATTGGAAGTATTATTATGAGAAGATGCACTAGCAGGAGAATCATCATCTAGAGAGATATCGAGGGTAGATTTTTCAGATTCAAAATGAGAAGCTTCATCTAACTTAACATTTATAGATTCTACGATCGTCTTAGATTCAATGTTAAATACTCGATAGCTCTGCTGCTTATTCGTAGAATAACCAAAAAGATCCCTTCATCACTTCGAGAGTCGAACTTTCCAAGATTTTTCACGGTCACGTAAGATGTAACATCGACTCCCGAAGATACGAAAGTACTTGATATCCGGTTTTCTACTAAACCACAGCTCATATGGTGTATTCAAGGTTCCTGGGCGCAAAACACTCTGTTAATGACATAGACAGCGGTGTCACAGCTTCAGCCCAAAAATGTAGCGGTAATTTCCGGCTATGAAGCATCACACGCGCCATCTCTTGAACAACCCTGTTTTTGCGCTCAACAACACCATTCTGCTGAGGTGTATAGGGTGCCGAGATTCATGTTTAATTAATTTGAAGCCATTGAAGTACAAATCAATGATTTTGAATTTATGAATTCTCCACCCTATCACTTCTAACACGAATGATCTTTTCATTCTTTTCAATCATAATACGATGGCAAATCTCATGAAAAGAGTCAAACGTATCAGCTTTCTCTCTCAAAAATGCTACCCAAGAAAACCGAGAGAAAACATCAACCAATAAGAAAAAAATATACAATTTACCTTGCAAGATGGTTGACGGTTGGCCAAAAAAAAGAAGAAAAGAAAATAGTCTACACAAACTATACAAGATTTTAATCGTAGAACGATTAAGGACAAGGAGGGGTTTCACCTTTGCATACCCAAACCTTTGAGTTTTGGAGTATGTTGGTAAAGGTTGAGAGATTTCCTTGAAGACGACGTCTTGTATGATTGATCTTTTTTTTTGTCATCGTCTTGTTTGAGGTGCTACCAATGTTCTTTCCTTTTGAAAAATCCTTCCTTGAATTCGGGAAGTGAGCTTATTGGTAGCAATTGCAAGATGTGTGATTTGTTCTTTGAGCTCCAATCTCGCAATTTCTTTCGATGTGCCCTGCAAAATTACAACGAAAACATACCTTTGAGCTTGACGATTCCGAAGAGGATGAGGTAGGTTTGTTGTCGTTGTTTGTCTTGAATTCCCGATGTCGGAGGAGGAGATACCGACTGAGGCACAAAGACTGTCCACTCGAACTTGGACGTTTCCAGTTTGAGTGTACCCGAGGCCGAACCGATTTGTTTGACCAAGACCAAGAAGTCTATCCAACTTACTCCTTCCTGAAGAGAATCGCTGTAAGTCATTCTTGAGTTGGAAAATGGTCTTTGTCATTTCCAGGTTATCCTGTCGAGCCTCGTTGTAGAGCTTTGAGAAGTGATTCGCGTTATCCACCAGATTTGTATGTTCCTTCTCAAGTTGCTCATTGGACTCTTGAAGGGAAGCATTTTCTTTTATCAGGTTTTCCCTTTCCACTTCAAGAGCGTTTGAGAGAGAAGTCGCTCTTTTTGCTTCTTCTTCGAGATCATGCACTCTCCCTCTCAAACTCTTGTTTTGCTTAGCCACTTTCTTTGAGTCCCTCAAAAGTCTGTGGTAGGCTAGAGCAAAATCTTCACCTTCCGAATCATCCGATTCGTTGTCCGTTGCGTTCTTTTCAACAGTGGAGTTGGACAACGACTCAGATGTACTTGCCATAAAGCACATGAAGGGTGAAGATACGGACGCGTGGAATGCGGTGGAGCTTTTTTCTTCATCACTCGAAGACGACTCATTTGACGTTGAGTTGTCATCCCAAGTGACGACTTGCATCGCCTTCTTCTTTGCCGGATACTTGTTAGGACACTCCGTTGCAATGTGGCCGTAGCCTCGACATTTGAAGCATTGTAGTTGTCCTTCTGAACTTTTCTTATCCTTTGAGAAGTTCTCTTGCTTTCTTGACTTGTAACCTGAAGTACCCTTGCCTTTGTTCGACTTTCCGAAGGATGGAGATTTGCTTGAATTACCCCTTCGAAAGTTGCGGCGAAACTTCCTTGTCAAGAGAGCGAGCTGCTTCTCAAATTCCTCCATAGAAAGGTTCTCGTCATCGTCTGAGGAGGATGTATCCGCGTCTTCTTCCTTAGTTGTTTTCAATGCATAACCTGAAGACTTAGAAGTGGATGCCTTTCCAGAAGAATTGTTAGTAGAAAATGTCATTTCATAAGTTTGTAATGAACCAACTAATTCTTCTACACGTATTTCGTCCGGGTGTTTAATAGTTTCAATGGCAGTAACCTTTGGGCGAAATCGTTCAGGAAGAGTTCTTAAGATTTTTCTTACAATCTTAAATTCTGGAATCTTCTCTCCCAGATTAGCACATGAGTTTACGATGTCTTGCAATCGTGTATAGTAGTCCGTGAAAGATTCATTTTCTGCCATTAAGATAGAGTCAAACTTGCTCGTAAGCATTTGCAGTTTCTGAATCTTCACGAGGTTAGTTCCCTCATGTGTAACCTGAAGAACATCCCAGATTTCTTTCGCAGTCTCACATGCCGAGACGCGAGAGAATTCAGTTTGAGATAAGGCATTAAAAATAGCATTAATTCCCTTGCCATTGTAAGAAGATGAATCTAACTCTTCCTTGGTCCATTTCGACCTAGGTTTTAAGGTGCGAACATCACCATTAAATTCAGTTGGATTAGACCATCCTAATTCAATTGATTGCCACACCCGTTCGTCGATGGAAATTAAAAAGGCTTTCATCCGTACTTTCCAGTACGCATAATTTGTTCCATCGAAGAATGGGGGTCGGTTGATGTTTCCACCTTCAACCATTGTTTACAACCCTATTCCCGCTCTGATACCACTTGTTGGGTTATATGTAATACGGATCTAAATAGGGGAAAAAAACACCTAGAGGGGGGTGAATAGGTGTAAACGTATAAACACTCAAAAAAATCGTTGCGATAAAACCCAATGTGGAAATAAAAATAATACGCAAGATTTTTACGTGGAAAACTCCATCACCGGAGTAAAAAACCACGGGACCGATAACACGGCAGAAATCCACTAGAATTAAAACACGTACAAGGTGATTTACCGTACACACTTACGACTCAACCTTTTCCATACGCTCCTAGAGGATCTTCTCCGCTCGCTCCGCGACGCTTCTCGAATCCACGATCTGCGCCCAACGCCGAATCCACGGCGTTCAACGTCGAATCCACGACGTCCGACCGAATCCACGGTCTTCACCCAATAGCACCCTTCGAATCCACGAACGTGCCTCGCTCCGAATCCACGAGAGCGGTTGAACCTTGAATCCACAAGGACACGCGAATCCACGCGCCGATTTTTGGGATAAATCGTTGTTTTGGGTGGTGATGATCCGCCGAATACTTAGATCAAAGATAGATCGGATGTCACGCCCCAGGGTCGAAACTGCGACCCGGGCCCGCCAACAGATCCGCCACCTATGCCAACCTGCATAGGCGAAGCGTTCTACCTGCAAGAAAAGTGCTACAGCTAACAGATATCAGAGCTGTAAATAAAAATCTGCTGTAACTAAAATCAATCACTGTACAACCGGAAATAAACAACACTGTCTGCCTCCCAAAAATAATAATAATACAAATCCTCGAGTACAAGCTCTAAACCCAACCGGGAGGTAACTCCAATATATACAACAGTGTACAGTCTCTCAATACAAAATATCCTCACTACAAAAGTCTCTCAAAAGAGGAAAAAGAAACAGCTAATCTACTGATGATCTCCACAGAAGGGTACCGCTACTCTCCAACGCCGGGTAGGGATCTAGCTCGCGACTCCCACGCCACGATCAACAACCACAGAGTCGGCAACACCTGCTAAGACTCTGCAAAACAAAGGAGAGGAGAGGAAAAGAGGGGGAAAACCCCCAAAGGGTGTGAGAACTACACCAAAAAGGGAGTTCTCAGTGGGTACCACCGCCAGACCCGACGGTCTGCCCACCAAGTCCTCAAGAGACAAAAACTAACCAAAGCCGTGAAGACTGATAAAAGAAGCTGGACCCTTTCAACAGCTATCAAGCCACTAAGCTTGCTATGACTGCTATGCCTGCCCTGCCTGCCTATTATGCCCGCTATGCCTGCCTATGCCTGCCTACACCTGCTATGCCTGCCTGCCTGCCATGCCTGCCTATGCCTGCCTACACCTGCTATGCCTGCCTGCCTGCCATGCCTGCCTATGCCTGCCTACACCTGCTATGCCTGCCTGCCTGCCATGCCTGCCTATGCCTGCTCTGCCTGCCTGCCTACTATGCCCGCTATGCCTGCCTATGCCTGCCTACACCTGCTATGCCTGCCTGCCTGCCATGCCTGCCTATGCCTGCCTACACCTGCTATGCCTGCCTGCCTGCCATGCCTGCCTATGCCTGCCTACACCTGCTATGCCTGCCTGCCTGCCATGCCTGCCTATGCCTGCTCTGCCTGCCTGCCTACTATGCCTGCCTTACAACGGTCAACAACTCACAATGACCTTGGAACCACCGTACCCCAAAACGGTTCCCAACAACACTAGCACTGGTCCAAACACCGCCACTAGACTCCACTCGGTCCCCCCGACACGAGCGCAACTAAAAAGCAAAAGTCTGTAATAAGCCCAATCTAATGCCACCAGTAGACACTGGTACTGCCTGCTCTGCCTGCCGCGACGGGTATGCCAGCCTACGCATAACACCGAAGCAAGGGAGTCTCAAGGACTCAAAGTCTGTCTGCCGCGCACTCCGGAGTGGCACTCGAGGGGAGCGACCCACACGAGTAAAGTATCTCAATCAGCAGGACTGGATCATGACTCTGATCAAAGTGGGAAAACCCATCCACTAGAGAAATCGGATACCCAATCTGGTGCATAAATAAATATCCGGTCAACCGCCCAATATCCGCGGTTGCCGCAAAGCCCCACAACTAATCCAACCTGTCCCAGACACCAAGTCCCGACTACACTACCCAGAACCCCTGCTCGAACCTGAGCAACACAGACCACCTGACTAACAAAGAAGGAGAAAAGGATAACATGGTTTCTCCTAAGTCAAGTTCCAAAAGTAGTGCAGCGGTAAAAGATGGCCTAACTACATGTCCATGCACGCATGCTTTGTTCTCAGAAATAATAAAAGTGGGTGAAGCATAAAATAGTAAAGCATGCTAAAACATTCCTACTATGGTATACCAATCTCACCCAAGTGGGCCATTCCTTGCTTACCTCTCGCTCATATCGGTTGCACATCAAATACGCCTGTTATCGATCATAGAGGGATGATAACCCCACATGTGCACTTACATTCACCATGGTATAAAAACCTTATACAGTTATTAAATTAAGCGTACCCACCTGAAGTGCTCAATCCAAGGCAAACCTGGAGTCGGTGAAGAGGGTAGACGCCCGCGGTCCAAAATCTGCCAACATAACACCCACGGTACAAGTCGCGGAAGCCTCGGCTTCAAACAGCTGAAAACACCCCTGCTGCAAGTGCCCAGAAAAATCCAATAAAAATACCACAGTAATCCTCGCGTCGGTACCTTCGAAACGAGTACCTGCACGTCCAATTCCGAGCTTCCTACACTGAGAAACAATTCGGACAAGGGAACCACCCCGAATCAAACTACACTCAAAAACTGTAGCAACAAATACTGTTCACAGATAATCTTCACCTTCGAGAATTATTCAGAAAATTCCAAGAAAATTTGGGCATATTCCTCGTGATGTGTAGATGCAAATCGCCTCTTGAATCGCCCCAATCCGAGGCCTGTGCGCGAAGATATCGCCAAAATACCGCACCGCTGTCCCAAAACTCCGCCCAGAAAAAGGGGTTACAAGATGATCCGAAAGACCCATGAAAAGCTCGGAATGGGAAAAACCAGTAAACATGGGAAACATAGCCCTACCTGTCGTGAAGCCAACGGCGCAAGAATCGCCTCATTCGGAGGTCGGAGTAAGCCGGGGGAGTCCTCGCACCGAAATGCGACGAAGAAGAACACAAACGAACGAGCGTCGCGCCGTGCCGTAAAAATGGTAACCTCGGGATGCGTGCCACCAAAAATCCCAAAACTTTGCAGAAAGATGCAGCCAAACACGAGGATCAACTTTGCTGAAGGCACCCCGGCGAGAAGAGGCTCGGAAATGGTGGAAAAAGGGAGAAGAAGAGAGCTCGGATCGCTATTTATAGGCTGCAGAAACAAATGGGAAAATACCGGCCAGGTCCCCATTTCCGGGCGCATGCCACTTTCGGGCGCGTACTGTAGCAGCCCGAAAATCCCCAAAGGCGCGCACTGTAGCAGCCCGGAAGTCCCCTGGGCCTCCACGTCATCCGCCAAACAGGCGACAGCAACACCAGCCGCTCCCCGCGCGACACGTGGCGCCCCCAGACGCCGACACGTGTCCTCCCCAAGCGCGGGAAGCCGCCCGACCGCGCCCACGTGCGCCTGACGCCGCCGCCTGCCACCCTGCCGCGCACAGTAGCCCCACCAATCGGGGAACGCCACGTGTCAGGCCACTTTCCAGTGAACCCGGTGCACGAAATCCTGTGGACCGAACCAATGCAAACCTGCCACGTGTCCAAGCCCGGTGCACCGTAAACCATGAGCCATCCCGAATACTGCGTAGACCAACCGCCGTGAACCCTCCTCTAGGATGATGCCACGTGTCCATCCCCCGGTGCACCATGCGCCCCGCACTCTCCGTGGACCGCGCCCCGCGGGCCGGCCCACTCCTGAGCCGCCACGCGTCCCGCCCCCGGTGCACGCCTGCCGCGTGGACCGGGCGGCCCGCGCCTCCGTCCGCCGCGCTGCCTGCGGCCGCTCCGCCGCTGCCGCCGCCGCCGGAAACACTGTTCCGGCGTGAACAGTGTCCGGTGCTCAAAAATGACAAGTGGGTAGTCCGTTTTAACCGTTTTCGCGCGCTGAATCCGAATTTGATGTCCATTTCGCCAAATTCCAACTCCAAAATTTGCCGAAGGCATCCGGAAAGGTAATCCTTGGTCCAAACTTCGCACTGAGTCCAATTTAAATATCCTTGGCGCGCGAAACCACTTCTGGAACTCCGACGGAGTCCGCCAAACACCCACGTGATCCATCTAACACACTGAGCCCAACACTAATGTCCAATTGGGGCACAAATCCCACCAACACGCCACATAGGCCTCCAGGAGCTGTAGATGATCCAGTAATCTCGTCGTGGGGATCCAGGTCCTCACATCGGAAATACCATCTAAGTATTCATCAGTTTGATTCAACTCGAGATGTGAGTATGAAAACCTAGAATCAAACTAATCAATATAGATGAAGAAACATAGAGTATTCTCTAATGATTTCCTTTCTTCTCTATATGTGGATCTATAGCCGTATAAAATGGTATATGAAAATGACGGCTATGTGGATTCACCCTAGAAAAAGAGTCATAGGGTGTATTTATAGGTTAGAAACCCTAGGAAGGAGATAAGAATCAAAAACCTAACATTTCTGGAAAATTTACGGACGGCGATCCGGATCGGACTAGCTAGGATCCGGATCGTCGTAACGAGTCAGCCAGTTCCAGAAAAATGAAGGTTCGGGATCCGGATCGAAGTGCATGATCCGGATCGTTCATACAGTTTACCAAACATCAACGTTCGGGATCCGGATTGCGAAGCATGATCCGGATCGTTCAAGGAAAATGGTAAACTCACTGTTCGGGATCCGGATCAAGAGACTACGATCCGGATTGAACTGATGTATGAACGAACCACCTTCGGGATCCGGATCGAACAACCTGATCCGGATCCTGAACATGTCCCAAGTCCAGTTTTTGATTTTTATGCAATGAAAGATTCTTCCAAGTGTTTCTACACTACAAGAAGTATTCGGATCACACAAAATATTTAGTTAAACATACCTGATCCTTTTGAATTCTTCTTTCTTGAGATTGAGTTAAATGATCCAACTTTCTTCACCTTCAATCTTCAAGACTTGAGACTTTCACGAAACTACGCCAACTCAAATTCCGTAACAATCTCCCCCTTTGGCGGTTTCGTGACAAAACATAGATCCACTAAAGAAAATTCAAAAAGATATTTTTGTTGCTATCACCATACAACAAAAATTTACAATGGAGATCCAAAAAATTTAAAACATGAGATAAACTCCTAAAACAGACTCTAGACTTAGACATCTGTACTCTCTGCACAAAGAAATCATTCTTGACAAAAAGAGATCGTTAGATACCTCAAGAATATTTAGCATACAAAACCTAGTACAGAGATAGAGTTTATCTAATCATCATGACATTTGAGAACTCAGATATGTAAGAGAATCATAGTCAAAAACCAACATATCTTCTATGCATTCAAAAACCAAATGTCAAAATGTTAGTCCAACATCAACTTGTTAGTTATATTACATGCCCAAATAGTTAGTCGAATAGTTAGTCGAGACATGCAAACAATCACAAGATGAAAACCAAAAGTTGAAGTTGAGATCATACTTACCTTGATGTATACAAAATCTTCATCATCAAGATTTTCACAATCATTGTTCAAGTTCCCTTACCTTGATGTTCATTCACATCATCATTGTACCTTGATGTTCATTCACATCATCATTGTACAAAGTTCTCTCTAACTCTCTCCCCCTTTTTGTCACAAACAAAGCCAAAATTACAAAACTTAAGGAGAGTGAAATAGTTCACAATCAAGAAAATCCTGAGAACTAAAATTAACACTTAAAACTTAAAAACCTGCAATATTAACGATAAGGGTTAGAGCATAAAAGATCAAGCCAAATCAGAACTATCTGAGCTAGTATCGTCTATCTTGTTCAAGATTCCTTTCAGCATTCGCGATAATTTGGAACATCTCTTTTTGATCTGTTTGTGGTCAGCAGCCATTTGTCGGAGACCTAATGCCAATTTCTCTTGCTCAGCAGAAAGTCTTCTTTGGTCCTGATGAATGGCGGCCAATACAGTAGCTGCTAGAGCGTTTCTCTTGGAAGTCGCTGGACGAGTTGTAGAGGCAGATGATGCATGCTGGTCTTCAGTCCATGCGAATTCGCTAGGTACAGAGTATGCTCTAGAGAGGGATTCAGTACTTTGAATTCCACTTCCATCTTCATTTTCCTTAATCCTAGCCGAGCTGATAGAGTCATGTGGAGATGCTTGGCTAGCAGCTGGTTGCTCAATGGTGATTCCTCGAGCACTTCCTCTCTTGCGAGCAACACTTTTTCTTCTTGTCTTCCCAGAAGTTTCTTCCATTGGAGCTTTCCCTTTTTCAGCAGCAGTAGGCGGAGCCTTCGATGTTTCCGCAAGCGCTTTTCCCTTTGGCGCAGTGGGAACAGTCGTTGCTTCAACTTGCAGTTCATCCCAATCAATTGATTCTGTTTCCGATTCTGTATCGGAATCATCTTTCGCTTTCTTCGCTTTCTTAGCTTTCTTAGCTTTCTTGGGCTTGACGGTGTCTCTTGTATGAACCATTGTGACCAGGAGAAGGATTAACCAAGAGAGTGCCATTGATCAAAGTGCTTGAGTTAAGAAGGTGTCCTGTGAAAACCAACTCAAGAACACAAAAATTCTTAGTTTTCAAAAATTGCAAAAATTGTATCCAAAGAATCATTATCATGTAGAGAGACTAAGAATCAAATTAGTTTTGCAAAAGGACTTTTAAAAATAGATCAATTGCATGATTTTCGAAAATCCTTATTATATGCCCTAAAACCGAAATTTTAGAAATCGAAGCCTAAAAATCCGTTAATCAGGAGAACACCTAGCATATAATCAAAACTAATCTACCCAGAGTTCTTATTTCAAAAGAAATTTGATCAAAAACCATCCACAAACAAAGTTGATCCAAGAAATTCATCACGTTTGAGGAGGAAAAGAGAAAAACGGTGAAAAACCGAGATTTTGATCAATAAAACTTACTTGGAGTTGAAGAACCTGAGTTTGAAAGCTTCCAAGAAGGATGAAATCTAGAGAGAGAGGCTCTGGAAACTTTGGAACAAAAGATTGGAGTAAAGAAATCAAAAACCCCTTTCGTTCCTTATAAAACCTAGCCGCGATCCGGATCAGTTCATAACTGCGATCCGGATCGGCTACCCGCAGTGAGAAACTGCGTTCGGGATCCGGATCGGCAGATACAATCCGGATCGTCAGCCCGCAGAAGAATTCCTGCGTTCGGGATCCGGATCATCTAACGCGATCCGGATCGGCCCCAACTTTTTCTTTAGAAAATTTCAGAGAAATTCAAGAAAAACCAGAAAAAGATTGTAAGCACAAATGTGTATCAACTTTAAACAAAAATCATCGTTTCATACAACAAGAATTAGATTATGCCAAATCTATCAATAATATCCAAAAATGAAACGAAAATTTACAAAAATTAAATCCCTTAAAGTTGAACACCTTCAATCACATCTAACTTGATCTTATGAGTAATGCCTTTATCAAATCATCAATTCAGTAAAGAAAATGAAATACAAAGATCAATAGATGTTTGAAATCCCAAATATAGTAGATAATATATCTAGACAATCTGTTGAAGAGAGTGGCTCTTTGAGCATCTTTCATTAAAAACCCACCTTATACCAACCATTGAAATTTGACAGAGTCAAGTATTTCAACATGCATTTTACTTAATCAAAAATTTGAACAACCATGCTTGGTATACATGTGGTAGCTGCACACAATACTCGGACGACCGAGGTGGTAGCTCTTTCCTCCATGTGGTGGTAGTTTTCACACTCCTCATTGGGATGTAACTCTTTCCACATCTTTTGAGCATTTTACCTTTTCTAAGACTCCCCCTCAATTGGCTATCAATTATTTAAGATATAAAGTATTCAACCAAATATTGATCTCGATTTCATACTCGACTAAGCAGTCAAATAAGATAATGACTATACCAAGAGATCATAGAGAGAGAGAAATTGACTTTGATCACTTTAGAAGATGATTTAATTAACATAAATGATCATTGCAACAGTGAAATATTATGATGGCAAAAGCATAATAAATTTCTAAATGTGCGAAAAGATGCAATTAAAGTCAATTATGATCTATGCTCAATTAATGTCCTATGTACAAACATAGATAATGAACAAAACAATAACAAATACAAAACCTATCCTAAGCAAAGATTTCAAAAAGAGGATTATTTCAAAGAAAGCATCCCAATTGCTTTTCGTAAATGAATGAAACGTTTTTGATCCAAAGGTTTTGTTAGAATATCAGCTAATTGATCCTCAGTTGAAATATATGAAAGTTGAAGAGTATTTGATTCAACTAGCTCTCTAAGAAAATGATATCTAAGTTCAATATGTTTTGTTCTAGAGTGCAACACAGGGTTTTTAGAAATGTTAATAGCACTAGTGTTGTCACAAAGTATTGTTACCGAAGATGCTGAAATGCGGAAGTCGCTCAGTACGCTTTTCATCCAAATGAGTTGAGTTGAGCAACTTCCAGCTGAAATGTATTCCGCTTCGGCAGTCGAGAGTGCTATGCAGTTCTGCTTTTTACTGTGCCATGCAACAAGGCAATGGCCAAGATAGAAACATGCACCACTCGTGCTTTTCCGATCATCCACTGATCCTGCCCAATCGGCATCTGAGTATCCAACAATATCCAAACTTGTTCCCATAGGATACCAAATTCCGAAATTAATTGATCCTTTGATATACCGGATGATCCTTTTCACCGCTTTCAGGTGAACCTCCTTTGGTGCTGATTGATATCTCGCGCAAATCCCAACACCAAAAGATATATCCGGGCGACTAGCCGTGAGGTAAAGTAGACTTCCAATCATACTTCGATACAATTTCTCGTCTACATTCTCACTATGTGATTCACTTCCAAGTCCCTTGTGGCTAGTTCCCATTGGAGTCGGAAAATCTTTACAATTTTCTAGATCAAACTTTTTGACCAACTCCATTGCATACTTGGATTGACTCAAGTGAATACCTTCATCATTTTGTTTAATTTGCAATCCAAGAAAATAAGTCAATTCGCCCATCATGGACATCTCAAATTCGCTTTCCATGGTCTCCGCGAATTTAGAAGCATCGTTATCTCTTGTTGCGCCAAATACTATGTCATCGACATATATTTGTGCTACAATGAAATTGTTTTGATAATGCTTCACAAAGAGAGTCCTATCAGCTCCCCCTCGAGTATAGCCCTTCTCCAAAAGGTGCTTTGTTAACCTTTCGTACCATGCTCGCGGTGCTTGTTTCAGACCGTAAAGAGCCTTTTTCAAACGAAAAACATTGTTAGGTTGTTTATGATCTACAAAACCTTTCGGTTGAGCCACATAAACTTCCTCATTTAAAAACCCATTTAGAAATGCGCTCTTAACGTCCATTTGAAATAATTTGATTTTAAAATGACAGGCAATAGCAAACAGTATACGAATGGACTCGAGTCTAGCTACAGGGGCGAATGTTTCGTCAAAGTCTATACCTTCTACTTGAGAGTAGCCTTGAGCAACTAATCGTGCCTTGTTCCTGATGATAGTACCATCCTCATTTTTCTTGTTCTTGAAGATCCATTTGGTACCTATCACATTGTGTTGCTTTGGAGGCTTCGTTAATTCCCAGACTTTGTTTCGCTCAAATTGATGGAGCTCTTCCTGCATTGCTTTAATCCAGTAGTCATCCTGAAGAGCTTCATCTATGTTCTTTGGTTCGATTACAGATACGTAGCAAGCGAATCCACAAACCAACTGCCTCCGAGTTCTGACTCCTTCTTGTGGATCTCCAATAATATTCGATTCCGGATGATCCTTGGAGATTCGTAACGTTTGTTGAAGCGGAGTACTCGGAGATATATGAGATGATTCCTGCACATCAGATAAACTAGAAGAACCATTAAATGCATCATTAATATTGAAAGTATTATTATGAGAAGATGCACTAGCAGGAGAATCATCATCTAGAGAGATATCGAGGGTAGATTTTCCAGTTTCAAAGTGAAAAGCTTCATCTACTTTAACATTTATTGATTCTACGATCGTCTTAGATTCAATGTTAAATACTCGATATGCTCTGCTATTCGTAGAATAACCCAAAAAGATCCCTTCATCACTTCGAGAGTCGAACTTTCCAAGATTTTCACGGTCACGAAAAATGTAACATCGACTCCCGAAGACACGAAAATATTTGATATTGGGTTTTCTACTAAACCACAGCTCATATGGTGTATTTAAAGTTCCTGGGCGCAAGTAAACTCTATTAATGACATAGACAGCGGTGTTCACAGCTTCAGCCCAAAAATGTAGCGGCAAATTCCGGCTATGAAGCATCACACGCGCCATCTCTTGAACAACCCTGTTCTTGCGCTCAACAACACCATTCTGCTGAGGTGTATAGGGTGCCGAGAATTCATGTTTGATTCCATTTGAAGTGCAAAAATCAATGAATTTTGAATTTATGAATTCTCCACCTCTATCACTTCTAACACGAATGATCTTTTCATTCTTTTCAATCATAATACGATGGCAAATCTCATGAAAAGAGTCAAACGTATCAGCTTTCTCTTTCAAAAATGCTACCCATGAAAACCGAGAGAAATCATCAACCAATAAAAAGATGTACCATTTACCTCCCAAAGATGGTTGACGGGTCGGCCCCATTAAGTCCAAGTGCAAAAGTTCCAAGGGCCGTTTTGTACCAACGTGGTTCAAGTTCTTGTGTGCAGTCCTAGACTGTTTTCCCTTTTGGCAACCACCACACACAATGTTTTGTTTAAATAAAAGCTTTGGAATCCCCTTGACCACGTCCTTGTTTGAAATTCTAGTAAGTTCCTTAAAATTTAAGTGACCTAGCCTTTCATGCCAAAGAGTTTCATTATTCAAAGCGGCTAAGTTACAATTTTCAGAAAATTTATTAGGAACAACATAACAATTGTTTTCAGATCTAACCCCTTTTAAAAAGAAGACATGGTCCTTATCAGTTACAACGCATTCAACAGATGAAAAGTTAACTGAAAAACCATTGTCGCAAAGTTGACTTATGCTTATGAGGTTAGTCTTAAGGCCATCAACAAATAAGACGTTTTTCAAAATCGGGCCATCTGGAATAGCTACCGTCCCTTTTCCAACAATTTTGGAAGATCGACCGTCTCCGAAAACAACGTGTCCTCCGGAGATTTTCTCAAGATTTTGAAAACTATTTTTGTCACCGGTCATGTGACGGGAACACCCGCTATCCAGATACCAAGACGAACTATCATATGCATGCAAGGAAACATTGGAAACAAGACAAGGGAAAATTTCACCTTTGCGCACCCAAACCCTTTTGGAGTGCGTCGGTAATGGTCGAGAAGTTATATGCCTAGGTGAAGGCGTCTTGTTATAGCGATTGTTGTTCCTTGATGTAATCGTCTTGCGCGATGAACTACCAAATCTCTTTTCATTTGAAAAGTTTTGCTTTGATTTTCGGGGAGGAGCCGTTTTGGTAGTTGTTGCAAGAGGTCTTTGAGATGAGCGTTCGACTCCCGTCTTGCAATATCTTCTTATGTGCCCTGAAACACCACAACGAAAACATACCTTAGATCTTGACGATCCCAAAGAGGATGAAGTAGGTTTGTTGTTGTCGTTGTTTGTCTTGAATTCCGGTGTCGGAGGAGGAGATACCGACTGAGGCACAAAAACTGTCTCACTCGAACTTGGACTGTTTCCAGTTTGAGTGTATCCGAGGTCGAACCTATTTGATTGACCAAGACCAAGAAGTCTATCCAACTTACTCCTTCCTGAAGAGAATCGCTGTAAGTCATTCTTGAGTTGGAAAATGGTCTTTGTCATTTCCAGGTTATCCTGTCGAGCCTCGTTGTAGAGCTTTGAGAAGTGATTCGCGTTATCCACCAGATTTGTATGTTCCTTCTCAAGTTGCTCATTGGACTCTTGAAGGGAAGCATTTTCTTTTATCAGGTTTTCCCTTTCCACTTCAAGAGCGTTTGAGAGAGAAGTCGCTCTTTTTGCTTCTTCTTCGAGATCATGCACTCTCCCTCTCAAACTCTTGTTTTGCTTAGCCACTTTCTTTGAGTCCCTCAAAAGTCTGTGGTAGGCTAGAGCAAAATCTTCACCTTCCGAATCATCCGATTCGTTGTCCGTTGCGTTCTTTTCAACAGTGGAGTTGGACAACGACTCAGATGTACTTGCCATAAAGCACATGAAGGGTGAAGATACGGACGCGTGGAATGCGGTGGAGCTTTTTTCTTCATCACTCGAAGACGACTCATTTGACGTTGAGTTGTCATCCCAAGTGACGACTTGCATCGCCTTCTTCTTTGCCGGATACTTGTTAGGACACTCCGTTGCAATGTGGTCGTAGCCTCGACATTTGAAGCATTGTAGTTGTCCTTCTGAACTTTTCTTATCCTTTGAGAAGTTCTCTTGCTTTCTTGACTTGTAACCTGAAGTACCCTTGCCTTTGTTCGACTTTCCGAAGGATGGAGATTTGCTTGAATTACCCCTTCGAAAGTTGCGGCGAAACTTCCTTGTCAAGAGAGCGAGCTGCTTCTCAAATTCCTCCATAGAAAGGTTCTCGTCATCGTCTGAGGAGGATGTATCCGCGTCTTCTTCCTTAGTTGTTTTCAATGCATAACCTGAAGACTTAGAAGTGGATGCCTTTCCAGAAGAATTGTTAGTAGAAAATGTCATTTCATAAGTTTGTAATGAACCAACTAATTCTTCTACACGTATTTCGTCCGGGTGTTTAATAGTTTCAATGGCAGTAACCTTTGGGCGAAATCGTTCAGGAAGAGTTCTTAAGATTTTTCTTACAATCTTAAATTCTGGAATCTTCTCTCCCAGATTAGCACATGAGTTTACGATGTCTTGCAATCGTGTATAGTAGTCCGTGAAAGATTCATTTTCTGCCATTAAGATAGAGTCAAACTTGCTCGTAAGCATTTGCAGTTTCTGAATCTTCACGAGGTTAGTTCCCTCATGTGTAACCTGAAGAACATCCCAGATTTCTTTCGCAGTCTCACATGCCGAGACGCGAGAGAATTCAGTTTGAGATAAGGCATTAAAAATAGCATTAATTCCCTTGCCATTGTAAGAAGATGAATCTAACTCTTCCTTGGTCCATTTCGACCTAGGTTTTAAGGTGCGAACATCACCATTAAATTCAGTTGGATTAGACCATCCTAATTCAATTGATTGCCACACCCGTTCGTCGATGGAAATTAAAAAGGCTTTCATCCGTACTTTCCAGTACGCATAATTTGTTCCATCGAAGAATGGGGGTCGGTTGATGTTTCCACCTTCAACCATTGTTTACAACCCTATTCCCGCTCTGATACCACTTGTTGGGTTATATGTAATACGGATCTAAATAGGGGAAAAAAACACCTAGAGGGGGGTGAATAGGTGTAAACGTATAAACACTCAAAAAAATCGTTGCGATAAAACCCAATGTGGAAATAAAAATAATACGCAAGATTTTTACGTGGAAAACTCCATCACCGGAGTAAAAAACCACGGGACCGATAACACGGCAGAAATCCACTAGAATTAAAACACGTACAAGGTGATTTACCGTACACACTTACGACTCAACCTTTTCCATACGCTCCTAGAGGATCTTCTCCGCTCGCTCCGCGACGCTTCTCGAATCCACGATCTGCGCCCAACGCCGAATCCACGGCGTTCAACGTCGAATCCACGACGTCCGACCGAATCCACGGTCTTCACCCAATAGCACCCTTCGAATCCACGAACGTGCCTCGCTCCGAATCCACGAGAGCGGTTGAACCTTGAATCCACAAGGACACGCGAATCCACGCGCCGATTTTTGGGGTAAATCGTTGTTTTGGGTGGTGATGATCCGCCGAATACTTAGATCAAAGATAGATCGGAAATACCATCTAAGTATTCATTAGTTTGATTCAACTCGAGATGTGAGTATGAAAACCTAGAATCAAACTAATCAATATAGATGAAGAAACATAGAGTATTCTCTAATGATTTCCTTTCTTCTCTATATGTGGATCTATAGCCGTATAAAATGGTATATGAAAATGACGGCTATGTGGATTCACCCTAGAAAAAGAGTCATAGGGTGTATTTATAGGTTATAAACCCTAGGAAGGAGATAAGAATCAAAAACCTAACATTTCTGGAAAATTTACGGACGGCGATCCGGATCGGACTAGCTAGGATCCGGATCGTCGTAACGAGTCAGCCAGTTCCAGAAAAACGAAGGTTCGGGATCCGGATCGAAGTGCATGATCCGGATCGTTCATACAGTTTACCAAACATCAACGTTCGGGATCCGGATTGCGAAGCATGATCCGGATCGTTCAAGGAAAATGGTAAACTCACTGTTCGGGATCCGGATCAAGAGACTACGATCCGGATTGAACTGATGTATGAACGAACCACCTTCGGGATCCGGATCGAACAACCTGATCCGGATCCTGAACATGTCCCAAGTCCAGTTTTTGATTTTTATGCAATGAAAGATTCTTCCAAGTGTTTCTACACTACAAGAAGTATTCGGATCACACAAAATATTTAGTTAAACATACCTGATCCTTTTGAATTCTTCTTTCTTGAGATTGAGTTAAATGATCCAACTTTCTTCACCTTCAATCTTCAAGACTTGAGACTTTCACGAAACTACGCCAACTCAAATTCCGTAACAGAGTCAACTTGACTCTATTTTTCCTGTCTGTGAGTTTAAACTCTTCTAGCTCAACTTAGGTTCCCTTTACCTAAGTCCCATGTCATACTTGTCATAGAGTTCCATGACTCTATGCTGACCTCTAGTTCACCTTAGGTTTCCTTTACCTAAGTTCCATGTCATACTCATCGTAGAGTTCCTTGACTCTATGATGATCACTCTATCCAGTGTCCTTAGGTTATCACCTAAGACCATGCCACTCGTCCAATCCTAGGATAGCTCCTAGTTCAATGTCACTCGTCAAACCCCTAAACTAGATTTTCTCCTAGTCTTACTACCAACAAGTTCTGTTCCCTTATGTCACATGATTCCTAGGGTTGTACCCTAACATGATCACAGTCATCACATAATTATTCATTTCTACGCATGCAATTATTTTCATATCCATCATAAAAATAATATTTATCATCTATGCATGCAATTATCAGCAATTTAGATAAGTCAATAATTGCATTTTTCCCCTAATTCTTTTTAGACATGCAGATTAGTTATCTCCTTTTTGGCAACCAACAGTTGCATTTTCCATCTGTGTCCATCTACACATACTAGTTTATCCCCTATTTGGATAAATCATAAATATCACTTTTCCTCTAAATTTCTCTACACATGCACATATATCATCTGCCTTTGGCAACTAACAGTTGCACTTTTCATCTGTATTTCTCTAAACATGCAATCTTAATCATAATTACCTAACGCCTCTAACAGGCTACTATCATGCTTCTAGATCAAAAAGCAAAGGAGCAACGGGAGAGGTCACCCAATTTCGGCAGAATCCCCCACCTTGTGGTGTCCCCAATTGCTTGTAGACACTTGCAATTGCTCTTCGCGCGATTCCACTTGTTCCCTCGAGCTTGCACGCAAAACGGTGCACCTCCCTCGAGTCCGCACGCAAAACGGTGCACGTCCACCAAATCTGCACGCAAAATGGTGCGCGTCAATAAAACCCACACCCAAAACGATGCGCGACACTTCAGTCGGCACGCAAAACGATGCGCGTCAACTCAACATGCACGCAAAACGGCGCACGTACCTCGGGTTTACACCCAAAACGGAGCATGCTTTTTTTAAGGTTGCACGCAAAATGGTGCACGTCTTTTCTAACCCTGCACGAAAAACGTTGCATAATATTAGGGTCGGCACGCAAATCGGTGCGCAACAACATGATCGGCACGCAAAACGGTGCACGTACCTCAAATCTGCACGCAAAACGGTGCACGTATTTTCTAACCCTGCACGAAAAACGATGCATAATATTAGGGTCGGCACGCAAAACGGTGCGCGTTAAATTGATCGGCATGCAAAACGGAGCACGTACCTCAAATCTGCACGCAAAACGGTGCACTTTTGTTTTTCAACGTTGCACGCAAAACGGTGCACATTTTCTGAGTTTGCGTTCAAAACTGTGCATTTTTGTCGAATCCGCACGCAAAACGGTACATTTTTCTACAACTTGCACGCAAAACGAGACGCGCCAAAAATACCCGCGACAGTCCGTGCAGCAACGGTACAGTAGAACTCGGTCCCTAACACGCAAAACGGCACGGGGTTAAATCTAATGTCCAAACTAACGTCTCAAAACTGTGCCAAAAATACCGTAAAAATAAAGCGCGGGACTTATCCGACCGCGCCGCCGCCGCCAAAACGCCCCCAATCGAAAGCCTCGCGCGCTCCACGAGACCCACGATGCCACGCCGCAACACCTCCCAACCTCTCCCTCACTCTCCCTCACTCTCGGTTGGAGAAGAAAGGAAAAAGGAGAAAAAATGGAGATGCGGGAGGAAGAAGAAGAAGAAAAGGAGGGAGAGAGGGAAGGATGGTCCACGGACCACCGGTCTACGGTGCACCCGTCGGTCTACAAGATCCAGTCGGGTGCACCCGGTCCAGGCACGCACGCGCACCTGGCGCCCCCTGTTGACCCGCGCCCAAGTGCGCTCCAGCTGTGCGCCTCGCGCAGCGCGCCGCACGTCTTGGAAATCCGTTTTCGTCTCGTTTTCTGTCCATTTTTCGTCCGTTTCCGTCCAAATTTGACAGACGACTTCGTTTCAGCTTAATTTACTACAAAAAATTTTAAATTTTCAGTTTGGGCCATTTCTGGGCCACCAAAAGCCTCGCTGTATCTAGAATCATTGGCGGACCCCGTTCTCACAATCCGGGTATCCTATCAACCCGAAATTTTTACTGTGTCCTTAAAACATAATTACGAAGCTCCCCAAATTTTCTCAGAATTTTTCGACACTGTTGGCGGAGCCCGTTTTCACTATCGGGTATCCGATCAACGCGAAACTTTTTCTGTGGTCTTAAGACATATTTACGGGGCTCCCGTAATTTTCTCGGAATTTTCCGACACTGTGAATTTTTCACTAAAAATCTGGGCCCCCCTTTCTCAAATAAATTTTTAGATCTCTCCATTTTAACCCGATTTGGGCCCAACTCGCGTCCAAATGTTCTTTACTTCCCTAACTTTCATAACACTAGTATTTCATACCGACTTTATTTACATTTATTTATATACCAAAATTCCGGTTCACTACATTCTACCCCCCTTAAAATAAGTTTCGTCCTCGAAACTTGAGTCACAACTCGACTCCTACTTGATCGAGAGGGAGGAAATCTTGCCCTCACTACTGGGCTCACTGTATATCGTGACCGGCATCAAATTGCCTGCTCGCCGAGACTACACGAGCAACTCATTCATGAATCCCTATCGCAATTTAGGGACAAACACAGACCTGGTGTCTGGCCACTTTCACCAAGTAGGTGAAAGACACAGTTGAGCACTTGTTCTCTCAATTGCCACGAATGATCTAGTTTTTACTTGCAAAATTTTCACTTTAATTCCGCCATCATTCTTTTCACAACGAGGTTGCATCTGCAACCAGTTACACTTACCGCATTTTCCGGTCGCTCAGCTGCCTAATGTGGAGGGCAAAGGCCAATCCACGAGTTCTCAGCCATCACACACGCTACTAGCGCTCTGAGTCCAGGGGTTATCAGCTACCCCGCTACCTCGGACCACTAATAGGTTCACAAACCACGGTCCAACAGGGGCCTATAGCCCATAACTAGTCCGATACTGTACAATGGCTCTCACTAGTCCACAGACCTAATCGTCATACGGGTAAATCCTCACTTAGGATTACTATCCCAACACTCTCACTAGGAGCTACAGTACCTCGATCATCATTAGCCCTACGGCCTGGTCATATCATACTCTCAGTGTACTAACAGCCTCAAGGCTCACACGTGGCATTCCACGTCCCCGGGTCATCGCTCGGACTACCGTCCCGACCAGATCTCTATCATGCCCCGCCATCAGGTATCGGGCCGCTGTCTCTCACAGCTGACTGCGCCTGCCCACTGGGCTACAGGCCCACAGTCCACAAACATGGTCCAGGCACGGATCGTCCCCAAGAGAACCCGCTGATCGTCGCCACGCGACCACTATGCTCACTGAGAAAAACCAACTAACTAGTCGTCAATTCACGACCCGAACCCTCTATCAACTCTGGCCACACTGGGCACAGGCTAATGTGTCACCTAATCAGCCCTCTCTGGCTAAACAATACTCGTGCTCCATGAGCACCCAAACAGTTGGGCGTCCTACGCCCCCATGCTGACTCATAAAGTCCAGCGTTAAGCAACTTGCTTAAACACGCGTATGACTCCTATACACCTCTCCCAACTGGGCTGAGGCACCACTATAACCCGTTCACCACTCTGGTGATTAACACGCAAACCCTGCGGTGGCAATCCTTGCCATTATACCGATCCATTAGACCGTCACCATAAAACTCTCGCTCTTTCGAGAGATCCTCGTATCTTGAAGCCTACTCTGGGCCTCACTAACTTTACTATGCGGCAACACAGCCACAGTTGTCACGCCACACGGTTACTACCGTCATCAGGGGCAAATTCACGCCGCCAAGCTCGCAAATCTTTCTTGCCCTAACCCTCAGGGCACTGCAACTTGGCTCTCGCGACATAGCGATCACCATTTACCTCGCGAGTCGGTCTCTTACTGGACCTTACTAACCATACTTTGCCAGCAACCTAGCTGACACAAGCGTAAAACACCCTATGCTGAAGGTGTTGGCTGCGCCGACAAAAGTTCGGCGGCCACAGCCATTTCTTTACTGTCGCCCCTACGGGCGGCGACGCCGTATACCTATGCGTCATTTATGCAGCCTCAACTTGTTGCGCTATCAGTCACTGGAGCCCATCTATCTGCTCCAACTGTCACGCTGACGTTACTCTTAGGCGTCGAAACCTGTCTTCCTGTCGGCGGGGAATTTCCGCCGACGGCAAGAAGTCTGACCTGCTGCTGGACCACTCCAACAGATGCGGTTCCCTGCTATCGCAGCTCGTATACGTCGTTTGACCCCGAGCCCTCTCGTGACTCGGGTCAAAACAGGTGCGTCTCCCTATGTGGTGTCATCGCTAATATGCACACCACAACGACACAACCAGCCCAAATTTAGCCATTTGAGCAACGCGCAGTCTATACCCCGACAAAAAGGCTCGTCGACCCAATCATGCGAAAGTATAAGAGGGTACTCCTTTTCATCTCCAACATTACGTTGTCGGCCGCCAACGTAATATCCGAAGAATGAAAGTTCGTCGCCCTCAATCAGTCCCAACATCCTTTTTGGGAACAACAATAACCAATCAAATACTTTCGCCCAATAATCGTCGCACTCTCTCGTGCTAATCCCTAGGGTCTCCCTAAGGTTGCTAACCACCTAGGACTATTCCTAGGCTCTGATACCACTCTAATCTGTCACGCCCCGAGTCCGCCAATTTGTACGGTTCGGGCACGCCAACAGACCCGCCAATCGGGTAAGACCTTTTCCTACCCGAAAGGAACGGTAACATCCATAATAACACAACAAGTGTATGCGGAAGCTCAATATCAGAGTACTAAAATCACTATAAATTTGAACTTTCATTTTATAAACAAACAGTTTAAGCGATAATGAAAGCATACAAGAGTGAACCATAACTTAAATTTATTACACTTTACATTTCTGAACTTGCTAATAAAATTATTACAATTCTTTTACATCATTTCCTCACCATACAAGGTTCACTCAAGAAATATAAAAATGGGATACCTCTGCTAGACCCTCTAGGTCTCTATGCTGCTGGGCCCTTGCCCCTGTCGTATATCTCGCCGTCTGCCTCTGAACCGTCGCGATCGCTGCATCCATACCTGAACCTGTGGGGGGGGGGCACCCAAGGGGTGTGAGAACTCCTGACAGAGTTCCCAGTGGGTTCAACCACCGAGAAAAAGTGTCCTACACCACTTGGTCCAATGGAAGCAATAATAATAGTGCTAGGAAACTAAAATCCTCAATATCAAAATGCGGCCATGCAATATAATATATCACTACACTATCTGTGTATACTCATCGACCCAGCACTACTCTGTCTAGCCACACTAGGCTGCTAAGCACCAACTCGGCCACTATGCCGCTGAATACAGGGTCCAACTAACCCGGCCACCTTGGCCACTCTATTTTTCTTTAATCTTTAGATTCTGGTGCTTTAGTTCAAGTTAACCCTCGGAAATTCTTATCCAACGGGCCCGAGCCCGGTAGTCTTACTACCATAAGATAAGATTTCTAAGGTTGCCGATAACACCCGCAAGTGTTACCCCGCCCAACGGGGAACTTGTCATACGGGTCACTGCCCGGGAGAGGGACACTGCCCATGGCTCCGACAAGATCTACGTTTCACCCCCGAAGGTACGCCCATTTTATCTTTTTATATTTTCTTTCTTTTCTTTTTACTTTAGTTCTTAGCCTCTTTGCCTTTGAACACTTGCTTTCCTTTCTTATTCGGGCTTATAGCTCCCTTTTTGCCACTGGCAAATCACCTTCTCTTTTCTTTGAGCATTTAGCTCCTTGCTTTCACTTTTAGCCATTCGAAAGTACCTCGTCCGACGGGTCACTGCCCAGGGAGTCATGCTCCACTTGACGAGTCTCAAATTCGAAGGCGCCAATTACATTTTCTTTATACTTTTAGCCACTTTTAGCTTGCTTTTAATCTTTGCCTTTTAGCAACAATTTTTCCTCTTATCCTAGGTCTTGCCATAAGGATAACTAGAGAGTCTCCTGGACTCTTAAACATTTCTCTTTTATTTCTTTAACTCAAATTGAAGTTAAAGTTATTATCCATTTGCCCAGACACCCTATGACCTTCTAGGGTTATATTTGATCAACTCTTTAAACTGGGGATCTCATCCCACATTTCTGATTCCTCACTGAATCCTAGAGTTAACTAAACTCTGTTTTCCTGCTCCACCATTAACTTAGAGTTACACTGACTCTAATTCCATGTTCCACTGTTATCTTAGAATTACATTGACTCTACTTTTCTGTTTTCCCTTTCATATCTCCACACTTGATCCACCTTTTCCATCCTCCTGATTCCTTGCTGAATCCTAGAGTCAACTTGACTCTATTTTTCCTGTCTGTGAGTTTAAACTCTTCTAGCTCAACTTAGGTTCCCTTTACCTAAGTCCCATGTCATACTTGTCATAGAGTTCCATGACTCTATGCTGACCTCTAGTTCACCTTAGGTTTCCTTTACCTAAGTTCCATGTCATACTCATCGTAGAGTTCCTTGACTCTATGATGATCACTCTATCCAGTGTCCTTAGGTTATCACCTAAGACCATGCCACTCGTCCAATCCTAGGATAGCTCCTAGTTCAATGTCACTCGTCAAACCCCTAAACTAGATTTTCTCCTAGTCTTACTACCAACAAGTTCTGTTCCCTTATGTCACATGATTCCTAGGGTTGTACCCTAACATGATCACAGTCATCACATAATTATTCATTTCTACGCATGCAATTATTTTCATATCCATCATAAAAATAATATTTATCATCTATGCATGCAATTATCAGCAATTTAGATAAGTCAATAATTGCATTTTTCCCCTAATTCTTTTTAGACATGCAGATTAGTTATCTCCTTTTTGGCAACCAACAGTTGCATTTTCCATCTGTGTCCATCTACACATACTAGTTTATCCCCTATTTAGATAAATCATAAATATCACTTTTCCTCTAAATTTCTCTACACATGCACATATATCATCTGCCTTTGGCAACTAACAGTTGCACTTTTCATCTGTATTTCTCTAAACATGCAATCTTAATCATAATTACCTAACGCCTCTAACAGGCTACTATCATGCTTCTAGATCAAAAAGCAAAGGAGCAAGGGGAGAGGTCACCCAATTTCGGCAGAATCCCCCACCTTGTGGTGTCCCCAATTGCTTGTAGACACTTGCAATTGCTCTTCGCGCGATTCCACTTGTTCCCTCGAGCTTGCACGCAAAACGGTGCACCTCCCTCGAGTCCGCACGCAAAACGGTGCACGTCCACCAAATCTGCACGCAAAACGGTGCGCGTCAATAAAACCCACACCCAAAACGATGCGCGACACTTCAGTCGGCACGCAAAACGATGCGCGTCAACTCAACCTGCACGCAAAACGGCGCACGTACCTCGGGTTTACACCCAAAACGGAGCATGCTTCTCTTAAGGTTGCACGCAAAATGGTGCACGTCTTTTCTAACCCTGCACGAAAAACGTTGCATAATATTAGGGTCGGCACGCAAATCGGTGCGCAACAACACGATCGGCACGCAAAACGGTGCACGTACCTCAAATCTGCACGCAAAACGGTGCACGTATTTTCTAACCCTGCACGAAAAATGATGCATAATATTAGGGTCGGCACGCAAAACGGTGCGCGTTAAATTGATCGGCATGCAAAACGGAGCACGTACCTCAAATCTGCACGCAAAACGGTGCACTTTTGTTTTTCAACGTTGCACGCAAAACGGCGCACGTTTTCTGCGTTTGCGTTCAAAACTGTGCATTTTTGTCGAATCCGCACGTAAAACGGTACATTTTTCTACAACTTGCACGCAAAACGAGACGCGCCAAAAATACCCGCGACAGTCCGTGCAGCAACGGTACAGTAGAACTCGGTCCCTAACACGCAAAACGGCACGGGGTTAAATCTAATGTCCAAACTAACGTCTCAAAACTGTGCCAAAAATACCGTAAAAATAAAGCGCGGGACTTATCCGACCGCGCCGCCGCCGCCAAAATGCCCCCAATCGAAAGCCTCGCGCGCTCCACGAGACCCACGACGCCACGCCGCAACACCTCCCAACCTCTCCCTCACTCTCCCTCACTCTCGGTTGGAGAAGAAAGGAAAAGGGAGAAAAAATAGAGATGCGGGGAGGAAGAAGAAGAAGAAAAGGAGGGAGAGAGGGAAGGATGGTCCACGGACCACCGGTCTACGGTGCACCCGTCGGTCTACAAGATCCAGTCGGGTGCACCCGGTCCAGGCACGCACGCGCACCTGGCGCCCCCTGTTGACCCGCGCCCAAGTGCGCTCCAGCTGTGCGCCTCGCGCAGCGCGCCGCGCGTCTTGGAAATCCGTTTTCGTCTCGTTTTCTGTCCATTTTTCGTTCGTTTCCGTCCAAATTTGACAGACGACTTCGTTTCAGCTTAATTTACTACAAAAAATTTTAAATTTTCAGTTTGGGCCATTTCTGGGCCACCAAAAGCCTCGCTGTATCTAGAATCATTGGCGGACCCCGTTCTCACAATCCGGGTATCCTATCAACCCGAAATTTTTACTACAGGAGCTTTGAGGAATTAAAGAACAGATTGATGTCGGCTCCTGTCCTTTCCCTCCCCATTATGGGGAAAGGATACGTGATATACAGCGACGCATCGCACAGTGGACTTGGTTGCGTGCTGATGCAGGAGGGAAGGGTAATCGCTTATGCCTCTCGGCAACTGAAGGATTATGAAAAGAATTACCCTACCCATGATTTGGAGCTAGCTGCAGTGATTTTTGCACTAAAGTTGTGGCGCCACAACCTGTATGGGGAGCACTGCGAGATTTACACCGACCACAAGAGCTTGAAATACCTGTTCACACAGAAGGAGCTCAACTTGAGGCAGCGCAGATGGTTGGAATTGTTGAAAGATTATGATGTAGACATATTATACCATCCTGGCAAGGCCAACGTGGTTGCTGATGCCCTGAGCAGGAGAGCAGTACAGAGTCTATCTTTGATGATCACCGATCAGGCGCCATTACTTGAGCAGATGAGGCGGTTAGAGCTCGAGGTTGTGTCCCCTGGGGTCTCTGCTAGACTTATGTCTCTAGTCGTGCAGCCCACTCTGTTGGACAGGATTCGGGAGAGACAGGTGTTGGGTTATATGTAATATAGATCTAAATAGGGGAAAAAACACCTAGAGGGGGGTGAATAGGTGTAAACAATAAACACTCAAAAAATCATTGCGCAATAAAACCCAATGCGGAAATAAAAATGAACACGCAAGATTTTTACGTGGAAAAACTCCAAACCGGAGTAAAAAACCACGGGACCGATAACACGGCGAAATCCACTAGAATTAACACACGTACAAGGTGATTTACCGTACACACTTACGACTCAACCTTTTCCATACGCTCCTAGAGGATCTTCTCCGCTCGCTCCACGACGCTTCTCGAATCCACGATCTGCGCCCAACGCCGAATCCACGGCGTCCAACGTCGAGTCCACGACGTCCGACCGAATCCACGGTCTTCACCCAGTAGTACGCTTCGAATCCACGAACGTACCTCGCTCCGAATCTACGAGAGCGGTTGAACCTTGAATCCACAAGGACACGCGAATCCACGCGCCGATTTTGGGGTAAATCGTTGTTTTTTGGGTGGTGATGATCCGCCGAATACTTAGATCAAAGATAGATAGGAAATACCATCTAAGTATTCATTAGTTTGATTCATCTCAAGATATGAGTGTGAAAACCTAGAATCAAACTAATCAATATAGATGAAGAAACATAGAGTAATATCTAATGATTTCCTTTCTTCTCTATATGTGGATCTAGGGCCGTATGAGATGATATTTGAATATGACGGCTCTATTTTGGATTATCGGCTTCACCCTAGAAAAAGAATCATAGGGTCTATTTATAGGTTAGAAACCCTAGGAAGGAGATAAGAATCAAAAACCTACCATTTCTGGAAATTTTACGGACGGCGATCCGGATCGGATTAGCTGTGATCCGGATCGTCGTAACGAGTCAGACAATTCCAGAAAAACGAAGGTTCGGGATCCGGATCGAAGTGCTTGATCCGGATCGTTCATACAGTTCACCAAACATCAACGTTCGGGATCCGGATTGCGAAGCCTGATCCGGATTGTTCAAGGAAAATGGTAAACTCAATGTTCGGGATCCGGATCAAGAGAAGCTACGATCCGGATTGAACTGGTGTATGAACGAACCACCTTCGGGATCCGGATTGAACAATCTAATCCGGATCCTGAACATGTCCTATGTCCAGTTTTTGATTTTTATGCAATGAAAAATTCTTCCAAGTGTTTCTACACTACAAGAAGTATTCGGATCACCAAAAATATTTAGTTAAACATACCTGATCCTTTTGAATTCTTCTTTCTTGAGATTGAGTTAAATGATCCAACCTTCTTCACCTTCAATCTTCAAGACTTGAACCTTTCACGATATTACGCCAACTCAAATTCGGTAACAATCTCCCCCTTTGGCGGTTTCGTGACAAACCACAGATCCACTAAAGAAAATTCAAAAAGATATTTTTGTTGCTATCACCATACAACAAAAATTTACAATGGAGATCCAAAAATTTAAAAACATGAGATAAACTCCTAAAACAGACTCTAGACTTAGACATCTGTCCTCTCTGCACAAAGAAATCATTCTTGACAAAAAGAATCGTTAGATACCTCAAGAATTGAAACATACAAAACCAAGTACAGAGATAGAGTATATCTGATCATCATGACATTTGAGAATTCAGATATGTAAGAGAATCATAGTCAAAAACCAACATATCTTCTATGCAATCAAAAACCAAATGTCACAAAGTGTTAGTCCAACATCAACTTGTTAGTCATATTACATGCCCAAATAGTTAGTCGAATAGTTAGTGACAAGCAACAAATCACAAGATAAAACCAAAGTTGAAGTGATACTTACCTTGATGTTCACTTACCTTGATGTTCACATTCACACAGTTTTCACATCATCTAGAAGTTGAAGTGATACTTACCTTGATGTTCACTTACCTTGATGTTCACATTCACACGGTTTTCACATCATCTAGTTCAAGTTCTCTCTAAACTCTCTCCCCCTTTTTGTCACAAACTAAGCCAAAATTACAAAAACTTAAGGAGAGTTAAGAAGTTTAAAATCAAGAAAATCCTGAGAACTAAAACTAAAACAAAGTAAAAACATTAAAACTGAAATCCTACACAAAAAAGATTAGAAAGAAAGTTAAGTCAGTCCGAATCAGAACTAGTGGGATTGGTACAATCCAACTTCTTCAAAATTGCATGAAGCATTTTTGACATTTTGGAGCACTTTCTTTTCATCTTATGTTGCTCAGAGATAATCTGTTGGAGATTTGTAGACACACTGTCTTGTCCCGCAGACAATCTTCGCTGTTCTTGTCGAATTGAGGACCGTACATTCGCTTTTGCTGTGTGTCTCCAGGACGTTGAAGGATGTAGTATTGATCCAGACGGTGCATCTTGACCTTCAGTCCATGAAGATTCTCTAGGGAGAGAGCGAGCTCTGGCGAGAGGTCTATCAATCTGAATTTCAGTTTCCCTCGACTTCTTTCGCCTAGTGTACTGCTTGGTTGTTGAGGAAGATTTCATCAGCTTCTTGTTCTTCAAATACAACCTATCTTCTTTGTCAATAGCTTGTTGTGCTAGGTTACAAATCTCTTCCCAGTCTTCTTCATCTGATTCTGAACTATTTTGACACACTTTCCTTGTCTCTCCTTGATTTGGGTCATCTTGTTCTCTTTTTATAGATGATGTACTAGGTCCTACCATTGCTACCAAAAGGAAGATTATCCATGGGAACGCCATTGGTGCAAGTGCTTTAAGAGGATTGAAATCCTGTGAAGACCAACTCAAGAACACATGAAAATATTGTTAATTTTCAAAAATTAGAAAAATTGTACCCAAATAATCATTATCGTGTAGAGAGACTAAGAATCAAATTAGTTTTGCAAAAGGGATTTTAAAAATAGATCAATTGCATGATTTTGGAAAATTCCCATTATATGCCCTAAAACCGAATTCTTTGAAATCGAAGACCAAAAATCCGTTTATCTTGAGAATACCTAGCATATAATCAAAACTAATCTACCCAGAGTTCTTATTTCAAAAGAAATTTGATCAAAAACCATCTACAAACGAAATTGATACAAGAAATTCATCACGTTTTGAGGAGGAATAAGAAAAACTATGAAAAACCGAGATTTTGATCAATAAAACTTACTTGGAGTTGAAGAACTTGAGTTTGAAAGCTTCCAAGATGGATGAAATCTAGAGAGAGAAGCTCTGGAAACTTTGGAACAAAAGATTGGAGTAAAAGAAATCAAAACCCTTTTGTTCTTTATAAAACCCTAGCCGCGATCCGGATCAGTTCATGATTGCGATCCGGATCGGCTACCCGCAGTGAAAAACTGCGTTCGGGATCCGGATCGGCAGGTCCAATCCGGATCGTCTGCCCGCAGAAGAATATCTGCGTTCGGGATCCGGATCGGCAGGTCCAATCCGGATCGGCTCCAACTTTTTTTTTTTGGAAAAATTCAGAGAAATTCAAGAAAAAACAGAAAAATATTGTGAGCACTTTTGTGTATCAACTTTAAACAAAAATCATCGTTTCATACAACAAGAAATAGATTATACCAAATCTATCAATAACATCCAACAAACGAAACGAAAATTTATAAAAATTAAATCCCTTAAAGTTGAACAACTTCAATTACATCTAACTTGATCTTATGAGTAATGCCTTTATCAAATCATCAATTTGGTAAAGAAAATGAAATACAAAGATCAATAGATGTCTAACATCCCCGATAAGTTAGATAATATATCTAGTCAATTTATTGAAGAGAGTGGCTCTTTGAGCATCTTTCATTAAAAATCCCACCTTATACCAACCTTGAAATTTTGACAGAGTCAAGTATTTCAACATGCATTTTATTTAATCAAACTTGAAAAACCTTGCTTGGTATTCATGTGGTAGCTGCACACAGTACTCGGACGACCGAGGTGGTAGCTCTTTCCTCCATGTGGTGGTAGTTTTCACACTCCTCATTGGGATGTAACTCTTTCCACATCTTTTGAGCATTTTACTTTTTCTTTGACTCCCCCTCAATTGGCTATCAATTATTTAAGATATAAAGTATTTAGCCAAATATTGATCTCGATTTCATACTCGACTAAACAGTCAAATAAGATAAAAACTATACCAAGAGATCATCGAGAGAGAAATTGACTTTGATCAAAACAAAGATGAGTTAATTGACATA
This sequence comes from Tillandsia leiboldiana, assembly GCA_029204045.2. Lineage (NCBI taxonomy): Eukaryota > Viridiplantae > Streptophyta > Magnoliopsida > Poales > Bromeliaceae > Tillandsia > Tillandsia leiboldiana. Next base: position 17,855,857 of record CM055067.1, on the reverse strand, counting down.
AATGATCATTGCATCAAATGAAATATTATGATATCTAAAGCATAATAGATTTCTAAATATATAAAAGGATGCAAGTAAAGTCAATAATACACATGCTTAATTAATGTACTATGTATAAACATAGATAAAGAACAAAAACACAAAAACAAAACCTAACCTAAGCAAAAGTTTCAAAAAGAAGTTTACTTCAAGGAAAGCATTCCAATTGCTTTACGCAAATGAATAAAACGTTTTTGATCCAAAGGTTTTGTTAAAATGTCAGCTAATTGATCTTCAGTTGAAATATATGAAAGTTGAAGAGTATTTGATTCAACTAGCTCTCTAAGAAAATGATATCTAAGTTCAATGTGTTTTGTTCTAGAGTGCAACACAGGGTTTTTGGAAATGTTTATAGCACTAGTGTTGTCACAAAGAATTGTTACCGAAGATGCTGAAATCCGGAAGTCGCTCAACACACTTTTCATCCAAATGAGTTGGGTTGAACAACTACCCGCTGAAATGTATTCCGCTTCGGCAGTCGAGAGTGCTATGCAATTCTGCTTTTTACTGTGCCATGCAACAAGGCAATGGCCAAGATAGAAGCATGCACCACTCGTGCTTTTCCGATCATCCACTGATCCTGCCCAATCGGCATCTGAGTATCCAATAATATCCAGACTAGTTCCCATAGGATACCAAATTCCGAAATTAATTGATCCTTTGATGTACCGGATGATCCTTTTCACCGCTTTCAGGTGAACCTCCTTTGGTGCAGATTGATATCTCGCGCAAATCCCAACACCAAAAGATATATCCGGGCGACTAGCCGTGAGATAAAGTAGACTTCCAAACATACTTCGATACAGTTTCTCGTCTACATTCTCACTATGTGATTCACTTCCAAGTCCCTTGTGGCTAGTTCCCATTGGAGTCGGAAAATCCTTCGAATTTTCTAAGTCAAACTTTTTAACCAACTCCATTGCATATTTGGATTGACACAAGTGAATACCTTCATCATTTTGTTTGATTTGCAATCCAAGAAAATAAGTCAATTCGCCCATCATGAACATCTCAAATTCGCTTTCCATGGTCTCCGCGAATTTAGAAGCATCATTATCTCTTATTGCGCCAAATACTATGTCATCGAAATAATTTTTGTGCTACAATGAAATTGGTTTGATAATGCTTCACAAAGAGAGTCCTGTCAGCTCCCCCTCGAGTATAGCCCTTCTCCAAAAGGTGCTTTGTCAATCTTTCATGCTCGCGGTGCTTGTTTCAGACCGTAAAGAGCCTTTTTCGAACGAAAAACATGGTTAGGTTGTTTATGGTCTACAAAACCTTTCAGTAGAGCCACATAAACTTCCTCATTAAAAACCCATTTAGAAACGCGCTCTTAACGTCCATTTGAAATAATTTGATTTTAAAATGACAAGCAATAGCAAATAGTATACGAATGGACTCGAGTCTAGCTACAGGGGCGAAAGTTTCATCAAAGTCTATACCTTCTACTTGAGAGTAGCCTTGAGCAACTAATCGTGCCTTGTTCCTGATGATAGTACCATCTTCATTTTCCTTATTCTTGAAAATCCATTTGGTACCTATCACATTGTGTTGCTGTGGAGGCTTCGTTAATTCCCAGACTTTGTTTCGCTCAAATTGATGGAGCTCTTCCTGCATTGCTTTAATCCAGTAGTCATCCTGAAGAGCTTCATCTATATTCTTTGGTTCGATTAAAGATACGTAGCAAGCGAATCCACAAACCAACTGCCTCCGAGTTCTAACTCCTTCTTGTGGGTCTCCAATAATATTCGATTCCGGATGATCCTTGGAGATGCGTAACGTTTGAGGTAACGGAGTACTCGGAGGTATATGAGACGATTCCTGCACATCAGATAAACTTGAAGAACCATTAGATGCATCATTAATATTGGAAGTATTATCATGAGAAGATGCATTGGCAGGTGTGTCATCATCAAGAGAGATATCGAGGGTAGATTTTTCAGATGCAAAGTGAAAAGCTTCATCTACTTTAACATTTATAGATACTACAATCGTTTTAGATTCCATGTTAAATACCCGATATGCTCTGCTATTTGTAGAATAACCCAAAAAGATCCCTTCGTCACTTCGAGAATCGAACTTACCAAGATTTTCGCGATCACGCAAAATAAAACATCGACTCCCAAAGATTCGAAAGTATTTGATATCCGGTTTTCTACTAAACCATAGCTCATATGGTGTATTTAAAGTTCCTGGGCACAAATACACTCGATTAATGACATAGACAGCGGTGTTCACAGCCTCAGCCCAAAAATATAGCGGTAAATTCTGGCTATGAAGCATCACACGTGCCATCTCTTGAACAACCCTGTTTTTGCGCTCAACAACACCATTCTGCTGAGGTGTATAGGGTGCCGAGAATTCATGTTTTATGCCGTTGGAAGTGTAAAAATCAATGAATTTGGAATTAATGAATTCTCCACCTCTATCACTTCTAACACGAATGATCTTTTCATTCTTTTCAATCATAATACGATGGCAAATCTCATGAAAAGAATCAAACGTATCAGCTTTCTCTTTTAAAAATGCTACCCAAGAATACCGAGAGAAATCATCAACCAATAAGAAAATATACCATTTACCTCCCAAAGATGGTTGACGGGTCGGCCCCATTAAATCCATGTGCAGTAATTCCAAGGGCCGTTTGGTACCAACGTGGTTCAGGTTCTTGTGTGCAGCCCTTGATTGTTTTCCCTTAAGACAACCTCCATACACAATGTTTTGTTTAAGTAAAAGTTTTGGAACCCCCTTGACCACGTCCTTGTTTGAAATTTTAACAAGTTTCTTAAAATTTATGTGACCTAGCCTTTCATGCCAAAGTGTTTCATTATCCAAAGAAACTAGGTTACATTTTTCTGAAATTTTATTAGGAACAACATAGCAATTGTTTTCAGATCTAACCCCTTTTAAAAAGAAGACATGGTCCTTATCAGTTACAACGCATTCAATAGATGAAAAGTTAACTGAAAAACCATTGTCGCAAAGTTGACTTATGCTTATGAGGTTAGTCTTAAGGCCATCAACAAATAAGACGTTTTTCAAAATCGGGCCATCTGGGATAGCTACCGTTCCTTTTCCAACAATTTTGGAAGACCGACCGTCTCCGAAAACAACAAGTCCTCCGGAGATTTTCTCAAAGTTTTGAAAACTATTTTTGTCACCGGTCATGTGACGGGAACACCCGCTATCCAGATACCAAGATGAACTATCATATGCATGCAAGGAAACATTGGTAACAAGACAAGGGAAAATTTCACCTTTGCGCACCCAAACCTTTTTGGAATGCGTCGGTAATGGTCGTGAAGTTATATGCCTAGGTGAAAGCGTCTTGTTAGAGCGATTGCCGCTCCTTGATGAAGTCGTCTTGCGCGGTGAACTACCAAGTCTCTTTTCCTTCAATTGATTTGCAATTGATTTCCGAGGAATCACCTTTGTGGTAGTCATTGCAAGAGGTGTTTGAGGTGAGCGTTTGACTCCCGTCTTGCAATATCTTCTTATGTGCCCTGAAACACCACAACGAAAACATACCTTAGATATTGACGATCCCAAAGAGGATGAAGTAGGTTTGTTGTCGTTGTTTGTCTTGAATTCCTGTGTCGGAGGAGGAGATACCGACTGAGGCACAAAAACTGTCCCACTCGAACTTGGACTGTTTCCAGTTTGAGTGTATCCGAGGCCGAACCGATTTGTTTGACCAAGACCAAGAAGCCTATCCAACTTACTCCTTCCTGAAGAGAATCGCTGCAAGTCATCCTTGAGTTGGAAAATAGTCTTTGTCATTTCCAGGTTATCCTGTCGAGCCTCGTTGTAGAGCTTTGAGAAGTGATCCGCTTTATCCACCAGTTTTGTATGTTCCTTCTCAAAAAGCTCATTGGACTCTTGAAGGGAAACATTTACTTTTATCAAATTTTCCCTTTCCACTTCAAGAGCATTTGAGAGAGAAGTTGCCCTTTTTGCTTCTTCTTCGAGATCATGCAATCTCCCTCTCAAACTCTTGTTTTGTTTAGCCAGTTTCTTTGAATCCCGTAACAGTCTGTGGTAGGCTAAAACAAAATCTTCACCTTCCGAATCATCCGATTCATTGTCCGTTGCATTCTTTTCGACAGTGGAGTTGGACAATGGCTCGGATGTACTTGCCATTAAGCACATGAATGGTGAAGATGTGGACGCGTGGAATGCCGTTGCTCTTTCTTCTTCATCACTTGAGGATGACTCATTTGACGTTGAGTTGTCATCCCAAGTGACGGCTTGCATCACTTTCTTCTTCGACGGATTCTTAGTTGGACACTCCGTTGAGATATGGTTGTATCCTCGGCACTTGAAGCATTGGACTTGTCCTTCTGAACTTTTCTTATCCTTTGAAAAGTTCTCTTGCTTTCTTGACTTGTAACTTGAAATACCCTTGCCTTTCTTCGACTTTCCGAAGGATGGAGATTTACTTGAATTACCCCTTCGAAAGTTGCGGCGAAACTTCCTTGTCAAGAGAGCGAGTTGCTTCTCAAAGTCCTCCATAGATAGGTTCTCGTCATCGTCTGAGGAGGATGAATCCGTGTCTTCTTCCTTAGTTGTTTTCAACGCATAACCTGAAGACTTAGAAGAGGATGCTTTTCCAGAAGAATAGTTAGTAGTAAATGTCATTTCATAAGTTTGTAATGAACCAACTAATTCTTCTACACGTATTTCGTCCGGGTGTTTAATAGTTTCAATGGCTGTAACCTTTGGGCGAAATCATTCAGGAAGAGTTCTTAAGATCTTTCTTACAACCTTAAATTCTGGAATCTTCTCTCCCAGGTTAGCACATGAATTTACGATATCTTGCAATCGTGTATAGTAGTCCGTGAAAGATTCATTTTCTGCCATAAAAATGGAGTCAAATCTGCTCATAAGCATTTGCAGCTTTTGAATCTTCACGAGGTTAGTTCCCTCATGTGTAACCTGAAGAACATCCCAGATTTCTTTCGCAGTCTCACATGCCGAGATGTGAGAGAATTCAGTTTGAGATAAGGCATTAAAAATAGCATTAATTCCCTTGTCATTGTAAGAAGATGAATCTAACTCTTCCTTGGTCCATTTCGACCTAGGTTTTAAGGTGCGAACATCAGAAATAATTTCAGTTGGATTAGACCATCCTAATTCAATTGATTGCCACACCCTTTCGTCGATGGAAATTAAAAAGGCTTTCATCCGTACTTTCCAGTACGCATAATTTGTTCCATCAAAGAAAGGGGGTCGATTGATGTTTCCACCTTCAACCATTGTTTACAACCCTATTCCCGCTCCGATACCACTTGTTGGGTTATATGTAATATAGATCTAAATAGGGGAAAAAACACCTAGAGGGGGGTGAATAGGTGTAAACAATAAACACTCAAAAAATCATTGCGCAATAAAACCCAATGCGGAAATAAAAATGAACACGCAAGATTTTTACGTGGAAAAAACTCCAAACCGGAGTAAAAAACCACGGGACCGATAACACGGCGAAATCCACTAGAATTAACACACGTACAAGGTGATTTACCGTACACACTTACGACTCAACCTTTTCCATACGCTCCTAGAGGATCTTCTCCGCTCGCTCCACGACGCTTCTCGAATCCACGATCTGCGCCCAACGCCGAATCCACGGCGTCCAACGTCGAGTCCACGACGTCCGACCGAATCCACGGTCTTCACCAGTAGTACGCTTCGAATCCACGAACGTACCTCGCTCCGAATCCACGAGAGCGGTTAAACCTTGAATCCACAAGGACACGCGAATCCACGCGCCGATTTTGGGGTAAATCGTTGTTTTTTGGGTGGTGATGATCCGCCGAATACTTAGATCAAAGATAGATAGGAAATACCATCTAAGTATTCATTAGTTTGATTCAACTCAAGATATGAGTGTGAAAACCTAGAATCAAACTAATCAATATAGATAAAGAAACATAGAGTAATATCTAATGATTTTCTTTCTTCTCTATATGTGGATCTAGGGCCGTATGAGATGATATTTGAATATGACGGCTCTATTTTGGATTATCGGCTTCACCCTAGAAAAAGAATCATAGGGTTTATTTATAGGTTAGAAACCCTAGGAAGGAGATAAGAATCAAAAACCTACCATTTCTGGAAATTTTACGGACGGCGATCCGGATCGGATTAGCTGTGATCCGGATCGTCGTAACGAGTCAGACAATTCCAGAAAAAACGAAGGTTCGGGATCCGGATCGAAGTGCTTAATCCGGATCGTTCATACAGTTCACCAAACATCAACGTTCGGGATCCGGATTGCGAAGCCTGATCCGGATCGTTAAAGGAAAATGGTAAACTCAATGTTCGTGATCCGGATCAAGAGAAGCTACGATCCGGATTGAACTGGTGTATGAACGAACCACCTTCGGGATCCGGATTGAACAATCTGATCCGGATCCTGAACATGTCCTATGTCCAGTTTTTGATTTTTATGCAATGAAAAATTCTTCCAAGTGTTTCTACACTACAAGAAGTATTCGGATCACCAAAAATATTTAGTTAAACATACCTGATCCTTTTGAATTCTTCTTTCTTGAGATTGAGTTAAATGATCCAACCTTCTTCACCTTCAATCTTCAAGACTTGAAGCTTTCACGAAATTACGCCAACTCAAATTCCGTAACAACAGGGTGAGGACCCCCACCTGATGAGGATTCGAGAGCAGATACAGACTGGTTTGATAGGGGACTTTTCAGTTGATGCTGCAGGAGTACTGCGGTACAGGGACCGAGCTTGTGTGCCTATGGATGCAGAGATCCGAGAGCAGATCTTGAGGGAGGCCCCACTATACACCTTATACCATCCATCCTGGTGGGACTAAGATGTATAGGGATCTTAAGGCACAGTTTTGGTGGAATGGGATGAAAAGAGACATTGGGAGATTTGTAGCACACTGTCTAACTTGTCAGCAAGTAAAGGCTGAGCATCGTGTACCTGCTGGCAAGTTGCAGAGTCTCCCAATCCCAGAATGGAAATGGGAACATGTTACGATGGATTTTGTCACTAGTTTGCCGAGAGCACAGACGGGAGCGGATGCTATCTGGGTAGTCGTGGACAGGCTTACCAAGTCCGCTCACTTTTTGCCGGTCCAGATGACTTAGCCGATGGAGCGACTGGCACAGGCGTACTTGGCTGAGGTGGTTAGATTGCACGGGGTACCCGTTTCCATCGTATCAGATAGAGACCCGAGGTTTGTCTCGCATTTCTGGAGGAGTTTACAGACAGCCTTGGGGACGCAGCTCTGATTTAGTACAGCATTCCACCCACAGACCGATGGGCAGTCAGAGCGCACTATTCAGACCCTCGAGGATATGTTGAGAGCATGCGTTCTGGACTTTGGAGGAGGATGGTACCGACACTTGGGATTAGTTGAGTTTGCGTACAACAACAGCTATCAGGCGAGCATTCAGATGGCTCCGTTTGAAGCGTTGTATGGACGCAAGTGTCGGTCACCCCTATATGGGAGTGACGTGGGTGAGAAGAAGACTTTGGGTCCTGATTTACTATTAGAGGCAGAGGAAAAGGTCAGATTGATACGACGACATCTCGAGACCGCCCAGAGTCGACAGAGGAGTTACGCTGATACTCGACGGCGAGACTTAGAGTTTCAGGTGGGGTGACCATGTTTTTCTGAAAGTCTCGCCTTCGAAGGGGATTCGGAGATTTGGCATTCGTGGGAAACTGAGCCCTCGTTATATTGGACCTTTTGAGGTGTTGGAGCGCTTAGGGCCAGTTGCCTACAGGCTTGCGCTTCCTCCCAGGCTTTCAGGTGTTCACAATGTTTTTCATGTATCGACACTGAGGAGGTATGTTCATGACCCGTCCCATATCATCGATTTCACACCCATTGGAGGTTGCTGAGAACCTGAGCTATGTTGAGCGGCCGTTGAGGATCTGGACCGTGAGGTTAGGGAGTTGCGCAGCCGGGCCATCCCGTATGTGAAGGTCCTCTGGAGCAGTCATGATGAGCGCGAGGCTACCTGGGAGCTGGAGTCAGCGATGATGGATGCTTACCCCCACTTGTTTGAGGCCCCTGCTTGAGGTATGACTTTTGTTTCGAGGACGAAACTTTTTCTTGTGGGGGAGGATGTAGTGTACTGGTTTTTCCTATGCAACTTTCTGATGAATCCACTGTGTTGAACACCTAGTGTTGGTGTGCTGGCCCATGGTGCATCGAAGGGGTGCCACAGATGGACCTTGTGAGACTTTGATAGCGGATTGGCCTTCGGCTGCATTTGCCGATTTAGAAAAGGTTTTGGGCCAATCTGAGGTAGGATTTGGATTCAGCGCGGAAAAATACTTGAAAACGGCTATTTGCTTGTTAAATTTGGAGTCCGGATGACCAAAAGCGGGCTTCCGGAAGTTTTCGGGGATTTTCGGTGCATGGGGGAGACTCGTGGGACGCGCCTGAGCCACGTGGCGGCCTATTATTGGCCGGCTCACGCAGCTCGGTCCACGGGGAGGCGCCGGCGGTGCATGGAACCGCGGGCGGGAGACGCGTGGCGTTCACTGATAGGCCGGCGCACGCGCACGGCTCAGCGGTTTTGCGGGTGGCGGTGGACCGGGCACATGACACGTGGCGGCTTCGGATTCGCTGCTCACGTGGGCGCGGTCCACGGTGTGCGCAGTGGGTCGCCTAGGGACGGCGCTGCGCACAGTGGCGCCAGGCGGGCGGTCGGCCGCACTCGAGTGCGCCAACGTGTCGCCTCGTGGTTGGGCGCCGTACCTACCCCCCCTGACCGAGAGGGGGACACGCCGGCGCACAGCGGGCCGCCTGGAATTGCTGTCCCCTGTTTGGGTGACGTGGCCGCACCAGGTTTTTCGGGCGCGTCGGACGGGAGGTGTACAACCGGGTTTCCGGGCGCTGTTGCGCCCGAAACCTGCGCCCGAAAACCCGGCCCAACAGCATATGGGCTGGGCCTATAAATAGGTTTCCCTGTTCGTTCTTTTGGCTTTTTGGACCCCTTTTTCGAAGAGTGTTCTCAGAGAAGTTTTCCCTCACTCAGTGCACATACCCATTGGAGAACTTTCGAGGATTTTTGGAGGCACTCTTCCCGAGGTTCACCATTTTACGGCGCAGCCGACGCTTGTTTCCCGGCGATCCTCTTCGCCCTTCTCAGTGTTTGGGATTCCTCCGACTCAACCCGACTTCGGATTTCGCCGATTCTTGCGCCGTTGGACTCACGACAGGTAGGACTTCAACTCCTGTGTTTTGAGGTTCCTCGATTTCCGTGCTGATCTTGGAGTTTTCTGAGCACCCATTTGACCCATTTTTCTTCGCGGACTTTTGGACAGCACCGCGGTGTTCTTGCCGTATCTTTTCGCTCAGACGTCGGATTGAGGCGATTCAAAAGGCAATCTTCATCTGCTTTTCGCAACGGAGTCCTCCTGGATTTTTCTCAGATTTTTCTGGATTTTGCACGAGGGTGAGAATCTCCTTTCCCTGTGGTTCTTTGTTACAGAAATTTGGTACAGTTTGGACTGGGTGTACCCCTTGCCGGATTTTTATCTCAGCGTAGAAACTCCGATTTGGGCGTGCAGGTACTCGTTTCGACGGCTCGTCGCGAGGATCGCGATAGTATTTTTCTTGGATTTTTCTGGGCATTATTCGCAGGTAAAAATTGGAGAATTCTGGACTGTGTATTAGGGGACAGATTTTGGAAATTGAGAATGAATAGCTTATGTACTTTCCTTTGGGGTATTTTGTACAGATTGGTGTGAGTTTTGGACTGAGCTTGGGCTTCGCTTTGGGAACTTGGAATAGCACTCGAGGTGGGTGATGTTGTGAACCTCCTACTTGTGAATGTCACTAGGCCTATTAGAAATGCCTTGATCATGTGCTATGATTGTGAATGTATCTAGCATGCTTGTATGAGATTAAGGTTCCTTTGTTAATATTTGCATTGTTAGCAAGCTACAGGTTAGTAAGTGGTGTTTCCATGTTTTTAGATATGCAGTTTAATTAGTTGGAAATAATACTAAAGCCATATCATGTAATATTTAAGGAAGGTTGGGCATGTGGTTAGAATGCATGTTGTAAAAAGAGGTACTTGCTAGTAGATTGTGCATCTAAATTGTATCACGTATCATATATCCTGCCACATGTACATCGGGAGTTCCAACACTTAATGTTGCATATGTTAGAATAATTGAAATGATTTTATCAAATAAAGGACTTTGCATGCTTGAATGGTCATCTAGCTAGGCCACCTTTTTCTGCTACACAAACATATTGGAATTGACTTAGGAGAAACCATGCTTTTATTCGTTCTCCTGTCGTTCTAGTCTTAGGGGGTTGTGTAGTCAGATGTTCAGAGTTGGGACAGTCGGGGATCGATGTTTGGGTTGTTGCGCGACCGCGGACTGTGGGCGGTTGACCGAATTATATTATTATTCTTATTAGAATTTGCATCAGATTGGAGGTAGGGGATCGAGTTTCCTTTAGTGGATGGTCTTCCCACTTTGATCAGAGTCGTGACCCAGTCCTGCTATTTTATGATACTGATGATACTAGTGACAGTGATACTATGCTCGTGTGGGGTCGCTCCCCTCGAGTGCCACTCCGGAGTAGTTTTCAGTACCGTGTTGGGTGCCGGTCAGACCGTGTTGGGTTCCGGTCCATTTGGACAGGGGAGATACTAAATTGTGAGGTTGACAGCAGAGCAGGCAGTACCAGTTGTTTACTGGTGTTTTTATTGGTTGGTCTGACAGTCTTTGACGTTCTGGTGCATGCTTTCAGCTATTCTTTTAGTTAGGCATCATAGAGGCATGTTAGTGGTAGCTCTTCATACATAGTGTACTTGTAGCTTACCATCTTTGTTTTCATTTTCGCCTCTGATAGTCCTAGTTGGGCATGTCTGAGTTTGAGGTCTACCCACTAGGGGGGCTACTGTTTTTATAGTAGTTCTCACCCCCCACTGCTTTCTCCGTTCTTTTTCCCCCTTTGTTTTGCAGAGTCCTCTGGGGAGTTGCGGGACCCTCTTCCCTGGATCGAGGTAAGAGGATCGCTGATTAGATAGCCACTGCCCGGTTCGAGTTTTGTAGTTTGGATGTATCCCCAGTACACTCAGACGGTTGTATTTCTTTTATTTTGGGTCTGGCTGGGGCCAGCTGGGTTGTATTTATTTCGTGAGCTGGGAGAGCACTTGTATATTTGTGAGAGCTTTTGTACTTTTTATTCAGCATTTGTCTGAGATGTATTAGTTTTAGTTTAGCTCTGTTTGATGCTCCTTTATTATATATTTTCATATCTGAGCAGTTACCAGCGCTTCGTGGTACACGAAAAAAATCCGTATGCACGGCGGATCTTTGTGACGGGCCCGGGTTCTGGTTTACACCCGGGGCGTGACACTCTGCAAACAAAGGGGGGCAAAGAAGAGAAAGACAATGGGGGTGAACTACTATAAGAACGTAGCCTCCCATTGGAAAACCTCAAACTCCTGACGTCCACTAGGACTACAAGGCAAAAAGGGAAAGAACCGTAGTAAGCTATAAATGCTACTGATAGGACCTACAATATTATGCCTCTAAATGCAGTATCAAAAGAGACCATATGAATGCATCAGAATACCGTATCTGCCAAATAACCCAATCATGTTCCACCAGTAAACTGGCATTGCCTGCTCCATGCGAAAATCTGCACACAAGGCTCGAAACCGCGGATCGGCCCGCACGGCTCGCATCCCAACATAAGTATCAGACGGCACACAAGGCTTGTGTCTGAAAAGCCTACCTCCCGAGTGCACTCGAGGTGAGCGAACCCCACGAGTAAAGTATCTCTATCTCAGTATCACAATATCGCAGACTAATCATGACTATTTATCAAAGTGGGAAAATCATCCACTAACGAAACCCCGATCCCTACTCTGGTGCAATAACTCCTCAATAAGTGAGAAACTCCATCCACGAAAGAAATCTGATACCCAAATCTGATGCATAAGTCAAACAGCCGGTCAACCGCACCAATGTCCGCGGTCGCGCAACACCCCACAAGTCTAAA
>CM055067.1:17776797-17843702 GCA_029204045.2 Tillandsia leiboldiana | reverse complement strand
AAATTCCAGAAAAACGAAGGTTCGGGATCCGGATCGAAGTGGCTTTGATCCGGAACGTTGAATACAGTTCACCAAAACTCAAACGGTCGGGATCCGGATTGCGAAGTCCTGATCCGGATTGTTCAAGGAAAAAAATGGTAAACAGTGTTCGGGATCCGGATCAAGAGAGGCTGCGATCCGGATTGAACTGGTGTATGAACGAACCCCTTCGGGATCCGGATTGAAACAATCTGATCCGGATCCTGAACATGTCCACGTCCAGTTTTTGATTTTTATGCAATGAAAAATTCTTCCAAGGTGTTTCTACACTACAAGAAGTATTCGGATCACCAAATTTTAGTTAAACTAACCTGATCCTTTTGAATTCTTCTTTCTTGAGATGAGTTAAATGATCCAACTTCTTCACCTTCAATCTTCAAGACTGAACCTTTCACGAAATTACGCCAACTCAAATTCCGTAACAATCTCCCCCTTGGCGGTTTCGTGACAAACACAGATCCACTAAAGAAAATTCAAAAAGATATTTTTGTTGCTATCACCATACAACAAAATTACAATGGAGATCCAAAAATTTAAAAACATGAGATAAACTCCTAAAACAGACTCTAGACTTAGACATCTGTTACTCTCTGCACAAAGAAATCATTCTTGACAAAAAGAATCGTTAGATACCTCAAGAATTGAAACATACAAAAACAAGTACAGAGATAGAGTTATCTGATCATCATGACATTGAGAATTCAGATATGTAAGAGAATCATAGTCAAAAACCAACATCTTCTAGCAATCAAAACCAAATGTCACAAAGTGTTAGTCCAACATCAACTTGTTAGTCATATACATGCCAAATAGTTAGTCGAATAGTTAGTAGGACATGCAACAAATCACAAGATAAAACAAAGTTGAAGTGTTACTACCTGATGTTAACTTGAGGTTCAAATTTCACACAGTTTTCACATCATTAGAAGTTGAAGTTGAACTTACCTGATGTTCACACATTCAATCACATTGTTTCACATCATCTGTTCAAGTTCTCTCTAAACTCTCTCCCCCTTTTTGTCACAAACAAGCCCAAATTACAAAAAATTTAGAGAGAGTTAAGAAGTTAAAATCAAGAAAATCCTGAGAAACTAAACTAAAACAAAGTAAAAACATTAAAACTGAAATCCACACAAGCAAAAGATAGAAAGAAAGTTAAAGTCAGTCGAATCAGAACTAGTGAGATTGGACAATCCAACTTCTTCAAAATTCTTGAAGCATTTTGACATTTTGAACACTTTCTTTTCATCTATGTTGCTCAGAGATAATCTGTTGGAGATTTGTAGCAACACTGTCTTGTCAGCAGACGATCTTCGCTGTCTTGTCGAATGAGGACAGTACATTGCTTTTGTGTGTGTCTCCGGACGTTGAGGATGTAGTATAGATCCAGACGGTGCATCTTGACCTTCAGTCCATGAGATCTCTAGGGAGAGAGCGAGCTCTGGCGAGAGGTTATCAATCTGAATTTCAGTTCCCTCGACTTCTTTCGCCTAGTGTACTGCTTGGTTGTTGAGGAAGATTCATCAGCTCTTGTTCTTCAATTACAACCTATCTCTTGTCAATAGTTGTTGTGCTGAGTTACAAATCTTTCCCAGTCTTCTCATTGATCTGAATCATTTTGACACACTTTCCTTGTCTCTCTTGATTGAGTCATCTTGTTCTTTTTTATAGAAGACCACTAGGTCCTACCATTGCTACCAAAAGGAAGATTATCCATGGGACGCCATTGGTGCAAGTGCTTAAGGATTAAATCCTGTGAAGACAACTCAAGAAACACATGAAAATTGTTAATTTTCAAAAATTTGAAAAATTGTACCCAAACAATCATTATCATGTAGAGAGACTAAGAATCAAATTAGTTTTGCAAAAGGATTTTAAAAATAGATCAATTGCATGATTTCGAAAATCCCATTATATGCCCTAAAACCGAAATTTTGAAATCGAAGCCAAAAATCCGTTAATCTTGAGAATACCTAGCATATAATCAAAACTAATCTACCCAGAGTTCTTATTTCAAAAGAATTTGATCAAAAACCATCCACAAACGAAATGATCCAAGAAATTCATCACGTTTTGAGGAGGAATAAAGAAAAACGGTGAAAAACCGAGATTTTGATCAATAAAACTTACTTGGAGTTGAAGAACTTGAGTTTGAAAGCTTCCAAGATGGATGAAATCTAGAGAGAGAGCTCTGGAAACTTTGGAACAAAAGATTGGAGTAAAGAAATCAAAACCCTTTTGTTCTTTATAAACCCTAGCCGCGATCCGGATCAGTTCATGATTGCGATCCGGATCGGCTACCCGCAGTGAAAACTGCGTTCGGGATCCGGATCGGCAGTCCAATCCGGATCGTCTGCCCGCAGAAGAATACCTGCGTTCGGGATCCGGATCGGCAGGTCCAATCCGGATCGGCTCCAACTTTTTCTTTAGAAAAAATTCAGAGAAATTCAAGAAAACCAGAAAAAGATTGTAAGCACTTTGTGTATCAACTTTAAACAAAAATCATCGTTTCATACAACAAGAAATTATTATGCCAAATCTATCAATAACATCCAAAAATGAAACGAAAATTTACAAAAATTAAATCCCTTAAAGTTGAACAACTTCAATTACATCTAACTTGATCTTATGAGTAATGCCTTTATCAAATCATCAATTCAGTAAAGAAAATGAAATACAAAGATCAATAGATGTTTGAAATCCCCGATAAGTTAGATAATATATCTAGTCAATTATTGAAGAGAGTGGCTCTTTGAGCATCTTTCTTTAAAATCCACCTTATACCAACCTTGAAATTTGACAGAGTCAAGTATTTCAACATGCATTTTACTTAATCAAACTGAAAAACCTTGCTTGGTATACATGTGGTAGCTGCACACAGTACTCGGACGACCGAGGTGGTAGCTCTTTCCTCCATGTGGTGGTAGTTTTCACACTCCTCATTGGGATGTAACTCTTTCCACATCTTTTGAGCATTTTACTTTTTCTTTGACTCCCCCTCAATTGGCTATCAATTATTTAAGATATAAAGTATTTAGCCAAATATTGATCTCGATTTCATACTCGACTAAACAGTCAAATAAGATAAAAACATACCAAGAGATCATCGAGAGAGAAATTGACTTTGATCAAAACAAAGATGAGTTAATTGACATAAATGATCATTGCATCAAATGAAATATTATGATATCTAAGCATAATAGATTTCTAAATATATAAAAGGATGCAAGTAAAGCAATAATACACATGCTCAATTAATGTCCTATGTATAAACATAGATAAAGAACAAAAAAAACACAAAACAAAACCTAACCTAAGCAAAAGTTTCAAAAAGAAGTTTATTTCAAGGAAAGCATTCCAATTGCTTTACGCAATGAATAAAACGTTTTGATCCAAAGGTTTTGTTAAAATGTCAGCTAATTGATCTTCAGTTGAAATATATGAAAGTTGAAGAGTATTTGATTCAACTAGCTCTCTAAGAAAATGATATCTAAGTTCAATGTGTTTTGTTCTAGAGTTGCAACACAGGGTTTTTGGAAATGTTTATAGCCTAGGTTTTGTCACAAAGAATGTTACCGAAGAGGCTGAAATCCGGAAGTCGCTCAACCCACTTTCATCCAAATGAGTTGGGGTGAACAACTACCGCTGAAAATGTATTCCGCTTCGGCAGTCGAGAGTGCTATGCACTTCTGCTTTTACTGTGCCATGCACAAAGGCATGGCCAAGATAGAAGCATGCACCACTAGTGCTTTCCGATCATCCACTGATCCTGCCCAATCGGCATCTGAGTATCCAATAATAATCCAGACTAGTTACCATAGGATACCAATTCCGAAATTAATTGATCCTTTGATGTACCGGATGATCCTTTTCACCGCTTTCAGGTGAACCTCCTTTGGTGCAGATTGATATCTCGCGCAAATCCCAACACCAAAGAGATATATCCGGGCGACTAGCCGTGAGATAAAGTAGACTTCCAAACATACTTCGATACAGTTTCTCGTCTACATTCTCACTATGTGATTCACTTCCAAGTCCCTTGTGGCTAGTTCCCATTGGAGTCGGAAAATCCTTCGAATTTTTCTAAGTCAAACTTTTAACCAACTCCATTGCATATTGGATTGACACAAGTGAATACCTTCATCATTTTGTTTGATTTGCAATCCAAGAAAATAAGTCAATTCGCCCATCATGAACATCTCAAATTCGCTTTCCATGGTCTCCGCGAATTTAGAAGCATCATTATCTCTTATTGCGCCAAATACTATGTCATCGAAATAATTTTTGTGCTACAATGAAATTGGTTTGATAATGCTTCACAAAGAGAGTCCTGTCAGCTCCCCCTCGAGTATAGCCCTTCTCCAAAAGGTGCTTTGTCAATCTTTCATGCTCGCGGTGCTTGTTTCAGACCGTAAAGAGCCTTTTTCGAACGAAAAACATGGTTAGGTTGTTTATGGTCTACAAAACCTTTCAGTAGAGCCACATAAACTTCCTCATTAAAAACCCATTTAGAAACGCGCTCTTAACGTCCATTTGAAATAATTTGATTTTAAAATGACAAGCAATAGCAATAGTATACGAATGGACTCGAGTCTAGCTACAGGGGCGAAAGTTTCATCAAGTCTATACCTTCTACTTGAGAGTAGCCTTGAGCAACTAATCGTGCCTTGTTCCTGATGATAGTACCATCTTCATTTTCCTTATTCTTGAAAATCCATTTGGTACCTATCACATTGTGTTGCTGTGGAGGCTTCGTTAATTCCCAGACTTTGTTTCGCTCAAATTGATGGAGCTCTTCCTGCATTGCTTTAATCCAGTAGTCATCCTGAAGAGCTTCATCTATATTCTTTGGTTCGATTAAAGATACGTAGCAAGCGAATCCACAAACCAACTGCCTCCGAGTTCTAACTCCTTCTTGTGGGTCTCCAATAATATTCGATTCCGGATGATCCTTGGAGATGCGTAACGTTTGAGGTAACGGAGTACTCGGAGGTATATGAGACCGATTCCTGCACATCAGATAAACTTGAAGAACCATTAGATGCATCATTAATATTGGAAGTATTATCATGAGAAGATGCATTGGCAGGTGTGTCATCATCAAGAGAGATATCGAGGGTAGATTTTTCAGATGCAAAGTGAAAAGCTTCATCTACTTTAACATTTATAGATACTACAATCGTTTTAGATTCCATGTTAAATACCCGATATGCTCTGCTATTTGTAGAATAACCCAAAAAGATCCCTTCGTCACTTCGAGAATCGAACTTACCAAGATTTTCGCGATCACGCAAAATAAAACATCGACTCCCAAAGATTCGAAAGTATTTGATATCCGGTTTTCTACTAAACCATAGCTCATATGGTGTATTTAAAGTTCCTGGGCACAAATACACTCGATTAATGACATAGACAGCGGTGTTCACAGCCTCAGCCCAAAAATATAGCGGTAAATTCTGGCTATGAAGCATCACACGTGCCATCTCTTGAACAACCCTGTTTTTGCGCTCAACAACACCATTCTGCTGAGGTGTATAGGGTGCCGAGAATTCATGTTTTATGCCGTTGGAAGTGTAAAAATCAATGAATTTGGAATTAATGAATTCTCCACCTCTATCACTTCTAACACGAATGATCTTTTCATTCTTTTCAATCATAATACGATGGCAAATCTCATGAAAGAATCAAACGTATCAGCTTTCTCTTTTAAAAATGCTACCCAAGAATACCGAGAGAAATCATCAACCAATAAGAAAATATACCATTTACCTCCCAAAGATGGTTGACGGGTCGGCCCCATTAAATCCATGTGCAGTAATTCCAAGGGCCGTTTGGTACCAACGTGGTTCAGGTTCTTGTGTGCAGCCCTTGATTGTTTTCCCTTAAGACAACCTCCATACACAATGTTTTGTTTAAGTAAAAGTTTTGGAACCCCCTTGACCACGTCCTTGTTTGAAATTTTAACAAGTTTCTTAAAATTTATGTGACCTAGCCTTTCATGCCAAAGTGTTTCATTATCCAAAGAAACTAGGTTACATTTTTCTGAAATTTTATTAGGAACAACATAGCAATTGTTTTCAGATCTAACCCCTTTTAAAAAGAAGACATGGTCCTTATCAGTTACAACGCATTCAATAGATGAAAAGTTAACTGAAAAACCATTGTCGCAAAGTTGACTTATGCTTATGAGGTTAGTCTTAAGGCCATCAACAAATAAGACGTTTTCAAAATCGGGCCATCTGGGATAGCTACCGTTCCTTTTCCAACAATTTTGGAAGACCGACCGTCTCCGAAAACAACAAGTCCTCCGGAGATTTTCTCAAAGTTTTGAAAACTATTTTTGTCACCGGTCATGTGACGGGAACACCCGCTATCCAGATACCAAGATGAACTATCATATGCATGCAAGGAAACATTGGTAACAAGACAAGGGAAAATTTCACCTTTGCGCACCCAAACCTTTTTGGAATGCGTCGGTAATGGTCGTGAAGTTATATGCCTAGGTGAAAGCGTCTTGTTAGAGCGATTGCCGCTCCTTGATGAAGTCGTCTTGCGCGGTGAACTACCAAGTCTCTTTTCCTTCAATTGATTTGCAATTGATTTCCGAGGAATCACCTTTGTGGTAGTCATTGCAAGAGGTGTTTGAGGTGAGCGTTTGACTCCCGTCTTGCAATATCTTCTTATGTGCCCTGAAACACCACAACGAAAACATACCTTAGATATTGACGATCCCAAAGAGGATGAAGTAGGTTTGTTGTCGTTGTTTGTCTTGAATTCCTGTGTCGGAGGAGGAGATACCGACTGAGGCACAAAAACTGTCCCACTCGAACTTGGACTGTTTCCAGTTTGAGTGTATCCGAGGCCGAACCGATTTGTTTGACCAAGACCAAGAAGCCTATCCAACTTACTCCTTCCTGAAGAGAATCGCTGCAAGTCATCCTTGAGTTGGAAAATAGTCTTTGTCATTTCCAGGTTATCCTGTCGAGCCTCGTTGTAGAGCTTTGAGAAGTGATCCGCTTTATCCACCAGTTTTGTATGTTCCTTCTCAAAAAGCTCATTGGACTCTTGAAGGGAAACATTTACTTTTATCAAATTTTCCCTTTCCACTTCAAGAGCATTTGAGAGAGAAGTTGCCCTTTTTGCTTCTTCTTCGAGATCATGCAATCTCCCTCTCAAACTCTTGTTTTGTTTAGCCAGTTTCTTTGAATCCCGTAACAGTCTGTGGTAGGCTAAAACAAAATCTTCACCTTCCGAATCATCCGATTCATTGTCCGTTGCATTCTTTTCGACAGTGGAGTTGGACAATGGCTCGGATGTACTTGCCATTAAGCACATGAATGGTGAAGATGTGGACGCGTGGAATGCCGTTGCTCTTTCTTCTTCATCACTTGAGGATGACTCATTTGACGTTGAGTTGTCATCCCAAGTGACGGCTTGCATCACTTTCTTCTTCGACGGATTCTTAGTTGGACACTCCGTTGAGATATGGTTGTATCCTCGGCACTTGAAGCATTGGACTTGTCCTTCTGAACTTTTCTTATCCTTTGAAAAGTTCTCTTGCTTTCTTGACTTGTAACTTGAAATACCCTTGCCTTTCTTCGACTTTCCGAAGGATGGAGATTTACTTGAATTACCCCTTCGAAAGTTGCGGCGAAACTTCCTTGTCAAGAGAGCGAGTTGCTTCTCAAAGTCCTCCATAGATAGGTTCTCGTCATCGTCTGAGGAGGATGAATCCGTGTCTTCTTCCTTAGTTGTTTTCAACGCATAACCTGAAGACTTAGAAGAGGATGCTTTTCCAGAAGAATAGTTAGTAGTAAATGTCATTTCATAAGTTTGTAATGAACCAACTAATTCTTCTACACGTATTTCGTCCGGGTGTTTAATAGTTTCAATGGCTGTAACCTTTGGGCGAAATCATTCAGGAAGAGTTCTTAAGATCTTTCTTACAACCTTAAATTCTGGAATCTTCTCTCCCAGGTTAGCACATGAATTTACGATATCTTGCAATCGTGTATAGTAGTCCGTGAAAGATTCATTTCTGCCATAAAAATGGAGTCAAATCTGCTCATAAGCATTTGCAGCTTTTGAATCTTCACGAGGTTAGTTCCCTCATGTGTAACCTGAAGAACATCCCAGATTTCTTTCGCAGTCTCACATGCCGAGATGTGAGAGAATTCAGTTTGAGATAAGGCATTAAAAATAGCATTAATTCCCTTGTCATTGTAAGAAGATGAATCTAACTCTTCCTTGGTCCATTTCGACCTAGGTTTTAAGGTGCGAACATCAGAAATAATTTCAGTTGGATTAGACCATCCTAATTCAATTGATTGCCACACCCTTTCGTCGATGGAAATTAAAAAGGCTTTCATCCGTACTTTCCAGTACGCATAATTTGTTCCATCAAAGAAAGGGGGTCGATTGATGTTTCCACCTTCAACCATTGTTTACAACCCTATTCCCGCTCCGATACCACTTGTTGGGTTATATGTAATATAGATCTAAATAGGGGAAAAAACACCTAGAGGGGGGTGAATAGGTGTAAACAATAAACACTCAAAAAATCATTGCGCAATAAAACCCAATGCGGAAATAAAAATGAACACGCAAGATTTTTACGTGGAAAAACTCCAAACCGGAGTAAAAAACCACGGGACCGATAACACGGCGAAATCCACTAGAATTAACACACGTACAAGGTGATTTACCGTACACACTTACGACTCAACCTTTTCCATACGCTCCTAGAGGATCTTCTCCGCTCGCTCCACGACGCTTCTCGAATCCACGATCTGCGCCCAACGCCGAATCCACGGCGTCCAACGTCGAGTCCACGACGTCCGACCGAATCCACGGTCTTCACCAGTAGTACGCTTCGAATCCACGAACGTACCTCGCTCCGAATCCACGAGAGCGGTTAAACCTTGAATCCACAAGGACACGCGAATCCACGCGCCGATTTTGGGGTAAATCGTTGTTTTTTGGGTGGTGATGATCCGCCGAATACTTAGATCAAAGATAGATAGGAAATACCATCTAAGTATTCATTAGTTTGATTCAACTCAAGATATGAGTGTGAAAACCTAGAATCAAACTAATCAATATAGATAAAGAAACATAGAGTAATATCTAATGATTTTCTTTCTTCTCTATATGTGGATCTAGGGCCGTATGAGATGATATTTGAATATGACGGCTCTATTTTGGATTATCGGCTTCACCCTAGAAAAAGAATCATAGGGTTTATTTATAGGTTAGAAACCCTAGGAAGGAGATAAGAATCAAAAACCTACCATTTCTGGAAATTTTACGGACGGCGATCCGGATCGGATTAGCTGTGATCCGGATCGTCGTAACGAGTCAGACAATTCCAGAAAAACGAAGGTTCGGGATCCGGATCGAAGTGCTTAATCCGGATCGTTCATACAGTTCACCAAACATCAACGTTCGGGATCCGGATTGCGAAGCCTGATCCGGATCGTTAAAGGAAAATGGTAAACTCAATGTTCGTGATCCGGATCAAGAGAAGCTACGATCCGGATTGAACTGGTGTATGAACGAACCACCTTCGGGATCCGGATTGAACAATCTGATCCGGATCCTGAACATGTCCTATGTCCAGTTTTTGATTTTTATGCAATGAAAAATTCTTCCAAGTGTTTCTACACTACAAGAAGTATTCGGATCACCAAAAATATTTAGTTAAACATACCTGATCCTTTTGAATTCTTCTTTCTTGAGATTGAGTTAAATGATCCAACCTTCTTCACCTTCAATCTTCAAGACTTGAAGCTTTCACGAAATTACGCCAACTCAAATTCCGTAACAACAGGGTGAGGACCCCCACCTGATGAGGATTCGAGAGCAGATACAGACTGGTTTGATAGGGGACTTTTCAGTTGATGCTGCAGGAGTACTGCGGTACAGGGACCGAGCTTGTGTGCCTATGGATGCAGAGATCCGAGAGCAGATCTTGAGGGAGGCCCACTATACACCTTATACCATCCATCCTGGTGGGACTAAGATGTATAGGGATCTTAAGGCACAGTTTTGGTGGAATGGGATGAAAAGAGACATTGGGAGATTTGTAGCACACTGTCTAACTTGTCAGCAAGTAAAGGCTGAGCATCGTGTACCTGCTGGCAAGTTGCAGAGTCTCCCAATCCCAGAATGGAAATGGGAACATGTTACGATGGATTTTGTCACTAGTTTGCCGAGAGCACAGACGGGAGCGGATGCTATCTGGGTAGTCGTGGACAGGCTTACCAAGTCCGCTCACTTTTTGCCGGTCCAGATGACTTAGCCGATGGAGCGACTGGCACAGGCGTACTTGGCTGAGGTGGTTAGATTGCACGGGGTACCCGTTTCCATCGTATCAGATAGAGACCCGAGGTTTGTCTCGCATTTCTGGAGGAGTTTACAGACAGCCTTGGGGACGCAGCTCTGATTTAGTACAGCATTCCACCCACAGACCGATGGGCAGTCAGAGCGCACTATTCAGACCCTCGAGGATATGTTGAGAGCATGCGTTCTGGACTTTGGAGGAGGATGGTACCGACACTTGGGATTAGTTGAGTTTGCGTACAACAACAGCTATCAGGCGAGCATTCAGATGGCTCCGTTTGAAGCGTTGTATGGACGCAAGTGTCGGTCACCCCTATATTGGAGTGACGTGGGTGAGAAGAAGACTTTGGGTCCTGATTTACTATTAGAGGCAGAGGAAAAGGTCAGATTGATACGACGACATCTCGAGACCGCCCAGAGTCGACAGAGGAGTTACGCTGATACTCGACGGCGAGACTTAGAGTTTCAGGTGGGTGACCATGTTTTTCTGAAAGTCTCGCCTTCGAAGGGGATTCGGAGATTTGGCATTCGTGGGAAACTGAGCCCTCGTTATATTGGACCTTTTGAGGTGTTGGAGCGCTTAGGGCCAGTTGCCTACAGGCTTGCGCTTCCTCCCAGGCTTTCAGGTGTTCACAATGTTTTTCATGTATCGACACTGAGGAGGTATGTTCATGACCCGTCCCATATCATCGATTTCACCCCATTGGAGGTTGCTGAGAACCTGAGCTATGTTGAGCGGCCGTTGAGGATCTTGGACCGTGAGGTTAGGGAGTTGCGCAGCCGGGCCATCCCGTATGTGAAGGTCCTCTGGAGCAGTCATGATGAGCGCGAGGCTACCTGGGAGCTGGAGTCAGCGATGATGGATGCTTACCCCCACTTGTTTGAGGCCCCTGCTTGAGGTATGACTTTTGTTTCGAGGACGAAACTTTTTCTTGTGGGGGAGGATGTAGTGTACTGGTTTTTCCTATGCAACTTTCTGATGAATCCACTGTGTTGAACACCTAGTGTTGGTGTGTCTGGCCCATGGTGCATCGAAGGGGTGCCACAGATGGACCTTGTGAGACTTTGATAGCGGATTTGGCCTTCGGCTGCATTTGCCGAATTTTAGAAAAGGTTTTGGGCCAATCTGAGGTAGGATTTGGATTCAGCGCGGAAAAATACTTGAAAACGGCTATTTGCTTGTTAAATTTGGAGTCCGGATGACCAAAAGCGGGCTTCCGGAAGTTTTCGGGGATTTTCGGTGCATGGGGGAGACTCGTGGACCGGCCTGAGCCACGTGGCGGCCTATTATTGGCCGGCTCACGCAGCTCGGTCCACGGGGAGGCGCGGCGGTGCATGGACCGCGGGCGGGAGACGCGTGGCGTTCCCTGATAGGCCGGCGCACGCGGCACGGCTCAGCGGTTTTGCGGGGTGGCGGTGGACCGGGCACATGACACGTGGCGGCTTCGGATTCGCTGGCTCACGTGGGCGCGGTCCACGGTGTGCGCAGTGGGGCGCCTCGGGACGGCGCGCGCACAGTGGCGCCAGGCGGGCGGTCGGCCGCACTCGAGTGCGCCACGTGTCGCCTCGTGGTTGGGCGGCCGTACCTACCCCCGCTGACCGCGAGGGGACACGCGGCGCACAGCGGGCCGCCTGGAATTGCTGTCCCCTGTTTGGGGTGACGTGGCCGCACCAGGGTTTTTCGGGCGCGTCGGACGGGAGGTGTACAACCGGGTTTCCGGGCGCAGTGCGCCCGAAACCTGCGCCCGAAAACCCGGCCCAACAGCATATGGGCTGGGCCTATAAATAGGTTTCCCTGTTCGTTCTTTTGGCTTTTTGGACCCCTTTTTCGCAGAGTGTTCTTCAGAGAAGTTTTCCCTCACTCAGTGCACTACCCATTGGAGAACTTTGAGGATTTTTGGAGGCACTCTTCCCGAGGTTCACCATTTTACGGCGCAGCGCGACGCTTGTTTCCCGGCGATCCTCTTCGCCCCTTCTCAGTGTTTGGATTCCTCCGACTCAACCCGACTTCGGATTTCGCCGATTCTTGCGCCGTTGGACTCACGACAGGTAGGACTTCAACTCCTGTGTTTTGAGGTTCCTCGATTTCCGTGCTGATCTTGGAGTTTTCTGAGCACCCATTTGACCCATTTTTCTTCGCGGACTTTTGGACAGCACCGCGGTGTTCTTGCCGTATCTTTTCGCTCAGACGTCGGATTGAGGCGATTCAAAAGGCAATCTTCATCTGCTTTTCGCAAGGAGTCTCCTGGATTTTTCTCAGATTTTTCTGGATTTTGCACGAGGGTGAGAATCTCCTTTCCCTGTGGTTCTTTGTTACAGAAATTTGGTACAGTTTGGACTGGGGTGTACCCCTTGCCGGATGTTTATCTCAGCGTAGGAAACTCCGATTTGGGCGTGCAGGTACTCGTTTCGACGGGCTCGTCGCGAGGATCGCGATAGTATTTTTCTTGGATTTTTCTGGGCATTATTCGCAGGTAAAAATTGGAGAATTCTGGACTGTGGTATTAGGGGACAGATTTTGGAAATTGAGAATGAATAGCTTATGTACTTTCCTTTGGGGTATTTTGTACAGATTGGTGGTGAGTTTTGGGACTGAGCTTGGGCTTCGCTTTTGGGAACTTGGAATAGCACTCGAGGTGGGTGATGTTGTGAACCTCCTACTTGTGAATGTCACTAGGCCTATTAGAAATGCCTTGATCATGTGCTATTGATTGTGAATGTATCTAGCATGCTTGTATGAGATTAAGGTTCCTTTGTTAATATTTGCATTGTTAGCAAGCTACAGGTTAGTAAGTGGTGTTTCCATGTTTTAGATATGCAGTTTAATTAGTTGGAAATAATACTAAAGCCATATCATGTAATATGTTAAGGGAAGGTTTGGGCATGTGGTTAGAATGCATGTTGTAAAAAGAGGTACTTGCTAGTAGATTGTGCATCTAAATTGTATCACGTATCATATATCCTGCCACATGTACATCGGGAGTTCCAAACACTTAATGTTGCATATGTTAGAATAATTGAAATGATTTTATCAAATAAAGGACTTGCATGCTTGAATGGTCATCTAGCTAGGCCACCTTTTTCTGCTACACAAACATATTGGAATTGACTTAGGAGAAACCATGCTTTTATTCGTTCTCCTGTCGTCTAGTCTTAGGGGGTTGTGTAGTCAGATGTTCAGAGTTGGGACAGTCGGGGATCGATGTTTGGGTGTTGCGGCGACCGCGGACTGTGGGCGGTTGACCGAATTATTATTATTATTATTATTATTATTGCATCAGATTGGAGGTAGGGGATCGAGTTTCCCTTTAGTGGATGGGTCTTCCCACTTTGATCAGAGTCGTGACCCAGTCCTGCTATTTTATGATACTGATGATACTAGTGACAGTGATACTATGCTCGTGTGGGGTCGCTCCCCTCGAGTGCCACTCCGGAGTAGGTTTCAGACCGTGTTGGGTGCCGGTCAGACCGTGTTGGGTTCCGGTCATTTGGACAGGGGAGATACTAAATTGTGAGGTTGACAGCAGAGCAGGCAGTACCAGTGTTTACTGGTGTTTTGATTGGGTTGGTCTGACAGTCTTTGACGTTCTGGTGCATGCTTTCAGCTATTCTTTTAGTTAGGCATCATAGAGGCATGTTAGTGGTAGCTCTTCATCAGTAGTGTACTTGTAGCTTACCATCTTTGTTTTCATTTTCGCCTCTGATAGTCCTAGTGGGCATGTCTGAGTTTGAGGTCTACCCACTAGGGGGAGGCTACTGTTTTTATAGTAGTTCTCACCCCCCACTGCTTTCTCCTTTCTTTTCCCCTTTGTTTTGCAGAGTCCTCTGCGGGAGTTGCGGGACCCTCTTCCCTGGATCGAGGTAAGAGGATCGCTGATTAGATAGCCACTGCCCCGAGTTCGAGTTTTGTAGTTTTGATGTATCCCCAGTACACTCAGACGGTTGTATTTTCTTTTATTTTGGGTCTGGCTGTGGCCAGCTGGTTGTATTTATTTCGTGAGCTGGGAGAGACACTTGTATATTTGTGAGAGCTTATTGTACTTTTATTTCCAGCATTTGTCTGAGATGTATTAGTTTTAGTTTAGCTCTGTTTTATGCTCCTTTATTATATATTTTATATCTGAGCAGGTTACCAGCGCTTCGTGTACACGGAAAATTCCGTATGCACGGCGGATCTGTGGACGGGCCCGGGTTCTGGTTTACACCCGGGGCGTGACACTCTGCAAAACAAAGGGGGGAAAAGAAGAGAAAGACAATGGGGGTGAGAACTACTATAAAGAACAGTAGCCTCCCCTAGTGGGAAAACCTCAAACTCTGACGGTCCACTAGGACTACAAGAGGCAAAAAGGGGAAAGAACCGTAGTAAGCTATAAAGGCTACTGATAAGGAAAAACTATCACTATTATGCCTCTAAATGCAGTATCAAAAGAGATGACCATATGAATGCATCAGAATACCGTATCTGTCCAAATAACCCAATCATGTGCCACCAGTAAAACTGGCATTGCCTGCTCAGCGAAATCTGCACACAAGGCTCGAAACCGCGGGATCGGCCCGCACGGCTCGCATCCCAACATAAGTATCAGACCGGCACACAAGGCTGGGTCTGAAAAGCCTACCTCCGGAGTGGCACTCGAGGGGAGCGACCCACACGAGTAAAGTATCTCTGTCATCAGTATCACAATATAGCAGGACTAGATCATGACTATGATCAAAGTGGGAAAATCTATCCACTAACGAAACCCCGATCCCTAATCTGGTGCAATAATACTCAATAAGTGAGAAACTCCATCCACGAAAGAAATCTGATACCCAAATCTGATGCATAAGTAAAACATCCGGTCAACCGCCCAATGTCCGCGGTCGCCGCAACACCCCACAAGTCTAAATCTGATAAAGTAATCAATATCTGGCTAACCGCCCAATGTCCGCGGTTGCCACAAAGCCCCACAGTCCATAATCGAGTCCAACCTGACCCTGACTTGATGACCTCGACTACACTATCCCATACCCCTGCTCTAACTCGAGCAATATGCAACTGAATAGAAAGGAGAACAGCTAAACATGGTTTCTCCTAAGTCCTGTCCCAACATGTTGTGTAGCAAAAAAAGGTGGCCTAGCTAGATGACCATACAAGCATGCAAAGTCCTTTACTTGATAAAGCAATTACAAGTATTCTAACTTTTACAAAACTAAGTGCATGGAACCTCCAATGTACATGATGCATAGTACATAATACATGATACAATCTTGATACATGATCTACTAACAATAAGCTTTTCAAGATGCGAGCCCTAACCACATGCTTTCACAAGCATAATGAATTTCCCTTACACCTTGCTTTTCAAGATACAATCACTTTCAATATGTTGTTGCAAAGATAGGAACTTACTAACAAATAATCTTTCCAAAATATGAACTCTAACCACATGCCCAAACCTTCCATTATACATACAACATGATATGGATTTAGCATGATTCCAAGTGTTTAAACTACACATCTAAAGCAAGGAAACACAACTTACTAACATTTAGTTCTCTAACAATGCAAGTAGTAACAATGAATCCGTGATCTCATACAAGCATGCTAGGTCCATTTCACAATTCTAACTAGCAACATGATCAAGCAACACTCTAATATGCCTAGTGGGAAATCAAAAATAGGAGGTTTACAACAACACCCACCTCGAGCGCTAAATCCTGGTCCCAAAAGTGATGTCCACGCTCGGTCCAAACAACCTCCACAAAACTGTACAACATTCCCCAAAAGAACATACAACATTTAATCACACAATACATCACAAAATAAGTCCCAAATTACATCAGTCCACTATTTGCCTATTTTCACCTGTGAAAAACGCCCAGAAAAATCCAAGATAAATACTGTCACGATCCTCGCGATGAACCCGTCGAAATGAGTACCTGCACGCTCAAATCCGAGTTTCCTACGCTGAGATACAAATTCTGCAAGGGAAACACCCCAAACTAAACTGTACAGAAATTCTGTGTCAAAGAACTCGGGAAAAGAATGATTTTCACCTTCGAATAATATTCCGAAAATTCCCAGAAAATTAAAGGGTGTTCCTTGTGTCGTGTAGATGAAAAACGCCTCTTGGAACACTTCGATCCGATGCCTGTGCGCGAAGATACAGCTAGAACACCGCAGTGCTATCCAAAAATCCGCGAAGAAAAAGGGGTCAAATGGAAGCTCGGGAAACTCCAAGGTCAGCATGGAAAACGAGGAAACTCAAAACACAGAAGTTGGAGTCCTACCTGTCATGAGTCCAATGGCGCAAGAATCACCAAAATCGGAGGTAGGGGTGAGTCGGGGGAGTCTGTGCACTAAACTGCGACGAAACGGGTCGCCGGTGTAGAAACGTCACTGTGCGCCGCGTCGCAGAAAAAGCCGAAGAGGTGACCTCCAAAAATCCTCAAAGTCCTCTGAAGTATTGTGCACAGTGAGAGGAAGAACTTCCCTGAAGATCTCTCTTTGAAAAGAAGTCCAAAAGCCCGAAAAGAAAACCAAGGAAGCCTATTTTATAGGCCTAGCCCGCAAGCAGCTTTGGGCCGGATTCGGGCGCAACTTCCGGGCGCCCGAATCCGCCAAGCAGGTCGCACCGATCCCGTCCGACGCGCCCGAAACGCTGTGGTGATGCCACGTGTCCCTGCAACAGGAAACAGCGGTGCAAGGGCCTCCGCCGCGCGCCACGCGTCCCTCACGGTCAAAGGCGGTAGGTACGGCCCGCCAATGGCGGGCCGACACGTGGTCGCACTCTAGTGCGGCCGACAGCGCGCCTGGCGCCTCTGCGCGCGCGCCGTCCCGAGGCGCCCCTCCGCGCACACCGTGGACCGTGCCTTCGTGAGCCAGCCAATGCCAGGCCGCCACGTGTCCATGCACCCGGTCCACAGAACCCGCACAAACCCACTGGTCCGCGCCGCGTGCGCCGGCCATTCCGGGCACGCCACGCATCCCGCGCCCGCGGTCCATGCACCGCTGCGCCTCCCCGTGGACCGAGCTGCGTGAGCCGGCCAATGACAGGCCGCCACGTGGCTCAGGCTGGTCCACGGTCACCTCCCATGCACCGAAAATCCCCGAAAACTTCCGGAAGCCCGTTTTTGGTCATCCGGACTCCAAATTTAACAAGCAAATAGCCGCTTTCAAGCGTTTTTCCGCGCTGAATCCAAATCCAACCTTTGTTTGGCCCAAAACCTTTTCTAAAATTCGGCAAATGCAGCCAAAGGCCAATATGACAATAAATACCTCAATGGGTCCATCTGTGCTATCCCTTCGATACACTATGGACCAGACACACCATCAACAGGTGTTTTACACATTGGATTCACAGGAAACATAGCATGGGAACCTGGACTACTACATCCTCCCCCACTAAAAGGAGTTTCGTCCACGAAACTAAGAAAACAACACAGACGTACCTCAATCGGAAGCCTCGAACAGAAAAGGGTAGATACCACTCATCACCGTCTCTAGCTCCCAAGTAGCCTCACGCTCCTCGTGATTGCTTCACAAGATCTTCACATGAGGGATGGTCCCACTGCGTAGTTCTCTCACCTCTCAATCCGGAACTCGCAGTGGCCGCCCAACATAGCTCAAGTCCTTGCCGATCCCAACGGTGTGAGGTCGATGGCGTGTGACGGGTCAGAACATACCTCCTCAGAGTGGACACCCGAAACCCATTGTGAACGCCAGCAAATCTGGGAGGAGTGCAAGCCTGAAGGCAACGGGCCCTATACGCTCCAATACCCTGAAGGGGCCAATAAAACGGGAGCTAAACTTCCCACAAATGCCGTATCTCATGACTCCCTTAGACGGCGAGACCTTCACAACAACAAGATCTCCCACTTGAAACTCTAGGTCTCGTCGCCGCACATCGGTATAACTCCTCCGCTTGCTCTGAGCGGTCTGAAGATGCTGCCTGATCACTCTGACCCTTTCCTCTGCCTCTCGCAGTAACTCTGGCCCCAAAGTCCGCCTCTTATACATATCGCTCCAATAAAGCGGTGATCGACACCTGCGTCCAATTAACGCTTCAAACGGAGCCCTCTGGATGCTCGCCAGAAAGCTATTGTTGTTCGCAAACTCAGCCGGAGATAGGTGTCGAATCCATTCACCGCCAAAATCCAATATGCAAGCTCTGAGTGTCACGCCCCGGGGTCGAAACTGCGACCCGGGCTCGCCAACAGATCCGCCGTCTGTACGGAAACTGCCGTACAGACGAAGCGTCTAAACTGCAAAAAGAATCAACTACAGTATACAGATATCAGAGCGGAAAGTAAACTACTAAAAACTGAAAACCAAACACTGTACAACTGAAAATAATACAATAACCATCTCCCAAAAACGATCGTACACAAAGTCCTCTGATACAAAACTCCAAAGGGAGGTAACTGTAATAAATACATCAGTGTACAGACTCTCAATACAAGAACATCCTCACTACAACAGTCTCTCAAACTGTAAAATAAAGTATAACTCTATACCTCTCTACAAAGGTCTCTCAACAGAGGAAAAAGAATTAAACTAATCTACTGAAGCTCTCCTCTGAAGGGGTACCGCTACACTCCAATGACGGGTAGGGAACTAGCTCGCGACTCCCTCGCCTCGGTCAGAAGGATCAGCAACTGGAGCAACAGGAACAGGAGAAGAAGTTCCTGGGGAAAAAGACACCACGACGGGTGTGAGAACTACTTCCCACAGTAGTTCTCAGTGGGTGCCGTCAACAAGCCCAACGGTCCGCCCACTAAGTCTACTAGAGGTAAAAGATAACAGTGCAATGAAATATGAACAAGAAAAGCTGGAGCTACTCAACAGCTACCATACCTCTATCTAGATACTCAAAAAGTGGAACAGATGAAAGTAAAAGAGACCACTCGCACCCAAGGTGCTCAATAAACCCAATCGAACTGACTGCCTCATAGGGTCTAGTCAAGCCTGCGCCTGTCGACTAGGAACGCGCCTGCCCACTACCACACATCCCCATGAGGATGGGATTTACGTGAGGCGTCCTGCCCGACTAACTCACCCCTCGCGCAAAACTGCCTCAACAGGCCCATCGTATCCACAGCGGCATCTCAGGGACGCGACTCTAACTGACGAAAACGGCGCGGCATAGAGTATCACAAATTGGCATAAGCAGGCTAGTCAAAATCCACGCTCACTCTCAGAACGGTAGGACTCAAGATCCCCAAATATCTCGCACAACAGTCGGAGCACTCTCGACGACTCAGCTGATCGGCTAACTCGAAACACGAGACACTAGCCTCTCCAACAGTTCGCAGCACAAAGCTCACTGGCTGGAGATACTCCACAGCCAGGAACGACCCACAACTCAGGGTAACAAAACAGGTCGGACAACACTCAACGACCTGGGACCACCGTCAACCCCAACGGTTCCCAACAATACGGACCGGAAGATACTCGACGGCCCGGGACTACCGTCTACTCAACGGCTCCCTCCTACGATAGCGTAAAAGGGAAACAAGACCTCTCGGGACTACCGTTTACCCAAACGGCTCCCCGCACAGATAAGCAACCCGCTACAACTACCAGACTCCACTCTGCTCCCAAGCAAGAGTGCAAAAGCATCCCACACTAAAAGCAAGTCCCGACCTCTCAGCCCACTACCCGGGCGAGAAAACACTATGTCCAGGGATGAAGGAACAGTGTGGATGTCTAAGCATAAATAACCCTAGCCCAAGTGAGGGTTTTCTACTGGTCTGATTACACATGCAACGTATGACGGGGGTGCTAGGTCAAGTTCCAAGATAACTATATTAACAGATAATAAAAGGAATAACAATTCCTACAATCTAGCATGCTATACAATGAAATAAACTATCATGCATAGTCCTACATCAGTAGAAATACGGTACAGTCCATAAAACTTGGAGATAAGGCCACCCACCTCGATTTGCCACCAATTGCTCGTAGACACTCGCAATTGGCCTCCACGGAGTCCGCACGCAAAACGGGGCACGGTGCCGGAGTCCGCACGCAAAACGATGCACGGTGCCGGAATTCGCACGCCAAACGAAGTCCGCACGCAACACGGTGCACGGTGCTGGAATCTGCACGCCAAACGGGGTCCGCACGCAAAACGGTGCACGGTGCCGGAGTCCGCACACAAAACGGTGCACGATGCCAGGATCCGCACGCAAAACGGAGTCTGCACGCAAAACGGTGCACGGTGCCAGAGTCCGCACGCAAAACGGTGCACGGTGCCAGGATCCGCATGCAAAACGGAGTTCGCACGCAAAACGGTGCACGGTGCCGGAGTCCGCACGCAAAACGGTGCAAGGTGCCAGGATCCACACGCAAAACGGAGTCCGCACGCAAAACAGTGCATGGTGCCAGGATCCGCACGCAAAACGGAGTCTGCGCGCAAAAGGTGCATGGTACCGGAGTCCGCACGCAAAACGGTGCATGGTGCCAGGATCCGCACGCAAAACGGAGTCCGCACGCAAAACGGTGCACGGTGCCGAAGTCCGCACGCAAAACGGTGCACGGTGCCAGGATCCGCACGCAAAACGGAGTCCGCACGCAAAACGGTGCACGGTGCCGGAGTCCGCACGCAAAACGGTGCACGGTGCCCAACACAGAAAGGAGCAAGTGGGTTAGTTACAGTATAAAAGAACGCTCCAAAAACTATACAAAAATACAGAGAAACCAACGCACGGGACCTACCCGTTTGCGCTGCCGTCGCCGAAACGCTCCGTCGGGCGACCTCGCACGCAAAACGAGGTCCACGACGCGCCGCCGCACCTCACGCAACCCCCCTCCCTCACTCCCTCTCGCTCTCGGGTGCAGAAGAAAGAAAGAAAGGGAGAAAAATGACGGTGCGGGGAGGAAGAAGAAGAAGAAAAGGAGGGAGAGAGAAGGTGGTCCACGGGGCCGGTCCACGGCCCCTGTCCACGGCTCGGGCCAATCAGGGAGCCCCCAAGCGCGGTCCACAGGAAATGGGCGGTCCACGCGCGCGCCCACTGCGCCACGTGGCGCACGGTAACGCGCCCGCCACACGGGCGCGTTACACCGCGCCCGTGCCAGGCGCGGGACACGCGCGCGCCACACGGGCGCGTGCCCCCGCGCCTGCGCGGCCGCCAGTGGGAGCCCGCCACGTGGCGGGCTCCGCGCGTTCCGCGCCGGAGCGCGGTTCCCAGCGCGCGCCAGCGCGCCTGTTGCGCGCCTCGGGGAGCGTGCCGCCGCGCCACCTCAGAATTTGTGCCGCGTTGTCTCGAAAAACGCGCACTTCTACCGGACTCCAAAACCAACAAATAAATAGTCCATTTCTAGCGATTTCGCGCGCTGAGTCCAAAAACGATGTCCATTTTCCCAAATTCTCATCCGAAAATTGCGGAGTGCCCCCGAATAGCCCACTTGATCCGATTCTCCACGCCGGGTCCAAATCTGAAGTCCGATTAGCCAAATTCCAACTCTAAAAATTCCCGAAGGCGATCGGAGAGGTAAACTTTTATCCGAACTTCACCCGGAGTCTAAATTTGACTTCTGAAACGCGCGAAATCACCTCCAAACACCCGACGGGTCCTCCAATTCCCCACGGGATAACCTTTTAAGCACGAAGTCCAACACTTGTGTCCAAATTGCGTGCAAACACCACTGACACACCACGCAGGCCTCCAGTGATGCCAGCTAAAACCCAAATTGCACCACAAATCCATTTCTGGGCCCCAACGCGCGCACCAACACCCCCAACGGTGACCGAACGCTGCCCAACAATCAGCAATCCTACGCGGGGGATTCCGGGACCTCACATCCTCCCCCACTAAAAGAAAGTTTCGTCCTCGAAACTAGATCAAGCCCATCAGGAGTCAAGAATACCACGGCTAGGTATCTAACAATACGCCTCCAGCTCCCCCACTCGCTCCTCGTGATTACTCCGCAACAACAACAACAAGTACGGTATGACCCGATGTGCAATTCTCTCATCTCTCGAGCCAGAAATTGCAACGGGCGTCCCTCGTACTCCAATAATCACAGATCTCAAAGGGGCAAGTAAATCACAGGCGAGGAAAATCACATCACTACTGAGCTGAGACGTGAAAAACTAAAGGGCTCCACTAAAAGGCTGGGGGAAACTGAAATAACCACAAGTGTAACACGGACCAAACCACAACATGGTGCCAACCTCAACAAGACGACCCGAGCATACCCGCAAATTAATCCAATAAGAAAGGGAATCCAATACGCTGGGGTCTTCACTCGGTTACCTCCCGATCCGAAACCACTCGAGTGGACAACACAACTACAGACTACCCTCAGAAGGGATCCACAAGAGACACAATCTCGTGCCACAGTTGGTCGCTCAATATGCTATCATAACCCCAACGGACCCACGGGTCGAAGTCGATCCCTCAACTAATGAAGAACACCCTGACGGGAACCAAACCGTCGGTGAACGGGACTGGAAACTGGCTCACACGGCGATCATAAAGCTGATGCCCAAACTCGCGGTCCAAGTCCAAAACATCCACAAAACTCTCACCGTTGTATACCTACAACGTGGCATCACTGCCGTGCACCAACGGCGTGGCATCACCACCGTGTATCAACAGTGTGGCATCACCACCGTGTATCAACGGTGTGGCATCACTGCCGTGTATCAACGGTGTGGCATCATTACCGTGTATCAACGGTGTGGCATCACTGCCGTGTATCAACGGTGTGGCATCATCACCGTGTATCAACGGTGTGGCATCACTGCCGTGCACCAACGGCGTGGCATCACCACCGTCTATCAACGGTGTGGCATCACCACCGTGTATCAACGGTGTGGCATCACCACCGTGTATCAACGGTGTGGCATCACCACCGTGCATCAGCGGTGTGGTATCACTCAAGCATCAAGGCCTTAGATCCTCGCAGTAACATACCCTACACTACATCGAAATCCCGGAGCTGAGGAAGGGCCAAAAGATCAACGGGCCAAAAACCAGGACCCCAACTGCACTGGGCAGGACCAATAACACCCATCTATGTGCAACACGTGATCAGGTATCTGAACCTCACGAGCACAAGCTAAGGGTCCTATCTCTAGCCCATAGATCAATGCAAATGCCCTACAGAAGAAAAGAATGCGATGCTCCGGTAACAAATAACGCTCAAGTGCGTGCAGGGGAGATAAGATTAATACCTGCCACCACGTGGCTAGCCGCCCCCGAATCCTCATCCTGTGCGACATAGACGCTCCCGCTCGGGGGTGGTCGTCCGTCGGACTGCCGCGAAGAAGTGGCCCTAACTATCTGGCCATAACCTGCCGAAGCTCCGCCTGTCTGGAAGAGCGGAGGAGGAGGAGCCGAAGCTGCCCAAGCGACTGATGATCCCGCTTTAGGACAAGACCCTGATCTGTTTCCTGCCTGTGGTCACACTGCGGCGCAAAGTGCGGCCTACCATAATGGACACAGTCATCCCGCTGCTGCTGCTGATATATCGGCGGTGGAGAACCTTCTGATCTCTGTCTCCTTTGAGACTCACGACCCTCAGACTGGAATCGTGGCGGCCCCGGGGTCTCGATCTACTCGACTGTCCAAACTCAGGCGGCACTAGATGCCTCTCCCCGGAGCTGGTCCCTGGCGCTCCGTCTATCTCTGACATGATCACTGATCCTCGGTCAACCCGCTAAGCATGCTCAATCGCTGCATCTAACGTCGGCACCCGCCGAGAATACCCCAAGTGATAGATATTCCGATGCAGTCCTTTCTCAACTAGCTCAACCTCCTGGGCCTCATCCAGGCGATAAAGGGTACCCGGCTCAACAATCGCAAAACTCGCGAACATACTCCAAAAGAGGTCGACTCCCCTGCTGCAGGAGTCTAAGATCCCCTTCCAGTTTCTGCTTACACTGTCAGGAAAATTGGCCCTGAGCAGCAAAGCACGAAACTGGTTCCAAGTCAACAACCGAGCTCCTGGTAGTCCAACAGGACGAACTCGACGCCACCAAATCTCGGCGTCCTGTCAGACCATCTTAATCTCAGTAAAGCAACCACCTGGTAACTCGACTAGGGCATGTACCCACCTGGTAACTCAGCCAGGGGTAATGTATCCATCTGGTAGCTCGGCCAGTGGAAAGTGTCCTCCTGGTAACTCAGCCAGGGCATGTGCCCATCTGGTAACTCAGCCAGGGGCATGTGCCCACCTGGTAACTCAGCTAAGAGCATGTGCCCTCCTGGTAACTCAGCCAGGGAAAATGCCCTCCTGGTAACTCAGCCAGGGAAAAATGCCCTCCTGGTAACTCAGCCAGGGAAAAATGCCCTCCTGGTAACTCAGCCAGGGAAAAATACCCTCCTGGTAACTCGGCCAGAGAAAATGCCCTCCTGGTAACTCAGCCAGGGAAAAATGCCCTCCTGGTAACTCAGCCAGGGAAAAATGCCCTCCTGGTAACTCAACCAGGGAAAATGCCCTCCTGGTAACTCAGCCAGGGAAAAATACCCTCCTGGTAACTCGGCCAGGGAAAATGCCCTCCTGGTAACTCAGCTAGGGAAAAATGCCCTCCTGGTAACTCAGGCAGGGAAAAATGCCCTCCTGGTAACTCAGCCAGGGAAAATGCCCTCCTGGTAACTCAACCAAGGAAAAATACCCTCCTGGTAACTCAGCCAGGGAAAATGCCCTCCTGGTAACTCAGCCAGGGAAAAATGCCCTCCTGGTAACTCAGCCAGGGAAAAATGCCCTCCTGGTAACTCAGCCAGGAAAAATGCCCTCCTGGTAACTCAGCCAGGGAAAAATACCCACACAGCTGGGACCGCCGTCACTCCAAACGGCTCCCACAATAACACCCCACTCATAGGCGAGAAGAACCGACTGACGTGGCAAAAATCCGAAAATCCCGATAGACCGGTGCCTAGAACCCCAATCAAACAAGAACAGATTCTAGGCTCTTCTAGGCTCAGCCTATCGAAGTTTTCGATCCTGGGACCTGTGGGTTATGGGCCCACCACGCTTCCGCTGCGCGACTCTGATAGTTCAGCCTCCCGCTGTGGGGTATTCATCAGGTGAGGGGTGTGTCCTCTTCACAACACGACGTCTTCGGGGTATCTCAATCCGCTGCACAATAACAAACGTCAGGACACAACAACCATACTACCCAATCCAGCGAAAGTCTAAGACATGTCATCCATTCCAGAGTATTATGCTGTCGGCAGCCAACATAATCGCTTAGGAATATGAGCATGCCAAACACTCATCCCGTCTCTTGGGAGAGGTAAAAACTCAATCAGGACTCTCGCTAAAAGTCACGACTCTCACGTAGTCATCCTAATATCCAACCACAAGCCTAGGGTTTCTAAGTCCACCACGACCTACAACCTAGGCTCTGATACCACTCTAATCTGTCACGCCCCGGGGTCGAAACTGCGACCCGGGCTCGCCAACAGATCCGCCGTCTGTACGAAAACTGCCGTACAGACGAAGCATCTAACCTGCAAAAAGAATCAACTACAGTATACAGATATCAGAGCGGAAAGTAAACTACTAAAAACTGAAAGCCAAACACTGTACAACTGAAAATAATATAATAACCATCTCCCAAAAACGATCGTACACAAAGTCCTCTGATACAAAACTCAAAAGGGAGGTAACTCCAATAAATACATCAGTGTACAGACTCTCAATACAAGAACATCCTCACTACAACAGTCTCTCAAACTGTAAAATAAAGTACAACTCTATACCTCTCTACAAAGGTCTCTCAACAGAGGAAAAAGAAGTAAACTAATCTACTGAAGCTCTCCTCTGAAGGGGTACCGCTACACTCCAATGACGGGTAGGGAACTAGCTCGCGACTCCTCGCCTCGGTCAGAAAGATCAGCAACTGGAGCAACAGGAACAGGAGAAGAAGTTCCTGGGGAAAAAGACACCACGACGGGTGTGAGAACTACTTCCCACAGTAGTTCTCAGTGGGTGCCGTCAACAAGCCCAACGGTCCGCCCACTAAGTCTACTAGAGGTAAAAGATAACAGTGCAATGAAATATGAACAAGAAAAGCTGGAGCTACTCAACAGCTACCATACCTCTATCTAGATACTCAAAAAGTGGAACAGATGAAAGTA
Source organism: Tillandsia leiboldiana (assembly GCA_029204045.2). NCBI lineage: Eukaryota > Viridiplantae > Streptophyta > Magnoliopsida > Poales > Bromeliaceae > Tillandsia > Tillandsia leiboldiana. The sequence goes on along the minus strand of CM055067.1, from coordinate 17,817,245 downwards.
AAAGAGACCACTCGCACCCAAGGTGCTCAATAGACCCAATCGAACTGACTGCCTCATAGGGTCCAGTCAAGCCTGCGCCTGTCGACTAGGAACGCGCCTGCCTACTACCACACATCCCCATGAGGACGGGATTTACGTGGGGCGTCCTGCCCGACTAACTCACCCCTCGCGCAAAACTGCCTCAACAGGCCCATCGTATCCACAGCGGCATCTCAGGGACGCGACTCTAACTGAGGAAAACGGCGCGGCATAGAGTATCACAAATTGGCATAAGCAGGCTAGTCAAAATCCACGCTCACTCTCAGAATGGTAGGACTCAAGATCCCCAAATATCTCGCACAACAGTCGGAGCACTCTCGACGACTCAGCTGATCGGCTAACTCGAAACACGAGACACTAGCCTCTCCAACAGTTCGCAGCACAAAGCTCACTGGCTGGAGATACTCCACAGCCAGGAATGACCCACAACTCAGGGTAACAAAACAGGTCGGACAACACTCAACGACCTGGGACCACCGTCAACCCCAACGGTTCCCAACAATACAGACCGGAAGATACTCGACGGCCCGGGACTACCGTCTACTCAACGGCTCCCTCCTACGACAGCGTAAAAGGGAAACAAGACCTCTCGGGACTACCGTTTACCCAAACGGCTCCCCGCACAGATAAGCAACCCGCTACAACTACCAGACTCCACTCTGCTCCCAAGCAAGAGTGCAAAAGCATCCCACACTAAAAGCAAGTCCCGACCTCTCAGCCCACTACCCTGGAGAGAAAACACTATGTTCAGGGATGAAGGAATAGTGTTGATGTCTAAGCATAAATAACCCTAGCCCAAGTGAGGGTTTTCTACTGGTCTGGTTACACATGCAACGTATGACGGGGGTGCTAGGTCAAGTTCCAAGATAACTATATTAACAGATAATAAAAGGAATAACAATTCCTACAATCTAGCATGCTACACAATGAAATAAACTATCATGCATAGTCCTACATCAGTAGAAATACGGTACAGTCCATAAAACTTGGAGATAAGGCCACCCACCTCGATTTGCCACCAATTGCTCGTAGACACTTGCAATTGGCCTCCACGGAGTCCGCACGCAAAACGGGGCACGGTGCCGGAGACCGCACGCAAAACGATGCACGGTGCCGGAATCCGCACGCCAAACGAAGTCCGCACGCAACACGGTGCACGGTGCTGGAATCTGCACGCCAAACGGGGTCCGCACGCAAAACGGTGCACGGTGCCGGAGTCCGCACGCAAAACGGTGCACGGTGCCAGGATCCGCACGCAAAACGGAGTCCGCACGCAAAACGGTGCACTGTGCCGGAGTCCGCACGCAAAACGGTGCAAGGTGCCAGGATCCGCACGCAAAACGGAGTGCGCACGCAAAACGGTGCACGGTGCCGGAGTCCGCACGCAAAACGGTACACGGTGCCAGGATCCACACACAAAACGGAGTCTGCACGCAAAACGGTGCACGGTGCCAGGATCCGCACGCAAAATGGAGTCCGCACGCAAAACGGTGCACGGTGCCGGAGTCCGCACGCAAAACGGTGCACGGTGCCAGGATCCGCATGCAAAACGGAGTCCGCACGCAAAACGGTGCACGGTGCCGGAGTCCGCACGCAAAACGGTGCACGGTGCCAGGATCCGCACGCAAAACGGAGTCCGCACGCAAAACGGTGCACGGTGTCGGAGTCCGCACGCAAAATGGTGCACGGTGCCAGGATCCGCACGCAAAACGGAGTCCGCACGCAAAACGGTGCACGGTGCCGGAGTCCGCACGCAAAACGGTGCACGGTGCCCAACACAGAAAGGAGCAAGAGGGTCAGTTACAGTATAAAAGAACGCTCCAAAAACTGTACAAAAATACAGAGAAACCAACGCACGGGACCTACCCGTTTGCGCTGCCGTCGCCGAAACGCTCCGCCGGGCGACCTCGCACGCAAAACGAGGTCCACGACGCGCCGCCGCACCTCACGCAACCCCCCTCCCTCACTCCCTCTCGCTCTCGGGTGCAGAAGAAAGAAAGAAAGGGAGAAAAATGGCGGTGCGGGGAGGAAGAAGAAGAAGAAAAGGAGGGAGAGAGAAGGTGGTCCACGGGGCCGGTCCACGGCCCCGGTCCACGGCTCGGGCCAATCAGGGAGCCCCCAAGCGCGGTCCACAGGAAATGGGCGCGCGCGCCCGGTCCACGCGCGCGCCCACTGCGCCACGTGGCGCACGGTAACGCGCCCGCCACACGGGCGCGTTACACCGCGCCCGTGCCAGGCGCGGGACACGCGCGCGCCACACGGGCGCGTGCCCCCGCGCCTGCGCGGCCGCCAGTGGGAGCCCGCCACGTGGCGGGCTCCGCGCATTCCGCGCCGGAGAGCGGTTCCCAGCGCGCGCCAGCGCGCCTGTTGCGCGCCTCGGGGAGCGTGCCGCCGCGCCACCTTGGAATTTGTGCCGCGTTGTCTCGAAAAACGCGCACTTCTACCGGACTCCAAAACCAACAAATAAATAGTCCATTTCTAGCGATTTCGCGCGCTGAGTCCAAAAACGATGTCCATTTTCCCAAATTCTCATCCGAAAATTGCGGAGTGCCCCCGGATAGCCCACTTGATCCGATTCTCCACGCCGGGTCCAAATCTGAAGTCCGATTAGCCAAATTCCAACTCTAAAAATTCCCGAAGGCGACCGGAGAGGTAAACTTTTATCCGGACTTCACCCGGAGTCTAAATTTGACATCTGAAATGCGCGAAATCACCTCCAAACACCCGACGGGTCCTCCAATTCCCCACGGGATAACCTTTTATGCACGAAGTCCAACACTTGTGTCCAAATTGCGCGCAAACACCACTAACACACCACGCAGGCCTCCAGTGATGCCAGCTAAAACCCTAATTGCACCACAAATCCATTTCTGGGCCCCAACGCGCGCACCAACACCCCCAACGGCGACCGAACGCTGCCCAACAACCAGCAATCCTACGCGGGGGATTCCGGGACCTCACACTTAGCATGTCCTCGGGGATCTGTATGGTGCGCTCCGACTGCCCATCCGTGAGTGGGTGGAAAGCTGTACTTAATCTAAGCTGCGTGCCCAAGGCGTCATGTAAGCTCCTCCATCAACGTGACACAAATCTCGAATCTCGATCTGACACAATAGAGGCGGGCACTCCATGTCACCTCACCACCTCATCTCCTCACGCAATGGCGCCTGGTCGATAATCATCAGCGATAAGCTTTGCACTGCTGTCCTACACCGGGCATCAGCAACCACATTGGCCTTGCCAAGATGGTAAAGTATGTCCACATCATAGTCCTTAACAATTCCAACCATATACGCTGCCTCAAATTGAGCTCCTTCCGTGAAAACAGGTATTTCAAGCTCTTGTGTCCGGTATAAATCTCGCAGCATCCCCATACAGGTAGTAGCGCCACAACTCAGTGCGAAAATCACAGCAACAAGCTCCAAGTCATGGGTAGGGTAATTCTTTTCATAATCCTTAAGTTGCCATGAAGCATAAGCGATTACCCTACCCTTCTGCATCAGCAAGCAACCAAGTCCACTGTGCGATGCATTATTGTAAATCATGTATCCTTTCCCCAGAACGAGGAGGGAAAGGATAGGAGCCGACATCAATCTACTCTTCAAATCCTCGAAGTTCCTCTGGCAATCCTCACTCCAGATAAACTTAACTCCTTTACGCATCAGACGAGTGAGGGGTGTGGAAAGTTTCGCAAAACCTTCCACACGCCGACGGTAATATCCGGCCAAGCCCATAAAACTGCGGTCCTCTGATACCGTCGTCGGTCGGGGCCAATCCTTAACTGCCTCAATCTTCGCCAGGTCCAATACCACTCCTGCGGCTGAAATCATATGACCCTAAAAGACAACTTCCCGAAGCCAAAACCCGCACTTTTAAACTTGGCATACAGCTTCTTCTCTCGCAGAAGCTGCAGCACTACCCTCAAGTGCTCCTCAAGCTCCACATCGCTCCGGGAATAAATCCGGATATCTTCTTTGCATACTACATCAACCCGTTCTAGGTAAGGTCAAAATATCCTGCTCACCAAATCCATAAAAGCGGCAGGGGCATTAGTCAATCCAAAAAGGCATGACGGTAAACTTATAATGCCCATACCGTGACCTGAATGCCATCTTCGGAATATCCTCGGCCTTCACTTTCTACTGGTGGTAACCTGATTGTAGATCAATCCTGGAGAAGACACAAGCCCCTTGTAGCTGATCAACTAAGCCATCAATGCACGGCAAAAGGGTACTTGTCCTTGATGGTCACTAAATTGAACTCTCAGTAATCCACACAAAGTCGAAGTGAACCATCCATCACTTTTACAAATAGCACCGGCGTTCCCAAAGGAGAAACATTGGGTCCAACAAAACCCTCATCCTTCAAGTCCTGAAATTGCGCCTCTAACTCCCGCATCTCAGCCGGTGCCATTCGATAAGGAGCCTCAGAGATTGGCGCAGCTCCTGGAACTACGTCAATCAAAACTCGATCTCCCTATCCGGCGGCATACTAACCGACTCCGGGGGAAAACATCCGGGAACTCGTGGACAATAGGGATATCCGCGAGTTCCGATGCCGCCGTAGGCTCCTCCACCACACTAGCCAAAAAGGCTATGCATCCACTGCGGATCATCCGCCTCGCTCGGGAAGTCGGAACTACTGTGGTAAAAGAAGCACTCTGACACCCTCTATACGCAAACACCTCCTGACCTGGCTCGGTAGAGGTAACAGCCCTCGCAGCATAATCTATAATCGCAAGGTATCGAGCCAGCCAAACCAACCCAAGCACCACATCAAAGTCTCTCAGCTGACTCAAGACCAACAGGTACACTAGCATAATCTAGAACTCGAGCTGCATCGGGCAGGACCAACAACACTCCTCCACGTGCAAAAATGATCGGGAAACTAAACCTCTCATGCACGTGGTAAAAGCCCTACCTCTAATCCATATGATGATGCAACTGATCTACTAAAGAAAGAATGCAATGCTCGTATAACAAATAAGATATGAATCCAAATACAAGAAATAAATCATACCTGCCATCACACAGTCGCTGTAGCAGAATCCCCCGCCTGCGCTAAGCCGCCCTGATCACTCAACATCGGCTGTCTCTCGCCAGAAGGGTGTGGAGGCAAAACTCGGTCTGCCTGGAGACCTGTCGATGAAGCTCCCGGTCGCAGCTGGGAAGTGGTAGGAACAGATGCCGAAATCGGTGCTGCGCGTACCGACAGAGGGCACGAAGCCCGAAAATGTCTAAACAGGCCACAAAGATAGCAGCGTCCCGGCCGCTGATCACAAGTACTGACGAAGTGCTGACCTCCACAAATGCTGCACGTACCTGCCTGATAGGGCTGCCACTGCTGCCGCTGCCGCCTCTGTAGTCGTGATCGCGACCCCTGCTGGGACGCGGTAGGGACCAATGCTGGAGAAGGTGCTACCAAGGTCCGAAAGGGGCACGTAGCTCGGATGTCGCCTAGCTGCCCACTCGACCCTCCCACAAGACACAAGTATCAGATGGATGCTGCTCTCTACAGAAAAGGCACCCGGCCAACGCTCGAGACCGTAGAGACTGCTGCTGCGGTGGCCTCTGAAATCCACCAGGTCCTCGTCGATCAAGACGCCCACGGCCAGGAGGCTGGGGCCGCGGGGGTCGTGATGGTCTCCCTGAACTGGCCAGTCCATCATCATCGAGGGCTGGGCGTTCCCTGTCTGGACGTTGCTATCATGCCCCGGCCCCCCTCGCCAACCGCCAAGTCACCCCGCTGCGCCAGTAACTGCTCCAGGCGCTAGTCCTGACGAAAGCTCCTCGCCACCAACTGGGTCACCAAAGCCCGCAGTTCTCCCAACTCGGCGGATACCGCCCGCTCAGACTCCTCGGAAGGTGCGGGGGTACCCCGGGTGGGCGAACGACGACGTGGAGACATCCTGCCACAGGAAACCAAAAATCAGTAACAAAACCCCACAAGACCCAATCTAGCAAAAGTCAAAGACATCCCCCTATTTCTGCAACTTTATGTTGTCTGCAGCCAACATAATTGTTCAAAAGAAATAGGATATGTCGATCCCTCTTCACTCACTGGAAGAGTCAACTAACCAAAATTACCGACTTTCGCAAAATATCAAGCCGCTCACACCCTATCTTCCTAGGGTCTGCCAAAAGCCTAGGGTTTCCCTAAGTCCCAACTGACCTATCCCTAAGCTCTGATACCAAACTAATCTGTCACGCCCCGGGTGTAAACCAGAACCCGGGCCCGTCCACAGATCCGCCGTGCACACAGAATTTCCCATGTACACGAAGCGCTGGTAACCTGCTCAGATATAAAAGATATAATAAAGGAGCATAAAACAGAGGTAAAATAAAACTACTACATCTCAGACTACAGCTGGACAGTAAAAGCATAATAAAACTCTCAAAATACAAGTGTCTCTCCCAGCTCACCGAAATAGGTACAAACAGCTGGCAAGCGCCAGGCCCAAAATAAACTACAACTGTCTGAGAAATAAAAAGGGTACAACTGGTACACCGCTAAGCTCGAAGTCGGGGTAGACAAGCTATCTAGTCAGCGATCTGCTTACCTCGGTCTGCCCGAGACGGCCCTGCAACTCCCGCAGAAGACTCTGCAAAACAAAGGGGGGAAAAGAAGTGAAAGACAATGGGGGTGAGAACTACTATAAAGAACAGTAGCCTCCCCTAGTGGGAAAACCTCAAACTCTGACGGTCCACTAGGACTACTAGAGGCAAAAAGGGGAAAGAACCGTAGTAAGCTATAAAGGCTACTGATAAGGAAAAACTATAACTACTATGCCTCTATATGCAGTATCAAAAGAGATGACCATATGAATGCATCAGAATACCGTATCTGTCCAAATAACCCAATCATGTGCCACCAATAAAACTGGCATTGCCTGCTCAGCGGAATCTGCACACAAGGCTCGAAACCGCGGGATCGGCCCGCACGGCTCGCATCCCAACATAAGTATCAGACCGGCACACAAGGCTGGGTCCGAAAAGCCTACCTCCGGAGTGGCACTCTAGGGGAGCGACCCACACGAGTAAAGTATCTCTGTCATCAGTATCACAATATAGCAGGACTAGATCATGACTATGATCAAAGTGGGAAAATCCATCCACTAACGAAACCCCGATCCCCAATCTAGTGCAATAATACTCAATAAGTGTAAGACCCGGCTTTTCCTTAACCCTTCTGGTCACCCTCTTCTTGTAATGCCTGACCGGGGGCCTCATTTTTGGCATTTTTCCGGACAGACCGTCGGGGCCCGCAAATAATTTTAGGCGGTAGAGCTCGCGGAACGGAGCGCGTGGGCGCGATCGGTTTATTTTTCCGACTCCCGGTCTGACCAGAATTAATTCTCGAAGTTGGGGTCCCCCTTAGACGCCTCGGGATCCGTGTTGGCAGCCGCACACCTTTTAAGGTAAACCCTAATTCTCTTAGTATATATATGTAGCCGTGAGGGAAAGAGGATTAGGGTTCCTCTTATTTTTCTTTTGGTGGCCGCCTCTTTTCTTTTTCTTCCTCCCTCGTAGCCGCCGGCAAAGAGAAACCAAGCACACCGCAAGGGTGGACCGGTGGAGGCAAGCGGACGATCCCTCTCTTCCTCCTCTTTCGCACATCAAGGTGAGTCGGACGCGTTTCGTTCGGGGGAATCTCCCTCTTTCTTTCTTTTGTTGGTCACGAGGAGGGAGGAGGCCCGGCGCCGTCGCGCACCGCGGGCCGCGCGCCCGCGCGGCGCTCGGCCGCGCGGGGCCGCCCGCAGGAGGGGCGCCCGCGCGGGCTGGTGCCGCGCGGGGCCGCCCCGCACCGCGGGCCACGCGCCCGCGCGGCGCACGGCCGCGCGGGGCCGCCCCGCACCGCGGGCCGCGCGCCCGCGCGGCGCTCGGCCGCGCGGGGGCCGCCTGCAGGAGGGGGCGCCCGCGCGGGCTGGTGCCGCGCGGGGCCGCGCCGCACCGCGGGCCGCGCACCCGCGCGGCGCTCGGCCGCGCGGGGGCCGCCCGCAGGAGGGGGCGCCCGCGCGGGCTGGTGCCGCGCGGGGCCGCCCCGCACCGCGGGCCGCGCGCCCGCGCGGCGCTCGGCCGCGCGGGGCCGCCGCAGGAGGGGGGCGCCCGCGCGGGCTGGTGCCGCGCGGGGCCGCCCCGCACCGCGGGCCGCGCGCCCGCGCGGCGCTCGGCCGCGCGGGGCCGCCCGCAGGAGGGGGCGCCCGCGCGGGCTGGTGCCGCGCGGGGCCGCCCCGCACCGCGGGCCGCGCGCCCGCGCGGCGCTCGGCCGCGCGGGGCCGCCCGCAGGAGGGGCGCCCGCGCGGGCTGGTGCCGCGCGGGGCCGCCCCGCACCGCGGGCAGCGCGCCCGCGCGGCACTCGACCGCGCGGGGCCGCCCGCAGGAGGGGCGCCCGCGCGGGCTGGTGCCGCGCGGGGTCGCCCCGCACCGCGGGCAGCGCGCCCACGCGGCGCTCGGCCGCGCGGGGCCGCCCGCAGGAGGGGCGCCGCGCGGGCTGGTGCCGCGCGGGGTCGCCCCGCACCGCGGGCAGCGCGCCCGCGTGGCGCTCGGCCGCGCGGGGCCGCCCGCAGGAGGGGCGCCCGCGCGGGCTGGTGCCGCGCGGGGTCGCCCCGCACCGCGGGCCGCGCGCCCGCGCGGCGCTCGGCCGCGCGGGGCCGCCCGCAGGAGGGGCGCCGCGCGGGCTGGTGCCGCGCGGGGCTGCGCCCTGGCAGGGTGTTCGTCGCACGGGCCGGTGCCGTGCGAAGAACTCCGCCGCACGCTGTAGGGAGTCGTTGTAAGTTTCGGACTTCTAAGTCTCGATTTGCCTATGTTCCTTCAGGAGTGCGGGACGCTGTGGGCGACTGGAGCACAGACGCGGACTGGACGAACGCAGGACGACGCACACAAGGTGGGTACGTTCCCGGGGGTTTCGGGAATGGGGTTTAACTGTTAGAAATAGCATGTTGGGGCAAGGTGGAATTGTCAGTCTCCTTCTGTTTATGCACTAACCCTGTTATGTTATGTTATGATACTCAATGTCAATCTGAGGCTCAAATTTGCTACACGCACACCCGCGGTTTGGCCACCGCAAGGGTGTGCTTTTCCGGAAAAGTGGTACGTTGACCCGTGTACCCCACGCGAAGGTGGCGTTAGGAATGGGGGCCCCCATGGGTGGGGGGTGTGAGCGGTGATGTCGAGGCAGGTGCTCGGCGGCCGAGGCAGGTGCTCGGCGGTGGGCATCGGGGAAGGTGCCCGATGTTGCTTTGTGAGGCAGGTGCTCGGCGGTGGGCATCGGGGAAGGTGCCCGATGTCGTAATGATACAGGGTGTGGTTAAGGTGGAAGGTGCATGGGAGGGATAGTTGCTCCGGTGTTTGTGGTTTGCCTTATCTTTGTTTACTACGCTTATCATGCTATTTCTAGTCACTGACTTCCCACTTCGTGACAGGTTCGTCCAGGGGCGAGTGCTAGGGCGCCGGTGAGGACGTTAGGGTGCTGATCTGATTTATGGGTGACTTCAGATACAGTGACTCTTCTTTCCCTTTTCTTTTATTATTCATGGTAGCTAGTTGTGGATTGCGACACCCCCGTGGGGTCGAAGTGGATGTTGCCCTTTTCTTTCCTTTCTTTTTGAATAATTGAATGAATACTACGTTCTCTCTTACTTGGCCGTTTTGAACGATGAAAAACAAAGAAAACCGTTTGCGAAAACTATTTTTAAAACGTGGGTGTCGTGTGGGCACCAAGCTTTATAAACCTTGTGGGATTTATGTGTTTACGAACTGTTTTCACAAACGAGGGCATCGTGTGGATGCCGCTTTCAAAACCTTGTGATTATTTATCCTTTCAAAACACCGGCCTCTATGCTCTAAGTGAATGCTAGAATGTCACGTGAATTGTTTGGTTGTATGTGTACGAGATCCCAACTGATGTGGTTAGAGATTGTATGTACTACGCCTTGTGAGACACTTTGTAGTTGAGACGCCGTGCATATACAAAGGGGCCTCTGCTCATTTGCAGAGCGAATTTGTGTATGCGGCGGGTCTGTGCACGCGCCGGGGAGTAATGTTTTACAAAAAAAAATATATGGCTGAATCAGGGGCATCGGTGGCTCCTCTTCCGCGCGATTCGAACCCCCGGGGCGTGACAGATTTAGATGGTATCAGAGCGGTAAACTTTAACCACAACAGTCGGGGCCTAACATCCACGGGCGCAATACTCTGGCTACTGAGTAATAAAGTGAACACGGGATAAATAAAACGCGAGTGCTCGTTGGGGGAAAAAGGGGGGAGGGAATTAGTGTTCTTTTCTTTTCTCCCTCTAGTGCCAGCACTAGTGGCGTGCCGTCTTATTTAAACTAGGAGTAACTGGTTCGTGCAAATGTTCAGATCATGGCCAGGACTAGATCCACAGCCGAGGACAAGGGGGCGAACCTACCAAACGAGCGAGACCGTGTGCGCGCCAACCTGGCCGACTTCAAGAAATACGATCCGCCAACGTTCGAGGGGGACACGACGGACCCCTGGGTTGTGGAGAAATGGGTGGATACGATGGAGAAATTATTCGAGGACCTATTGATGGAAGACCATGAGCGGGTCCCCCTGGCCGCCCACTTGCTCGAGGGGAACGCCCGCATCTGGTGGAAGACCGTACGCCCCGACTCTGCGTCGGGCGCTACCCTTCCGTCATGGACTACCTTTAAACAGCAGCTATTCGGGGCGTTCTTTACCAACAGCGTGAAGAAACAACTGGAGGACGACCTAAACCACATCAGGCAGGGAACCAAAACAGTAATGGAGTACCAGAGGGAGTTCGTGAGACTGGCGAACTGTGTCCCGTTCGTCATTCGGGACGAATCCCATAAGGCACAACTGTTTGTGGATGGATTGAGGACTGACATTTTCCAAGTGGTGGACGCGGCGGATCTGCATACCTTTCAGAAGGTGGTCGACCGAGCCACCATCGTGGAGCGAGGCTTTGCCGTCACGCGCGCCCGAAGGGAAGGCTCCCACCAGCAAGACGACAGGAAGCGGACCCAGACGGCTTCAGGGGGAGGGGGCTCCTCCAGCGGGAATCGGCCCCCTAAGCGGTGGAGGCCCCAGCAAAGGACCAGGGGAGCGCCGGGAGAGGGACAACGCCCGGAGGACCGCTCATGCGTGATCTGCGGCGGGGCGCACCGAGTGATGGATTGCTCCAAGAGACAGGACCATTGTTTCCGATGTGGCAAGCAGGGACACTTCCGTTTCAACTGTCCCCTGAACCAAGGCACCACATCTTCAGCAGCCTCCGTGCCTTCACCCCAGCACGCAGGGCGGGGGAAAGCGCCAATGACGTCAGCCCCCAGACCGCCAGCACCCCGATCTGTAGGGGAAAAGCCACCGCCTTCGGGAGGCCGCGTCTATTCGATGGGTCAGCAGGAGACGCACCCGTCTGAGCACGTCGTCGCAGGTATCACTCTTGCTTCTGTTTATCGCGCTAGAACCCTTTTTGACACCGGAGCGACCCTCTCGTTTATGTCCCGAGACTTCGCACTGACCCATGATTTTGAGTTGAGACCCTTACCCAGTTTGATGACCGTACACACCGCGGGGGGATCCTTGGAGGCACGCAACATGGTGCCTTCCTGCCCTATATGGATGGGAAGGCTTCCGTGCCCCTGGGATCTGGTAGTCATTCCATTGAAAGAGTATGATGTAGTGCTCGGAATGGATTGGCTCACGTGGTACCTTGCGGTCATAGACTGCGAGAAGCGCGAGGTACGACTGATGTACCCCGATTTTCCGGAGAACGTGTACTTGGCTTGCAAGAGCGTTTCCTTTTCTTCCATGATTCCTGCATCCCGAGCCAGGAAGCTGGTAGAGGGCGGGTGTATGGCCTACTTGGTGTCGGTGGCCCTGGCCGCCGGATCCTCCACGGCACTCCCCGACATCCCTGTGGTGAGGGACTTCCCAGATGTTTTTCCGGCCGAACTACCTGGATTACCCCCCGAGCGAGAAGTTGTCTTTCCCATTGAGCTTCCACCCGGCACTCGACCAATCACGAAGGCCCCCTACAGGATGGCCTTCGCGGAGCTGAAGGAACTTAAGGCGCAGCTAGAGGACCTTCTGGACAAGGGGTTTATCCGACCGAGTGTGTCCCCTTGGGGCGCACCTGTACTCTTTGTACGAAAGAAAGACGGGAGCTTGCGGTTGTGCATCGACTACCGGGAAATCAACAAAGTCACAGTGAAAAACAAGTACCCCTTACCTAGGATTGATGACCTCTTTGACCAGCTGCGGGGTGCAACTGTCTTTTCAAAAATCGACCTGCAGTCGGGCTACCACCAGCTCAGAGTTCGAGACGAGGATATTCCGAAGACGGCATTCCGGACTCGGTATGGCCATTACGAGTTCACAGTAATGCCGTTCGGGCTTACCAATGCCCCAGCGGTGTTCATGGACATGATGAACCGAGTTTTCAGACCCTTCCTGGATCAGTTCGTTGTGGTCTTCATCGACGACATCCTGATTTACTCCACCACCGATGAGAAGCACGAGGAGCACCTTCGAATTGTTCTACAGACCCTTAGGGAGCAGGAGCTGTTCGCAAAACTTAAGAAATGCGAATTCTGGCTTCGCGAAGTGGGGTTTCTAGGGCATATCATTTCAGCAGCAGGAGTCGCAGTGGATCCCAAGAAGGTGGAGTCGGTGACCGACTGGCCCCAGCCGACCACAGTGACAGAGGTGCGCAGCTTCTTGGGCCTTGCGGGATACTACAGACGTTTCGTGGAGGGTTTCTCGAAGATTGCGACCCCTCTGAACCGCCTAACCCGGAAAGGAGTAAAGTTCATATGGACGGTCCAATGCCAAGAGAGCTTTGAAGAACTTAAGAAACGGTTAACAAGAGCGCCTGTGCTTGCCTTACCAACCCCTGGAGAAGACTACGAAGTCTACTGCGATGCATCGCGAATAGGACTGGGAGGAGTACTAATGCAGCAAGGAAGAGTCATTGCCTATGCTTCAAGACAACTCAAGGATTACGAACAGAACTACCCGACCCATGACTTGGAGCTTGCCGCAGTGGTCTTCGTTCTGAAACTGTGGAGGCACTACCTCTACGGTGTGCATTGCAACGTGTTCTCGGACCACCAAAGCCTTAAGTACCTTTTCACCCAGAAGGAGCTTAACCTACGGCAGAGGAGGTGGTTGGAGCTACTGAAGGACTACGACTTAACCATCCAGTACCACCCGGGGAAAGCAAATGTGGTAGCCGACGCTCTAAGCCGAAAGGGACAAGCAGAAGGAACTTCGGCGGGCGCGATCACGCAGCAGAACGACTTGATCGCGGAATTTTCACGATTGAGGTTGGAAGTGGTACCAGCAGGGACGGTTGAGCGACTGTTGACCCTAACAGTTGCGCCGACCCTATTGGAGAGGATTCGGGAAGGCCAAGGTGCGGATCCGCAGCTACAGCTGGAATGAGATAGGATTTCACCGGAGCAAGAAGGAGACTTTGCAGTGGGAACGGACGGCACCCTTCGGTTCCGAGGGCGGATCTGCGTGCCCGATCTGCCGGATCTAAAGAAAGAAATCCTGACTGAAGCACATTGCGCCCCCTACGTGGCGCACCCTGGAGGCACCAAGATGTACCGGGATATCCGACAGACCTTCTGGTGGCCAAGATTGAAGGGAGATGTGACGCTGTTCGTGGCTCACTGTTTGATTTGCCAACAGGTGAAAGCCGAGCATCAGCGGCCGACGGGGAAATTGCAACCTCTACCCGTGCCCGAATGGAAGTGGGAGCAAGTCACAATGGACTTCGTCACCGGATTCCCCCGTTCGCAACAGGGACACGACGCTATCTGGGTTGTCGTGGATCGGCTAACGAAGTCAGCTCACTTCCTACCCATCCACACGACCTGGACACGTGACCGGCTGGCACAGGTCTACCTCAGCGAGATTGTAAGGCTGCACGGGGTGCCAACGACGATCACCTCGGACAGGGACACGAGGTTCGTTTCGAACTTTTGGAAGAGTCTACAACGAGCCTTGGGGACCAAGTTACACTTCAGCTCAGCCTTTCACCCCCAGACGGACGGGCAATCCGAGCGGGTGATCCAGATACTCGAGGACATGCTTCGGGCGTGCGTGCTGGATTTGGGAGACGGATGGTCGCGCTACCTACCCCTTGCAGAGTTCGCTTATAACAACAGCTACCAAGCGAGCATTAAGATGGCGCCGTACGAAGCGTTGTACGGCAGACGCTGTAGATCCCCGATCTGCTGGGACGATCTGGGGGAGAGAAAGTTTTTGGGGCCGGACCTAGTGGCCGAGACAGAGGAAAGGGTGCGCCTCATCAGGCGACGTTTGGCGACCGCCCAGAGCCGGCAAAAGAGTTACGCGGACCAGAGACGTCGCGACCTGGAATTCCAGGTGGGAGAGCACGTGTTACTGCGGGTGTCGCCGTCGAAGGGGGTGAAGCGGTTTGGGTTGAGGGGCAAGCTGAGCCCGCGGTACATAGGGCCGTTTGAGATTCTGGAGCGCATCGGCCCGGTAGTCTACCGCCTCGCCCTACCGCCGAACCTTGACCGCGTTCATGATGTGTTCCACGTATCCATGCTTCGGAAATACCTCCCCGACCCATCGCGAGTGCTTGACGCCTCCGCGATTGAACTCAAGGAGGATCTAAGTTTCGCGGAAGTACCAGTGCGGATCCTAGCCCGGGAGGACAAAAAGCTGCGTAGTCGGACGATTCCCTACGTAAAGGTGCTTTGGAGCAATCAAGAAGAGCGTGAGGCAACTTGGGAACCCGAGTCAAAGATGAGGGAGTGCTACCCGGACCTGTTCGCCGCTGGGGAAGATTAAGTTTCGGGGACGAAACTTGTTTTTAGCGGTAAGTGGTGTAAGACCCGGCTTTTCCTTAACCCTTCTGGTCACCCTCTTCTTGTAATGCCTGACTGGGGGCCTCATTTTTGGCATTTTTCCGGACAGACCGTCGGGGCCCGCAAATAATTTTAGGCGGTAGAGCTCGCGGAACGGAGCGCGTGGGCGCGATCGGTTTATTTTTCCGACTCCCGGTCTGACCAGAATTAATTCTCGAAGTTGGGGTCCCCCTTAGACGCCTCGGGATCCGTGTTGGCAGCCGCACACCTTTTAAGGTAAACCCTAATTCTCTTAGTATATATATGTAGCCGTGAGGGAAAGAGGATTAGGGTTCCTCTTATTTTTCTTTTGGTGGCCGCCTCTTTTCTTTTTCTTCCTCCCTCGTAGCCGCCAGCAAAGAGAAACCAAGCACACCGCAAGGGTGGACCGGTGGAGGCAAGCGGACGATCCCTCTCTTCCTCCTCTTTCGCACATCAAGGTGAGTCGGACGCGTTTCGTTCGGGGGAATCTCCCTCTTTCTTTCTTTTGTTGGTCACGAGGAGGGAGGAGGCCCGGCGCCGTCGCGCACCGCGGGCCGCGCGCCCGCGCGGCGCTCGGCCGCGCGGGGCCGCCCGCAGGAGGGGCGCCCGCGCGGGCTGGTGCCAGCGCGGGGCCGCCCCGCACCGCGGGCCACGCGCCCGCGCGGCGCACGGCCGCGCGGGGCCGCCCCGCACCGCGGGCCGCGCGCCCGCGCGGCGCTCGGCCGCGCGGGGGCCGCCCGCAGGAGGGGGCGCCCGCGCGGGCTGGTGCCGCGCGGGGCCGCCCCGCACCGCGGGCCGCGCACCCGCGCGGCGCTCGGCCGCGCGGGGGGCCGCCCGCAGGAGGGGGCGCCCGCGCGGGCTGGTGCCGCGCGGGGCCGCCCCGCACCGCGGGCCGCGCGCCCGCGCGGCGCTCGGCCGCGCGGGGCCGCCGCAGGAGGGGGGCGCCCGCGCGGGCTGGTGCCGCGCGGGGCCGCCCCGCACCGCGGGCCGCGCGCCCGCGCGGCGCTCGGCCGCGCGGGGCCGCCCGCAGGAGGGGGCGCCCGCGCGGGCTGGTGCCGCGCGGGGCCGCCCCGCACCGCGGGCCGCGCGCCCGCGCGGCGCTCGGCCGCGCGGGGCCGCCCGCAGGAGGGGCGCCCGCGCGGGCTGGTGCCGCGCGGGGCCGCCCCGCACCGCGGGCAGCGCGCCCGCGCGGCACTCGGCCGCGCGGGGCCGCCCGCAGGAGGGGCGCCCGCGCGGGCTGGTGCCGCGCGGGGTCGCCCCGCACCGCGGGCAGCGCGCCCACGCGGCGCTCGGCCGCGCGGGGCCGCCCGCAGGAGGGGCGCCGCGCGGGCTGGTGCCGCGCGGGGTCGCCCCGCACCGCGGGCAGCGCGCCCGCGCGGCGCTCGGCCGCGCGGGGCCGCCCGCAGGAGGGGCGCCCGCGCGGGCTGGTGCCGCGCGGGGTCGCCCCGCACCGCGGGCCGCGCGCCCGCGCGGCGCTCGGCCGCGCGGGGCCGCCCGCAGGAGGGGCGCCGCGCGGGCTGGTGCCGCGCGGGGCTGCGCCCTGGCAGGGTGTTCGTCGCACGGGCCGGTGCCGTGCGAAGAACTCCGCCGCACGCTGTAGGGAGTCGTTGTAAGTTTCGGACTTCTAAGTCTCGATTTGCCTATGTTCCTTCAGGAGTGCGGGACGCTGTGGGCGACTGGAGCACAGACGCGGACTGGACGAACGCAGGACGACGCACACAAGGTGGGTACGTTCCCGGGGGTTTCGGGAATGGGGTTTAACTGTTAGAAATAGCATGTTGGGGCAAGGTGGAATTGTCAGTCTCCTTCTGTTTATGCACTAACCCTGTTATGTTATGTTATGATACTCAATGTCAATCTGAGGCTCAAATTTGCTACACGCACACCCGCGGTTTGGCCACCGCAAGGGTGTGCTTTTCCGGAAAAGTGGTACGTTGACCCGTGTACCCCACGCGAAGGTGGCGTTAGGAATGGGGGCCCCCATGGGTGGGGGGTGTGAGCGGTGACGTCGAGGCAGGTGCTCGGCGGCCGAGGCAGGTGCTCGGCGGTGGGCATCGGGGAAGGTGCCCGATGTTGCTTTGTGAGGCAGGTGCTCGGCGGTGGGCATCGGGGAAGGTGCCCGATGTCGTAATGATACAGGGTGTGGTTAAGGTGGAAGGTGCATGGGAGGGATAGTTGCTCCGGTGTTTGTGGTTTGCCTTATCTTTGTTTACTACGCTTATCATGCTATTTCTAGTCACTGACTTCCCACTTCGTGACAGGTTCGTCCAGGGGCGAGTGCTAGGGCGCCGGTGAGGACGTTAGGGTGCTGATCTGATTTATGGGTGACTTCAGATACAGTGACTCTTCTTTCCCTTTTCTTTTATTATTCATGGTAGCTAGTTGTGGATTGCGACACCCCCGTGGGGTCGAAGTGGATGTTGCCCTTTTCTTTCCTTTCTTTTTGAATAATTGAATGAATACTACGTTCTCTCTTACTTGGCCGTTTTGAACGATGAAAAACAAAGAAAACCGTTTGCGAAAACTATTTTTAAAACGTGGGTGTCGTGTGGGCACCAAGCTTTATAAACCTTGTGGGATTTATGTGTTTACGAACTGTTTTCACAAACGAGGGCATCGTGTGGATGCCGCTTTCAAAACCTTGTGATTATTTATCCTTTCAAAACACCGGCCTCTATGCTCTAAGTGAATGCTAGAATGTCACGTGAATTGTTTGGTTGTATGTGTACGAGACCCCAACTGATGTGGTTAGAGATTGTATGTACTACGCCTTGTGAGACACTTTGTAGTTGAGACGCCGTGCATATACAAAGGGGCCTCTGCTCATTTGCAGAGCGAATTTGTGTATGCGGCGGGTCTGTGCACGCGCCGGGGAGTAATGTTTTACAAAAAAAAAATATATGGCTGAATCAGGGGCATCGGTGGCTCCTCTTCCGCGCGATTCGAACCCCCGGGGCGTGACAATAAGTGAGAAACTCCATCCACTAGAGAAATCTGATACCCAAATCTGATGCATAAGTAAAACATCCGGTCAACCTCCCAATGTCCGCGGTCGCCGCAACACCCCACAAGTCCAAATCTGATAAAGTAATCAATATCTGGCTAACCGCCCAATGTCCGCGGTTGCCACAAAGCCCCACAGTCCATAATCGAGTCCAACCTGACCCTGACTCGATGACCTCGACTACACTATCCCATACCCCTGCTCTAACTCGAGCAATATGCAACTGAATAGAAAGGAGAACAGCTAAACATGGTTTCTCCTAAGTCATGTCCCAACATGTTGTGTAGCAGAAAAAGGTGGCCTAGCTAGATGACCATACAAGCATGCAAAGTCCTTTACTTGATAAAGCAATTACAAGTATTCTAACTTTTACAAAACTAAGTGCATGGAACCTCCAATGTACATGATGCACAGTACATAATACATGATACAATCTTGATACATGATCTACTAACAATAAGCTTTTCAAGATGCGAGCCCTAACCACATGCTTTCACAAGCATAATGAATTTCCCTAACACCTTGCTTTTCAAGATACAATCACTTTCAATATGTTGTTGCAAAGATAGGAACTTACTAACAAATAATCTTTCCAAAATATGAACTCTAACCACATGCCCAAACCTTCCATTATACATACAACATAATATGGATTTAGCATGATTCCAAGTGTTTAAACTACACATCTAAATCAAGGAAACACAACTTACTAACATTTAGTTCTCTAACAATGCAAGTAGTAACAATGAATCCGTGATCTCATACAAGCATGCTAGGTCCATTTCACAATTCTAACTAGCAACATGATCAAGCAACACTCTAATATGCCTAGTGGGAAATCAAAAGTAGGAGGTTTACAACAACACCCACCTCGAGCGCTAAATCCTGGTCCCAAAAGTGATGTCCACGCTCGGTCCAAACAACCTCCACAAAACTGTACAACATTCCCCAAAAGAACATACTACATTTAATCACACAATACATCACAAAATCTGTCCCAAATTACATCAGTCCACTATTTTCCTGTTTTCACATGTGAAAAACGCCCGGAAAAATCCAAGATAAATACTGTCACGATCCTCGCGATGAACCCGTCGAAACGAGTACCTGCACGCTCAAATCCGAGTTTCCTACTCTGAGATACAAATTCTGCAAGGGAAACACCCCAAACTAAACTGTACAGAAATTCTGTGTCAAAGAACTCGGGAAAAGAATGATTTTCACCTTCGAATAATATTCCGAAAATTCCCAGAAAATTCAAGGGTGTTCCTTGTGTCGTGTAGATGAAAAACGCCTGTTGGAACACTTCGATCCGATGCCTGTGCGCGAAGATACAGCTAGAACACCGCAGTGCTGTCCAAAAATTCGCGAAGAAAAAGGGGTCAAATGGAAGCTCGGGAAACTCCAAGGTCAGCATGGAAAACGAGAAAACTCAAAACACAGAAGTTGGAGTCCTACCTGTCATGAGTCCAATGGCGCGAGAATCGCCAAAATCGGAGGTAGGGGTGAGTCGGGGGAGTCTGTGCACTAAACTGCGACGAAACGGGTCGCCGGTGTAGAAACGTCACTGTGCGCCGCGTCGCAGAAAAAGCCGAAGAGGTGACCTCCAAAAATCCTCAAAGTCCTCTGAAGTATTGTGTACAGTGAGAGGAAGAACTTCCCTGAAGATCTCTCTTTGAAAAGAAGTCCAAAAGCCCGAAAAGAAAACCAAGGAAGCCTATTTATAGGCCTAGCCCGCAAGCAGCTTTGGGCCGGATTCGGGCGCAACTTCCGGGCGCCCGAATCCGCCAAGCAGGTCGCACCGATCCCGTCCGACGCGCCCGAAACGCTGTGGTGATGCCACGTGTCCCTGCAACAGGAAACAGCGGTGCAAGGGCCTCCGCCGCGCGCCACGCGTCCCTCACGGTCAAAGGCGGTAGGTACGGCCCGCCAATGGCGGGCCGACACGTGGCCGCACTCTAGTGCGGCCGACAGCGCGCCTGGCGCCTCTGCGCGCGCGCCGTCCCGGGGCACCCCTCCGCGCACACCGTGGACCGTGCCTTCGTGAGCCAGCCAATGCCAGGCCGCCACGTGTCCATGCACCCGGTCCACAGAACCCGCACAAACCCACTGGTCCGCGCCGCGTGCGTCCGCCATTCCGGGCACACCACGCGTCCCGCGCCCGCGGTCCATGCACCGCTGCGCCCGCGGTCCATGACCGTGCCTGCGTGGCTCAGGCTGGTCCACGGTCACCTCCCATGCACCGAAAATCCCCGAAAACTTCCGGAAGCCCGTTTTTGGTCATCCGGACTCCAAAATTAACAAGCAAATAGCCGTTTTCAAGCGTTTTTCCGCGCTGAATCCAAATCCAACCTTTGTTTGGCCCAAAACCTTTTCTAAAATTCGGCAAATGCAGCCGAAGGCCAATATGACAATAAATACCTCAATGGGTCCATCTGTGCTATCCCTTCGATACACTATGGACCAGACACACCATCAACAGGTGTTTTACACATTGGATTCACGGGAAACATAGCATGGGAACCTGGACCACTACATCCTCCCCCACTAAAAGGAGTTTCGTCCACGAAACTAAGAAAACAACACAGACGTACCTCAATCGGAAGCCTCGAACAGAAAAGGGTAGATACCACTCATCACCGTCTCTAGCTCCCAAGTAGCCTCACGCTCCTCGTGATTGCTTCACAAGATCTTCACATGAGGGATGGTCCCACTGCGTAGTTCTCTCACCTCTCAATCCGGAACTCGCAGTGGCCGCCCAACATAGCTCAAGTCCTTGCCGATCCCAAATGTGTGAGGTCGATGGCGTGTGACGGGTCAGAACATACCTCCTCAGAGTGGACACCCGAAACCCATTGTGAATGCCAGCAAATCTGGGAGGAGTGCAAGCCTGAAGGCAACGGGCCCTATACGCTCCAATACCCTGAAGGGGCCAATAAAACGGGAGCTAAACTTCCCACAAATGCCGTATCTCATGACTCCCTTAGACGACGAGACCTTCACAACAACAAGATCTCCCACTTGAAACTCTAGGTCTCGTCGCCGCACGTCGCTATAACTCCTCCGCTTGCTCTGAGCGGTCTGAAGATGCTGCCTGATCACTCTGACCCTTTCCTCTGCCTCTCGCAGTAACTCTGGCCCCAAAGTCCGCCTCTCATACATATCGCTCCAATAAAGCGGTGATCGACACCTGCGTCCAATTAACGCTTCAAACGGAGCCCTCTGGATGCTCGCCAGAAAGCTATTGTTGTTCGCAAACTCAGCCGGAGATAGGTGTCGAATCCATTCACCGCCAAAATCCAATATGCAAGCTCTGAGCATGTCCTCGGGGATCTGTATGGTGCGCTCCGACTGCCCATCCGTCAGTGGGTGGAAAGCTGTACTTAATCTAAGCTGCGTGCCCAAGGCGTCATGTAAGCTCCTCCATCAACGTGACACAAATCTCGAATCTCGATCTGACACAATAGAGGCGGGCACTCCATGTCACCTCACCACCTCATCTCCTCACGCAATGGCGCCTGGTCGATAATCATCAGCGATAAGCTTTGCACTGCTATCCTACACCGGGCATCAGCAACCACATTGGCCTTGTCAAGATGGTAAAGTATGTCCACATCATAGTCCTTAACAATTCCAACCATATACGCTGCCTCAAATTGAGCTCCTACCGTGAAAACAGGTATTTCAAGCTCTTGTGTCCGGTATAAATCTCGCAGCATCCCCATACAGGTAGTAGCGCCACAACTCAGTGCGAAAATCACAGCAACAAGCTCCAAGTCATGGGTAGGGTAATTCTTTTCATAATCCTTAAGTTGCCATGAAGCATAAGCGATTACCCTACCCTTCTGCATCAGCAAGCAACCAAGTCTACTGTGAGATGCATCACTGTAAATCATGTATCCTTTCCCCAGAACGAGGAGGGAAAGGATAGGAGCCGACATCAATCTACTCTTCAAATCCTCGAAGTTCCTCTGGCAATCCTCACTCTAGATAAACTTAACTCCTTTACGCGTCAGACGAGTGAGGGGTGTGGAAAGTTTCGCAAAACCTTCCACAAGCCGACGGTAATATCCGGCCAAGCCCATAAAACTGCGGGCCTCTGATACCATCGTCGGTCGGGGCCAATCCTTAACTGCCTCAATCTTCGCCAGGTCCAATACCACTCCTGCGGCTGAAATCATATGACCCTAAAAGACAACTTCCCGAAGCCAAAACCCGCACTTTTAAACTTGGCATACAGCTTCTTCTCTCGCTGAAGCTGCAGCACTACCCTCAAGTGCTCCTCAAGCTCCACATCGCTCCGGGAATAAATCAGGAAATCATCTTTGCATACTACATCAACCCGTTCCAGGTAAGGTCGAAATATTCTGCTCACCAAATCCATAAAAGCGGCAGGGGCATTAGTCAATCCAAAAAGGCATGACGGTAAACTTATAATGCCCGTACCGTGACCTGAATGCCGTCTTCGGAATATCCTCGGCCTTCACTTTCTGCTGGTGGTAACCTGATTGTAGATCAATCCTCGAGAAGACACAAGCCCCTTGCAGCTGATCAACTAAGCCATCAATGCGCGGCAAAAGGATACTTGTCCTTGATGGTCACTAAATTGAACTCTCAGTAATCCACACAAAGTCGAAGTGAACCATCCATCACTTTTACAAATAGCACCGGCGTTCCCAAAGGCGAAACACTGGGTCCAACAAAACCCTCATCCTTCAAGTCCTGAAATTGCGCCTCTAACTCCCGCATCTTAGCCGGTGCCATTCGATAAGGAGCCTTAGAGATTGGCGCAGCTCCTGGAACTACGTCAATCAAAACTCGATCTCCCTATCCGGCGGCATACTAACCAACTCCAGGGGAAAACATCCGGGAACTCGTGGACAATAGGGATATCCGCGAGTTCCGATGCCGCCGTAGGCTCCTCCACCACACTAGCCAAAAAGGCTATGCATCCACTGCGGATCATCCGCCTCGCTCGGGAAGTCGAAACTACTGTGGTAAAAGAAGCACTCTGACACCCTCTATACGCAAACACCTTCTGACCTGGCTCGGTAGAGGTAACAGCCCTCGCAGAATAATCTATAATCGCAAGGTATCGAGCCAGCCAAACCAACCCAAGCACCACATCAAAGTCTCTCAGCTGACTCAAGACCAACAGGTCCACTAGCATAATCCAGAACTCGAGCTGCATCGGGCAAGACCAACAACACTCCTCCACGTGCAAAAATGATCGGGAAACTAAACCTCTCATGCACGTGGTAAAAGCCCTACCTCTAACCCATATGATCATGCAACTGATCTACTAAAGAAAGAATGCAATGCTCGTATAACAAATAAGATATGAATCCAAATGCAAGAAATAAATCAAACCTGCCATCACACAGTCAGCCGTAGCAGAATCCCCCGCCTGCGCTAAGCCGCCCTGATCACTCAACATCGGCTGTCTCTCGCCAGAAGGGTGTGGAGGCAAAACTCGGTCTGCTTGGAGACCTGTCGATGAAGCTCCCGGTCGCAGCTGGGAAGTGGTAGGAACAAATGCCGAAATCGGTGCTGCGCGTACCGACAGAGGGCACGAAGCCCGAAAATGTCCAAACAGGCCACAAAGATAGCAGCGTCCCGGCCGCTGATCACAAGTACTGACGAAGTGCTGACCTCCACAAATGCTGCACGTACCTGCCTGATAGGGCTGCCACTGCTGCCGCTGCCGCCTCTGTAGTCGTGATCGCGACCCCTACTAGGACGCGGTAGGGACCAATGCTGGAGAAGGTGCTACCGAGGTCCGAAAGGGGCACGTAGCTCGGATGTCGCCTGGCTGCCCACTCGACCCTGTTGGGTTATATGTAATAAGGATCTAAATAGGGGAAAAAACACCTAGAGGGGGGTGAATAGGTGTAAACGTATAAACACTCAAAATCCATTGCGATAAAAACCCAATGCGGAAATAAAAATAATACGCAAGATTTTTACGTGGAAAACTCCATCACCGGAGTAAAAAACCACGGGACCGATAACACGGCAGAAATCCACTATAATTAAAACACGTACAAGGTGATTTACCGTACACACTTACGACTCAACCTTTTCCATACGCTCCTAGAGGATCTTCTCCGCTCGCTCCACGACGCTTCTCGAATCCACGATCTGCGCCCAACGCCGAATCCACGGCGTCCAACGTCGAAACCACGACGTCCGACCGAATCCACGGTCTTCACCCAATAGCACCCTTCGAATCCACCAATGTGCCTCGCTCCGAATCCACGAGAGCGGTTGAACCTTGAATCCACAAGGACACGCGAATCCACGCGCCGATTTTTGGGGTAAATCGTTGTTTTTGGTGGTGATGATCCGCCGAATACTTAGATCAAAGATAGATCGGAAATACCATCTAAGTATTCATTAGTTTGATTCAACTCAAGATGTGAGTATGAAAACCTAGAATCAAACTAATCAATATAGATGAAGAAACATAGAGTATTCTCTAATGATTTCCTTTCTTCTCTATATGTGGATCTAGAGCCGTATAAGATGATATATGAAAATGACGGCTATATGGATTATTTTGGATTAACCCTAGAAAAAGAGTCATAGGGTCTATTTATAGGTTAGAAACCCTAGGAAGGAGATAAGAATCAAAAACCTAACATTTCTGGAAATTTGACGGACGGCGATCCGGATCGGATTTGGGCGATCCGGATTGCAGTAGCAATAAAGACGGTTTCCAGAAAATCACACGTTCGGGATCCGGATCGGATTGTCTGATCCGGATCGTTCATACAATTCAGAAAACTCAACGTTCGGGATCCGGATCGTGAGATGCTGCGATCCGGATTGAAGTATTGTATGAAACAACAACCTTCGGGATCCGGATCGCTGGCTCTGATCCGGATCCTGAACATGTCCGAACACCAGTTTTTGATGTTTATTCAATGAAAGATTCTTCCAAGTGTTTCTACACTACAAGAAGTATTCGGATCACACAAAATCTTTAGTTAAACATACCTGATCCTTTTGAATTCTTCTTTCTTGAGATTGAGTTAAATGATCCAACTTCCTTCACCTTCAATCTTCAAGACTTGAGACTTTCACGAAACTACGCCAACTCAAATTCCGTAACAATCTCCCCCTTTGGCGGTTTCGTGACAAAACACAGATCCACTAAAGAAAATTCAAAAAGATATTTTTGTTGCTATCACCATACAACAAAAATTTACAATGGAGATCCAAAAATTTAAAAACATGAGATAACCTCCTAAAACAGACTCTAGACTTAGACATCTGTACTCTCTGCACAAGGAAATCATTCTTGACAAAAAGAGATCGTTAGATGCCTCAAGAATATTTAGCATACAAAACCTAGTACAGATATAGAGTTTATCTGATCATCATGACATTTGAGAATTCAGATATGTAAGAGAATCATAGTCAAAAGCCAACATATCTTCTATGCAATCAAAAACCAAATGTCATAAAATGTTAGTCCAACATCAACTTGTTAGTCATATTACATGCCCAAATAGTTAGTCGAATAGTTAGTAGAGACATGCAAACAATCACAAGATAAAAACCAAAGTTGAAGTTGAAGTGATACTTACCTTGATGTATACAAAATTTTCACATCAGCATTGTTCATCATTGTACCTTGATGCAGTCATCATTGTTCATCATTGTACCTTGATGTATACAAGATCACAATTTTCACAATATCATTGTTCAAGTTCTCTAAACTCTCTCCCCCTTTTTGTCACAAACAAAGCCAAAATTACAAAAAATTGAAGGAGAGTTAAAAATTTCAAAGAAAATGTTCCGAAATTTAAGAACTAGAACTAAGATTAAGTCCTAAAAACTAAAAAACCTGCACAAGAAAAGGTTAAAAATCTGCAAAAGAATAAAAAGAAGGGAATCAGTCATCAGATTCGGAGTCTTCAGAGCTCATGCAGCCTATCTTTTTCAAAATTCGTTTAAGCATTCCCGAAATCGTAGAGCATTCTTGTTTCATCTGTTGTATGTCCTTGGACATCTTTCCGAGTTCTAGAGCCATTTTATCTTGTTCTTGGTTGCAGGAAGACTCCAAGTTCCCCTTTTGGTCAATTTTTCTGGAATTTGAAGACCGTTGTGTGACGATTGACGGAGCAGTCTTTCCTTCATTCCGAGGAGATCTTCTTGGCAAAAAATGTGTGTTGTAAGGAGGTTCATTGCTTGGCACATTCTTTTTCATGGCTTGCTGCTTAAGTATTGAGGAAGACTTCAGTAGCTTCTTTTTCTTTAGGTAAACCTTATTTTCTTCATCAATGCCTTGTTGTACTTCGTCAAGAAATGTGTCCCAATCTTCTTCGTCTTCTGATTCAGTGTCAATTTAAGAAATATTCCTTGGGTTCTCTTGACATGGTTCATTTATTTCAATACCTCGAGCTCGTCCAGGTCGTCGAGCAAGTCTTTTTCTTTTTAGGAAAATGGATGAAGAGGTCATTGGTGCTTTTCCTTTTTCCGCAGCAGTGAGCGGAGCCTTTTCCGTTGATGTTTCTGCATGGGCTTTCCCTTTCGATGCAACAGAGGTTTTCTGTGGCGATTCTCCAGGATGTGTTTCATCATCTGATAACTCATCCCAGTTAACTTCATCCTTTTTAGCCCTCTTGGCAGTGTCTCTCGTATGTACCATATCAGCAAGTAGGAAAACAATCCAAGTGATCACCATTGCTAATGGTTTCTTGAGAAAAGAAATCCTGTGTGGAACAACTCAAGAACACGAAAAAATTGTTAATTTGCAAAGATTTGAAAAATTGTACCCAAACAATCATAATCATGTAGAGAGACTAAGAATCAAATTAGTTTTGCAAAAGGACTTTTAAAAATAGATCAATTGCATGATTTTCGAAAATCCTTATTATATGCCCTAAAACCGAAATTTTAGAAATCGAAACCTAAAAATCCGTTAATCAGGAGAATACCTAGCATATAATCAAAACTAATCTACCCAGAGTTCTTATTTCAAAAGAAATTTGATCAAAAACCATCCACAAACAAAGTTGATCCAAGAAATTCATCACGTTTGAGGAGGAAAAGAGAAAAACTGTGAAAACCGAGATTTTGATCAATAAAACTTACTTGGAGTTGAAGAACTTGAGTTTGAAAGATTCCAGGAAGGATGAAATCTAGAGAGAGAGGCTCTGGAAACTTTGGAACAAAAGATTGGAGTAAAAGAAATCAAAACCCTTTTGTTCTTTATAAAACCCTAGCCGCGATCCGGATCAGTTCATGATTGCGATCCGGATCGGCTGCCCGCAGTGAGAAACTGCGTTCGGGATCCGGATCGGTAGGTCCAATCCGGATCGTCAGCCCGCAGAAGAATACCTGCGTTCGGGATCCGGATCATCTTGCCCGATCCGGATCGGCTCCAACTTTTTCTTTAGAAAATTTCAGAGAAATTCAAGAAAAACCAGAAAAAGATTGTAAGCACAAATGTGTATCAACCTTAAACAAAAATCATCGTTTCATACAACAAGAATTAGATTATGCCAAATCTATCAATAATATCCAAAAATGAAACGAGAATTTACAAGAATTAAATCCCTTAAAGTTGAACACCTTCAATTACATCTAACTTGATCTTATGAGTAATGCCTTTATCAAATCATCAATTCAGTAAAGAAAATGAAATACAAAGATCAATAGATGTTTGAAATCCCAAATATAGTAGATAATGTATCTAGACAATCTGTTGAAGAGAGTGGCTCTTTGAGCATCTTTCTTTAAAAACCCACCTTATACCAACCTTGAAATTTGACGGAGTCAAGTATTTCAACATGCATTTTACTTAATCAAAATTTGAACAACCATGCTTGGTATACATGTGGTAGCTGCACACAATACTCGGACGACCGAGGTGGTAGCTCTTTCCTCCATGTGGTGGTAGTTTTCACACTCCTCATTGGGATGTAACTCTTTCCACATCTTTTGAGCATTTTACATTTCTTTGACTCCCCCTCAATTGGCTATCAATTATTTAAGATATAAAGTATTCAACCAAATATTGATCTCGATTTCATACTCGACTAAACAGTCAAATAAGATAATGACTATACCAAGAGATCATTGAGAGAGAGAAATTGACTTTGATCACTTAGAAGATGATTTAATTAACATAAATGATCATTGCAACAGTGAATTATTATGATGGCAAAAGCATAATAAATTTCTAAATGTGCGAAAAGATGCAATTAAAGTCAATTATGATCTAGGCTCAATTAATGTCCTATGTACAAACATAGATAATGAACAAAACAAAAACAAATACAAAACCTATCCTAAGCAAAGGTTTCAAAAAGAAGTTTATTTCAAGGAAAGCATTCCAATTGCTTTTCGTAAATGAATAAAACGTTTTTGATCCAAAGGTTTTGTTAAAAAGTCAGCCAATTGATCCTCAGTTGAAATATATGAAAGTTGAAGAGTATTTGATTCAACTAGCTCTCTAAGAAAATGATATCTAAGTTCAATATGTTTTGTTCTAGAGTGCAACACAGGGTTTTTAGAAATGTTAATTGCACTTGTGTTGTCACAAAGAATTGTTACCGAAGATGCTGAAATGCGGAAGTCGCTCAATACGCTTTTCATCCAAATGAGTTGAGTTGAGCAACTTCCAGCTGAAATGTATTCCGCTTCGGCAGTCGAGAGTGCTATGCTGTTACGGCTTTTTGGTATTGGCATATTTCGTGAGTCAAGTCAGTGAGTTGAGTCAGAGTCTTAAAGGGATCAAATTGTCAATCAGCAATCAAAGACTTAGAGAAGACTCAACAAGAGCTCAAGTTGACACTCAGTGTCTTGAGTCTTGAAGATTGAAGTTGAAGAATTGTGGATCAGTTACATCAATCTCAAGAAGAAAGTATTCAAGAGGATCAGGTATGTTTAACTAAATAATTGTGGTGATCCGAATACTTTCTTATAGTGTAGAAACACTTGGATGAACTTTTAATTGCATAATAATCAAAAACTGGTGTTCGGACATGTTCAGGATCCGGATCAGAGCCAACGATCCGGATCCCGAAGGTTGTTGCTTCATACAAGACTTCGATCCGGATCCATGCAATTTCCAATCCGGATCCCGAAGGTTAAGTTTTCTGATTTGTATGAATGATCCGGATCGGGCAATGCGATCCGGATCCCGAACCATGGTATTTCTGGAATCGTCAATCTCGTTACGACGATCCGGATCGCAGTAAATCCGATCCGGATCGTCGTCCTGAAAATTTCCAGATAAGGTATGTTTTTGATTCTTATCTCTTTCCAAAGGTTTCTAAACTATAAATAGACATTTAGGGTTTCTCAAAAACGTGGGAGCTACGGCCGATCAATTTATAAAACACTTGAGAGCAACCCTAGAGGCGAGGTTTTCATCGTTCTTCTTTATAGCCTCTTTTAGGTCAATTCGAAGGTTCTTTCAAGAACATATCTTTTGTCGAATTGATCTAATCTTTGCTTAGAGATTTCTTCTACGGTTCCTCAATGAGAATCTAAGCAAAGGATCACCATCGAAGTCAATATTCTTATCGACTGAGTTTGCGTCGTGGATTCGACGTGGCATCGTGGATTCGGTGTGCTAAAGGCGTTTCGTGGATTCGAAACGTGTGCTCGTGGATTCGAGTGGCGTTCGTGGATTCGAACGTGTGCAGTGGGCGTGCAAAATCGGTGGAGCGCGAGGTCCAAGAAATTGAAGGAGGGGTTAAATCCGTGGAGACGGTAATCACCTTGTTATTCTTCTTTTCTTAGGGATTGTTATTGCGTGGATATCCAACCGGTCAGCGCAAGGTCCGAAGAAGCTGAAGGAGGGGTTTGAGTCCGTGGAGTCGGTAATCACCTTGTTATTCTTCTATTCTTAGTGGATTGTTATTGCGTGTTGGTCCCGTGGTTTTTCTCCTGGATTGGAGTTTCCACGTAAATCTCGGTGTGCTGTTTTTATTTTCCGCATTGGTTTTTATTTTGCACTGAGATTGAGTTTTTAAGTATTACACCTATTCACCCCCCCTCTAGTTGTTTGATAGTACCTATTTAGATCCTTTGGGATTCATAACTCTACAATTGGTATCAGAGCAACCCTAGAGGCGAGGTTTTCATCGTTCTTCTTTATAGCCTCTTTTAGGTCAATTCGAAGGTTCTTTCAAGAACATATCTTTTGTCGAATTGATCTAATCTTTGCTTAGAGATTTCTTCTATGGTTCCTCAATGAGAATCTAAGCAAAGGATCACCATCGAAGTCAATATTCTTATCGACTGAGTTTGCGTCGTGGATTCGACGTGGCATCGTGGATTCGGTGTGCTAAAGGCGTTTCGTGGATTCGAAACGTGTGCTCGTGGATTCGAGTGGCGTTCGTGGATTCGAACGTGTGCAGTGGGCGTGCAAAATCGGTGGAGCGCGAGGTCCAAGAAATTGAAGGAGGGGTTGAGTCCGTGGAGTCGAGCAGGTTTTAGGTGTATCTATCATGATGGGTGAAAGTGGTAATATTTATAGACCTCCTCTTTTTGATGGGACTAATTATGCTTATTGGAAAGTGCGGATGAGAGCTTTTCTCATCGCAATTGATGAGCGGGTATGGCAATCTGTGGAATACGGTTGGGTGCATCCTGTTGAGGAAGTAGGAAATTCTACTACCCCAAAACCTCGCTCTAGATGGTCCAAAGAGGAATTTGAAAGATCTTCTTACAATGGGAAAGGTATGAACGCTTTATTTAATTCTCTTTCCTCGACTGAATTTACAAGAATTTCCGCGTGTGATTCCGCGAAGGAAATTTGGGATATTCTCAAAATTACACATGAGGGTACTAATCTTGTAAAAATTCAAAAGCTCCAGATGCTTACAAGTCAATTTGACTCTATTCATATGGAAGAGCATGAATTGTTTACAGATTATTACACTAGACTTCAAGATGTAATAAATACATGTGCTAATTTAGGAGAAAAGATCCCGGAGTCGAAAATTGTAAGAAAGATACTTCGGACTCTTCCGGAACGGTTTAGGGCAAAGGTTACCGCCATTGAAACCGTTAGTCATCCGGATGAGATGAGTGTAGAGGAATTAGTAGGTGCTTTGCAAACTTATGAAATGACTTTTCCTACTAATCAAGTTTCTTCCAAGTCTTCTTCTAAGCTTACAGGTATTGCATTCAAATCAACAAAGGAAGAAGATAGCGAATCGAGTTCCGACGATGAAATCTCTTTTGCCGATTTTGAAGAACAATTGGCGCGGATCACAAAGAAATTTCGTCGGAAATTTTGGAAGAATCGAACCGATGGATCTTCATCCACGAAACCTTCTAAAGGATCATCGGGTTCTAAATCCTCTAACCTCAAAAGCTTTGCAAAACCTTCTAAAGAAAAAGAAAAAGATGATTTCGAAGGGAAAATCCAATGCTATCGATGCAAAGGCTACGGCCATTTTTCAACGAATTGTCCTTCTCCGAAATCATATAAAAAGAAGGCTTTGCAAGCGAAAACTTGGGACGATTCTACTTCTAATGAATCGACCTCAAGTAAAGAGGAAAAAATCGTTGTTTCTCATGCCTCTCATTTTCCCTCTTCTAATAATTGTTTATCATCATTAGTCACTGACTCTACTCCTTTGATTTTGTATGAAACATCAACAACCGGCGGAGAGTCATCAAGTGAGGGGGAGTCGGACGAGGAAGAACTCGTTGAGGCATATCAACAACTTCTTGCGGAATCTAAGAAGATGGCCAAGCATATCAAGAAGTTGAGGAAGCAACGACTTGAGAATCAAGACGAGAATCATGCTTTAAAGATAAAACTTCATGATCTCGAGGAGGAACAAGGACGTTTATTGAATAACAATAAAATCCTCCAAGAAAAGCTAAACCAATCGGAGACAAACGCTAAATCATATACGGACAAGATTGGTTTTCTAGAAAAACAGTTTGAGGAGATTCATGTCACCAACCAAGCTTTGACCAAGCAAGTTCATGAACTTAAATCCGACATACAAAGGCTTTCAACTGGTTCCAAGAAACTTGATTGTATGTCCGATTTAGGTCAATCAAGCAAGGTTGGTTTGGGATTTAAAAAGAACCAAACTGTGAAGGCTTCAAGTTCCACAACTAAATTGAAAGGAAGAACTTGTCACCTATGTGGACTTGAAGGACATTTGGTGAAGGATTGCCCGAAAAAGAGAAAGAAGAATTCTTCGGCAACTTCATCTACGGAGCGAACTCAACGGAATCAAAAGACACATCAAGTCAAAGGAGTTCACTCAACCCACCAAAGGTCCGAGCCACAACATCAATCATACAAGTGGATCATTGCGAGGCAAAGACCTAAGGTGGACCAACAGTCAAAGCGGACAACCCCCGGCCACAACGAATCAAGACAACCCAAAATCCAGCGATTTTGGATTCGGAAAGGTGATATCTTTCCTTGTCTTAAGTTATAAATAGCTTATGACTGTATGTAATGCTTTGATTGGTTTTTCCTTCATATCTTTCTTAATCTTTGTATTACATGTTTTTCAATGCTCTTCGTTTTTATACTTTGTTTTTGAACAAAAGGGTTTTTACTGAACAAGTGCATTGAATAAAAAGGGCTTCACTTTTATTCACTCCAAATTAATTTTATTTGGATTATCAACTTTACTCCTTAATCATAATCTTGAAGATACTTCATTATAGGAGTTTTTGATATTATAAGCATCAAATTTTAGAAATCATGTGTGATCTTTAGATGCTTAATCTATCTCGGTTGTGTGAATTCATTGTGATAAACGTGAGACAACCGATAGACTAAAATTTGGGATATAATTCTTTCACGTAAGAGATTGCATTCTTACAAGGGTATTGAAATAATTTGCAAAAGATGTGGAAAGAGTTACATCCGAAAGGAGTGTGAAAACTACCACCACATGTTGGAAAGAGCTGCCACCCCGGTCGTCCGGTTTGTGTGTGAAGCTACCACATGTTATGGATGCTTGATAGTATTTTATGAGAAAATCTTTAGTTGAAGCATTTGGAGATTTATATGCAAAACTCTTATATTTTGAACAATCTCCTGGTTGGTATAAGGTGGGATAGTTGAAAGATGCTCAAAGAGCCACCCTTAGGTATTTTAGTGCTTATCTCAAATTTGAAAGGGTAAGAAATCAAATTGATGTCATTTGGAAATCTCTGTAAGTCATCTTTGTACATCCGTTACATCTTGATAGACTTTGGATCTCAAGATTATTTTTGATGACTTGTGTTTGATGAATATAACATGAAAAACTGTTTATAATGTTTTATCTTTGTTTTTCATGATTTAGGAGTAAATCTTTTTAATCTTGTGAAATTAATTGGATTGAATGACATCTTGTTAATTCATTGGTTAAAGCACTTAAATTGTTTTCTTGATGGAATACAAATCGGTATTTGAAAAGATTGTAAAATTTGGATTTGTTTCAAGGAATTATTAGTTTTTTGCCTTCTGGTACCGGTACACAATCTGCATTTTTGTTATATACCGGAACTGAGCTTTTATCTCTCTTTCTCTTTGAACTGATGTTGTTAGTGATTTCCTTTTGTCTAGTATGTTCACTGTTTGACAATTTGTGACAAAAAGGGGGAGAAGAGAAATGACGGAGATGAGATCATCAAGAGAAACGAAACGAAAATGGAAAAATGGGGGAGAACGGAAAATGATGATCGTACCACAAAGGGGGAGAACATAGATGCTCAAGAACATGGAGAACATGTTAGAGATGCTCAAGATAGGGGGAGACAAAGAAAAAATTGAAAGAGCAGAAAAACAAAAGAACCAAAAGGAAGACGGATCAAATGTAGGATTTTAATTTCTAACAACTAACGTTTGATTTTGTTTGGAGTTTTGTTTTGCAGGAATTACATCACTTTAAGACTCCAAGTCCTAAGTCATAGAGTATGTTCTAGGACTGTTTGGTTCTAATGTAATTTTGTATTTATTGGATCTTTCACGC
The DNA here is from genome assembly GCA_029204045.2 of Tillandsia leiboldiana. Classification (NCBI taxonomy): domain Eukaryota; kingdom Viridiplantae; phylum Streptophyta; class Magnoliopsida; order Poales; family Bromeliaceae; genus Tillandsia; species Tillandsia leiboldiana. The sequence continues at coordinate 17,783,386 of CM055067.1, read as the reverse complement.
AAAGAAAATCAATGTTTTGGTGATGACATTGAATTTCGATTTTTTGGTTTAAGATGAGTGACTTGAGCGCTTTTATGTATTTTTGGGTTTTGTCACGAAATTGCCAAAGGGGGAGATTGTTACGGCTTTTTGGTATTGGCATATTTCGTGAGTCAAGTCAGTGAGTTGAGTCAGAGTCTTAAAGGGATCAAATTGTCAATCAGCAATCAAAGACTTAGAGAAGACTCAACAAGAGCTCAAGTTGACACTCAGTGTCTTGAGTCTTGAAGATTGAAGTTGAAGAATTGTGGATCAGTTACATCAATCTCAAGAAGAAAGTATTCAAGAGGATCAGGTATGTTTAACTAAATAATTGTGGTGATCCGAATACTTTCTTATAGTGTAGAAACACTTGGATGAACTTTTAATTGCATAATAATCAAAAACTGGTGTTCGGACATGTTCAGGATCCGGATCAGAGCCAACGATCCGGATCCCGAAGGTTGTTGCTTCATACAAGACTTCGATCCGGATCCATGCAATTTCCAATCCGGATCCCGAAGGTTAAGTTTTCTGATTTGTATGAATGATCCGGATCGGGCAATGCGATCCGGATCCCGAACCATGGTATTTCTGGAATCGTCAATCTCGTTACGACGATCCGGATCGCAGTAAATCCGATCCGGATCGCCGTCCTGAAAATTTCCAGATAAGGTATGTTTTTGATTCTTATCTCTTTCCAAAGGTTTCTAAACTATAAATAGACATTTAGGGTTTCTCAAAAACGTGGGAGCTATGGCCGATCAATTTATAAAACACTTGAGAGCAACCCTAGAGGCGAGGTTTTCATCGTTCTTCTTTATAGCCTCTTTTAGGTCAATTCGAAGGTTCTTTCAAGAACATATCTTTTGTCGAATTAATCTAATCTTTGCTTAGAGATTTCTTCTACGGTTCCTCAATGAGAATCTAAGCAAAGGATCACCATCGAAGTCAATATTCTTATCGACTGAGTTTGCGTCGTGGATTCGACGTGGCATCGTGGATTCGGTGTGCTAAAGGCGTTTCGTGGATTCGAAACGTGTGCTCGTGGATTCGAGTGGCGTTCGTGGATTCGAACGTGTGCAGTGGGCGTGCAAAATCGGTGGAGCGCGAGGTCCAAGAAATTGAAGGAGGGGTTAAATCCGTGGAGACGGTAATCACCTTGTTATTCTTCTTTTCTTAGGGATTGTTATTGCGTGGATATCCAACCGGTCAGCGCAAGGTCCGAAGAAGCTGAAGGAGGGGTTTGAGTCCGTGGAGTCGGTAATCACCTTGTTATTCTTCTATTCTTAGTGGATTGTTATTGCGTGTTGGTCCCGTGGTTTTTCTCCTGGATTGGAGTTTCCACGTAAATCTCGGTGTGCTGTTTTTATTTTCCGCATTGGTTTTTATTTTGCACTGAGATTGAGTTTTTAAGTATTACACCTATTCACCCCCCCTCTAGTTGTTTGATAGTACCTATTTAGATCCTTTGGGATTCATAACTCTACATATGCAATTCTGCTTTTTACTGTGCCATGCAACAAGGCAATGGCCAAGATAGAAGCATGCACCACTCGTGCTTTTCCGATCATCCACTGATCCTGCCCAATCGGCATCTGAGTATCCAACAATATCCAGACTTGTTCCCATAGGATACCAAATTCCGAAATTAATTGATCCTTTGATGTACCGGATGATCCGTTTCACCGCTTTCAGGTGAACCTCCTTTGGTGCTAATTGATATCTCGCGCAAATCCCAACACTAAAGGATATATCCGGGCGACTAGCCGTGAGGTAAAATAGACTTCCAATCATACTTCTATACAGTTTCTCGTCTACATTCTCACTATGTGATTCACTTCCAAGTCCCTCGTGGCTAGTTCCCATTGGAGTTGGAAAATCTTTACAATTTTCTAGATCAAACTTTTTGACCAACTCCATTGCATACTTGGATTGACTCAAGTGAATACCTTCATCATTTTGTTTAATTTGCAATCCAAGAAAATAAGTCAATTCGCCCATCATGGACATCTCAAATTCGCTTTCCATGGTCTCCGCGAATTTAGAAGCATCATTATCTCTTGTTGCGCCAAATACTATGTCATCGACATAGATTTGTGCTACAATGAAATTGCTTTGATAATGCTTCACAAAGAGAGTTCTATCAGCTCCCCCTCGAGTATAGCCCTTCTCCAAAAGGTGCTTTGTTAACCTTTCGTACCATGCTCGCGGTGCTTGTTTCAGACCGTAAAGAGCCTTTTTCAAACGAAAAACATGGTTAGGTTGTTTATGATCTACAAAACCTTTCGGTTGAGCCACATAAACTTCCTCATTTAAAAAACCATTTAGAAATGCGCTCTTAACGTCCATTTGAAATAATTTGATTTTAAAATGACAAGCAATAGCAAATAGTATACGAATGGACTCGAGTCTAGCTACAGGAGCGAATGTTTCGTCAAAGTCTATACCTTCTACTTGAGAATAACCTTGAGCAACTAATCGTGCCTTGTTCCTGATGATAGTACCATCCTCATTTTTCTTGTTCTTGAAGATTCATTTGGTACCTATCACATTATGTTGCTTTGGAGGCTTCGTTAATTCCCAGACTTTGTTTCGCTCAAATTGATGGAGCTCTTCCTGCATTGCTTTAATCCAGTAGTCATCCTGAAGAGCTTCATCTATGTTCTTTGGTTCGATTAAAGATACGTAGCAAGCGAATCCACAAACCAACTGCTTCCGAGTTCTAACTCCTTCTTGTGGATCTCCAATGATGTTCGATTCTGGATGATCCTTGGAGATTCGTAACGTTTGTTGAAACGGAGTACTTGGAGATACATGAGATGATTCCTGCACATCAGATAAACTAGAAGAGCCATTAGATGCATCATTAATATTGGAAGTATTATCATGAGAAGATGCACTAGCAGGAGAATCATCATCTAGAGAGATATCGAGGGTAGATTTTCCAGATCCAAAGTGAAAAGCTTCATCTACTTTAACATTTATAGATTCTACGATCGTCTTAGATTCAATGTTAAATACTCGATATGCTCTTCTATTCGTAGAATAACCCAAAAAGATCCCTTCATCACTTCGAGAGTCGAACTTTCCAATATTTTCACGGTCACGTAAAATGTAACATCGACTCCCGAAGATACGAAAGTATTTGATATCCGGTTTTCTACTAAACCACAGCTCATATGGTGTATTTAAAGTTCCTGGGCGCAAGTAAACTCTATTAATGACATAGACAGTGGTGTTCACGGCTTCAGCCCAAAAATGTAGTGGTAAATTCCGGCTATGAAGCATCACACGCGCCATCTCTTGTACAACCCTGTTTTTGCGCTCAACAACACCATTCTGCTGAGGTGTATAGGGTGCCGAGAATTCATGTTTAATGCCATTTGAAGTGCAAAAATCAATGAATTTTGAATTTATGAATTCTCCACCTCTATCACTTCTAACACGAATGATCTTTTCATTCTTTTCAATCATAATACGATGGCAAATCTCATGAAAAGAGTCAAACGTATCAGCTTTCTCTTTTAAAAATGCTACCCAAGAAAACCTAGAGAAATCATCAACCAATAAGAAAATGTACCATTTACCTCCCAAGGATGGTTGACCGGGTCGGCCCCATTAAATCCATGTGCAAAAGTTCCAAGGGCCGTTTTGTTACCAACGTGGTTCAGTTCTTGTGTGCAGTCCTAGACTGTTTACCCTTTTGGCAACCACCACACCAACGTTTTGTTTAAATAAAAGTTTTGGAACCCCCTTGACCACGTCCTTGTTTGAAATTCTAGTAAGTTCCTTAAAATTTAAGTGACCTAGCCTTTCATGCCAAAGAGTTTCATTATTCAAAGCGGCTAAGTTACAATTTTCAGAAAATTTATAGGAACAACATAACAATTATTTTCAGATCTAACCCCTTTTAAAAAAGAAGACATGGTCCTTATCAGTTACAACGCATTCAACAGATGAAAGTTAACTGAAAAACCATTGTCGCAAAGTTGACTTATGCTATGAGGTTAGTCTTAAGGCCATCAACAAATAAGACGTTTTTCAAAATCGGGCCATCTGGAATAGCTACCGTCCCTTTTTCAACAATTTTGGAAGATCGACCGTCTCCGAAAACAACATGTCCTCCGGAGATTTTCTCAAGATTTTAAAAACTATTTTGGTCACCGGTCATATGACGGGAACACCCGCTATCCAGATACCAAGACGAACTATCATATGCATGCAAGGAAACATTGGAAACAAGACAAGGGAAAATTTCACCTTTGCGCACCCAAACCTTTTGGAGAGCGTCGGTAATGGTCGTGAAGTTATATGCCTAGGTGAAAGAGTCTTGTTATAGGCGATTGTTGCTCCTTGATGAAATCGTCCTGCGCGATGAACTACCAAGTCTCTTTTCATTTGAAAAGTTTTGCTTTGATTTCCGGGAAGGAGCCTTTTTGGTAGTTGTTGCAAGAGGTGCTTGAGATGAGGCGTGCGACTCCCCGTCTTGCAATATCTTCTTATGTGCCCTGAAACACCACAACGAAAACATACCTTAGATCTTGACGATCCCAAAGAGGAATGAAGTAGGTTTGTTGTCGTTGTTTGTCTTGAATTCCGGGTGTCGGAGGAGGAGATACCGACTGAGGCACAAAAACTGTCCCACTCGAACTTGGACTGTTTCCAGTTTGAGTGTATCCGAGGCCGAACCGATTTGATTGACCAAGACCAAGAAGTTCTATCCAACTTACTCCTTCCTGAAGAAATCGCTGTAAGGAGTCATTCTTGAGTTGGAAAATGGTCTTTGTCATTTCCAGGTTATCCTGTCGAGCCTCGTTGTAGAGCTTTGAGAAGTGATTCGCGTTATCCACCAGATTTGTATGTTCCTTCTCAAGTTGCTCATTGGACTCTTGAAGGGAAACATTTCTTTTATCAGTTTTCCCTTTCCACTTCAAGAGCGTTTGAGAGAGAAGTCGCTCTTTTTGCTTCTTCTTCGAGATCATGCACTCTCCCTCTCAAACTCTTGTTTTGCTTAGCCACTTTCTTTGAATCCCTCAAAAGTCTGTGGTAGGCTAGAGCAAAATCTTCACCTTCCGAATCATCCGATTCATTGTCCGTTGCATTCTTTTCAACAGTGGAGTTGGACAACGACTCGGATGTACTTGCCATAAAGCACATGAAGGGTGAAGATACGGACGCGTGGAATGCGGTGGAGCTCTTTTCTTCATCACTCGAAGACGACTCATTTGACGTTGAGTTGTCATCCCAAGTGACGACTTGCATCGCCTTCTTCTTTGCCGGATACTTGTTGGACACTCCGTTGCAATGTGGCCGTAGCCTCGACATTTGAAGCATTGTAGTTGTCCTTCTGAACTTTTCTTATCCTTTGAGAAGTTCTCTTGCTTTCTTGACTTGTAACTTGAAGTACCCTTGCCTTTGTTCGACTTTCCGAAGGATGGAGATTGCTTGAATTACCCCTTCGAAAGTTGCGGCGAAACTTCCTTGTCAAGAGAGCGAGCTGCTTCTCAAATTCCTCCATAGAAAGGTTCTCGTCATCGTCTGAGGAGGATGTATCCGCGTCTTCTTCCTTAGTTGTTTTCAACGCATAACCTGAAGACTTAGAAGTGGATGCCTTTCCAGAAGAATTGTTAGTAGTAAATGTCATTTCATAAGTTTGTAATGAACCAACTAATTCTTCTACACGTATTTCGTCCGGGTGTTTAATAGTTTCAATGGCAGTAACCTTTGGGCGAAATCGTTCAGGAAGAGTTCTTAAGATCTTTTCTTACAATCTTAAATTCTGGAATCTTCTCTCCCAGGTTAGCACATGAGTTTACGATGTCTTGCAATCGTGTATAGTAGTCCGTGAAAGATTCATTTTCTGCCATCAAGATAGAGTCAAACTTGCTCGTAAGCATTTGCAGTTTCTGAATCTTCACGAGGTTAGTTCCCTCATGTGTAACCTGAAGAACATCCCAGATTTCTTTCGCAGTCTCACATGCCGAGACGCGAGAGAATTCAGTTTGAGATAAGGCATTAAAATAGCATTAATTCCCTTGCCATTGTAAGAAGATGAATCTAACTCTTCCTTGGTCCATTTCGACCTAGGTTTTAAGGTGTGAACATCACCAATAAATTCAGTTGGATTAGACCATCCTAATTCAATTGATTGCCACACCCGTTCGTCGATGGAAATTAAAAGGCTTTCATCCACTTTCCAGTACGCATAATTTGTTCCATCGAAGAACGGGGGTCGGTTGATGTTTCCACCTTCAACCATTGTTTACAACCCTATTCCCGCTCTGATACCACTTGTTGGGTTATATTAATAAGGATCTAAATAGGGGAAAAAACACCTAGAGGGGGTGAATAGGTGTAAACGTATAAACACTCAAAAATCGTTGCGATAAAAACCCAATGCGGAAATAAAATAATACGCAAGATTTTTACGTGGAAAACTCCATCACCGGAGTAAAAAAACCACGGGACCGATAACACGGCAGAAATCCACTAGAATTAAAACACGTACAAGGTGATTTACCGTACACACTTACGACTCAACCTTTTCCATACGCTCCTAGAGGATCTT